>CM048746.1:75728512-76328512 GCA_026315105.1 Locusta migratoria | reverse complement strand
TTTTGGTAAATCTGCACAGTAAACTTTATATCTGAAAGTATGGGACTGTAAGGGCGAGCATACCTGTCATCAACATCCTCACATTTGACCATCGCTACAGAGGATGAAGAACATAATGTGGACCTAGCACACTATAAGTCCTCCATATCTCTATCAGCCATCTAAGGACAGGTAATGGACTCTTTTCTACATTCCATATCATCCTACTTTATTGGTCAGAGATTAGAAGTAGTTGAGCTAGAGATTTACTGTCCCACAGCTTGGCAGTCACTATCACAACAACAGCAATGGCTAGGTTTATAGTGCTGTCATGACTGAAAAGCTAGAACTGCTGATGAATAGAGTGTGTTGTATTTGGTGATGAATCACTCTACAGCACAACCCCAGATGGTTATCGTCAACAAGTATGGCAATGACAAAAGGACCCATTCTTACAAAGATCTGGAAGACACAGCATGTTTCTCCTGGCATCTTAGTGTGCAGAACCAATGATCATCACTTTAGGTCATGGTCAGTGTGACTGAAGAACTCTTAAAGGCACAATGGTACATAACGTAACTTTGTTAGGTTTAACAGCCTATTGACTGTGTGGTTATTGGAGACTGAGTACAGTTTTTGATTGTTCTGATAAGGATGGCGAAGGAAATCGACCAAGTCATTTGAAAGAAACCATCCCAGCATTTGCCAAGAGTGATTTATAGAAAACACAGAAAACTTAAATCTGGATGGCTGGAGGTGGATTTGAACCCCCATCATTACAAATAAAGAGTTCAGTGTAACTATTGCACCATCTCACTCTGTTAGAAATTGCAATCTAGAAAGATGTAATTTTAATATAACAACATAGATTACTGACTTGCTTTGGTAATGCTTTAGAAGATTATCCATACCGCCATGTTCTTCATAAATTTGGCTTTATTTCACATTCAACGAAATGACAAAGCATCATCTTGACCAATGATTCATTTTATTTTCTGCTCCACAATGGGTGCTTCACTTTTATCTCGGGCAGTGTATACACAGATTATACAGTATTTTGGCATGTGTACTTACCAATGTGAATGCTGCTTCCATATTTATTCCCACAGTTGTGAAGCATGAAAAAACATTTCAATCATATACACCATCAAAGTTAATTCCTTTCAAGTTGTAATTCAAATTACACTAATCACATTTAGTACCACACACACACACACACACACACACACACACACACACACACACACACACACACACACACACGCACGCACGCACAGCCATGGGCTTTCATAAATGCAATTATCAGAGAATGGGAAACAGTCAATGTGTTGACCTTCAATTTGTGAGGTACTGTTTGTGGTAGTGTTTAATTACAATAAGAAAAGAACAGAAGCCTGACTGCTATTATGTCTCCATGCTGTTACAAGTGTATGTGTCATACTTAGAAAGACTTTAGATGAGCAACTGCCTTTGCTCCGCTTTGTTTACTGTTTTCCTGACAACATTTGTGCATTTGTGTTACTGGAGTAATGCAATCTGCAGGGAGAGAGAAAAATTCTTCTGGAACATTTTTCAATATTGGGAAAGTTGCTCAACAAAGCACAATCTGAAACGAATTGATACTGGGTAAAATTTGGTGGGCTGAATTTGAACATATGTGTATTATACTGATAGTTAACAAGTGATACATGACTTAAAAAAAAAAAAACTGGGTTTCAACTAAGTGAAAATTATTTGTTGTGTAAAGATGTGAATTGGACCCTTCAGAGCAATACTTGACTCCAGTAGTGTTTTTTTAACTTGTCAGGAAGTTTTTGAAAAGCTCATCACTGTTTCTAAGGCGAGAGGGTGAGTCTGGAATTCTTCTCTACTGTAGGGTATTCAGTCAAATTATGGGATCATTTGTGCAATGGGCCAGCTTCTGAGACTGGCAATTGCAAATTAGACTTAATAGTGTTGTATGTGTGGGTGGTAATGAGCAGATAGAGGAACTGAAGCATCTGCCACCTCTGCTTCATGCTTCCAGGAGTCAGTTCGGGGATAGCTTTTATCCACACTCATGACTTAACTTCTGACATTCATATTAACCAGTTTGATCAGAGTACAACATTAAGGATTAATTCAAGTAATAACATATTAAGGAACAAAGAGACAGGAAGGGATGAGGAAAGATGTTTAGCTTACCTGGCAGTTTACTTTACTTCTAGTTGCATCGATGATTGGTGGTATGTCGTAATCGTCCAAACCCTCATACGTTTTAGGCAGCAGGAAAGGGTATGTTGGATTCAGTCGCACCTTTTCTAACTGAAATTAAGCACATATTTTTAAAATACAACTTTTGTTACTATTAATGAAACTTCTTCAAGTGATATATAACGGACATTTTTTACCAGGTACTCATCATGTTTTTGTGGGTACTGTTCCCTCCTTCTATGACTGATATTTGGTTTCCTCAAAATTCAAAATAGTCACAATTACATTCACTTGCATTTCATAAAATGTAAAAGATATTTGCTGGTTAATAATTTCATGTGGTGTACAAGTTTTCACTAATCATTATTGTATTACCTATACCTGTATAGATTGTAAAGTCATTAGCATAACCTGTGATTTTTGACTAATCTGTTAAGAAAGAGTGGAGGGGAGTGAGTTTCCAGCATGAGTTGAATGAGTCACGTCTGCTTTTGGAGTGTGATTATTAGTTGGTCCTCAATGAAACATTGCTAATCAAAGACACTATGACAGAACCAATTAGGAACCTTACTATTTGAATATTTTATAAATACTAATCATTACATAATAAAAGGTGTAACTTCAAGTGAAGAACCATTACTGTCTTCTTCCTTTGGTCAACAATCAGTGATGGAACTGACAGAAATGACTTGCTTTTATATCAATAATATAGTGAGGACAGTTTACAACTCACTGCAAAGACGTGGCGAAGAGCTGCGACAGGCACATACAAAAGACACACACATACAAGTGCTGCACTTCGAATCCAAGGTCGGAGGTGATGGTTGTATGACTGTGTTGTGTGCCTGTGTGATTGCGTGAGTGTTCTATTTTCTGAAGAAAGCCATGGCCGATAGCTGAATGTGTTGTATGTGTGTGTCTTTTGTATGTGCCTGTCGCAGCTCTTCGCCATGTCTTTGCAGTGAGTTGTAAACTGTCCTCAGTATATTATTAATTCCAACCTGGACTTACCATTATTATATTTTGCTTTTATATCAGTTCTTTGAATGATGTTTTATTAACCAGTAATGTACTACTTGAGCTAAATGTTTAATGAAAAGCCTGATACTGGATGTACTTTTTCACTTTGATTCTCCCCCCCCCCCCCCCCCAACATTGTTGTTTCATTCCACTATGAAGAGGCCTTTTTACCTCCTTTTGTGTTAGTTTCAATTTTATATGTTAAATTTCCTTAATCATGGCTCATTAACGCAAACTAAACATTTTTTAAACTTTTGATTAATCTTTTAGTAAAGTAAAAACAAAATGCAGAACTGTAAAGAATATAAATAATTTTGGATACACAATATTAAAACATTTTGTGCCCAGTTGTCATACTGTAACTCAGGGCCGGCCACAGAGGCCCAAATGGCCCACAGAACAGGTGGGCAGGCCACGGGCAAGCCAAATAAGGCTCAAACTGTCGTGACTTTGGTCGGCACTTCTCTGAAGTATTTGCTACGGCCTGACATTTCATTTTGCAGAATGATGCGGTGTGTTACTTCTGGCATATCGCACATTTTTAAAACAACTTGCAGTATCAGTTAATGTGCCCATGCCCACTTGCAGGTACAACCGATAGATTTGCTGTCACCTGAGACTCACAAGTAATTAACTATTGTTTTCATATTCACGGAATGTGTGACATTAACTGCGAATGGGTAAAGTTGAACCAACTGGGATACAAATCTGGTCTCCTGCTTTCTATGCAGTTGCGCTGATTCCTACATCAATGAAGACACAGCGATCACCACATCTGCACGGAATTACTCTAGTACATCTCATCACATACAAATTCTCAACTTTACCCCACCAACTACAACTCAAACTCAGTTTTTGTAAACTGATTCCTGTAGGAGTAAGGGCCTAGGCGTGCCTCCACACTGAAGAAAGGATCATTGCCCAACATTGGCATACTGTATAAGTTATATGAATAGATAATGTATATTAACTTATACAATATGCTGATGGGCAATGATCTTTTCTTCATTGTGGAGGCACTCCTAGGCCCTTACTCTTATAGGAATCAGTTTACAAAAACTGTGAGTTTGAATTGTAGTGGGCAGGGTAAAGTTGAGAATTTGTATCTGATGTGAGGTGTATTTCAGTAATTCCATGCAGGTGTGGTGATCGCTGTGTCCCAAATGGTGTAGGGGTCAGCGCAACTGCCTAGAAAGCAGGAGACCTGGTTCGGATCCAGGCTGGTTACACATTTTCAACTTCACCCATTTGCAGTTAATGTCACATATTCTGTCAATATGTAATAATGGAAAGTCCAGGTTGGAATTAATAATATAATAATAAGGACAGTTTACAACTCACCGCAAAGATGAACGTCAAGCTGCGACAGGTACATAAAAAAAGACAATACACACATACAACATTTCAGCTATCGGCCATGGCCTTCTTCAGAAAATAGAACAATTATGCAATCACACAACATGCTCACACAATCGTCAGCTCCGGCTGACGCACTTTGAATCACCCTCTGCAGTTTGGAAATAGGAGAAAGGGGGACAGGAAGCTTGCGTAATGGGGGTGGGGATGGTTACAGCATGGCCTTGTGCAGTATGCAGGAATAAGAAGGGAGGAATGAGATGCAGTTTAGGAACGGATTGGGGAGTGTGACAGTACCACCCGAGTAGCACTCAATCATTATGTTTGGAGAAATTTATTGAAATAGATTAAATGCACTGCAAACACTGACCTTGCCAATGCACAAAATTGTTACTCTTTTTTCTTTTATTAATTTTAGTAGCATTATATCTATGTAGACAGGCGATATATGGGAATGCATTATCTGTATAAATCTGTAATTTGGAAAAAATCATGTTAAACAGCTGTGAAGCTGGGGCTCATAGTGGGCTGGGCAGCGAAAAGCAGGTGTGTGTGTGTGTGTGTGTGTGTGTGTGTGTGTGTGTGTGTGTGTGTGTGTAAAGCTGGGGGGGGGGAGGGGGGAATGAGCTTAGCGCTCGCCTTGAAAGGCCGTGATATCAGAAGAAATCCACTGCTGACTGAGACAGTGTATTGTAAATGATACAGTTAAATTAAAAAAATAAAAGACAATTAAGACAGAGAAGTGCGACACAGTTTTTAAAAGGGTCTCATATGACACGTCTAGTAACGCACAGACGTCCTTCCTAACAAGTACATATAAAAAGTTAATAGAATGAAAATATGGAAATTTAGTGTTTAGTTAAAAATTCGTAACTTGTAAACCATTTAAGATACAGAGGTGAGCAATGGCTCACATGAAAGGTCTCAACATCACCTGATATACTTACAGTCGACATAAGATAATATTGATCACAGAAAACCTAATTTACTAATACAATTGTATAAATTTGTTAATAAAGTACAAGACAGATACACGACCAGCATGGCAGTGTTTGTTCATGGGTGCCATATTAGAAAATGACTATACCATAAAATCACATTGATCAAATCTACTTAGCATGTTTAATTTCTTTAAATAATTAATTTGTATGTAATTGCTTCAAAGGATAAATGAAATGAAATATTAATTACAATGATCAATTCCATATTTATTTATTTTTAGCCTTAAAAGATGTATTTGTATTAAATGTACGGTATACTTAGCAAAGCGTTGTACGTTGACTGGGAGTGGAAATGGGGAAGTTCGTGACGTATGAGTTTCTCCAGTGGACAGGTGTAAAGGCTGGGCAGTAGGCCCAGGTGGGGCAGTCTGTGTTTGGCTAGCGTCCGCGATGGTGAAGCTATGCCAATCTGTGCCTTGACCTTCGGAAGAGTGATACTTTAAAAGTTTTCAGAGTGTAAAAGTGCGGTCGAATTTAGGAAGATTTATCGAGTGTGACAAGTACTGTTAAACTTGCAAGATTTCTTCTTGAGTTGCTGTGTGCTACATAAAATTTGAAGATTGCTGCGTGTTGTACAGCACTTAATCTTTATCCTACGGGTGATACTAAAATTATACAACCCATCCCAGTGATGCATAAATAAAATGGGTTAGAAGCGTTGTCAGGATGGCTTGTGGGCGCCCTAGGAAAAGGTGGCTGACTGGCAAATAAAAGATAGAATTGAAGTTAATATTTGGTATATTCTGAAATACAGGATACATGGCGGGACTCGCCCTGGGGTCAGATGCAATGAATGAATGCCAGTCTAAATGGATTAGAAAACAGAAATGGTGAAGGTTACGGTAATGGTTACGGTTCACACAGTTGGTGGCTGATACCGAACAGCCGCTAAGTGGGAGCAGACGGCATGCCGCCGTTCGCCCCGCACCGAGGCTGGACCTCTCAAGTGCGTCTGTTCTTTACGAGAACTCAAACTGAAGAGAGCGAAGGAACTGATTCTCGCACCTCCAAGCCCTGCAGCAGTAGCACACATGATGAAACATGGGTGTCTGCTATTGGCTCCACGGGAGCATGGAAACATCAGTAGTTTCAGCACGGACGCCAAAAGGGTGGCGTGATTTTAGAATCAGCATTCACAATACTGGTTCTGGCTGGCTCTGTCCTGCAAGGTGGACAGGCTTGGTCACATTGTCAAGGCTTATGTCGCTGTGGAAATACAGTCTTGTAAAACTTAGGCAAAGTTTTGAAATAAAATTTTGAATTATTTCCCTAACCTATTTTAGACTGGCTGGTCATCCTGTACAGTGTAAAATGTAGGCACTATGACTTCAATACATTTCCATTGTAAACTGATTGTAAAAGTATATCTTATCAGGAAGTGTTAACTGAGTTGTCATAAATATTCATTCATTCGATATCTGTTGTTGGACATTGTTTATATCAAATTAACCACGTATATAAAGACAAAGTATTCACGATCAGGCATATGCTAATGGAACTTTTTTCTTCCTTTTTTTAATGCAATGAACATTAGCCTGGTAGGCTAATTAAAATATTTTTGGCAAAGTAAATTTTTTGTCTGGGGGCCCACGAGCTATATTAGATACACCAATGTACAGTGCTTTTACCTGTGTTTTGATCTGATAAATAAACAGACTACTTAATAATTTTAAACAAAGTGTTGTGACAGTTATTTGTATGAAATACACCCTTCTTCTCAATTTTAGTTGTGTTATAATTAATCATAAGCAGGTGGGGACTGTGGACGAATTTGTATCATCCCCTAGACAGAGCAGAACTTACCTCGCAGGAGGCAGGTGAGGGGAGGAAAATAAATAACTAAATAAAATAAAATACAATAGAATAAAATAAAAATAAATAAATGAATCAAATGCAAGTGCACATGCATGCAAACCACTCAAAACAGGAGTGGTTTAGGACAGAGAGGAAAGTTTACCATCAAATCCGTGACACAGCCATGGGCACCCACATGACATCTTCCTACACCAACCTGTTTATGGGCCATCTGGCGGAATCCTTCCTGGCATCCCAAAGTCCCAAACCTCGTGCCTGGTTCACGTATATTGATGATATTTTCATGATCTGGACTCAGGACCAGGGCACCTATCAAGGTTCCTTCAAAACTTTTAACACCTATTCCCCCATCCACTTCACTTGGTCTTCCTCTACTCACCATGCCACATTCCGGGATGTCAACCTCCACCTCAATGATAGCTCCATCCACACTTCCATCCATATTAAACCTACCAACCACCAACAGTACCTACACTTTGACAGTTGCCATACCTTCCAATCCAAAAATCTCTCCCTTACAGCCTGGCCACCCGTGAATGGTGTATCTGCAGTGACAAGAACTCCTTTTCTCAATATGCTGATGGTCTCACAAAAGCCTTCACAGACCCCACAGACCTAGTTCGCAAACAGATCTCTTGTGCCATATCCCCACACATCCCAAATTGTCGCTCTACTACCAGTAACCATCCACAAAAGAGCCCTCTCCTTGTCACCCAGTACTACCCCGGACTCGAACAACTAAATTGATTCCTTCAGCAAGGTTTTGATTTTCTGTCCTAATCCCCAGAAATGAAACACATCCTGCCCAAGATCCTTTCCACCCCTCCTAAAGTCGTGTTCCGTCACCCTCTCAACCTCCATAACATTGTATCCATGCCTATGCCATCCCGAAACCCAGCCCACTGCCACAGGGATCCCACTGCAAGACCTCTCCAAGCCACCCACCCAGCATTTCCTATTCCAGTCCTTTCACAAGCTTATCCTACCCAATCAGAGGCTGGGCCACATGTGAAATCAGCAATGTAATTTACAAACTGTGCTGCAGTCACTGCACAGCTATCTGTATTGGCATGACCACTAACCAGCTGTCCATTAGAATAATGGCCACCGCCAAACTCTCGCCAAAAACAAGATTGATCAGCTTGTGGCACAGCATGCAGCAGAGTACATGCTTTATTTCAATGGCTGCTTCACAACCCGGGCCATCTGGATCCTTCCACTCACCACTACCTTTTCTGAACTGCACAGATGGGAGTTATCCTTACAGTACATTCTCCGATCCCGAAATTATCCAGGCCTCAACCTATGATAACTTCTCTTTTTCCACATCCAACCGTTCCTACCTCTCTATCCTAAACCTCTCCTATTTTGAGTTGTGTGTGTGTTTGTTTTATTTATCATTTTAATCAGTTGTATTTTATTTGATTTAATTAATTAATTTAAATTTCTCCCCTCATCTACCTCCCCACTCCATTCCTAGGTTGCATCTTGTTCCTCCCATCTAATTTGTACATGCTCTGCAAGGCTGTGCCGTATCAATCCCCCACCACGACACAACCTTCCTATACTCCCTCCCCTATTTACATACTGCAGAGAGTGATTCAAAGTGCGGTAGCGAAAGGTGACGGTTGTATGACTGCGCTGTGTCTGTGTGATTGTGTGAAAGTTCTATTTTTCTGAAAAAGGCCAAGCCTGATAGCTGAAAGTGTTGTATATGACTCTGTGTTTTTTATGCGCCTGTCGCAGCTCTTCAGCACCTCTTTGTCATAAACTCTCCTTATTACTATATTGCTAATCACAGTTCATGTATATCAGAAAAGGCTAAAAAGTACATAAATAAAATCACACAAACTCAGTGTTGTAGTCTTCAGTCCACAGACTGGTTTGATGCAGCTTTCCATGCTTATCTCTCTTGTGCAAACCTCTTCATCTGAGAATAACATACATCTTTGGTATCTGCTTAATGAATTCATCTCTCAGTCACCATCTACAATTTTTACCTTACACATTCCCTTCTAATGCTAAGTTGACAATTCTTCAATGTCTCAGAATGTGTCCCAACAATTATCCCTTCTCTTATTCAGGATAGGCCAGAAACTTCTTTTCTTCCTAATTCTATTGAACATCTCCTTATTATGTGATTTACCAATCTCATCTTGATCATTCGAAAAGCTTCTATCATCTTTTTGTCTGAACTCTTTATCATCATTTCCCATACAAAGTGCTGCACTCCAGACAAATGCTTTCAGAAAGGACTTTGTAATATTTAAATTAATATTGGATGCTACCCAAATAACAAAACTCATGTACTAATTTTATTGTCTCATTACCTAATCTAATTCCTTTATCATCACTCGATTATGACACTACATTCCATTACCCTTGTTTTACTCTTGTTAATGTCCATCTTATACCTTCCTTTCAAGGCACTGTCCATTACATTTAATTGGTCTTCCAGGTCGTTTGCTGTCTATGAAAAAGTTACTTTGTCATCCCTGGACTTTAATTCCCCCTCCAAATTTCTCCTTGCGTTTCTTCACAGCCTGCTTACTGTACAGATTAAACAACACTGGAGAAACACTACAGCCCTCTCTTACTCCCTTTCCGGCCACTGTGATCCTTTCATGCCCTTCGACTAATATTTGTTATCTAGTTTTTGTACAAGTTGAATATAACACTTCCTATATTTTTCCTCTGCTACCTTCAGAATGTGAAAAAGTGCATTCCAGTCAACATTGTCTAAAGCTTTCTCCAGATCCACAAATGAAAAATACGTAGGTTTCCCTTCTCTTAATCTATCTTTAAGGTAAGTCATAATTCGAGTATTGCCTCGTGTGTTCCTACATTTGTCATAAATCCAAACTGATCTTCCCCAAGGTCAGATCCCATCAGTGTTTCCATTTGTCTGTAAATAATTTGTGTTAGTATTTTGCAACCATGACTTGTTAAACATATAGTTCTGTAATTTTCACATTTGTCTGCACTTGTTTTCTTTAGAATTGGAATCATTATATTCTTCTTGAAGTCTTAGATTAAGGGTATGGCAACAAAATATCAGATACTTGTGAACTTGATGTTGGTGCAAGAAGGGAAAATGTTCTTTCTAGAAAAATGACATTATGTACTTGACACTGAAATGAATCGTCAAAAGACACAAGTTATTTTAATCACACTAAATTTTTTGTCATTAATTTATATTTCAATATAAAATTGAGCCCAAATGGCACTCACTTATGTCAATTACATTAAATGTGGGATATGGGTTTAACTGTTTCCATTTGCACTGTTTCTGATGGACCAGGGTGCCACATATCTCAAGTATGTTAACACAACAGTGTTTAGATACAGAAAAATGTCTGAACTGAAGAGGAATTGTAGCTTCGCAACTACTGACCTTAATTGCATTCCACCTCTGTATAAAGTGCCGTGCTACATCTCTCGCAGCCGCTCCCTGCACCAATACGGCAATATCATGCCAGGGCATCCGAGGGGTTGTGTTGCGATCTACCAGGTCTGCAAAAGTATATGCATTTTAATGTTGTGTTTCCTCCTCAATTTCTGTGAAAGTTTATACAAAAATATACTTTTTAAAATTTGTCATTCAATATAAAAATGTGCATCAGTTTGAATCACCAGATTTTTAATGGTTATATTTACAGTGGAATGAATAACTAAGCATAGTTATTGGCTCTGGTATGACATTTTAAGCATTTGGTCATAGTTCATGGTTGCCTGTGAGGCATTATGCAAAGAACTGCACACAGTAAAATAAGAAATGACAAAATAATAAAAGCCATGCCCAGATCTGTGACTAATTACTTTCATTTACAATTCAAACAAAGAGCCAAGTCATATATCACAATATCAGCCATTTCCAGGTATTTATGAAGTTATGGAGGCTGGATGGCTGACCCACTGTAACTTGAATGTCTTTATACATGAAAATACAAATTTAATGTAAGTGAAAAAGTGGATCAAAAATAGAATGACAACAGTCTTACCATTCTACAAGGATCCCCCTTCCCCTCCAGATCTGTATCACGGCATTACAAATTAAAAGATCATATTCCTATGCAATATGTGGAAATGATTGGTTCATTTAGTGATGTGGATGGAGGAGCAGATCTTAAAGCGACTAAATAGTGACATCATCAGTTTCTTGTGCAAGGGAGACTGCAGCTAGAACCAACTGAATTTTAACAGCATGAAGGAGGGGTAAACACTAAGGGATTACAACAATTACTGATGTCAGCAATAAGGTATATGCAGAGGAGAACAGATGAGGGCTCTCTGACTGCTCATAAGTGGTGAGAGAAACCTCAAAACATCTAACCCTGCCCCCAATAGAGATAAGATATAAAAGAGTAATGGGATGAGAGATTTGTAATGGTGAAAGTGTTAAGGCTAAAATGTAATGAACATCAGTAGGCCCAACAACATAAAGTGTGAGACTTGGAAAGCAGTTCACAATGAGTCTGAAGTGTGCCTGTGTGATAGTGTGACAGAGTGTGTCTTTCTGACAAAGGCTGTGGCTGAAAGCTTCAAAGTATTTGTGTAAGAATCTTTTTTATGTGTCTGTCACAACTTGAAGATCGTCTTTGCGACGATATGTAAACTATCCTTGTTATATTGTTGAATGACACTTTTAACTTTCCATTATTAGAAATAATACGATTGGTAAGATGGTGGACTGAGACGCAGTTCCCCAAGGGTTAGTATAGAGTAAGGGCAACCCATCCTCAACTTTCTCATTCTCGATTTTTTACAATCAAAGTGCTACAGATGACAACTATCTCAGAGCAAGCATAAAACCCTTGTCATCAGTTAGCATCAAGGATAAGGAATCATGAGGTTTTTGTATTCAAAGGAGTGCTAATCTCAACAATATTTTAAAAAGAAGAAGAAAGGTTATGTTTATCACTCTGTTGACATTGTGATCATTAGAGACCGAGCTCACTTATTATTCTACCATTTTTTTGGAAAAGCACCAAGGACAGCGACAGATGAGTTTTCAGCATGTGCACATGCCTATTTATAAGGGAAACCATATGATACAAAGCTACTGAGTGTCCTAACTGCTGCACTAGTCATAGACGATACATATGCCAAAGATAAACATTGAAGTGCAGAGTATAAACACAGCGAAGCTGCTACGAATCCAAGGTGCTTATAAATGAATAATTATCATTAAAAGTGGTAACATCTGTTGGAAGTGAAGATGCAGAAATTCTTTCCACACAAAGGTGTGCAATAAGATACTTCAAAGCATTGTCAAAATGAAATCCTTCATCATGGTTCAGCAGGTTGTCTGCCATTTCAATTTCTACAGCTTCCTTTACAGCTGAATCCCTGAAAGAAGAAGCTGTGATTAAAATCTTTACTTCTTTATAATCCATGGTAGGGCCAGTAGAAGTGCATCAGCTACTGCTGACTTCTTTGGCTAAAGAAAGTGTGTATACTGCTGGTATTTGACATCATGTACAGTGCACTTGATTTGAACTACGTAATGTTTGCCACACTCACAAGGGACTTCATAAACACCAACCTTTTGCATGAACCCCAACAGAGCTGAAGTCTTAGCTGGTTGGTGGAAGATCAAATACACATCATGTTTCTTCATGATTCTAGTGATTTTAGGCTAAACATTGCCCATGTATTGGAGAAAGCCCTTATATTTCACTTCCCTTTCCACTTCCTCATCCTTTTCCTGTGCTTTTTCTGGAGTTTTTATTTTCAAGGCTCTCTTAATCTGGTGTTTGGAGCAGCCATTTTTCCTTAAAACTGGAGTTCATCCTGCTAGATGTCAGCATCAGATGGTGTACGAGCCACGTGAACCAAGGTTTTTCAGAACACTCATAGTCTGTGAAAGATGGCGGCAGCTAGATGCCTTCAAATGAAGGTCTGTGTGTGTGGGCTTGTGATACATTCAATGACCTAGGAATCAGTTTTCTTTCTGTCAAACCAGCACATCTAGGAATGGTAAACAGCCATTCTTCTCCCTCTCCATAGTGAATGTGATGTTTTTGTGAATGGAAATGTTTCAAAAATTCTATCAGTTTATCTTCTACATGGGGCCACACTATGAATGTATCATCCACATATCTCCTGAAGACTGTCAGTCTTAATGCTGCTGATTGAGGGCCTATTATTCAAAATCCTCCATAAACAAATTAGCCACTAGTTGAGAGAAAGAGGGCTCCCCATAGCGACACTGTCAATTTGTTTAAAAGATTATTCATCAAATAAGAAGTAAGTGGAGGTTAATGCATGGCTAAACAAAGCTGTTACATCATCTTCAAACTTGCTGCTAATGAGAGACAAAAAGTCAACCGGAGGTACTTTGTTGAGCAACGAGACAACGTCAAAATTAACCAATTAATCTGGGCTGTGAGTTTCCGACTTTTTAATCTACTGATAAAATCCAACGAGTTACGGGTATGATGATCACATTTCCCCACACACGGTCTCAATGAAGCTAAATATTTTGCCAATGAGTATGTTGGTGCACCTATGTTGCTAACTAATTGACAGAAAGTCAGCACTTTTTAAATCTGCTTCAGACGTCTTTTAAGATTTTCAATTTCTTCTGAACTGGATGTTTGTAAAGCTTTATGAACCTTTGCAGAACCGTATAATCTGGAGGACACAGAACTGTGTCCCTTCAGTTTGTTGGCAACTTCTTTAGACAGAGAACTGGTGTTCAGAAGCGATGAAGTTTTCCGCTCAACCCGAGATGTGGCGTCCTTGCCAATCTTATGGTATGCTGATTCATCCAATAGGTTGTACATCTTCTCAACATAGATATCTCTTGGAAGCTAAATTGTACATTACCCTTGTCTGCAGAAAGAACCATAGACTGGTGATCACTCCAGAGATTACATAGTGCAGGCCTCTCAGCCGAGGATAAGGATGAAGTGGAAAGGGAAGTGAAATCTACGGCCTTTCTCCCACATGTGGGTTACATTTCCTCTAAAATCACAAGAATGATGAAGAAACAAAGTGGATGTGATTTTCCTCCCACCGGCTAAGACTTTAGTTCTGCTGGGATCTGTCAAAGATGATCTATTCTTGCGTAAGGCGGGGGGTTTATCAAATTCCTTGTGAGTGTAGCAAACGTTACATAGGACAAACCTTCTGCACTGTACAGAAACACTGCATCAAACGCCAGTGGTATACATGCCTTCTTCAGTCCAACTAGTCTGCAGTAGCCAAACACGGCATTTCCACTGGCCACACCATGGTTTACAAAGAAGTAAAGATTTTAAACTCAGCTTCTTATTTTTGGGATTCAGTTGTAAATGCAGCTGTACAATTACAACAGGTGGACAACCTGGTAAATCATGTTGAAGGATGTCATCTTGACAGTGCTTGGAAGTCACTTATTTCATGCCTCCATTTGAAAAGAATTTTGCATCTTCACTTCTGACATATGTAACAACTTTTAATGATTAATTATTCATTTATAAGTACTGTGGATTTGTAGCAGCTCCGTTGTGTTTGCACTTTGCACTTATATATTTATCTTTGACATATATTTCATCTGTGACTAGCACAGCAGTTACGATTGTGATATCTTCGACACATGTGCATTCTAATCCTCATTAACTTTGTATCATGTGATTTGCCACATAAATAGGCATGTGCACACACTGAAAACTCTGTCATTGACTCGCCTTGAAGATGGCTGTGAAGTTTGCAGCTAAAGTATCAGACGAAGAATTGCCACTGTGTCGGGTGCACTCTCAAAAGATGATGGGATATTGTGTCTGCTGAGAAAACTTCAACAATCACACTCTCATATTGTTCAGGAAAGGATGGGGAAGAAAACTGGCCGCCCATTTGCACAGGAAGACATGTCACTTCCAAACAGCTATGCTTCCGACCTGAAACCAGTTTAAAATGTTACATCTGAGAGAGAAAACTACTTTTTCAGAAATAATTAAGAACTAGCACAGTAGTGTACATGTCCTATGTCGATTTTAGGGGCGAAGCACCAAGAAGAGCATGCTTGGTGTAGAGAACCAGAAGGAAGGGGGGCATGCTACTAGGATGAGAGCTACTATTTGTGTTTGCAATCATAATCCCGAAGTGTCTCTTGATGTAAGAATAAAACAAATGACAATCTGGTATGACCAATATAAAGATGGCGTAGAAAGTTGAATCATTCTACGATGTATGGTTGAAGGACCACCAAGCAGGTCCAATTTCCTTGATAGTGTGAAGTTTATTAGCGGGGGCAATAACCCACTAGAAGCTGTTCTATCTCCAATTTGATGAATGCCTTACTTGCACCATTAAACCTGTAACTTGGCTCATCACAGCAAATACTGGGCCATTATCACTTACTTCACCAAATAGTTTGACAATTTATTCCCCGTTATACCTTTATGATGTGGAGCCAGAGAAAGACAACTGAGTTGGTAGTATGATTAAGGTCAAAGAGAAGATGTTGAATAACACAGGTTAATAAGAACAACAATGATCAGAAACCTGGGCACTGTTTATTGAGAACAACTCTGCTGGGGAGCTCATTTTTTAATAATAATAATAATAATAATAATAATAATAATAATAATAATAAGCTCCACCATAAAAATAATCTACATACCCAACAACAAATGATTGGGTATTTGATAACAGAAATTTTATTCTAGGACATATTACAAGCGTGAACTAATTCCAAAATGTACTTTTACTTTGCATAAAATATTTAGTAAACACATTAGTTACAAAGATAGGTTTTTTTGTATATAGAAATCAGTATTGTGAGTGAAGGAAACCTCTTGCCTCAAAGAGTAGATCTTTTACAAAGAGATGACAGAGAAAAGGAATGTGTGATGGTAAGTAGTTAAAGCAAAGAAAAGAGAGGGGTGGGGAAGGCTGGAGATGGATAGTGAGGATGAGGCAAGGACTGGTGTGTGTGTGTGTGTGTGTGTGTGTGTGTGTGTGTGTGTGTGAGAGAGAGAGAGAGAGAGAAGAGGGTTTGTGAAGTAAACACTGTATGCTAATGGTACAAACCCCTGTATGGTTGTTCCAAGTTATGGAAGTCCTTCACGATAAAATTGGTATAGTCTTTACCAATCCAAAATTTTGCCATTCCAGTCATTTCACTACTAGCTTTGTTCACAGCAATATGTTGTGAGAGTGGGGGTGATTCTGCTGCAGCTGTTATATCGGCATAGCGGACACCTTTTGCATTTTGATTTACTGACTCTGTTACATCACTTCTCCTGAAACAATGTATTATACACACACTATAAAAACTTCACTAGTCAAAATATTTTTAACTGTCATGGCATGAGATTATTATACAAATTAAAAAACAAAATAATGAAGTATTTAACAACTCACCCTAAAGAGGCTCACTGAGCGCTGACAGACAGGAAAATAGATAATCACATATACACATACATTCACACAATCACGCAGACAACTATACTATCACACAACCACCATAACCACAATGTTTGGCCACTCCAGCACCACAAGCATCTAGACTGTGAGTAGTTGGGGGAGAGGAGGGGAAAGGAAGGCACGCAAATGTGGGGGAAGGATGGTGGGTAAAGGTGGGGATGGAAAGTTCCAAGGTGCATGATGATAGGTGCTCTGATAGGTGGGAATTTGAATTGCGGCAATGAACACAGTGAAGGGAAGGGATGAGAAAGGATAAAAGGGAAGTGTAGAGGAGTGTGGGGATTTGAAATGATAAAAATAAGGAAAAATAAAAATTAGGAAAAACAGAAAATGGATAGGAAAAAATAAAAACCCTTACAGTGATTTGTTACCTATATCCCATTATTGATTTTCCACTGATAATAACTGTTGAACATTAAGATATGATTACAGGTTTCTTTATTAATTAAAGGAGATTGACATCCATAAATTTTGCAAACATTTTGGACCAAAATAATAATCTAAATAATAAATATTATGGTGATAAGATTACGACTCTACTATTGTGGTAATATGTATGCACCCAACAAGTAATATTCTTTCTGGCTGTATTTTAACAAACAGCCAAAATTATATGATATTTGAGTTTACCTTTGACGAACATACTCTTTTTTGAACTTTTACCTCTTTGAACTATCATTTTAATATCTCTCCCACATTTTCATTATATTTTTCCATTTAAATATCATTATCTGTCTTGCCTTGGTAGTTCTAAGTTTATTTTCTTTGCCTGTACAGGTTACGAATGACTATAGGCTGGAACGAACGTAGCGTACGTTTGGCATTCGGACGAGTGACTATAGCTTGGATGGAAGACAACGTACATTTGGCGTAGATGCATTGATTTTCATTAATGACTTTCAATATATTCCACAAATAGTGAATAAACACTTAGAGAGAGAGAGAGAGAAAATTAATTTGTTGCAATGTGTACACTTCCCTTCTGTTTGATTAAGGAACTACACTTTCCACAGAAATTTGGGACTTCCTTTGTATACGAAACTACCTGTATCAGCACTTTGTGCAGAATGTTCATTATTACAGTATCCTCCCAGTTTACATGCATATGCTTCAGAAGATCATTGTTGAATTCGTTGTTACTTATTTCACGACATGTTCACGAAATAGAACAAACATGCATTTTAGAGGGAGCATTCTTACACATGCACAATTCTAAACATTGAAGAACATAGCTCTGTTTAATTAATAACAGTGTCTGAAACCGTTTTAGGGAGGGAAAAAAAAAAAAAAAAAAAAAAAAACCCTTCAGCATCACAGTCGAACACATTGCCCACTAAACTACGACTACCAATGAGACGTTGTGTTTTTCAATCTCTTACTATTGATGGCAGTTGTTAACTGATGCTAATATGGCATTTTTTGACACTAGATAATCATTTATTGTACGAAAAACGAAGTGTTTTTGTTAATTCTTCAGTGCGCCATTGCTTTGAAATGACATTGTGTAAGTTAAAATAAGAAAATCATCAAATATGCAACGCAAGATGGCGTATGCCAGAGAGAGTTCTGGGCGTGGAATGTCATGCGACATCTCCGAACGGCTGGTTTTTGTTAATTCAATGGAGGGTTCAAATCTTGGTTATTTTTGCAAATATCTCTCAAATCATACGAGATATGAAAAAAATATAAGGGAGCTAAGTTGTAGAGAATTTTCTCCTCTACAAATTCAGTTATTCAATTTTCACGACAGATGAACGGTTTATTTGCAATTAAAATTATATTACAAACGGCTTTCTTTAGCATTACTAACGTATTTGTTGTCCGAAATATTTGAGCAAGCGAGGTTCTGGTCTCTGGTAGGCAACAATTATGTCTGTAAAATTTGGTGCCGATCGGTTGAACGGTTCGACCTAAAAAGTGGGAACAGGTTACAGACAGATAGACATTGTCAAATCGCCGTTATTTTTGCAAATATCTCTGCAACGATGCAAGATATGAAAAAAACATGACAGAGTGAAGTTGTAGAGAATTTTCTCCTCTACAAATTCGGTTATTCAATTTTCATGTCAGATGAATGGTTAAGCCATTATTTTCATTCAAATTTCGTACTGTCAAAAGACAATCTCAAAGGCCCACTTTCAGTGTTACTACCGTAACCTAAAGTGGGCCAATAAGGACTGACCAGCTGTAAAGAGTGATTAGTAATAATGATTACACAGTACAAACTGTACAACCCCCCCAAAAAAATAACATACCTATTGTTAATGGCCTATTTCTCATCTGCCATAGTGTGGCAGTGGATAAAAGAAACAAGACACTCCCATCTAACCACCCACTGGTGACCCTCCAAGAATATCTCATCTCCAACTTGACCTTACCACCTTTCCAGAAGTCCCTTCGTAAGAAATCAAACCTTTCAGCAGAAGAAAGGAGAGCCATCCACAAACTCAAAACAAATCCAAACATAATCATTCTCCCAGCAGCTGAAGGTTCCACACCTATAGTTATGAATCACATTGACTACCTGGCAAAAGGGTTCTGCCAACTAACTCTCTGACTCTTCCACCCACAAGTTGAGCTGGAATGACCCCCAACCCAAAAGTCCACCTGGTCTCCAATCCCTGTTAAAATCATATGGCTCCTTCCAGCAGCTCTCCCTCCCCACCCCAACAGAACCCCGCACATCCACCGTCAACATGATCCCCAAAATCCACAAACCAAATAACCCTCGATGCCCGATTGTGGCTGGTTACTGTGCTCCTATGGAAAGAACTTCAGTCGTCGTTGATCAATACCTACAAACAGTTGTTCAAAATCTATCCTCCCACATCAAGGACACCAACCAGTTCCTTCACCAACTCTCCACCATCCCCATCCTTTTACCTCTTGAATCCTTACTTGTCAAGTGGATGCCACCTCCCTATAAACCAACATCCCACATGACAATGGCCTTGCTGCTCTCTAACACTAACTCTCCCAACGTCCCTCTGAATTCAAGCCTGTTACTTCAATTCCTCATAACCCTCACCAACTTTATCCTATCTAAGAACTACTTGTCCTTTGAGGGGGAAGTTCACCAGCAAATCCGTAGCACAGCCATGGGCACCAGCATGTCACCCTCCTTTGTCAACCTGTTTATGGGCTATCTGGAGGAAACCTTCCTAGTATCCCAAAACCCCAAACCTCTGGTTTGGTTCAGACGTTATTAACAAAATTGTCATGATCTGGACTCAGGGCCAGGACGCCTTATCCTCCTCCCTTCAAATTCTGAACTACTACTCCCCCATCCACTTTACTTGGTCTTCCTCAACCCACCATTCCCCATAAATTTATGTCAACCTCCGTCTCACTGATGGCTACATCCACACTTCCGTTGATATTAAACTTACCAATCACCAACTGTGCCTACACTTCGACAGTTGCCATCCCTTCCACCAGCTGCGGTGGCCAAACGGTCTACGACACGCCAGTCACGGTCTGCACAGCTACTACGGTCGGGGGTTCGAATCCCCCCCTCGGGCATGGATATTTGTGCCGTCCTTATTATTAGCTAGTTCACAAGCAGTTTGTAAGTTTACGGCTTGATGACCCCGTAGTTAAGTCCCATAATCTCTACAAACATTTGAACATTTTGAACATCCCTTCCACATCAAAAAATCCCTCCTTTACAGCTTGGCCACCCATAGATGGTGTATCTGCAATGAAAAGAACTCCCTTCATCAATATGCTGATGGCCTCACAAAGGCCTTAACAGATGAAAAATACCCCATATACCTAGTCTGCAAAAATATCTCACATGCGCCACACACACAAAATCCTCCCTTTACCACCAGTAGCCATCCACTTCCCTCGACTCTAACAACTAAATTGCATCCTTCATCAAGGTTTTCATTTTCTGTTCTCACGGCCAGAAATGAGACACATCCTGCCCAAGATCTTACTCACTCCTCCTGAAGTGATGTTCTATCGCCCTCCCAACCTCCACAACATCATAGTCCATCTCTATGCCACCCCGAAACCCATCCCACTGCCACAGGGATCGAATCACTGTGGAAGACAGCACTGCAAAAACTGTCCAATCTACCCATCCAGTACTTCCCATTCCAATCCCGTCACAGGCTTATCCTACCCAATTAGATGCTGGGCCACCTGTGAAAGCAGCTATGTAATTTACAAATTGTGCTGCAATCATTGCAAAACTTTCTACAATGGCATGACCACTAACCAGCTGCCCATTAGGATGAATGGCCACTGCCAAACTGTGGCCAAGAAACGATGTAGACCACCCTGTGGCACAGCATGCAGCAAAGCACATGCTTGACTTCAATGGCTACTTCAAAACCTGGGCCATCTGAATACTTGTTGTTGTTGTTGTTGTTGTTTAGAAGGGACTAGACTGCTTGGTCATCAGTCCATCTGGATCCTTCCATCCACCACCAGCTTTCTGAACTGCACAGATGGGAGTTATCCTTACAGTACATTCTCCAATCCCGAAATTACCCAAGCCTCAACCTACCGTAACTCCCTTTATTTTCACATCTGACAGTTCCTACCACCTCTATCCTACATCTCTCCTATTTCGTGCTCCCCCCCCCCCCCTCTCCTTTGTGTGTGTGTGTTTATTATTTTTATTTTTATGGGCCTGTCACAGCTCGCCATCATGTCTTTGCGGTGAGTTGTAAACTGTCTTTATATACATATAATTTTAAATCTTATAGAGGGAAAAATTCCTGATAGGATCAATATGTATAAAAATAAAGATAGTTTAACTTACCAGACAAAAAAGCACAGGTTGCTTCTTCAGAAAAGAGAAAGGAAGGAGGGGAAAAAAGAAAGGATGCGGGTTTTAAGGGAGTGGGTAAGGATTCATTCCAATCCTGAGTAGCAGAAGGACTTGACTTAGGGGAAAAAAGGACACAAACAAACACACATACCCACACACATATACATGCACACACACCAAGGTAGACATATGTAAAAAGCAAAGATGTTGGACAGAGATGCCAGTTGAGGCAGAGGTTCTGTCCAGATATTGGAGATAAAGATGATGTTGAATGGTGGGTGGGGATTTGAAATTAATAGAGGTTGAGACCACGTGGACAATGGGAAGAGAGAATACGCTGAAGGGCAAGTTCCCATCTCCGGAGTTCTGAAAGGTTGGTGTTGATGGGAAGTATCCAGATAACCCGGGCAGTTTAACACTGTGCCAAGATGTGCTGGCCATGCACCAAGGCATGCTTAGCCACAGTGTGATCCTCATTACCAACAATCACTGTCTGCCTGTGCCTATTCATGCGAATTGGATAGTTTGTTGCTGTCATTCCCACATAGAAGGCTTCACAGCGCAGGCATGTCAGTTGGCAAATCACGTGGGTGCTATCACAAGTGGCTCTGCCCTTAATTGTGTACAACTTCAGTGTTACAGGACTGGAATAATTGGTGGGAGGGTGCATAGGACAGGTTTTACATTGGGGGCAGTTACATGGGTAGGAACTAGAGGATAGGGAAGGTGGGTTGGCGATTTCTTAGAGATGAACTAAGAGGTTATGAAGCTTAGGTGGTTGGCAGAAAAACACTCTTTGGTGGGGTAGGAAGGACGTCATGAAGGATAAATGTCATTTTTGGCAGGATTTAAGGAAGTCGTATCCCTGCTGGACAGCCACAATCAGAGTCCGATCCAGTCCCGGAAAGTATCTGGTGACAAGAGGGGCACTTTTGGGGTGGTTATGTGGAAGGTTCTCTGTTTGAGGGGATAAGGAAGTGGCCCTGGCAATCTGCTTCTGTACCAGATCAGGAGGGTAGCTGCAGGATGTGAAAGCTGTTATCAGGTTATTGGTGTGCTTGTTCAAGTATTCAGGATCGGAGCAGATTCGTTTGCCACAAAGAATTAAGCTGTAGGGAAGGGACCATTCGATATGGAATGGATGGCAGCTGTCATAAGGGAGGTACTGTTATTTGTTAGTGGGTTTGATGTGGACAGATATGGGAAGCTGTCCAATGGACAGATGGAGGTAGACATTGGAGAAAGTGACATGGGATTTGGAAAAGGACCAGGTGAATCTGATGGAACCAAAGGGGTTGAGGTTGGAGAGAAAATTCTGGAGTAGTTCTTCACTGTGAGTCCAGATCATGATCATGAATAAATCTATACCGAACTTTGGGTTGACAGGCTTGGGTATACAAGAAGGCTTCCTCTAAGTGCCCCATAAATAAGTTGGCATACGAGGGGGACATCATGGTTCCCATGGCTGTTCCCTTTAGTCTGGCCCTCAAAAGTGAAGAAATTGTGGGTTAGGATGATGTTGACGAGGGTAATAAGGAAAGAGAAGTTAGGTAGAATTGCAGGTGGTCGGCTAGAAATGAAATACTCCATTGCATTGAGGCCCTGGGCGTTTAGGGATATTTGTGATAAGGAAGTGGCATCAATGGTTACAAGGATGTTTTCTGGATGTAACAGACTGGGTAAGGATTTCAGGTGATCGAGAAAGTAGTTGGTGTCTCTGATGAAGGATGGGAGATTGCATGTAATGAGTTGAAGATGTTAGTCTATGAAGGCACAGCTACGTTCTGTGGGGGCTTGGTAACAAGCCGCAATGGGACAGCCTGGATGTTTGGGTTTGTGAATTTTAGGAATTAGGTAGAAGGTGGGGGTGCGGGATGTCGGTGGGGTCATCATGTTCATGGTGTCAAGCCTGGTGTCTCAGCCTGGACATCAGAAATGGAATTGCCTTCACAAACTGTGTATGTAGTATTGTCCGAAAGCTGACGCAGTCCCTCAGCCACATACTCGCGCCCATCAAGTACCACGGTCGTGGATCCCATGTTGGCCAGGAGAATGACAATGGAATGGTCAGCCTTAAGATCACGGATAGCCTGGGCTTCAGCTGTGGTGATGTTGGGAGTAGGATTAAGGGTTTTCAGGAAAGAGTGAGAGGCAAGGTTGGAAATGAGAAATTCCTGGAAGATTTGAAGAGGGTGATGTTGAGGAAGAGGAGACAGTCTCACTGTGACAGAGGACGGAACTGTTCCAGGTAGGGTTCAATTTGGATGGTGTCTTTGGGAGCTGGATCATTAGGAGTAGGTGATATCTACAGCAAAGACTACAAGTATAAGAAAATACGTCTTGTTGAGACAAGAGCTGTTAGAGAGAGAGAGAGAGAGAGAGAGAGAGAGAGAGAGAGAGAGAGAGAGATTTTTTTTTTTTTTTTTGGGGGGGGGGGTGTCATCTCATAGCAATTAAGGATAATGTGTCTGTAGTTTTAGTCATCTAATACTTCTGATATTGTGGCACACTGTTTTTAAAAATCTTTATTTCACTGTAATGGCAATGAGTCACTATTGTCTTTTCACATTCTTATTTACTCTTGTTGACAGTACAAAAATCAAAATATGTAAATAATAAAATTAAGTACCTTGTAACTTTTATTTACTTACATGGCATTTTCTGCTTCTATTTTCACATTTGGCAGTACCATGTCTCCATCTATGCTGTCCCTATCATTCATTTCTTCCTCCTCATCTTCTTCATTTCCTCGATACAATTTGCTTATCCATTCACGAGCTTGACCTGTGGATTCTATTACCCGAGATACTATGTTCCGCCGTGCCATTTCAGGTGTGTTTTGCTTCTCATTCTCAGCAGGATCTGGAGGAGGAGTTGGTGCAACTGGTACAAATTTTGTTTCACTTGTTACTGAAACACCTGCCTCTGAACTGTAAAAAACAATGTCATTGTCAATATATGCACACTGTTCTGCAAAGCGCTTGATATGTTAAAGAAAGAAATCGTTAACAGCAAGACAGTTTCTGGTTATGTAGCCAACAATACATTTTCCTGTTATTCCAACTACATGCTTGAGAATCAAATTTAAATTCTACTACAATAAAACTTGATACTCTTGAAAAAACATGTAACTACTCATCTGGAAGATTACTTGTGAAATGAATAAAAGGAAAATATGTTGGGGGAAGTCTGAAGAGACAGTGTTCCATTAAGCATACAGTCTTAATTCATAAATGATAAGAAACAAAAGCTAACCATGACCACTCACTTACTTAATGAGCACAATGATTGTCATAACACAATAGATTCCCACACCCTGTGCTGTACAGATCCTTAACTCAATTTCTTTCTAACTATGCAGGTGTGAACCATCCTACCAGCACAAAATTTGAAGCCAAAATGTTCCTATTGTTAGAACTCTAACCTAACTTCTGCCATTCTGTTTTGGACAATATTACTCCATCTGATTGATAATAATGATTTATTGATTAATGATTGAGAGAATCCATTAAAGTCCAATTTTTTAAAATATATATCTGAAAAGATACACACAGCCTGTAATTGGGATGTGTATCTCATCTTTAGTTAATATAAAAGTGAGTCCAGAGAAGCAAAAAAGGTTACAACTGTGCATGCCTCTCCACTCTTAGATCTGCCGAGAGCCTCCTCAGAGCATCAGAGCAGGCCCAACTTACACATGTAGATTTTCAATTTATAACAGTAGAACCACCATAAATGAAATTGAAATAATAATAAACACATATCAGGCCTGTGCTACACACACAGACACAGACACACACACGCCTGCTAACTGAAACAATTAATGGCCCCCTCTAATATTGTTAATATGGCCTTTACAGCACTTTTCTAAACTTCCTTGTTTCTTCCTATTTAGTATTTTCTCTAATACAAGAAAAATATTTAACAATGATTAAAATTGGAATAACCAGCTTTGGGCGCATTGCAACCTTTATTATTATTATTGAGGGGGGGATTTCAATGTGGCCAAAACTATTTAAAAAGAAAAAGAAAATAAAAAATAATGTGGTCGCTCTCCACCAGACTCCAGATGAAGTTGTCTACATTTAACAATGATTTTCCAAGCTTTTCATTAGGTATGTGACACTTGCCAAATTTCAGCCACTGAATTAAAGCACACAGTATTTTCCATCTCTCATTCCACACAGCCATCTCATTTGAATTGTCACTGATGGGCATTTGACTGATTACTGAATATCACTGTCAAAATATATTCTGTGTCTATTTTAAATGTTTGTGAGCACTACTAAACAGATACTGACTACCATTTCCATTGCTCAATATTTGTTCTGAATATTGTGTTGTTCTAGTGACAACTTTCTGTTCAGGTCTAGTTGGATAAGAGATTCCCAATAAGGTCAGACCTCTAGAACGGCACTGAGTATAATGAGATAGCTTCTTCATTAAATGGCCCCTTGTGGTCTGCTCCAACCTTTCTCTATAAAAGTCCCATCAGAGTAAGTATATGAGCTTTACTGAAGATGCCAATTAATGAAATGAATGTAATTTGTTGAAAATGTGTACATAGACGATTGGTCTTAAAATCTAGACCTACGATATAAACTCTACAAATAGGAATGACCACTGATCCTTTAAATAAATCATAAAGGAAAATGAGAAATAGCATAATCAGATTACTTCGCAGACATGAAAATATGTTAAGTGTAAAAAAAGCGAACTATAAATGCAAATTACCCACATAATTCTCTGAATATTTGTTATACCTGTTAATACTACTGTAGCTACCACCAAGTGCACCAACACCCACCATATTGGTGGCGTGTGCCAGGCTGAGCACGGACTGCGGAACACTAGTGACGGCGACCGGCCGGCTCGATGTCAGCTTCCGACGCAGTGGGAGGTGCTGTCTCGTTGCCAATGTCTGAGAGACGCTCCCCAGGTCTACTAATCTGAAATAGTCAAAACGGTGTAAAGTTTTGTTTTTGTGAAGGTTGTAATGCCTGTAGCTGAACACACAAAATTCATGATGAAATACAGCTGTCACCATCCTACTTAAAAGCTAACAGATTTCTATACACCTCCATTAGCACATTAGCAAACACAAAAGTTCCTAAATAAGTGAATTATTGAACTTCCTTCTCAGCACATCCACCTATTGCTACAATTGTATTTCTGTAGGTGTTTTAGGTATGTCCTGTATTAGTTTTTTGAAGTTTTACGTACACTTAATTTTGTCATTCACTCTAACCCTGAACTTCCCAGTGTGTCCATAGGGACACAATTGTTGGCTTTGTTCTTTCTTTGTTATTAGCTTACAATTACTTTTAGTGTGGGCTGTCGTGTTGTTTTCAGGAAGAGTTAACACTTCATTGGTAACATTTACACACTGTGATTGTGACAGCAGGGAGGAGTGCTCTGATGTCCGCAATGATATAAATTAAGTAATGTTTCATAAGGAAATACTTTAGTTTGGCATGTGAAAATGTTTGCAGTAAATCTAAATATGTTTTAGAGATCTGAGAGAAGTTGTTATTGATCAATTCACTTTCTGTTTGTGTAGTGATTATTTCATTTGTGCCCATATGGATACCCTTGGCAGTTACAGGATCAAATACAATTTTGTTTCTTTTTCTCATTTTGTATCATAACAGAGGCCTGGAAAAATCTTTACAGTATGGCCTGACTGTGCAGGATGATTTAGACATCCTGTAGAGGAATCAAACAATCCTCAAGCTGATAGGATTTACATTAGGCCCCTTATCCAGCAGTCCTCATGAAGAAGGATGCTGGCAACGAAGATGAAGGAGGAATAGCAAATAATGTTAACACTAGAGAACTTGGGGCTGAATCTGAAATATGATTGCCATATGCAGAAATAGAGATCGAAGGGGGAAAATGAAGTCTTTTCCTGATTTATGCTTTGACACATATGTTGATAAGTATGTTGTGATCTGATAAAATTGGTATTTGATGAGTCAAACAACTACACACTTTTCAAGAACTTTCCAAATCAAAAAATAACTCATGAAGAAATGAGATGTTTTCCAGGTATCCTCATTCTAAGTAGCTATAACTCTCCGTAGTAAGAGGTTATACTGTGATTTCAATTTAGACACATGAAACAATTTCGTATGCAATGCCACAAGAAGAAATAGTTTTAAATAAATTATTAGATTTATGCACTATAACAACAATAGCAAATTTGATAAAAAGGACAAGATGTGGAAAATTAGACCCTGTATTGAAATAATAGGAGACAAATGTAATAACTTTTTTTTGTTCCTTATGATGAATCAATGATAAAATATTTGGATGACACTCTTGCAAGCAATTTAGCAGGTTATAAAGTATAGTATTTATGCACTACTTCAGGATAACTGTCTTTTTTTTATTTTATCAAAGAAAATCACATAATTTAAATACCACACTTAAAGTAGAGTTTGGTAAGCTACTGCCGTACTTGTTCAAATGATAGATGATTTAACACTGGATATAAAAACTACTGCCATTCAATTGTTTTATTTGACAACCTATTTATAGGCCACCTTCACGACCTAGGTCGTGAATTATCTTTTCCTTCCATTCCATTCCCATCCTTTTTTCTTTACTTCTCTCCCACCTGGAAGCTTGTCCTTTTTGTCCCCCCCCCCCCCCCATTTTTTTCTTTTTCTTCATTTGTGTCACTATCGGTGGTACAGCACGAAGGTAAGTACTGCCAGCCAATCTCTTTTGAAAAATAATTTATCATCTCTGAGGAGAATTTCCATCATTAATCGAATATTTATAGGATTTTCTGGCCTGTCATATCAGATAGAAAAGGGCTATAGATGTATAGGCACTATTATATGAAACGGAATCCCCAAATTGAGCCCCGTTTCCTTGAAGCAAGTGCTAGTTAAAAAGCAAAGCAGATATTTTGAATCTTCACTTTGGAAGGATGATGGCATTATTACCATAAAATGGGTGGACAATTCAGTGGTTGGTGTAGCTTCTACCAGTGAACAGCATCAGGGTGTTTTGAGGGGTGGTGGGACAAATCAGAATGTCTGCACTGGGTTCTACTTGCAGAGGTGCACAAATGATATCCATGATGAGAGGACATGCCACTGGCACATGGGGAGGGGGAGGGAAATAGAAGGAAGCCAAGCAGGGAGCGTCAAAAATAAGGATGACATAAGGGGGTGCCAGTAACAAGTTTGTGCCCTGGCTGGAAAATGTCCTAAATCTGGCACTGCCTGTAAAGGGGTTAAATCTGTATCATTTGTAAAAATATATTCTGCAAAGGAGACAGTTGAAGTACAATGTCCTCAAATTGATTCAGGCTACAATAAATACATGGGATGAGTGGATAAGACAGATGAAAACATTGCCATGTGTAGAATAAATATTGAAAACAAGAGATCATTCTGAGCTTTTCTTTTGTGGCTGATTGACATATTTGTATGTAATACATGGCGGCTGAAGAAAGGAACAGGAGCTAGAACTACTAAATTGAGTTCAGAAGAGAAATTTTACAAGTTTACATAAAAAGATATATTTATCCTGTAAAAGGAGTAAGCAGGCAGTCTATCAGTCCTATAAGTGGATACAAATAGTGTGTTCCAATATCATATCAACATGGTAATAAACACTATATCAAGAAAACTGAGAAAAAGAGATGAGAATTTCTGTTCACGGTAGAAACCAGTACATCAACTATTTGCTCAAAATGTTGGAAATGCGATCTAGAACTAGAATACATCTAACAAGGAGACCACATGGGTGTCAGGTTTTAGAATTTTTTGATATTTATCGTACGTGAAGTTTAGAACTCCAATAACAATCACGCAAAGCCATTCGATTCAACTCTAAAAAATTCTTGAGAAAATTTGTAAGTACATTGAAGTACCAGTAATTAAAACCGTTGTATCACCTGTCCATCTGGTTCATGCAGTAGCATCGTTGCCTTTCAATCCCGGGGTCTGTGGTTCGAATCCTGCTGTGACTTTCTTTTATTATCTTTATTTGTTGTGTTCAGATACTTACACAATTTTAATATCTAATGGCATTTTAATAAAAATTCAATAATTTTTGTTTATTCTTAATGTTATATATTTTATTAAACATTGTTAATAATGATGGCTCCAATAAAAAAAAAAAAAAAGTTACATTTTTCACGGTATTGGCTTCAGTATTAGTTGACAACGGTTGTATTTGATTGTTCAGTGAAGAACTTCTGATGCTGTTTTTTGAAAGTCATCTCCGTAACTACTAATGGCTTTCCAAGTAGCTAACCTTCTCAGCCATCATTTGAGGTGAAAACAAGATGTTCAGTTTGTCTACATATAGGCCTACATAAACAAAAACTGACAATATGTGGGATTAGAGATCCCAAAATGTTTGGTATAACTGAATTTGAAATAGTGTAAATTTGTTTACGCCCTTCATGAAGTGTGCCTGAGTGATTGTGTAGATGAGTGATCTCTTTCTGAGGAAGGCCATGGCCGAAAATTGTGAGTGTGTTTGTGTGTCTTTTATTTGTGTTTGTCGGTGGCTCAAAGTCCTCCTTTACACTGGATTTACTAAAGAGGATCATGTTGTGATAGTGGGTGGAGTGGGAAACAGTATTGATAGGGTCAAGGGCTACAATAATGGTTACAATAGCATCTGCAACAAGCAATACATATGCCTTCATGAAGTATGAGTGGCTCCAAATAAACAGCTCTGTAAGGAGCGTCAACATGGAGAGAGATCAGCTGCTCAGGGTGGATATTTGTTGAAGCATGAGTTTGGTTTTTGTTTATGCTATTGGTAGGTAGGGTTTTACAAGGCATGGCCTGCACCTCAATGCGAACAGGAAGGGTAAGTGCACAAGGGGACCACTGCAACTCATGGGAGTACCTCTTTTTTAGGATAACATAAGTATCCAGTGAGAAGCTCACTGACAGGCAAAAACTAAAGCTGTTAAAATATTTCGAGATCTTAACAAAAACACAGTGAAAAATAATGTTACTATATTTCATCAAAACATTGGGGGATCAAAGAATAAAACAGATGAGCTTTTGGTATGTGGGGAAGGTATAGAAACCAAGTGTGTAATAGAAGTACTATGCCTATCTGAGCATCAGATTGTCACTAATATAGAAAAGGTTAAAATCAATGGGTATAAACTCTTAGCACATGTAAGTAGTGATAATAAGTAGAGAGGAGGAGTTGTCATTTATGTGAAAACTTACCACTGGATAAAAAACTTAGAAACAAAAAAGTTTTGTGTAGAGCAACATATTAGAAGCACGTGCCTGCGAGCTTAAACTGAATCATGGCATTTTTATAATTGTAACAGTATGTAGGTCCCCATCAGGTAATTTTCAGCTGTTTCTGAAAAAACTTGGATGCCTTATTGTACTATCTGTCTGTTGTGGGGAAGCAAATTATTATTTGTAGGATTTTCAATGTTGATTCTCTGAAAGAGTGTGATAGGAGGAAAGGCCTTGAATTATTACCTTATTCTTTCCATTTGACATCCGCTATTGGTTTTCCTATTCGGGTAGTAAAGGATAGCAGCACACTGATAGATAACTTTTTTTATAGTTGTAGATAAGTTCAAACACATATCCTGTTGAGAATGGTCTTTCTGATTATGGTGCACAGCTAGTTACAGTACCTGATGTAGCCCCATACTGAAAGTTGAAACAGACATCCAAAGTAGTGCAATCAGTGAATGACTTAATAACTACAAAGTTTAGGGAAAGCTTGCGGCAGTTAGACTAGGATGAGGTATACAAGGAACAGAACGATAAATTGAAATATAACTATTTCATGATATAATAATGGAAAGTCCAGGTTGGAATTAATGATATGGTAATAAGGACAGTTTACAACTCACCACAAAGACGTGGCAATAAGCTGCGACAGGCACATACAAAAGACACACACATACAACACTTTCAGCTATCAGCCATGGCCTTCTTTTGTAACTGAAAGAGAAATGGGACAACCATCACTTTTTAATGTTGTGGAAAAATAGGATCTAAATCTTCCACAGAAGAGGCAAAGCTATTAATGGTAGAGCAAATCTGATATAAATGAAATTCTGCCCCAGTACTAAAAGCTTGCTTCCAACAGATAAGTAAGATTCTCAGCCAAATATGAAATAGCTCTCTGAAATAGGGTATTTTCCCAGAGAGACTAAAATATTCTATTATTGAACCTTTGTATAAAATAGGAGATGCATTCAATGTCAGGAACTACTGCCCACTCTAGGTGTTGACAGCTTTATGCAAAGTTCTCGAGTCAGTAATGTATTCAATAGTAGCTTCTTAAATTTATAAAAATAAGGTACTAACAAAATGTCAATTTGGTTTGCAGCAAGGCTATTCAACAGAAAATGCTATATATGTTTTCACTGATGAAATATTAAATGCTATGAATAACCGGACATCACCCATTGCGATTTTTTGTGATCTCTGAAAGGTTTTTGACTGGGCAAATCATGGAATTATTCTAGATAAGCTAAAGCATTGTAGTAATAAAGGTAAAGCAGTCAATTATCCAAAGATTGGTTTGAACACCACAGTGCTTTACTAGGCATGGCCCTGTTTGGAGGTGGTATGCCGTTGCCTTTCTCCAACCTTCGAACTGACTTACCCAGCCAAAACAGTCAGTAACTAAAGTAGAATATTCAAAGTTTTTAGTTGTGTGCATTGATAAGAAATTGAATTGGAAGCAATACATTTACAATCTACTGAAATGTTTGAGTTCTGCAACTTATGCTATTAGGGTTGTTGCAAATTTTGGTGACAAACATAGTAAATCAGCTTATTACGCCTATTTTCATCCACTGCTTTTATATGTCATCATATTTCGGGATAATTTATCATTGAGCAAAAAGTATTCATTGCACAAAAGTGTGTAATTAGAATAGTTTTTGGAGCTCACCTAAAATGATCCTATCAACAATTATTTAAGGATCTAGCAATCTTCACAGTAGCTTCACAATGTATATACTGTCTCATGAAATTTGTTGTTAATAACCCAACACCATTCAAAAGTAATAGCAGTGTGCATAGCTACCACACTAGGAGAAAGGATGCACTGCACTATTCATTCAACGTTAAATCTAACTTTGGCACAGAATAGGTTGAATTATGCTGCCACAAATGCCTTTGGTCACTTACCAAATGACATAAAATGTCTAACAGTTAGCCAACCAGCATTTAAAAACAAATTGAAAGAATTTATGATTGACAACTCCTCCTATTCAGTAGATGAATTTTTACATATAAATTAGTACTTTTACCAAAATAATAATAATAATAATAATAATAATAATAATAATAATAATAATAATAATTGTGGCATGTAACATTATCTTTTACTAAACTGACATGTTCCACATCATTATGAACTCTTGTATTCATGATCTATGGGGCAACTATTGATCTAATCTAATCTACAGGTGCTGGCACTGGGGAGAAATGGAGCAAGGGGAAGAAGAAGTGAGGATATAAGTTGGTGGAGAAAGGAGGAAGGGAGAAATGATATGTGGAGGGTGTGGGAACTGTGGTTTACTAAAGGTTGAGACTTTGATAATTTTGGGAGCAGAGTATGACTAAAAAGGAAAAGCTAACTGCACAGTTCAGAGACACTGGTTGTGAAATGGTTGGTTGATTGGGGGGAAAAAAGGGCGAGAAAGACTCGTTTTAGTCACTTCTTATGACAGGCAAAGAGAAACTGCAGGTCAATTCTTGCCTTTTAACCCACATGGGGGGAGGTGGGGGGGGGGGGGAGCAACTAGGCTAGAAATGAAGGGATACAAGGAAGGTGCCTTCATTTGTTGACCAAACTCAGCTGTGTTAGCCAAACAGAACACATACATACTGGGCTATGTATGGCTCAATGTAGTCTTAGGGTCAAACTGTACACTTCTGCTTTCATGCCTTGTACCTGTGATCCACCAGTGCGTAGGCTAACATTTGTGAAAAAATAATGAAATATAAAATAAAGATAAATGATTAATTAATATAAGATGGTGTAGTCTAATGTTTGCAAACGATACAGTCGACACAATATAACTCAGTTGAATAACGTTTATTGGAAGACATGTATCAATCTATTGGAAGGGGCTGTAAACAAACAACAGTAATAAATTAGAAATAAAATTCATAAACAGAGCAGATGTGTCAACTGAATTATGAGAATGGTAGCAAAATCCCCAACTAAGTCACCAATGATGTTCAGCTTCTAAGTCAATTTCAGCATCACGCAACACGAAATAATTGTGAACTTAAAATATTTCAAATCCTAGTCTGACAAACAACATATCAACACTCCTAAAATCTCGAGTAGAGTCACGTACACTGTTCAGTTACGATTCCGCAATGAATTAGAAAAGTTTTTCAACATGCAAATTCTAATATTGTCGCAAGCAAAGCACTTCAGCTAACAAGACAGGTCCTCCTCCTTCAAGGCAAAAGTGTCCTTACAGCCCCCAAGTAGCTCTCCACACCCAGTGTCTAAGTATTTTATTTGTCCACAGCAGTTTTCCACCCTAGCCACTCTCTCATTGGCAGATTGCTATCCCCTCCAAAGGAATATTACTCAATATAATGATGGTAGTGTACAACTCCCTGCAAAGACTTACAACAAGATGCAACAGGCACATAAGAAGACCGTCTCACATACAACACTTGAGCTATCGGCCATTAGCCTTCATTAGAAAAGAAAGCATTCACACAGGCACACTTCAGAGAGACACAACCATCATCTCTGGCTGCTGCACTCTGAATTTTTTATGTGCCTCTCACAGCTCGTTATATGCCTTTGTAATGAGTTGTAAACTATCCTCATTATCTTGTTTAAGTAGGGTTGATTGAGTGACTCATGCAAAGGCGGATTTGGGGGGGGGGGGGGCACAGAGGCTTGTGCTCCCCCCCCCCCCCAAAGACATTTTGAAGAAATTGTGGGATGAGGTGGCAGCAGAATCTACAAAAGTTATAATATACATTAATAGTAGTTCAAACAATGGAACTTCCGGGAAGGATTCAACAATAATTTTGAGAATGATAGGTTGCTTATTAACCACAGAGATATCAGCAGCTTATATGACATCTCTTAATAGTAGTTCCATGGGTGATCAATATGACATTTAGTAATGTTGTCAAACATGTCAGTTTAATAAGAAGTATCTTTACATGATGTTGCGAGACATTCATTTTTCTTTCCTTTTGTCAAATTACTAATTTATACCTACATTTATTTACTGTAAAATACTAATTTATATTTACTTTAATTTTTGAAATCTATTATTTCTTTGATTATTATATAACAAGGGTGATGATAAAATTGAATGCAGTTGTCCAACACATGAAAATTATGTATTCATTTTGTGAGAAATACTTTACAAAAGTGTTTCTTAGTTGCACAACTTAATTTGTGAAGATCTTTTTGAAGTGACATCCTGTAACATAAGTGCATCGTACAGAACATGGCCATCATCAAGTCTGACAATGTTATTAAACTACTGTCAGACTTGTAAACATGAAGTGATTGTTAAGTTTAACTTGCAGATGTGATGTGTTGTGTGAAAGTAAGATATCAAGAACACTGACATGCTGTGGTAGCTGTGGTACACAAATAAAAAACCACTAACCAACATATGTAATCACATAATTGGACTAAAAGAGGTTTTGTGCATTGCAAAGATTCTCCCTCAAAGTGTTGCTGCTATATATTACAGGGAATTTCTTTGAGATTTTATATAATTCCTGGAAGCACTGTTTTAATTTAAACATTTTCAAATTTAAAATTGCAAAATATGTTATGTTACATCAAGGGAGGTGTCACAGAAATGTGACCACCTATGACAAGAAGAGAGGAAGGGCCAGGAGGGGGAACTTCAAAAATCACAAAATTCGTGTCATGTAATTTATGGATGGCTCCCATAGGGAAATGTTGTAGTCATATAGTCTTCAAACATGATAGTTCAAGAAATGAGGTACAAATTAAATAACAAATAAATAAAATAAAAAGAGATAAGATTTCATGGCAAATTAAAACTAAATCTTATATCTAGTGGCACTGTTTCTAAGATCATCAGCTTATGGGCCTTTGATAGCAATGTTTTTCCAACACAAAGTAACAGTCTGTGAGGAATTGCTCTTCCCGCACGTCAGGGAACTTTGGCACTCTTCGGGCATGTGTGCTGCACTGTTGCCTTGCCCCACTATACCTGGGCACAGAGCAGCATTGTGGCAGCTGTTCTGCTCTTTTACGCTACTCCACTACAATCGCATACTTTTCATGAGACATTATACCTATGCTCATTATCATCCCAGCGTCCATAGCAGAGATCGATGCCACCGACGAAGGCATACGTCTGATCTATTATAACCAGCTTCTCATGATGTGCCCAGAAAAGCACACCTGCCTTTGCATGATCTGGATGACGTAGAACCTTCAAAGAGATAGAGAAAAGAGTCAAATATCACTCTTAGATGTTAACAGAATTAAACTATGACAAAAAGTTTCTAACTTCAAATTAAAATTTTTCACAGCATGTGTAGAAAAACATTTGGAAAACTTGTTTCCCCTCTCATTATACAGAAAATGGTTCTAGATTAGTAGACTATATGTAATAGCAGCAGCAGCAATAACAGTAGCCTACCTTTATATTAGGGCTGCAAGAAATCAGCTTCCGTTTACTATAATAGCTGTTTATACCAAGTGCAAGCTCAACTTCTTTGTAAAGCATTACAAACACTTTTACACCATTTTCCTGAAAAAGAAAGTATTTCTTAATAAAAGTAAACATGTGTACAACAAAATTCTTTTTCACTATGTTCTTGGGAAAAAGAGTAACAATTTGAAATGAAAAACTGAATGAGTAAAAGGTTTCACTGATTAGGTTGGGAAGAAGAAACTAAAATATTGATACAAATTGTCTCAAATTTGCAGATGAATGTGCTATACTTCCTCCAACGGTGACATTCGGTTTAGTAATGCATTTTAATACTTTACAAGAAATAGCCAGTAGGACTATCTTAAGATTTTCAATAGGAGTATACAAACAGATTAACAAAGATGAAAAGTACTGCTACCAATTATTTGCTAAACAAGCAGGTTTGTTGTGGTCATCGCACAAAATAATCCATGAAATGGAATCCAATCTGAAGCTTTTTACAAATCAAATGTTTGTAAAGCTTATGGGACTTAACTACGGGGTCATCAGTCCCTAAACTTACAATCTACTTATGAACTACTTACGAACTAGGACGGCACAAATATCCATGCCCGAGGGGGGATTCGAACCCCCGACCGTAGTGGCCGTGCTGACTGTGACTGCAGCGCCTCAGTCACCTCGGCCACCGTGGCCGGCCGAAGCTTTTTAGATTGGTAAGACTAGTAACTACATGTCCATCAGAATGAATGCCCAGTGTCAAACTGTGGCCAATAGATAGATAGACCATCCTGTGGTAAAACATGCAGCTGAATACAACATGCTTGATTTCAGTAGCTGCTCCACAAATCAGACCATTTACATCCCACCTACCTCAAGGGGGGGGGGGGGGGGAGAGGAAAGAAAATCTCTTGTGAACTGCAAAGACAAGAGTTTTCCTTACAGCACATTCTTTGGTCCCAAAATTACCTGGCCTCAAGATATGGATTCCTGTGTGGCCACCCCCGCCCACTCAACAGTTCCCAATCCTGTATCCTACACCATCTCCCAATTTTTGTTTTGTTTTCCAGCACCTATAGCTATTTTCCCCCTTCTTGGCTCCTCCCCTGTTTGCTTTTCCTATTTCCCATTATCTCCCCCCCCCCCCCCACCTCGGCATTCCTAACTTGCATCTCCTTCCCTCAATCTGGTGTCTGCATACTCTTTCAGCACTGGTATATCTACCCCCATCCTCTCCATGTGTTCTTTCCTTTGCGCCCCCCCCCCCCCCCCCCCGCCTGAATTTGCTCTCAATGAGGGCGGCAACACTCTGAATGCAGCAGCTGGAGATGATGGTTGCATTTGAATGAGTTCTGCCTGTATGTGTGTGTCCTGATGAAAGCTGTGGCCAAAAGCTAAGATGTGCTTGTGTGCAAATGTCTGTTATATGTATGTGTCTTCAGTTCAATGATCATCTTTACTGTAAGTTGTAACTGATTCTCATTATATTGTTTAATTCCAATCTGGAATTTCCACTATTAGTACTACAAGTTCTTAGTAATTCTATCTAAAAACAGAATGGAATGGTATCCTAAATATGAATCTGTGTCACTTCATTCAGTGGAGTGATTGTATGGGGCCGTGATAGGACCAACAGTTTGGCATAATGTGTCTCTTGGATATCTTATGTGTAATAATGAGTTACTTGTATTCTGCTTCTGGGTAAAACATTCAATTTTTGTTTGTGTGCTCTATATAACAGTAAATGAAACTAAACATTGGAGAGACGTAAAATTATACTCACAGCTTTCCTTGTTAGTATTTTATCCAATCTCCATGTGTCGCCTGCTATTGCAGGCCTTTTCATGTGAATTTCAGGACTAAGCCACCAGTCTGCAATGAAAATTTCTTCTTTTGCCGCTTCTAAGGCATCTGCCACTGCACTCATGTAGGAACATCCATCAACAAACCAAGAAACACTGATGGATTGGCGTATTGGAGCAAATGAGTTGAAACGATTCTTCATTGTGAAGTCTCGTGCTGCAACCACAGACACACTTTACGCACTGATTCAGGTATGTGTTCAAATGTTTGTATAGTCTATGGGACTTAACTACAGGGTCATCAGTCCCTAAACTTACAAACTACTTATGAACTAGGACGGCACAAATATCCATGCCCGAGGGGGGATTCAAACCCCCGACTGTAGTGGCCGTGCAGAACGTGACTGAAGCGCTTCAGTCTCCTCGGCTACCGCGGCCGGCCAGGTATGTGCGAGTACACTAAGAGATCACAGCGGAAAATGTCTAAACTGCAGAATTAACTTTATACTATATAAGGCCTATATTTTAAGTTTTTGGAAACAACTACTGAAGTGCATTTGCTAATGATTTGAAATTTTTCATTTCAATTTTCTAAATTCGTGATTTCTTTCAAGTCTTAACTCAAAAATACTGTCTCAAATGGCTTTGTTTTAAATTTTGTAACAAGTTGTCTTCAGAAAAGACTTAACAGTTTCACTTTCAGAATTTTATAATGATCATGTCTGAATCACTCATGAATTTCCGGAATGTCAAACAAATTTGATTGTCTTTCAAAAAGATGTATGTACCTTTCTGCTTAGAAGTACCAATACTAATTGTTTCCAAGTGAAGTAGATGGGAGTAACTAGATGCATTGTAATCACATTTTCATGCACTTTAGCAACAGAACAAACTTTATTGCAATTAATACAACAAACTTATGCATTATATTTAATAATGTGCCTGTTCCAAAAGTTTTCATCTTAAGAATGCCAAAATTTACCTTTGGCTGTAACATCCTTGAGAAAAGAGAGCCACTCCTTCCGATTTCTTCGAGACCAGCACTTCACAATTAGCTGCCTAAAATTAACAGAATTACAATTAAATATTAATCTGGAAGCTTCTAAGAAAGGCTATGATGAACTGTACAGAGATGCTATTAAACAATAACATACGAAAACTTGATTTGATGTGGTGTTTTTTTTTCCATATTATACTAATGATTGTTAATAACAAAGAACTGAGTGTGACAACTATTTTCCTGAGGGAGTGAAACCAGAGGAAAACCAAAGCTTTAATGACAATGATGCTTGGAAAAATCTCTAAGTGTGACTAAATGAATGGGATTATCATCACGCAAAACATTTTAGCTATAAATAACTAACTGGAAACTGGGATGGCATCCAACTGTAAAATGAAGAGTAAGTTAAATCTGATGTGGTAAGTAATGTTTTTACTGCCTTGTGCCAAAAAACTGGTTGTAAAATTGGAAGAATGTATATCAGAATTTGTGAAAATTCATAGTATTCAGAAAATTCCTGTTTGCATTGCCATAACAGACTCTACAACTTAATTCACATTGTTGGTTTAACATAATATCACTACAACAACAAAATGTAGTGTTACAGGATGAGATCTACATTTATATCCACATACATTCTCTGCTAACTGCCATACAATGTTATATGAAGTGTACTTGGAACCACTACTAGTCATTTCATTTTCTGTTTCTCTTTAACATAGAATGAAGGACAATGAATGCTTGTACACCTTAGTATGAGCCCTTTGTGGTCCTTACACAAATTGTATGTTTGTGGCAGAAGTGCTGTCAGTGCAATCAGTATCAAATGCTGGCCTTCCTAATTCCTCAGTAGTGTTCCTAGAAAAACAACACTGCCTTGCCTTCAGAGAGTCCCATTTAAATTCCGAAGGCCTCTATGTAACACTCATATGTTAGATGAATGTATCTTTAACAAACCTAGCTACTCACCTCTGAATTGTTTCTATAGCTTTCTCTAACCCCATCTGGTGGTGGATCCCAAATACTATAAAAGTACTCAAGACGTACATCTTCATTGATGAATCACATCTTCCCAAAATTCCCATCAATAAACTAAAGTTGATCAATCCCCTTACCGACAACTATCGTTACATGCTCATTCAATTTCATATTGTTCTGCAACATCATGTATAGATATTAAACTGACAACTGTTGTCTAGCAGCTCACTACAAATACTGTATTTGAACTTTATGAGATTGATTTTTTTTTTTTTTTTTTTTTTTTTTTTTTTTTTTTTTACTCATCTGCATCTCACATTGTCCTGTAATATGTTAGATATTCCTTTGCCTATCACATTAAGGGAATCAGTATGGCTGTGATATAAATTAGGGGAACCATTAGGTACAACATTCACTCTTGCCTGTAACATACTGAGGATAATCTGAACAGAAATTGCCTACATCAATCACTTTGAAGAAGTGTTCATTTCAGTGCCATACTACAGAAAGATAAGGCAAAAACATGTGTGAGAGGCAAGTGAAAGTGTTTTTCAAGTAGAATGGAATTCCATGGCCTGTAGCTTGGGCCATCTGTCTAATGCCATGTTTCAACATGACAATGACTTGACATATGTATTGAGGAGTGAGCATGTGTTCAAGCAGAATGTTAAGGCATAGGGTGTAAGGATGGCAAGTTATCTTAGATTGACGATAGGATGGTTGTAGAACCGTAGAATGAGTTGAACAGACAACTTCCATCTGAGCAGTTCAGAAGAGCTGGTGGTGGACGGGAGAAACCAGATGGCTTGGGTAGTAAAGCAGCCATTGAAACCTAAGAGTCCTGTGTTCAACTGTATGTTGTGCCACAGGGTGTGATCTATCTTCCCTTTCTACCACAATTTGACGGTGGTCATTGATGCTGATCGACAACTGGTTCGTCATCATACCAATGTAAAACGCAGTGCAATGATTGCAAAAAATGGTAGGTTTAAGTTGTGTGTGACGAAAACTGTCAAGTAATAAAAATAAAGCGATATTGAAAAATTATAGAAAAATAAATTAAGTAAAAATAAGGGTGACCCACAGATGGAAGGAAATAAATTATAGTGAGTTGGGGTAGGGAGGAGGTGACCTGTAGGCATGGGGTATAGGGATGGTAAGTTATCTTAGGATATGGCCAGGTCATGATACGAATATAAAACACTGGCCTTCCCCAAGTCACTTCCTACCTTTAGGCCAAAGAAAGGACTGTCTTACACAACCTCAAAATAGATCCCAACCTTCTCATCCTCCCTGTAGACAAGGTTCCACCACTGTTGTGATGAATCACAGTGAATACGTGTCACAAGCCTGTCAGTTGTCAGATTCCTCCACCTAAAAGTTGTCAGGATGACTTCATCCAAAAATCCAAAATGACCTACAATCCCTGCTAAAATCTTATGGCCCTTCTCAGAACCTCTCCCCCAAATCCATCTCCTGCATCACTCCAACAACATCCTGTACACCTACCTATTACATGCTCCTACCCTGCACACCTACGTTTTACATGCTCCTAAAAATTAAAAATCCATAAACCTAACAATCCTAGATGCCCAATTGTGTTTGGTTACTGTGCTCCCACTGAAAGAATTTCAGCTCTCGTTGACCAGCACCTCCAACCAACTGCTTGAAACTTAGCATCCCACATCCAATACACCAACCACTTCCATCACTAACTCTCCACCATCCCTACTCCTTTATCTCCTGGATCCTTACTAATCACTGTTGATGACACTTCACTATACACCAATAACACACATGCTCATGGTCTTGTTGCTCTCTAACACTATCTTCCTGAGCATCCTTCAGACTCCAAGCCTGATACCAATTACATCCTAACAAAGAATTACTTTTCCTTTGAAGGAAAAATATACAATCCAATCTGCGGCATCTCTTATGCCAACTTATTTATGGGCTATCTTGAGAAAACCTTCCTAACCTCCCAAAACCCCAAACCTCAGCCTGTTTCACGTTAGTTGCTGATATTTTCATGATATGGCCTCGGGGACAGTACATCCTATCCTCATTCCTTCTTCTCATCCGTAAGTTTCACTTGGCCCTTCTCAACGGGGCAAATCACTTTCCTGGATATTAACCTCCACCTCACTGATGGCTCCACCCACATTAAACCTACAAATTACCACAGTACCTGCAGTTGGATAGCTGCAAAAAAAAAAAAAAAAAAGAAAAAAAAAAAAAAAAAAAAAAAAAAAAAAGAAAAAGAAAAGAAAAAAAAGAAAAACACCTTCCATACAGCCTTGACACTTTTGGACGGTGAACTTGCAGTAATGAGAAGTCCCTTACTCAATATGCCAAATGCCTCACAAACGCTTTCACAGACAGACATTACACTCCTGACCTAGTCTGCAAACTAATTTCCTGTGCCACATTCCCACGCATCACCAATCCTCCCTCTATCCCCAATAACCAACACAAAGCAGTGTCCTTCTGGACTGAAACAACTGAATCACATCCTTTGTCAGGGCTTTGATTGTATGTCATCATGGCCTGAAATGATAGACATACTACCCAAGATCCCTCCAGCCCCTCCTAAAGTAGTGTTCCATTGCCCATCCAACCTCCACAACATCCTAGTCCATCCCTATTCCACTTCCATTCTCGACTTCTTAACACAGACCCCAATGCAAAACCTGCCCATTCCACCCACCCAGCACTTCCTAATTCATTCCCATCACAGGCTTATCCTAAACCATTAGAGGCTGGGTTACAGGTGAAAGCAGCCATGTGATTTACGAACTCTGCTGCAATCATTGGCAGTGTTTTACATATGTATGATGACTAACCAGCTGTCCACCAGGATGAATGGCCACCATCAAACTGTGACAAAAAGCAAGATAGACCACTCTGTGGTACAGCATACGGGTTAACACAGCACTCTGAATTTCAATGGCTGCTTTACTGTTCGAGCCATCTGGATCCTCCCCCTACCAGCAGCTCTTCTGAACTACCCAGATGGAAGTTGGCCCTTCAACCTAAGATAACTTGCCATCCCTACACCCTATGCCTAACATCCCCATTATTATTATTATTATTATTATTTTATCATTTCAAATCACCCCACTCCCTCCCACACTCCCCTATGCCTCCTTTTTATTGTCTCCCACCCCTTCCCTTCACTGTATTCAATGCCGCATCTGATGTTCCACCTATCAGAGCCTTTACAATCCATCTTGCAATGTGAAACTTTCCATCCCCACCCTTATTCGCCACCCTTCCTCTCCTGTCCCCTCCTCACGCACAGTCAAGATGCTTGTGGTGCTGGAGCTGCAGGACATGGCAGTTGTGTGTGTATCATCATCTGAGTGAATGTATGTGCTTTTTCTAATAAAGGCCATGGCCGAAAATTTAAGTTGTGTGAATCATTGTCTATTTCTCTCGCCTGTCATCATTTCAACAAGCCTGTTTACAGCGAGTTGTTGTTTGTCCTCCAAGACTGACATTCTAATTCCAATATTGACATATGTTTGATAACTCACTTTTTGGCCATGGTATTTGCTTATTTCTAACTATCACTAAACCTGAGTGTATTGCTCTGCTCTCTGACCATAGAACTGCAATGTGCCTGCACATTTAAGTGTTTTATATTTTCTGGCATGTTGTAATTTCAGAAACAAATTTCTGTCAGTCTATATGTGATGTAACAGGCTAATATCAGAGCAGAATCTAAATATAATTTCTTTCTGTATTTCTAGTAATATTTTGTAGCAGCCACATTGTAAGTTGGCAAAAAATGAAATTTGAACATCTGAGGCTGGTGAGGTCAGACAGTTGAAGTTCAGTAGCTAAGTAATACAGAGATCACTGCTTATTTCCAAAGTAACAAAATCTTTCCTGCTAAAGAAACTCATTGTTTTTATTATGCAAATATTTAGAATGCCCATGTGATACATACACAAAGCTACCTGTATCTGTGTGATGAGTACCACTATATCATTTTTAAAATATTGTTGTGAAGCCAAAAGTGAGAATTATGACACATTAAGGTGACGGTGGCATCTGTCACATGGTTGTAATGAATGAACATAGTTTTGATGTCACTTCCTGTAGTGGAACTGCACATAGGCTAATTACAAGGTGAGTTTCATTGGTGGGAAAGAATCTTTTGCTTCAGATGTAGGAACACCTCCAGCCATGAGCCAAAGTCCTTTTGTATAGTGAGGACAGTTTACAACTCACCGCAAAGACGTGGCGACGAGCTGCGACAGGCACATACAAAAGACACACACATACAACACATTCAGCTATCGGCCATGGCCTTCTTCAGAAATAGAGCACTCACGCAATCACACAGGCACACAACACAGTCATACAACCATCACCTCCGACTGCCACACTTCGAGATAAATACAAATGAAATAGCAATTTTTGCCTTTGAAGGAAAATATTTAAATTTTATTTATTACACTTTCTTCTTTTATGATTATTTTAATAACGTTGTATTACTGTAATGATATTTTAAATGTTTTATCTAATTCATGATACTTGCATTATAGTCATTGCTAGTTTCTCTCATATTTACTTAGTTAATTAATTAGTTTTCATATAAACTGTAAATTCAAATAAAATCCATCATACTGATGTAAGTTAATACGTTCGCTGCCGTTCACGCTCTGGTGTGTGTAAACGTTAATCGAGTCAGGTGCTGTGGCGCGTGCTGCGACCTAGCATCCTATTATGGGTTGTTGTAAACTGGCATCGTCTAATAAAGCTGTATACTCTGGTAGGCACTCAGGGAAGAGTATAAGTGATATGCACACGTACGTTGTTCCAGATTTCCACGTTTGCATTACCGGCTACGAGCCACACATGCTTCTCATGATGTCATGATAGATTTATTGGATTCTTATGTAAACAAGCAAGCAAGCTTTTGATTATTTTAATTTTATTTCAATTAGTTACCAGTTTATAAAAAAAAATACTTCTGAGATTTGATATTATTCATAATTATATTGCTGATGATATAGAAATAAGCATATGTTTTATGAAATACCTTGTACGTACTGTTTATATTGTTCATTTGTTGTTTTCACAAAAATACAAATGCAAATAAAAAAACCATATAAAAAACAGAAAACTAAAACCAAAACATTCAGTGGCTCAAAACTATGAAAAGATACTGTCAAAATACGATCACGCACCAGAGCGTGAAGTGGCACCTAGCATCATCGCGCCAGAGCGTGAACGGCAGCGAACATGTTAACAGAGCAAAGAAGTGCTAGTTGCCTCCACACTATTGCCCAATTCAACTGATGAACCACACACACACACACACACACACACACACACACACACACAGCTTTTTACCTGGAATGTCATTCCCTCATGTTTAAACTGAAAACATAAGGGTGCCAATGTGTGCCTGAAGAGCAATATTACTGTATGAAACCAGTCTAATACAACCAAGTGCAACTGACTGCTGCTATTTCAGTCACATAACAGTTGCTAGTGTGTATTCTCCACCCCCCCCCCCCCCTTTTTTTTTTTTTTTTTTTTTTTTATATATATATTTTTTTTTTTTTTTTTTTTTTTTTTTTTTTTTTTTTTTACTGGAAGAATGTTCTCTCAGCTTCAGATGAACATATGAACATGGAAAAATATTATTTTTTAAATTTGTGAAATAATATCAGCTATTTATTTCTTTAAACATTATTACAGGAGCAGACAAACTAAAATAATTGGTTGAAAGAAACATCTCCAACAAAAGTGCAAAATTTCTGTCTTTTTCATTGTTGGAATTAACAAAATCTTGAAAATTATTTCATCACATGATAGTGCAATGAAGAAAATAACAAACGGTTACTGAAGGTTGATCGCCCGAGATGATCTAGCCAATTTCTGAAAAGACCCTAAAAATTCTATATCTCAAAAAATAATTAATACTTTTTTCAAATTATTCAAACTTGTAGTTTCAAACTTACAGTGGGCTACAATGACAGTAAATAGCAAGTTTGTGAATGTAAACTATTAAGAGTTATAAAGAATTTGGTTATTAAGCGTATGTAACCTTTTGTTTAAAATTTATCTACAAACTTAATGAAGTAATCAATACCTACAAAAAAGCAATTAACACATCATTTTAAACCCTACATCTTTTTCATATCACAGTTTTCAGTCAGCAACAATATATTGAGGATAAACAAATATAAAAAATAGAAAACAGACGACTTACCAAAAGGACCGGCTCGTCGATAGATACAAATAAAATCACACACAAACACACATACAAGCTTTCGCAACCGTTGGTCGCTTCTTCAGGATAAGAAAAAAAAAGGGGAGGAGAAAGGGAAGGATATGGGTTTTAAGGAAGTGGAAAAGGAGTCATTCCAATCTTTCCAACCTTTTCCACTTCCTTAAACCCATATCCTTCCCTTTCTCCTCCCCTTTTTTCCTCTTATCCTGAAGAAGCGACCAACGGTTGCGAAAGCTTGTATGTGTGCTTGTGTGTGATTTTATTTGTATCTATCGACGAGCCGGTCCTTTTGGAAAGTCATCTGTTTTCTATTTTTTATATTTGTTTATCCCACTGGGAAAGTTTCCCTCTATAACTTATATATTGAGGATAGTTTGAAAATCACCTGTCAGTCTATGACAGGCACATAAAGATACTTATCAAAGACCCAACTCGGATTTCAGCCACAGCCTTCATCAGAAAAGGATACATACTATCATTCGTACTATCACACAGGCACACTTCACAGACACTCATCATCTCCGAAATACAGCAGCTGGAGATTATGGTTGTGTGTCTAAAGTATGTCTGTGTGATTGTATGAATAATAGTATGTCTGCTTTTCTGACAAAGGCTGTGACCGAAAGCTGAATTAGTGTTTTTGATAAGTGTCTTTTTTATGTGCCTGTCACGGATTGAGAAATGTCTTTGCTGTAAGTTGGAAATTTTGTTCCTGATATTGTTGAATTCCAGCTCAACTTTCTACTGCTCGACTATTAAAGCAGAGTTATAGTTTTTTGACTTTATTAAGAAGATTGTTTTGGGGTCACTTTCACCAGCTTGGACTGATTTTTATGAAACTGAAACTCTGGTTAAAATTTAATTACTTATATGCTTACAATTTTTGTTTTCAGGATGTAAGTATTACCTTTGAGTCTCTCTAATGATTGACATATTTCTTACAGTCATCGTGATCTTATCATCATTTGAAAAGTACTATGCACCACAGAAATCCTTCAATTTATTGCAAAGATTGTGATCTGAAGGTGACAGCTCCGCAAAGCAGGGTGGGCAAGTCATAATGTCCCAAGTAAGTGACGCCATCAGGCTTAGTTTTGAGTACTTTTTTTTTTTATCTTGAATTTTGTTTCATGGGTGCGGCTTACATTCAGGTAAATGTGGTAGAAATTGTCACAGACAACTCAAAGTATTGTGTAGGGCCATTTCACTCCATCCCATCTCTTGAAATCTGCAGGAGATACATTAGCTTATCTCTGTTTATTTGTAAATTTATACTGTATATTTTTTGTTTTATGGAAGGTGATAAATCTTTGAGAATCTTCTTATTGTACATTTATGGAACAAGAAGCACATCTTATCCTATCTAAACACCTACTCTTTGAGTGTAATGCCCTATTCAAAAATCTATATTACCTTCCAGCAATTGTGCACGTAAGTGTACAAGTGGTGAAATTTTTTTTTATTAACAAGTCAATATTAACCTTGACAAATTGAATATATGCATTCCATGGTTTAGTCCTGTAGCATAAATACCGGATGAAACTTCAAAGCCATGGTCAAAAAGCATCACGCATTTCACACGGCCATCTTTTGGTCGTATGTAGCCCAAATAGGTGTCCTTCACAAAAAGCCATCGTTGCCTCCATGAAGCACAAATGTCCCCACAGAAGAAGGCACATCTGTAATAATAATAAAAAAAGAAAGGCTGAAAAATAACAGTCTTTAGACAATAAAATTACAGATCTAAAACAAACTTCCTAAACATATGACAAAGAGAAGACAAAAGACAAACAGCAGAGGGGGAGAGAGAGAGAGAGAGAGAGAGAGAGAGAGAGAGAGAGAGAGAGAGAGAGAGAGAGAGAGAGAGAGTGGGGGAGGGGGGAGAGGGAGTCATATCTATATCTAAGCAAACTATTTGTTCACTGGTGGTTACAGGCATAAACGGGAAAGTCATCAGTTCCTCATTTGAGAGGTTCTTCTGAAGTTAGGAATGTCTGGCAGAAATTTGATAGAATTGAAAAAGAATGAACTGGTAAAATAGAGGCAGATGAAAAATGAAGATAAAGTAAATGGATTGGGCCAGTATATTTTAAAAATAGCACTTCTAAATGTCAAACAAAATGAAATCTGTCACTCAAATGACAGAGGAAAAACCCACAAGGCGTACAGGGCAACAATAAACATTACACTGACAACACAAAGGAGAATACTGTACTTATTTGAATCTAAGCCAAACTTTTTTTCCTGTTTTCAGGATCTAAAAAACAGCCTGTGGCTTAGAATCGATGACAAAGCAAACAACAGTTCCAAAAATGGAGCTGGGAACCGCCCCAACTAACTTTCGCTGTCCAACATTAGCAGTGCTAGGCAAGCTTTGCAGACTCAAAGACAAATAGGCCATCTGGCACCAAAATTCTGCGATAATAAAAATACAAAATAATACGTTAGAAGATGAGTCTTCTTTTTCAGAGTTTCAGTTACTGAACCAATGCAATGCAATGCTACTCAATCAATGCAACGAAGGAAACATAAATTCAGTAGGCCTAATGCTGATCTTCGAATGTAACAGCGATTCAAATTAACGTAGCAACAAAAAATAAAATTTATTTACATCAATACCAACAAGGCTTCAGATTTTTGTACAAGTTGGTTGTTGTGAATATTTCATGATTTTTGAATATGTGATTACGCAGGAACCTAGTAGCGCAGCTCCAATGTACACAGTTTTGCTACTCAGAAATATTTACGTGTCTATATGTTTCAAGTAATTAATGAGGGGTTGAGAAAAGATGGAGTGAATTTAAAGCTGAAATTAAAGTAATAATTTGGTGTTTGTGGTGCATATTAACAATTGTTGTTATAATTCCTTGTGGATTATGGTGACAATACAAACTGATTCACTGATGGTCTACCCATGATTTAATTACAAAACCCTGACCATTAGAAACATCTCTTATTAGACATTAAGAGTGCCTAGCAGACCGTTGTGCCAAAGCAACAGTTTCTTCTTGCATGATCAAAATCTCATATTTAATGGCATTTTTCTTCAGAAATCGGTGCCTGTCTCCTGTATCATTCAAAACATAAGAAAGCTACACACACTTGCTTTTCAGATATATACTGAAATGTTTCTACGAATATTTAATCATTTTTGAGTTTGTGGTTAGGTTGAACATAGTAGCACGGCCAAAGTAAGATGGAAACGACAATTTGTTTACATTTTGAAATACTAAATGGCTGGCTGAAGCGCCACACAATTGGCTGTGTGCACTTCCCATGGTTCACTGCAGTGTTACTGACAACCACTACCACCGACATCAAGCTCAACTGCTAAGCTTACAACTTGAGCCCAACTACTATATCACGATTCATTCTACCTGTTTAGAATGAAACACCTTTATTTTGATTTCGAAATGCCGGCCAATAACTTCCCCACCCCCTCGTTGAATTTTGATTTTATTTTTCAGGTGCGGCTCAGATTCAAGTAAATACGGTTCACAATAGGAATAGACCAAGTGTTAAAGAATTCCGTGACTGGCTAATCACGAGGATAATACAGGATGAGCCAGCCACTCTGCACATACTAAAAACCTCAAATAAAAAACAAAACATAAACCAATAAAAGTGACAACAGATCAAAATTTCTGTAGGAGTGGTGGCCTGATGGATCACGCTAAGGTACTGACCACTAAATAGAACAATAACAGTGAGCTGTGTGAATAAAACCTATAATACACGGTCGGCAATAGAGGCACTGCCTCCAAGCATTAAATGACCTCAACAGGCAGACTGAAGGACTGCCAAAGGGCAGCTAAAAGTGTCCTATCCTTCTAGAAGGATGTGGACTAATCACGATAGTGTCGCAGGGACATTTGGGCAGGTCCTCATGACGGAGAAGATGACCACGTGTTAGCTAAATATGGTCAATATGTAGGAGACAGAGGATAACCGAGTCCTTACGAGAAGACCTAAGGGGAGACTCCCATACAGTATGTTGATGGCTTGATCGTAGGGAGCTTATTCGGCATACTCGTAGTACACTATTCCAAGTTCCAAACAGCAAAAAACCTTGCTGTGCAACACAACTAGATACCCCTTTCCGGGATACCAATACCCTAGGGGCTAGGAGGTGGTGGCCTGCTTGGCCAGCTGATCAGTGTACTCATTACCAGGGATGCCAATGTGGCTGGGGACCAAACGAAGTCTACCGAACTGCCAGACTTGCTAAGAGAGAAGATGGACTTATGCACCAAAGTATGGTAAGAAAAACTCTGGTCCAGGGCTTGTAGGCCACTCACAAGGAGTTGTTACAAATGACTTCGTGGGGCACGCTCGGAGGTGTTTGAGAGCACTAAATACTGCTATTGGCTTTGCAATGAAAATGCTGCAGCCAGGAGGGAGTAAGCACAGTTCAAGGTGGTCAGCACAGACATAGGCATATGCAACTCTGCCATCTACCAAGAAACCATCCGTCTAAACCACTTCTGCACCATGGAACTCGGTAAAAATGACCAGGAACTTGCGACGGAGAGATAGTGGTGAAACTGATTCCTTTCAATTGCAGGACAGTTTCAGGTCAATCCGCAAGTGAGGGATGGACCAAGAAGGGGTATGGGATTGAAAAGAGGTAGGGAGCTGTAGGGTCTCTCACGATGAGAGGAGGGTACCAACTCAGTCTGCGATCAGGAAGCCTGATATGAGTCGTTGGGATGGGAAAGCACGTGCAGCAGCTGGAAAAAGAAGCCTGTAGTAAGGATGGTGGGATGAGGCATGAAATGGGCAACATAGGAAGTAAGCAGCTGTTGCTGGCAGAATCACAGAGGAACGATCCAAGCTTCAGTAAGGAGGCTTGTCACTGGACTCATATGGAAAGAACTTGTCAGCAACTTAATACCACAGTGTTGGATTGGGTTGAGGATCTGCAATGTAGAAGGTGCTGCTGAATCATACACCAGGATCCTGTTATCAAGGTGAGATTGAATGAGGAACTTAAACAGCTGCAGAAGACTGGGGCAGGCAGCTTCACAAACAGTGTGGCTTGGGCAACAAAGGGTGTTAAAATACCACCAGCATTTTAGTTTTAGCTGATGTAGGTGGGGTAACCAAGTGAGCCTGCCATCAAGGAGCATACCCAAAAAGTGTTGCATTTCCTCGACATGAAGGAGGTTGTTGGCTAAGTAGAGCTTTGGATCTGGGGATCTCCCCTACGGTAACAAAAATGCACAACTCTCGTTTCTGCAGCAGAGAACGGAAGCTCCCTCCCCCCAACCACCATTGTGGGTTGTGGGGCCAGAAGACCTCAACTTTCGAGGAGCCATGTGAGCCATTGATTCACCATATGTTTAAAGAGTTTGCATAAAACATTGGCGAGACTGGTATAGTGGTAACTATCAACCGCCAAGGAATCTGAGCCAGGTTTCAACACTGGAATGGGAAGACACCCTCTGCCCAAATACGGTTCAACAAGGCGAATAGTTAGCGATGAAAGTCAGCCTAGAGGTGGCTGAAAAATTAGCCACTTACATGATCTAGTCCCTGAGAACTATCAGGCCAAGCAGAAAGGGCACTTTGGAACTCCCTCTCACTGAATGGGGCATTGTATATTTCCCTACGACTTGTGCTGAAAGACAACTTATGTTCAATCCGTTCTTTAAGGGTGCGAAACTCCTGACTGTAAGCAGCAGTTGCAGACCTGTTAGCATAATGTGCTGCTAGATGGTTGGCAATAGCAGTTAGGTCAGTGCAGAGGGTACCTTGGATGGAAAGAAAGGGGGTTCCTGCAGGTGGGCAGAAGCCGAAAAGGCACCGATCATGCAACCGTACCTGAGAAGGGAAGGTGCACTTCGAAGCGTGGCAACATACCTCTCCCAACAATCCTGCTTACTCTGCCATATCAGCCAACAGGCTCGGGCCTGGATTCATTTGAAGGCAATTAATTATTCTGTGGAAAGGTGACATTGGAGGCGTTGAAGCGCTCCCAAATGGCTTCAGCGATCTACGGTGACCACCAGGGAACCAACTTATGCCAATGACAGTCAGAAGAACATGGGACCATAGTGTAAGAAGTGGAAATCATGGGTGCAATGTCTTGGTCAACTGCCACTCTGTCGATATCAGTGGGAAGTACAGCTGGAACGACTGTGGCCAGACAGTTAGCCCTGCAGAGAGACCAGTGGGGCAGGTGTTGAAACTCAAAGGGAGAAATATGGATGGGGAGGTGATCACTATCACTATGGTCATCATGGACCCTGCAGCTGAGATGCAGGATAAGACTCAGATTTTAAAGAGAAAGAAGTCCAGCTGCGATAAAATAGAGCCTTGGCATCCCTACCATGACCCGAGGTCTGAGTGCCACCCCACAAAGGGTTGTGGGCATTGCAATCGTCCAAAAAGTAGGGCTACAAAGAGTACAGGAAAGTGGCACAATAATTGGTGCAACTCAACAAGGTGGTGGAAAAAATCACCACAATTCCAGTGAAGGACAGTGCTATCGACATACAGAGATGCCATGAATATTCTAAGGGTTTAGTTTATGCCTCAGTTCTACCTTTTTCTATCCCCTGTGTGCCTGTGCCATTGATAGCCATCAATCATGGGTGTTTGGTGAGTGCTATGTCCTCAGGGGACATTAGGATCTCCACCCCATTCTCAAAATTGGAAATTTGAGAGGCCGATGGATGGGAGCCATCAGGAACAATTTCTTCCTTCTGTCCCTTCTTTTTTTTTTTCTTTCCTCCCACTGTCCTCTTGATGAGTACTAGAATGTGTGAGAGTATTGTCACTGAGGAGAGAGAAATTATAATCATTTAGAAGCTGACTAATTAGAAGGCCCCTACAAAAAGATATGATATTCCCCAATTGGGGTAGAGTGTACTGAACTCCCCATGTAGATGGAAAAGGCAAATCGGGTGGTGAGGGTGACAGTTATTGGTTAAGGTGTTCAATTCAAGGTGTGTAAGTCAGGGTGAAAATAGACATTGTATTAATGGTGCTTTAGTGGCGGTTTGCATTTAGCCCTTTTGTGGTACAGAGGGTAACCAACTGCCTGATGATATCTATACTAACCAGTGCACTAACTTCTTCCGGTGGGCTCACAGTTTCAGTAGACTTCTAACAGAATTAATTTTAAAAAGTTGGAGAGTGAGTGACAGAGTAATGTGTTTCCTGGAGACTTACACTGATTACAAAACAGGAGAAAATCAGCTGTTGTAAGTGTGGCATGAGTTGACAGTGTCTTCGTTAGGCCTGTAGGAGCCATAGAATCGGCCATACTTCATAGTCACAATCTTTCTCCAGTTGTGATGCAATACTGGGGTGGGATAACAGCAATGAAAATCAGTTTTGAGTCATGTTGGGGAGGGGGGGGGGGAGGGAGAGATTGATTCTCCCCAGAGCTTATATGCTGTGCAGTTAAGGTGTGGAGCAGATAGCAGCAGCCCTAAGCCTACCCTTGATGCATCCTTCTGCCACTGGCCTGCGTCAGGTCTGTCAGACCTTTGTTGATACCAGCTGATGTTTCGAGTCATTTTGCGATGCCTTATGTTGTCTACTTTGAATAGAGGCTCTTCTCACTGGTTCTACCCAATCAGGGCCACTTGACTTGATGGCCCATGACTCTAGCACTGGAGCACCCAAATGTACAAGCAAGTGCTACACAACATGCATGGGATATTTGTAGTATGATCCTTGAATGGTTGGGGAGCAACCACTGTGCAAGTACCTGACAAGCCTCCGCATGAACTGGCTACCATTGAACTTCCCCACATGGCTTACACTTCTGCATCTATATCCTTGCCACTGACACCAGTGCCACTTTGCACAGCACATGAGGCAGTGACTGTGAGAATCTGGGTAGGGCAGTACATTACTGTCTGCTCTATATATCTTTCCCCAGATGAGGCAGTGTCTTCATCAGGCCTTGTTGCCTTGATTGTATCAGTAGTTGCAGGTAAGAGCTGGGAGGCTTCTCTGAAGTGACATCAGGAACCGATGAAGATCTGGAAGCCTTTTGACCAGCAGCATGTGAATCCTTCAGCGAATGTCTGGAATTCTCTATTCCACTTGTAGAAGCCGTGGAAGGGAGCATCCCAAAGGACTCCTTCCTACTGAAAGGAGCCATAGGTATCAGGGTTAGAAGATAAGACTTAAGCTGTCACCAAGTGAGTTTTCATGTGTTCAGCAAGAACTGACATATGAGCACAAAATAACCATGAAGGAGGTGACTTGAAACAGTTATTTGTCTTTGGTGGCCCAGTGAACAAAAAAGTTTAGTTCACTCCTGGGATAAAGAGGCATAATTTTCCAAGGAAGAGATGTAGTGCTCCAAGGATATTTACTTATTACATTTAATCAGATAGTGAGGCCTAACAAGGACCTATTTAAGGATAGCATTTTAAGTTTTACAAAAACCTTCAGCAATCCTGAATAGCAGTATCTTTAGTCCACAGAGGCATGAACTAGTCACGAAGTGGGCCTATAGAAAGGCCATAATAGTCCCATTATCACAGATAATTACGTCAAAGAAATCTCCCAGAACCTCGACAAAGAAATCTGATAGGGAGGTGAAACAGGTGACAACGAGTTGGCTCTTTAAGAGTTCAACGTGGTAACTGATACATCTGGTGGTGTCAAGAAAGTGACAGGTTCACTAGTAAGTGTCAACTGCCACACAGATTGTTGTGTCATGTCATTTCTGATTCATTAACTCAGTCTTAAAAATTATCATTATTACTCCTTATTTTATTTTTTTGGTTTTGTATTGAATAACAAGTTAGTACTTACTTCCAGGAAGCTTTATTTTCAAATCCACAATTGGAACTACTTCTGTTGCTCTTTTTGAGAGATCTATTTGTGATGTACATGATCTTTGTGAATTTAAAACATGATTCTCATTTCTTTCTAATAAAATTAAAGATACAACTGAAAATCCTTTTATATCATGAATTATGTGGTGATACGCTTGTAACACTGCTTCAGACCATTTCAGTTTTAGTGGAAAATGTCTCCTCACTTTTATAATGATTTCTCCAAGTATAATAATCTACAGTTATTTACTAATGTGTGTTATCTCTACAGCAAGCTTTGCAAGGTAAGCGAAATATTTCCCTTGGTGGGACTACTGAATAGCAGCAGCAATTAAATTGAGAAAACTGCAAGCAAACCTTGCTGTAGAGAGAAAAATTGACACAATGGACAATTGTCATTTATTCTAATGCAGAAAATACATTTCTAATGATGGAAAGTCCAAGTTGGAATTAACAATATATAATAGGACAGTTTATGAATCACCACAAAGACACGACAATAGCCACAACAGGAACACAAAAAAGACACATACATTTAACGCTTTCAGCTATCGGCCACAGCCTTCTTCAGAAATATGAACATTCACAAAATCACACAGGAGCACAACACAGTCACAATGATTTAAAGTGCAGCAGCTGGAAATGACCAAAGTGTGGCAGCTGGAGATTTACGTACACCCAGGAAAATTGACTAGAATCAAAAACAGAGGCACAATACTGTTGGCAGTAGCACAGTCTAATGTATCTACACCTCTAGGTAACTTCGTCAAATCAAATTGGCTTAACAAAAGGCTTACCACTTTTAAAACAGATTTAGAACTAAATATAAAATTCAAAAACAGATAATGCATAACATGAAATCTGTCGAATAGTATTTGCTGATTTTATTAATTAATCAATCCATTCATAGAGGGATTCATCAAAATACTGGGGAAGAATGGAGTATATGATAAGTCACCTTACCTACAAGACAGAAACCTGTGAACTAATGTCAAGGTTTCTCTATATTAAACAAGTATTAACTAACAAAAATGGCTCCATACTAGAGCTCAAGCAGACAGAAAAAGCTATTATGAAGAAAGAAACAAAGCCAAACAGATAATTGCAGAATGCAAGCAAAAATAATGGGATGAATTTGGAAATAAGTTAGAAACTTTGGGTCAAACTGTAGGAAAACCATTCCGTAGCGTAATTAGCAGACTTCGAAAGGGAGGGAAGAAAGAATTAACAAGTGGTTTGGACATGTCTGGAAAGCTGCTAGTGGATACCTTGCACAGGTTGAAGGAATATATTGAAGAGTTGCTCAATATAGGTGAAAGATGCAATCATGTGTAATATTTTGAGATACAGTGGGATAGGAATGATGATGGAAACAGGATTACATTTGAGGAAGTTGAGAGAATGGTCAATATATTGCAGTGCAATAAAGCAGCTGGAACAGGTGTAATTAATTCGGAACTCGTCAAATACAATGGAATATCAGGTCTCAAACGGTTACAGCGGATAAATGAAATGGCATGGGAGTTGGGACAGGTTCTGTCTGATTGGACGGAAGCAGTAATCAAGCCAATTTTCAAGCATGGAAACACAAAACATTTTAAAAACTACAGAGGTATGTCTTTAGTAAGATTACCTGCTACGGGTATGGGGGCAATCTGATGGTTTTTTGTTTTCAAAATTAAATGCCAAGATCGCACATTAATAATTTATTCACTGATGACCGGTTTCAGTGAACTGTGTCACCATCATCTGGTCACCTACATATTACAAGCTGTTCATCTTGTTAAAAAGTTGGGTTTAAAATAACAAGCACAACATTGCACTTAGTCACTGTATAAAAAAATACACAAGTTAAAAACATGACAGCTTACAAAATACTGAAAAGCTGTCATGTTTTTAACTTGTGTATTTTTGTATATTGACTAAGTGCAAAGTTGCGCTTGTTATTTTGTACCCAATTTTTTTAACAAGATGAACAGCTTGTAATATGTATGTGACCAGATGATGGTGACACAGTTCACTGAAACCGGTCATCAGTGAATAAATTATTAACGCGTGATCTTGGCATTTCATTTTGAAATCTTTAATAAGTGTTGTGGGCAAAATATTTTCAGGTATTGTTGAAAGGAGAGTCCAAATATTAGTTGAAGACAGTTTGGATGAAAATGAGTGAGGGATTAGGCCTTTTAGAAGCTGTCAGGAGCAGATCTTCAATTTACTGCAGATAATGGAGATGTGCTATGAGTGGAACAAGGTGAAAACAAATTTAGAAGTTTTGCATATGCGGACCTCTCAATTGTGATGGCAGATTTGATTGAAAAGTTTTCAAGTACTTAGTATGTATTTTCTCACAGGGTGACAACATAGTGAAAGAACTGGAAACGAAGTGCAGCAAAGCTAATGCATTGAGTGCTCAGCTTTAACCTACTCTCTTCTGCAAGAAGGAAGTCAGTACCAAGACTGGATAATATGTCAGCCCACCAAAATAATATAATAGAAATAATAAATTTCTATTTTTGGGTGTAATATGAAATATTTATTAAAAAAAAATCTTATACCGATTTGTTCACATTATTGATCATCATCAGTGCAAATTTCGAGTCATAAGGACTTGTGTACTTCACATAAAACTTTTAACTATCCGATACATAAAAAGGTCTTTCTAGTGCATGCCACAAAGTTTCAGATGACATTTCAAATTGTAACACACACTAAAAAGATCGTTTTACTTATATGTTTGATGCGGTCTGGCGGTTACGTTTTTATGCGGAGTACAGGAGTTCTCACGACTCGAAATGTGCACTGATGATGTTTACTCACATGAACGAAATATATATATATATATATATATATATATATATATATATATATATATATATATATATATATATATATTATTTACATAGATATTTCATATCAACCACCAAGCTGAAAATCTGTTATTTTTAAGACTATGTTAGCAGTGCACCGCTCTATCTTTTGACCAACTTTGTTATAGGAAGTGAACTGGATGGATCCAGGTTACCTTATTAACAAGGTTGACGTTACAGTTAGGAAAGTAGCGTGGATGATTGCAGGCACTAATGAGGAAATGAACACCATAGATGAAGCAGTTAGAGTGAACAGGCTGAAATGGTGGGGGTCATGTTACACACTTGATAGAAGCAAGGTTACCTAATATACTCATGGGCTCAGCAGCAGAGAGCAAGAGGAGTCTAGGTAGATTGATGAGGAAGTACTTGGATTGAGTCAAGAATGATTTTGAAGTAACAGGCTTAACATTGGACAAGGTATCAATGTTAGCAATGAATAGGGGTCATGGAGGAATTTTGTTAGGGAGACTATGCTCCGGACTGAACACTGAAAGGCATAATCCATCTTTGATGGTAAAATATCAATGCATGTTGTCTAAAGGTTGTTAGCGAGGGGACTGCGGGGGGGGGGGGGGGGAGGATGCAGAAGGGTATAGAATAGGTGTGCAAAACTATAGGCCTATGCCTGATATTAATCTGTTGAAAGAATTTTGGAACAAGTCATATGCTCGACTGTCATGACATTTCTGGAGGAGATCGAAAATACTTTTTGTAGGAATCATCATAGCACTCACGCGAAACCCAGATCCTGCTATTCACCCACAAGACCCATAAAGCAGCAGACACAGGACCCTGCCATGTTTATTGCCTTTCACAAAATGTTCTAAATAATTCTGCATAGTTGTTTAATGAACAAAATAGGAGCATATAGGAATATCACACCAACTGTCTGACTGAAGAGATTCTAGCTAACAGAACACAACATGTCATTCTCCATGGAAAGTCTGACTTCAAAGATATTTCTGGTGGGCCCCAACTGAGTTTTTAAGGGTACTGCTTTTTGCAATACATATAAATGACCTTGGAGATTACCTCGAAGTTCAATAAGATTTTTTATGGATGCTGCCGCAGTGTATCAGGAAGTTGGAACACTGGAAAATTGTTGAGATATGCAGGAAGATCTGCAGAATATCAACACTGGGTGTATACATAAAGAAAGATATTTTATTATATGATTTACACAATTGCAGAACCATCACTGATAGGAATTATTTACATAAAATATCTGGAAGTAGGCATAAGGAGTAATTTGAAATGGAATACCACATAAAATTAATTGTGTGTAAGGCAGATGCAGACAGATTTTTTGGAAGTATCCCAAGCAAATGTAATCCGCAACAAAGGGAGTAGCTTTGACAACACTCACTTGGCCAATACTTGAATATTGCTTATAAGTGTGGGACCCATACCAGATAGGAGTGCAGCCCACTTTGTTATAGGTGCATTTGGTAAGCAAGAAAATGTCAGGGTGAAGACTGGCTAACTCCAGTGGCAGTTGCTGCAGGAGAGACATTTTGGAACATGTTATACAGTTCTTTCAAAATTACGAGAATGTATGTTTCTTCAAAAGTCAGCCAATATATTGCTCCTCCTTTGAAAATCTCACAAAAAGACCAAGAGAATAAAATTGTGGAATTAGAGCCCACACAGAGGCACACATGCAAACTATTTTTCTGTGAACCATATGCAACAGTGGTATATGAAGTATCCTCTGACACACACCACAAGGTGGCTTGTGGAGTAGATGTAGGAACATGTACAATGGACCTGGAGTGGGGCATTGTAACCATGTGCACACACCTACAGACCTGAGAAATCAAACAACATCAAATCAAACAAGAGTGAAGTCTGAAAGGTAGTAGGTGAGGTACTAGCAGATCTGGTCTGGTCAGTGAGATCTGGTCTGGTCTGTGAGGTCCGGTCACTAGGTGTGCTAGGGTAGCTGATATCATAGAGTGCTTGTCAACAAAAGACAAAAGTCACAGGTTTGAATACCAGTCCAGCACACAGTTTTAATCTGCCACAAAGAATCATATCAAAGCACAATTGAGTGCAGAGTGAAAATATCGTTCTGGAAATGTCAAATCAGTAACAAAATGAAGCAACATACTTCAATGAATAGTCAATTTTAGCTTTTTTTTTTTGGGGGGGGGGGGGGGGAGAGAGAATAAACTAAAGAAGACACCTCATGTTAGGTTCAGTGTGTTTAAGTGTTTTGCTGTGAAGTAATATTCTCCACACTGTAAATATATCTAAGTTGTTTTTAGCTCCCATAGTATCAGTTAAATAATAAACAGAACAAATGTGGTTACTTACCGAACACACGGCGTGCACCTGCACACGCCAAAGCAATCACAGCCTGCACGGGCGAGTTGGGTGCTCCCAGTCCTCTTCAACACCATCCCTTCCTTGCCCTTTGAGCCCAATTCCCTAATAAATGAGAGGTGACTCACTTCTAGGAAATATGCCTAAAATGTAAGTGATTGAAACATGTAACGGAAATTGGAGTAAGTAGTACTTTTAACACACAGAAAAATCATACATGGTTCTGGCCAAACACAGCACAGAATGCTTGTGGTCTTTGAATTCACTTGGTGGACATACCACATGGTAAATGGGAGGCTGCAGCTGAACACTTTGCATATGACAGCAGGCTGTTTATCTTGGATATACAACATCACAAACATGATTTTTGTGAGAATGAGTCAATGGAGAGAAGTGAGTGAATGTGTGCAAGAAGTGACAATAGTGATTAAGAAGTTAAGGCATTTTGTTAGAATGATTCCTCAGAAGTCACACTATTAATATGGAACTGAAATAGCAGGGAAGTGCTAAATGAAACAGACTTAAAAAGAGTCTAATAAAATAAACTGACGGGAACCATAAAACCAGAGCTCGCTGTGTGAATGAACAATAAAATGTTTTAAGCTCTTTTCAGCATTATAACACTTCCACTGTAAATAGAAACAATTGCAGGGAGGCAATATGATTCTATTTTATTGTCCTAACAATCAAAAGAACTACATAATATCACTCAAACAACTGTAAAAAATACTGTGTGTGTGTCTCCTGAAATGCTCATTTGTCTCTAGAGGAATAAGTTGCACCAGAATATTTTTATGATAAAGAGGCTTATTATTGTTAGGTTGCTTTTATTTGTCTAGTAATAGGATTAGTAATGAGACATTCAGTTTAATTGTCATTATTGTACAGGTAAAAAAAAGGTAAAAGAAGGCAATACTGTCAACAACCTGAAAACCACTATGGTCCTGTTTGAAGGTGGTAAGCTGTTGCCTTCCTTCAACTTTTGAACTGACTTACTCAACTAGTTATAGGAGGGCCTGTTTAATGTGGAGTCCGAACCATGGTGCTACTTGACATTTTTCACATCGCCAACATTGCGAGAGGTGAAAGAAGTGAGAAAAAAAAGCAGATAAAAATCTCACCTGATAATGAGACTGAATGCCTAGATACTCGTAATGTGAGTAAATGAAACAGTCCTAACAATGGATTTGGGAAAATTTATTCATTGTATCTGTGAACTACTTCAGCTAAACAATTGCCAAAAAACACAAGCAAATCTTGTATTTGAAGATGCTTACTAGCAACCATCTTTGCCCAGCTAAGAATAAAGTGGCCCACCCTGTGGCACAACATACAATACGGAATAACAAGCTTGACTTCAGTGGCTACTTTACCACCTGTACCATCTGGATTCTACTCGCCACCACCAACTTTTCAAAACCATACAGATGGGAACTATTCTAACAGCTCATCCTTTGCTACAAAACCTGCCTTTTTTCAAGTTCTGTGTACCTTCTGTCCCTCTATCTACCACTGAATAGTTTCCCCTTCCTCTAACTAATGACCATTTCCCATTTCAGACTGCATACCACATCCTGTGATAAAGGTGTGTGTGTGTGTGTGTGTAGAATCCTTGTTCCTACACAACTACATTGCTGATGCCCATGGTGTTGCTGCTATCAGGCACTAGGTCTTCTAATATCCTTCTGACTCCTCTGAGATGCTTTCTCCAATGCCAAATTGTTTATGGGCCATATATAGGAAACCTCAATGGGCCCCTAAAACCCTAACACCTGAACCAGCTGTCAAGTTTAGATTCATTAATATTTGCAGGATCTCAACACAGAACCAAGACACTACTCCTGTGCAACCTGAACACCTTCATCCACATCTGATTCCCCTGGTCCGCCAAAGCTCTCAATGTGCCACCTTCCTAGTTACTGATTCCCACCTCTTCTGATGGTACCAATTATATATCTGTTCTTATAAGGCCCACTAAACACCAAAAATACCTGTATTGAGATAAATGCCATCCATTCCACACAAAAAATAAATTAAATAAATAAATGGTATTACCTGCAGAACATACTGTAGTCTCTAAGCAGATTTTTTTTTTTTTTTTTTTTTTTTTTTTTTTTTTTTTTGTGGCAGGTTCTCACACATAATCATCCAAATACCCTGCATATGTGCACTTGTGCACTTTCAGGAAGTGGTGTCCTTTACTCCTAAATTATTTATGCACTGTAAATACCTTTGTATGGAAGATACTGTAATGCATTTACTCCTAAGGGACGTGTTTGTTTGGTCAAGTAAATTTCTGGATTCCAAATTTAACAGAAGCCTTATCTAAGCACAGCTAAGAATATATTTGAAGAATACTATAATATATTACAAAAATACTTTGTCCCACTGTTAACTTAGCTGTCTGGATCATTTTGTGAAACTACTTCTGCTCATAAAAGTTTTGTAATGGCAAGTTGTGAAATTGCGCAATTATCCACGTTTGTTGACAGATTTTCTTATTAACATTTCCTGGTGTCTTTTGTGATCCACTTAACATTCTGACCTGGTCCAATTATCTCAAAGTTTTGTTATTGTAATAAGATTATCCAATTTAAATTACGTAAGCAAACCATCAATGCTTTAATCATAATATGCATATACACCTAATTTATGTTTTGATTTGGTACAATAACGCTTTTCAAAATACTTTTGGTTTATACTGAATAACTTACTATACCTCTTGTTTGTGAAGGATTTATTTATGTTTAACAGATAATGAAATTCAGTTACTACATTGTAACAAATTTGTTCTGGAACATACGAGAATGCAACTTTATGTATAAATATGTGAGGGATTGCACAGAAGTCAGTCAAGTACTTAAGTCATGATCTGCCTGACATCGCCTCTGCTTGTTGTATCCCCACCCTTATCTTCCCTCTCCACTTCTCCCCCTCCTCCACTCCTTCCGCTTGCCGTGTACTCAGACTGTGTTGGGTGGCCAAAGATGGCTGACGTGTGTATGAGTGTGCCCGAGTGATTGTGTGGATGAGTGTTCTCTTTCCGAGAAAGGCAGCGGCCAAAAATTTAGAATTGTGTGTGTGTCTTTTATTTGTGTCTGTCAGTGGCTCAACGTTCATCTTTACGGTGAGTTATTCATGTGTGTGTGTGTGTGTGTGTGTGTGTGTGTGTGTGTGTGTTGTGTGTGTGTGTGCGCGCTCTCACACTTGTTTACCTTTCCTTTTTTACCCTGAAGGTAAGTCCTTCTACTCTTGGGATTGGAATGGCTCTTTTTCCACTTCCTTAAAACCCTTATCCTTCCATTTCTCCCTTCCTTCATTCCTCTTTTCCTGAAGAAGCGACCAACGGTAGCGAAAGCTTTAATGTTTGTGTGTGTATTTATTTTATTTATTTATTTTTGAGTCTATCGGCGAGCCTGTGCTTTAACAATCTTTATTTTTATACATATTCTTCCCACCTGGAAAGCCTCCTTCTGTAATATTCAAGATGTATTCATGTACTCAAGAGTCATTATCAAGTCATGCTCCAATACATTATGTAGTGAACTCATGTAAAGTTTTGGTGTAATGAATTTCGTTCTGATGTAATTAAAGAAGTTAATATAACTTGAAGATACAATTTATAGTTCCTTTGACAACTAAGAACCCAGGAAATGTAATAAATATAATTAAACAATAATGGCAGACGAGCTAACGGCATGGCAGAATAACAACAGGTGACATAACGTACCTCATAGTGTGATAATTTAACAAATAAATTACAATACGAAGCAACAAGCAAATGTGTGAGCAATGCAGTCAAAGGATCAAATTTATTACTGATCTCAATAAATGTAAGTGTGTGAAATGACTGACTGTGGCAATGACAGGCTGAATGAAGAAAGATTAGAGAAAAGTTACGAAGAAACACTTTGATAACAGTGGTTTTTTAAAGCATATTGCTGAACAACAGTGATCTTAATATAAAGATTAAAATTAAAATCCATCCAAAACACAGTATCCTTGTTTTTACTTCATGACCAGTTTTGGTCAGTAAAAACAATCTTCAGATAAATACTACATTTGTGTGGCCTGCTTCATCCACTGCCACTGCCTGCCAACATGATGGTACTCATCTGAAGATGGTCTTCATAGACAAACCAGTCACAAAATAAAAATAAGAATTTGGAGATCTAAACCTTTCTTTTTTTTATTTTATTTTAATCTGGATAACAACTCATCTATTACAACAGACTAGAAGAGGGAAAATGTTATAAATGTTATTTACCATTCAAAACTTGACATGATGGAAGCATGACATATGGAAAAAATAAGTTTTTTTTCAGTGACTTGATTGCTGAATCGCACACCTGTGAAATTAGTTGTTAAGTAGCTAATTATATTCAAGTACAGAATGATACACCATCAAAATTATAAATTCCTAACTGCGAGAGGGTTGTTACAAAATAACTGGAAACACTAAACAGAATACCACAGAAGCTATTTTTTAAATTTAGAATCCAATAAATATTTCATTTGAAGACAGAGGAAGAATACCATCTAAAGGTTAGGTTAATTCCAATAACAGACCTGCTTGACTATACGAGATTATTGTAACTTCATCTCAATACAGACAGCCTTTGCAAATTTTTATCTCACAGTACGGGGTTGCAGCTCATTGTCTAGCATTTAACTGTAAGGAATCCAACTTATAGGAAAAAAAAGTAAAGTAAACTAACAACGATGTGCACTCTGTGCTGCCGAAAACTGAACAAAATAAAAATATGTAGTTGTGAGGATTGTAGAGTTACTTTCTGAATCTTCAACAGAGAATTTGCAACATACAAAGAGTATTTTAATTTATTATGTCCATGTCAAACAAAGCAAACACTTTTCATATTCAGTAATAAGATTTCTGTTAAATCTGAACACATTATTATAATATCACTATATTAATACATGCACACGAAAACTGCAGTTCCTATTTTCAATATTAATCATACAATGAGGCCAGTGTATCTAATTATATAAATTTCATAGTTTGTCAAAGAAGTGCACAAAGTGAAGAATGTATGTGGAGCCACTACGAGTGGTAAAATGAAGTAGATGAAAGTATCTCTGTAATAATATGTGAACATTGAAAACTGAAGTGCTACCAACTTCTGCCCTGCAGATTAGGTTCTAGTGGAGAAATGACACACAAAAAGGTAACATTTCATGGAACTTCACTATAGGAATAATGATGATGACGATGAAGATGATTGTATGGCATTATTGGTTGGGAAACTAACTGGTTTTCGGTTGCCTTATTGAAAGCCTTTTCAGTTGATACCACTTGTGTGTTGTTGATGGTGAATTATCATGAGGATAGCATACAACCTCCCCCATGAACCACAGACATTGCCGAGGTGGGGTGGCTTGCGTGCCTCAACGATGAAGATAGCCGTACCGTAGGTGCAACCACAGCGGAGGGGTATCTGTGGAGAGGCCAGACAAACGTGTGGTTCCTGAAGAGGGGCAGCAGCCTTTTCAGTAGTTATAGGGGCAACAGTCTGGATGATTGACTGAGCTGGCCTTGTAACATCAGCTAATGTGGCTTTGTCACACAGCTACTGCGAACGGCTGAAAGCAAGGGGAAACTACAGCCGTTACTTTTCCCGAGGACATGCAGCTCTACTGTATGAACATATGATGATGGCATCCTCTCGGGTAAAATATTCCGGAGGTAAAATAGTCCCCCATTTGGATCTCCGGGCGGGGACTACTCAGGAGGATGTTGTCATCAGGAAAGAAAATACTGGCATTCTACGGATCGGAGCGTGGAATGTTAGATCCCTTAATCGGGTAGGAAAATTAGAAAATTTCAAAAGGGAAATGGATAGGTTGAAGTTAGATATAGTGGGGATTAGTGAAGTTCGGTGGCAGGATGAACAGGATTTCTGGTCAGGTGAGTACAGGATTATAAATACAAAATCAGTTGGGGGTATCACAGGAGTAGGACTGATAATGAATAAGAAAATAGGAATGCGGGTAAACTACTATGAGCAGCACAGTGATCGCATTATCATTGTCAAGATAGATACAAAGCCAACACCGACCACAGTAGTACAGGTTTATATGCCAACTAGCTCTGCCGATGATGAGGAAATCGAAGAAATATATGAGGAGCTAAAGGAAATTATTCAGACAGTTAAGGGAGAGGAAAACTTAATTGTGATGGGAGACTGGAATTCGGTAGTAGGAAAAGGAAGAGAAGGAAAAATAATAGGTGAATATGGACTGGGCAGGAGGAATGAAAGAGGAAGTCGCCTGGTAGAATTTTGCACGGAACATGATTTAATCTTAACAAACACGTGGTTTAAGAATCACAAAAGAAGGTTGTATACGTGGAAGAGTCCAGGAGACACCGGGAGATAATGGTAAGACATAGATTTCGGAACCAGGTTTTAAACTGTAAGACATACCCAGGGGCAGATATAGCCTCTGACCATAACTTGTTGGTTATGAACTGTAGGCTGAAACTAAAGAAACTACAAAAAGGTAGGAAAATAAGGAGATGGGACCTGGATAAATTGAAGGAACCTGAGGTTCTTAAGAATTTCAGAGGGAGATTTAGGCAACAATTGACAGAAACAGGGGGAAATAAAACAGTAGAAGAGGAATGGGTAGCATTGAGAGATGAAATAGTGATGGCATCAGAGGACAAAATAGGTAGAAAGGCAAGACCTACAAAAAATCCTTGGATATCACAGGAAATACTACAGTTAATTGATGAAAGGAGAAAATATAAAAATGCAGTAAATGAAACAGGCATAATGGAGTACAGACGACTAAAAAATGAGATTGACAGGAAGTGCAAAACGGCTAAGCAGGAGTGGCTAGAAGCCAAATGCAAATCTGTAGAAGAATGTATAGCAAGGGGAAAAGTAGATACCGCCTACAGGAAAATAAGAGAGACATTTGGGGACAAGAAAAGCACCTCTACGAATATCAAGAACTCAGATGGGAAACCAGTTCTCAGCAAAGAAGGGAAAGCTGAAAGGTGGAAGGAGTACATAGAGCAGCTCTACAAAGGAAATGAACTTAGAGATGATGTTGTGGGAGAGGAAGAGGAAGTAGATCAAGATGAAATAGGAGATACTACACTGAGAAAGGAATTTGACAGAGCCTTGAAAGACCTAGGTCGGAACAAGGCCCCAGGAGTAGATGACATACCCTCAGAGCTACTAAAGTCTCTGGGAGAGCCAGCCATGACAAGACTATTTGAACTGGTGTGTAGGATGTATGAGACAGGCGAAATGCCCTCAGACTTTAAGAAAAATGTAATAATCCCCATTCCAAAGAAATCAGGCACAGACAGGTGTGAAAATTACAGAACCATCAGTTTGATAAGTCATGGTTGCAAAATTTTAACACGAATTATCTACAGGAGAATGGAAAAGCTGGTAGAAGCTGACCTCGGGGAAGATCAATTTGGATTCAGGAGGAACATAGGAACCCGGGAGGCAATACTCACTTTACGTCTTATCTTAGAAGATAGATTAAGGAAAGGCAAACCTACATTTTTAGCTTTTGTAGATTTGGAGAAAGCATTTGACAATGTTGACTGGAATACACTCTTTCAAATTCTGAAGTCAGCAGGGGTAAAATACAGGGAAAGGAGAGTTATTTACAACTTGTACAAAAGCCAGACCACAGTTATTAGACTCGAAGGGCATGAAAGGGAAGCATCAGTTGGGAAGGGAGTAAGACAGGGTTGTAGCCTTTCTCCGATGTTATTCAATTTGTACATCGAGCAGCGGGGAAGGAAAGCAAGGAAAAATTTGGAATAGGGATTACAGTTCAGGGGGAAGAAATAAAACCACTTCGTTTTGCTGATGACATTGTAATTCTGTCAGAGACTGCAAAGGACCTGGAAGAGCAGTTGAATGGAATGGACACCGTGTTGAAGAGAGCATATAAAATGAACATTAACAAGAGCAAAACAAAAATAATGGAATGTGGTCTTAGAAAATCAGGCGATGCTGAAGGAATTAGATTAGGTAATGAAACAATGAATGTGGTAGATGAGTTTTGTTACTTGGGTAGTAAAATAACATGCGATGGTCGCAGTACAGAGGATATAATATGCAGAATGGCAATGGGAAGAAAAGCATTTTTGAAAAAGAGAAATTTGCTAACATCGAATATTAATTTAAGGGTAAGGAAGTCTTTTCTGAAAGCATTTGTGTGGAACGTTGCCTTGTACAGGAGTGAAACATGGACGATAAGCAGTGCAGACAGGAAGAGAATAGAGGCTTTTGAAATGTGGTGCTACAGAAGAATGCTGAAGATTAGGTGTGTAGATCGCATAACTAATGAAGAGGTACTGAACAGAATTGGTGAGAAAAGGAATTTTTGGCATACCCTGACTAAAAGAAGGGATCGCTTGGTAGGACACATTCTTAGACATCAGGGAATCGTAAATTTAGCATTGGAGGGAAGTGTGTGGGGTAAAAATCGCAGAGGGAGACCAAGAGACGCATATAGTAAGCAGATTCAAGTGGATGTGGGTTGCCGTTCTTATGCGGAGATGAAAAGGCTTGCTCAGGATAGAGTAGGGTGGAGAGCTGCATCAAACCAGTCTCCAGACTGAAGACCCTAACAACAGCATACAACATCCAGTCCCCCTGCCAGGAACTGAACACGAGCTCCCTGTGTGGTAGTCCATGATGCTGATGACTGAGCTATGGAGGCAGGATTCATTTTTGTGGTTTTAGGGCGCTCAACTGCAGTGGTCATTAGTGCCTGATTCTGACTCTAGATTGTCTTAAAACTAGGTTAAAAAAAGTGCCGATAAGGAGAATTTTAGAATATCACTAAAAGGAGGAATAAAAAGCATCATTAGAAGAAATTAAATGTCCTTGGACAAATTAGACAAATGTATAAAACTCAAAACTCTAGCAGCTGCCCGTGCGTCATCAGCTAAAATGCCCTCCAAAGTGGACGGCAGATTTACTGCAACACGAACATGATTAAAATTGGGGCAGAACATTAAAACATGTCATCGGGTGACCGCAGGAACATACTGGTGAGGGGGGTCACCTGTTAATAAGTGTTGGTGGCTGAACTGGCAATGACTGATTCTCAGCCAGGCCAGTATTACCTCCTCTCACTGGGAGGGGCGGGAGGTGGTCTTAAAAGCTGTCGGTATTGGTTTTATGGTTCTAAGCTTATTGTTCTGAAGCGAGGACCACAGCCGATGCCATGACGCAACAATGCGCCGGCTAATAGCCCCTTGAAAGTCATTTGACGGGACACAAACAGTAGCTGTCCGAGGTAGGAGAGTGGCAGCCCTGGCCACAGTGTCAGTAGCAGCATCATACCCCGGCACACCTACATGGCCAGATACCAACAGGAAGCGAACGTGAAAGCCGTCTTCAGATACTAATTGAAGGGATCGTTGGAGTCCGAGTACAACAGGATGGACTGGATATGGGTCTGTAAGACTATGAATGGCACTGAGTGAATCTGAGCAGATGACATAAGAAGAGTGGTGGTGGCGGCAAACATATTGGACTGCCTGATAGAGAGCAAAAAGCTCAGCTGTGAAATTTGAGTATTGGTCAATGAGGTTGTATTGAAAGCTGTCGAACCCGACGACAAAGGCGGATCCGACACCATCAGTGTTTTTAGAGCCATCTGCATAGATGAAGATGTTATCATCAAGCTGAGAACAAAGTTCGACAAATCTTGAGCGATCCCCCTATTCTGGGGTACTATCCTTTGGGAGGGAGATGAGTTCGAGTGGACGCGAACCTGTGCCTGAAGCGACGGTGGTGTTGGGCTCACATCCATTTGAAGGGTGTCAGGGAGGGTGAAATCAAGTTGCTGAAGCAGGCGACGAAAATGAACTCTGAGAGGCAACAGTGCAGATGCAGACACCCCATATTGGGGATCAAGGGGGTAGATGAAAAATGATGGGTAGGATGGGTGATTGGGCATCGACAGCAGCCAGCATGCGTAACGACAGAGTAATATATCACACTGATAGCGCAATAGTAATTCGGCAGCTTCTGTATAGAGGCTTTCAATAGGGCTGGTATAGAAGGCGCCAATCGCTGGGCGTAACCCCCGACGCGTGAATTGAGTATAGACGGTGCAAGATGGGCAGCCGTGCAGATGCGTAAACAATGTTTCTGTAATCCACCTTTGATCGGACTATGGACCAATAAAGGTGAAGAAGGACAATTCTATCAGCTCCCCATGACGTACCGCTAAGAATACGGAGAACATTAAGGGAACATGTACAACAGCCAGCCAGAGAAGACATATGTGGAGACCAACAAAGTTTCCTATCCAATGTTAGTCCTAAGAATTTCGTTGTCTCCACGAATGGGGGAGCGACGGGGCCTAGATGTAGAGATGGTGGAAGGAACTCACTGTATCACCAGAAGTTGATGCACACTGTTTTCTCATTGGAGAAACGAAAGCCATTTGTGATGCTCCAAGAATAGACGGTCAAGACAACACTGGAGACAGTGTTCCAATAGACACGTTCTTTCAGCGCTGCAGTAGATTGTAAAATTGTCGACAAAGAGGGAACCAGAAATGTCGGGTGGGAGGCAGTCCACAATTGGGTTAATTGCTATGGCGAAGAGTACTACATTTGAAACTGAGCCAAAAAGGATCTGACAAAACAGAGCCCACTCGTACCCAAAAACGTCAGTCCATTACAAATGCACGGATAAAAAGGGGGAAACGGCCGTGAAAGCCCCAGGTATGCATGGTGCAGAGAATTCCTGCCCTCCAACAGGTGTCGTAGGCCTTCTCCAAAACAAAGAACACAGCTACTGTCTGGAGGTTTTTCAAAAAGTTATTCATAATAAAAGTCGACAAGGTGACGAGGTGGTCAAATGCGGAGCGACACCAATGAAAACCATTGGACATTGGTAAGGAGGTGTCGAGATTCAAGGAGCCAAACCTTACAGACACAGCTGGTAAGAGAAATGGGGCGATAACTGGAAGGAAAATGTTTGTCCTTCCCTCGTTTGGGGATGGGGACAACAATGGCTTCACGCCAACTTGTGGGGACCTGACCTACAGTCCATATGAGATTATAGATGTGGAGAAGGAAACAGTTACTCGCAGGAGAAAGTTACTTCAACATCTCAATATGAATGGCATCAGGCCCTGAAGCAGAGGAGCGGGACATGGCGAGAGTACAGTCTACTTCCTGCATAGTGAAGGTGTCATTGTAACTTTCACAATTTAAAATGTGGAAAGAAAGTGGCTGTGCCTCCTCTGCCTGTTTGCAGGGGAGGAAGGCAGGGTGGTAATGAACATAACTCGAAACCTCCACAAAAGAGAGGCCTAAGGCATTGGATATGTCAACAGGGTCCACAAGGACTGCGTTCGCTACTGTCAGGCCAGAAATTGCGGAATGGACCTTAGTGCCAGATAACTGGTGCAGGCTACCCCAGACAACCAAGGAGGGAGTGAATTTGTTAAAAGAACTAGTGAAGGTAGTCCAACAGGCTTTTTTGCTTTCTTTTATAACACGACAGCATTGTGCCCACAGTTGTTTGTAATGGATGCAATTCTCCATTGTTGGGTGGCATTGAAAGGTGTGTAGAGTACATCGCTGGGCTCTAATAGCGTCACTGCATGCTGCAGTCCACCAGGGGACTGGGATGCGGCGTGGAGAAGAGGAAGTACAAGGTATGGAATGTTCGGCAGCAGTGAGAATAACCTCTGTAAGGTACTGGACCTGACTGTCACAGATGGGGAAATGCTGGTAGTGGAAAACTGCCATGGAAGAATACAGCCCCCAGTTGGCTTTGGAGGTGTTCCAGGTCGTGGAACGCGGAGATGGGGTATGATGTAGTAGGTGGATTACACAAGGGAAATGGTCGCTTAAGTACGTATCAGAAAGGGCATACCACTCGAACCTATGCGCTAGCTGAGGAGTGCATATTGTGAGGTCCAAATGGGAATAGGTGTGTGTAGCGTCTGAAAGGAATGTTAGTGAACCGATGTTTAGGCAGACAAGATTGAGATGGTTGAAAAGATCCACTAGAAGAGAACCTGTTTGGCAAGATGCTGGAGAACTCCATTGGAGGTGGTGAGTGTTGAAGTCGCCAAGCAAAACAAAAGGTAGAGGAAGCTGGACAAATGAAGCAGCCTGGAGCGGGAAGGAAGACTGCTTCGGCTTGGGGGCCCCGTGTGCGCCACACACGTACCCACAAATGAGCTGGGACGGGGGGGGGGGGGGCGAGGGGGGCTCATTTGCAGTAATCCACACATACTGGGCAAGTACAGTGGTACAATTGCTAGGTCGATGCTGATGTCAGCAGCAGAAATAAAAACATCACAGTAGTAAAGAAGACTGTAAGTAACACTGTTTATTGGCTTTGTTATTTCCCTCACTTTTTTTTTATAACGGTTAACTTTCTGGCCAATTGCCACAGCTTTTCAAAATTTAAAAGTAAGTTCCTGATTTTCTATTTTTTAATTTTGAATAGCTACCATCACAGAGAAAGGGAAGGACGAGATGGTCAAAGAGAGGTATGAGGAGGAGATGGAAGACGGAAGGAAGGGAAGGAGGAGATAAAGAGAAACATATGACGGAATGGGGAGAGGAGGATGAGGACAGAGAAAGGGAATGAGAGTAGAGAAACTAAATGTAGAAAACATTTGCTCTTTTCAAGGGTAATTACATACTCTGGAATCAGTGAACCATCTCATCTTTTGTTACACAAAAATAAAAAATAGTAAATGTGCTGGCTTTATAATAAATGGTTTTCTGAGGAAACATACTTTTTTGACTTTTCTTTCACTCCATGTAGCCACAACAATGTAAAGTAGGGTACTGATTTGACTGACATATTTTCTCGATGCGTCTGTGTTTGCAAGAAGTTTTTTCATTTATTTCCCCCGCATTTCATATCAGACTGAGGCACAGCAAAGTGTGTCCGAGTTAGCTAGTTGGAATAATTCAACCAGTACCCTGTACTCCTTTACCTCAGATTCTTTAAATCAGATCAAGTACTTTACACATACCAGAATATGACCCTTGAAAATATGAACTCAAGTGCCAAGATATGAACAGTAATTTCATATCCAAGAACTCTTTTTAATACAGTTGGAAACTGAGCACATTGATTCAGAGCAAGATGAATGTACTGGCAATGCAATCTGTCATGTACAAAATCAACTTTCATTTCTGTTGACATTTTTAGTCATTCTATAATGTTTGGACAGAACCATGTACTATGACAAGAATATTAAAGGCACAAAATTTAACGTAAAATGGAGAACACAAAAAATCAATTTGTTGCAAAAAAAGTAGTTTTGAAATTTAAAAATTTTAATAAAAAATTATAGTTTTTTGCAAGGAATATGAGGGGGAACCCAAATAAAAAATAAATAAAACTGGTCTGAGGCCTGCCATTTGTGAACGTTTGTAGAGTTTTTGTGCTACATGGGATTAAAAATGACCTTCATGAAATCACGTACAGACGGCATTAGTTTGTAAATAAATATGTTATTGTACTAGTGTTCTTTTCTCTTATTGTTGTTGTGTCCTGCCTGTGAAGCAGTTATGGAAGAGTGAAAACAATGAAAAGCATATTTGAAATTTTGTTTCCTGTTTGAAAAATAGCCAACAGATGTTTACCAAACGCTTCAGTAGCTTTTCTAGGATGATGTTATGGGTGGCACCTAAGTTTTGAGTTGTTTGGGTGCCTTAAACATGGTGAGATGAGTGTCAAAGACAATACTCGTTTTGGGCACCATTCAACATCTAAAACCAATGAAAATGTTGACAGAATCCACCAAAGAATGTATGAGGACCATAATCTCACAACTGTTGAAAAGTCAGGAGAGAGATGGAACTTGTGCCAGTGGATTCTGCCATTGGACTTGCGAATGACACTTGTTGCCACTAAATTAGTTTCTTGCCTTCTCAAAGAGCACCAACAAACATTTGATTACTTTTGAGGTAGTATTTGAAAAGCAAGACTGAAAGTGATCCAAACATTTTGCCGTCATCAATGGGTCAGAAACCAAGTAAGTGTTGAACTAGTGGAAGACTTCCAACTCCCCCAGATCTACAAAAACAAGACAAGTGAGGCTGCATGTGAAGACAATGATCACTGTCATTTTGATGGTTGTGGAACTGTTGACCGGGAGTTTGTTACCCCTGGCCAGACTGTTAACCATCACTTTTACTTGAGTGTTTTAAGACATTTGTTAGAGAATCTACAGATGAAACACTCGAGACATTCATTATCATATAACTGGTGTATCATCGCATACACTAAATTATCTCTGAAATGCTGTTTGGCCTCCCAGGAGTGGTCTGCCATTCCCTGCCCTCCGTATTCTCCATATCTAGGTCTGTGTGACTTATTTATTTATTTTTGAAAAAAAAAAAAAAAATCTGGAAGGAAAGCATTTGGTTATGTGCAGACAATAAAAACAGCTCCACAAAGGGCACTAGATGTTATCACACTTTAAGAGTGCTTTAAATTGTGTGAAAAATGCAGTGGCAAGTGCATCACATCTAATGGATAATAATTTGAAGAGTATTGAAGAAGGCAGTTTTATTTTTTATTTTATTTTTTTTTTTTTTGCAAAAGAGGTAATAAATACATTTTTATAGCAAAAATCTAGTTTCTTTTGCCCCCCTCCCCCCTGTACATATTATTGCAGGTGATTAATAAAAAAAATGAATGATGCAAGAAACAGTATAATTACTCCTCCATGAATAGTCTGCTATAGACATAAAACAAGCATGGATTGGTGAACGAAACTGGTCATCCATTTCTATCTTGGATTTGATTTAATGTATTCAGCAAAATCATGGGAAAGCTATATCTAAGGATGGAGCACAGTGGCTTAACGTTTTCACTATCTGGTTTCTTGATAATAGGATATGAGCTAAAAACAAAATGTTTGATTAATGCAACAGAACAAAAATTAAGCAATCAAACAAAACTTTTAAATTTTAACAATGGAAAATCCAATAGGAGTATCAATAATTGAGGATAGGTAAGAACTCACCATAAAGAGGCTTGCTGAGCTGCTGACAGACACGAAAATAGATAATCACATTCACAAAACTTAAATTTTCGGCCAGGGCCTTCGTGAGAAAAATAAACACATGCATTCATGCCACATCAAAATGAAACAGTTTGTAATGGAGTGAAGAAAATTTCTTAATATCTTTTAGCGCATCCAAACAAGATATATCAGAAAATGTTTCATACAAATTTCTTTTAAGGGTAGGGGGGTATTAGAAAATCTGTAAGATTTAAAATAAAAATCTAAATAAAATTTTAATTTCTTAAATTTTACTGTTAATATTGTCATTTGGGATCCACTCCAGAAGGCTTTATCTTCAACACTGGCTGTGATAGAGCAGTAATACATTTTAAATACATGTGCTTGAGTTGACAGATTATTTGGGTTTGAGATTCAGAATATTCAATTCGGGTTCGGAATTTGGCACATGTTTTATTTAAGATTCGGTATTCGGAATCGATTCGGTAAAGTTCGGGTTCGACCCATCCCTAATTTATGTATTCCTGCCATTTTTCAGTTGTATATTCATTTGTATAAGGGCTGTATGTCAGTAAAAATCTCTTGGGAATACAATTAGTAATAATGAAGTAAAACTTGGTGCGTGATGGGGCAGTTTTCCATGAATGTTACTGTTTATGTGCTCATATTTCATGAACTATGTATTGTACTGTGATACAATTTAGATGGTACGTTCAACTATATGTGTGTATACTGTCTGTAAAATTTCCTGTGGCTTCAATTTTTAGAGTACAAATTTTAAATTGGAACATCATACCAAATGCCGTATTTTACTCCAGAAACAGTGGAAAAGTAGTAAGCAAGATACATTTTTGCTTTCATCATTTCAGTATGGTTGTCAGCGAGAAAAATTTAATAAAAGTTTCAAATTAGGTTTAAAGTCTGTTGCAAGTCACTAAGTACTGTCATTCTCACATAGTGTATTTATAAAGTCTCGGTGCATTATGTGGAAATTTTTTGTGATTCCTATTGTTTATGACATCATATCTTCTGAACCATATGTCGTATGTGATTCTTAACCCTGCAGCTATTGTTACCTCACAGTAAGGAATGTGTGTACCAAATCTGGTTGAAATCAGTCCAGTGGTTTAGGAGAAAATGAGCAGTGTTGTTGCTTAATGCAGCAGTTTTCCACACATCTCATAGTTCATGAAATATGATGTCATAAACAATGTGTTGTACATAATTCTTACTCATGGATTGAAGCTTACGTGTGCAAAATTTCATAAAGATTGGAACAAAACTGTAGATTTGTATGCAACACGTACACACAAACATAGGACACACTGCTTTATACAGTATATAAAGATTCCTCCTGAAGCACCCTGTATATTACAGGCAGCTATAATAATGAAAAGATAACTTTCAGGAAAAAAGATATGAAATGTAGACTGGAGAAAATTGAAAATTAAGGAAACTTGGCATTGAGGTGATCATCTTGTGATGGTGCAGCTCTTGTGTCTTCCGCGCTTGCAGTATTAGATTTGTGGTTGAATCTGCCGTATGCAAGACACTTTTTTTTTTTTTTTTTTTTTTTTTTTTCCTTAATACCCAAACTAGTTTCGGCACTTAATGTGCCATCTTCACGTGGGTTTCTGGCGTTTATTTTATTGTGTCGTTCGCAAGATTTGCATTTGCATTAATTGTGGAATGACAAGTTTTGACAGCCTGTTATATTTGAGGTGTGGTGTTGCTGCTTGTTTTGTTTGTGGCGTGTTCTTAAGTTTTATGGTCTTCCACAATTAATGCACATGCAAATCCTGAAAATGACACAATAAAATAAACACCAGAAACACACACAAAGATGGCACAAAAAGCGCCGAAACTAGTTTGGGCATTAAAAGAAAACAGAAAGTGTCTAGCATAAGGCAGAATCAACCACAAATCTATAACGAAACTGCATGGTTCACTAGTGCTTAGCTTCAGGATGTGGAATTTTATGTATAGTTTATACATACAAATAAAAGTATAAAAATTATGCTAGATTTTGAAATGTTAACCTCATCATGGAGAAAAAACAGAGGAGTTGGAGACGGTGAGAAAAAAGGAAGACCTTTGAGGTTCAATGTTGGAAGGAACCTACCTATTTTAAGTATTAGTAGAGAGACAATGATGTTGGATGTAACAGAGGGTGTGGGTGTGTTGAAACTCAACACTTTTTAACACACTGCACTGTTGTTGTTGTTGTGGTCTTCAGTCCGGAGACTGGTTTGATGCAGATCTCCATAATACCCTATCCTGAGCAAGCTTCTTCATCTCCACATAAGAACGGCAACCTACATCTGTCTGAATCTGCTTACTATATCCATCTCTTGGTCTTCCTCTGCAGTTTTTATCCCACACACTTCCCTCCCAAGATAAATTCACAATTCCTTGATATCTAAGAATGTGTCCTACTAATCTAACCCTTCTTTTAGTCAAGGTATGCCAGAAATTTCTTTTCTCCCCAATTCTGTTCAGTACCTCCTCATGAGTTATGCTATCCACCCACCTAATCTTCAGCATTCTTCTGTATCACCACATTTCAAAAGCCTCAATCCTCTTCCTGTCCACACTGTTTATCATCCATGTTTCACTCCCATATGAGGCAACACTCCATACAAATGCATTCAGAAAGGACTTCCGTAGGCTTAAATCAATAATTGATGTTAACAAATTTCTCTTTTTCAAAAATGCTTTTCTACCCATTGCCATTCTGCATTTTATATCCTCTGTATTGCGACCATCATTTGTTATTTTACTGCCCAAGTAACAAAACTCATCTACCTCCTTTATTGCTTCGTTTCCCAATCTAATTCCTTCAGCATCACCTGATTTTCTTAGACTGCACTCCATTACCCTAGTTTTCCTCTTGTTAATGTTCACCTTATATGCACCTTTCAACACACTGTCCATTCCGTTCAGTTGCTCTTCCAGGTTCTTTGCTATCTCTGACTGAATTACTATGTCGTTGGCAAAACGCAATGTTTTTAATTCTTCCCCCTGAACTTTAATTCATTCACCAAATTTCTCCTTGCTTTCCTTTATAGCTTGCTCAATGTACAAATTGAACAACATTGAAGAAAGGCTACAACCCTGTCTTACTCCCTTTCGAACCACTGCATCCCTTTCATGCCCTTCAACTCTGACAACCGCTGTCTGGTTTTTGTACAAGTTGTAAATAACCTTACGCTCCCTATATTTTACTCCTGCTTGAAAGAGTTTATTCCAATCAACATTGTCAAAAGCCTTTTCCAAATCTACAAAAGCTAGAAATGTAGGTGTGCCTTTCCTTAATCTATCTTCTAGGATAAGCCGTAAAGTGAGTATTGCCTCCCGTGTTCCTACATTTCTCCTTAACCCAAACTGATCTTCTCCGAGGTCAGCTTCTACCAGCCTTTCCATCCTTCTGTAAATAATTCGTGTTAATATTTTGCAACCATGACTTATTAAACTGATGGTTCTGTAGTTTTCACACATGTCTGCACCTGCTTCCTTTGGAATGGGGATTATAACATTTTTCTTTAAGTCTGAGGGTACTTCACCTGTCTCATACATCTTACACACCAGGTTAAACAATTTTGTCATGATGGGTAGTCAGGTGTTCTGCTGACTGTCAGTGTCTACTCTGCACATTATTTCAGCTACGTAACTTGTAACCTTCATCAGGTGGAACCTGAGACTACTTTCCGAGTGGACCTGGTCCAGTATTTATGTCTGTGGCCTTCCCCCTCCACTGGCAGTTGTAGGTGCTCCCTCTGTGGTCTACGCCCGCCCCCGACTGTGTCTTTTGTGGTCTGGCGCTCTATCTGTGGTCTTCGCCCGCTCGCTGAACTGTTCTCGGGTGCTGGGGGCTCCGTGTGTGGACCGCGCCCACCAATCCCGCCTCCAATCATACCATCTGCGCTCTGCCTTTCCGAGCGGTCACAACGGGCACGGACCGCAGAGCCAACGCCAGACTAAAGGTGAGGCTCTCAGAGGCAGGTACGATAGGCACGGACCTCAGAGAGAGCACCCAGGGCTGCAACGGACGGAAAAGAGAACATTGGTACCCCAGAAAACCTCAGCAAGCGGGCGCAGACCACAAACGGAACGCCAGACCGCGGATGGTACGATCGGAGGCGAGTATGGCAGGTGCGGACCACAGAGGGAGCACCTAGTGTCGTTGCTGACATCGGCGCCCCAGAACACCTCAGCAAGCGGGTGCGGACCGCAAATGGAATGCCAGAGCGCAGATGGTACGATCGGAGGTGGGATTGGCGGGCGCGGACCAGACGGAGCACCCTGCGCCCCAGGACAGTTCAGCGGGCGGGCGCAGACCGCAGATGTAGTGCCAGACAGCAAAAGACATGCTCGGAGGTGGGCGCGGACCACAGAGGGAGCACCTACAACCGCCAGTGGAGGGGGAAGGCCACAGACAAATACGGGACCAGGTCCACTCGGAAAGCAGTCTCAGGTCGCACCTGAGACTGGCAACTGACAACTGGCAGAACATCCGACTACCCATCATGTCACTAGATCACCGGGAAAGCCTGAAGAGTTACAATTTTGTCATGGCTGGTTCTCCGAGAGACTTCAGTAGCTCTGAGGGAATATCATCTACTCCAGGGGCCTTGTTTCGACTTAGGTCTATCAGTGCTCTATCAAATTCATCTCTCAGTATAGTATCTCCTATTTCATCCTCATCTACTTCTTCTCGCCTTTCTGCAATATTGCCGCTAAGTTCATTTACTTCATGGAGCCTCTCTATATACCCTTTCCACCTTTCAGCTTTCCCTTCTTTGCTGAGAACTGGTTTCCCCATCAGAGTCCATGATATTCATAGAGCTGTTTTTCTTATCTCCAAATGTTTCTTTTATTTTCCTGTAGGCTGTATCTATTTTTCCCCTATTTATACATTCTTCTACATCCTTGCATTTGCCTTCTAGCCAATCCTGCTTAGCAGTTTTGCACTTCCTGTCAATCTCATTTCTTAGTCGTCTGTACTCCATTTTGCCTGTTTCATTTACTGCATTTTTATATTTTCTCCTTTCATCGATTAAATTTAGTATCTCCTGTGATATCCAAGGATTTTTTGTAGGTCTTGCCTTCCTACCTATTTTGTCGTCTGCTACCTTCACTATTTAATCTCTCAATTTTACCCATTCCTCTTCTACTGTTTTATTTTCCCCTGTTTCTGTCAATTGTTGCCTAAAGCTCCCTCTGAAATTCTTAAGAACCTCAGGTTCCTTCAATTTATCCAGGTCCCATCTCCTTATTTTCCTACCTTTTTGTAGTTTCTTTAGTTTCAGCCTACAGTTCATAACCAACAAGTTATGGTCAGAGGCTATATCTGCCCCTGGGTATGTCTTACAGTTTAAAACCTGGTTCCGAAATCTATGTCTTACCATTATCTCCCGGTGTCTCCTGGACTCTTCCACGTATACAACCTTCTTTTGTGATTCTTAAACCACGTGTTTGTTAAGATTAAATCATGTTCCGTGCAAAATTCTACCAGGCGACTTCCTCTTTCATTCCTCCTGCCCAGTCCATATTCACCTATTATTTTTCCTTCTCTTCCTTTTCCTACTACCGAATTCCAGTCTCCCATCACAATTAAGTTTTCCTCTCCCTTAACTGTCTGAATAATTTCCTTTAGCTCCTCATATATTTCTTCGATTTCCTCATCATCGGCAGAGCTAGTTGGCATATAAACCTGTACTACTGTGGTCGGTGTTGGCTTCCTATCTATCTTGACAACGATAATGCGATCACTGTGTTGCTCATAGTAGTTTAACCGCATTCCTATTTTCTTATTCATTATCAATCCTATTCCTGTGATCCCCCCAATTGATTTTGTATTTATAATCCTGTACTCACCTGACCAGAAATCCTGTTCATCCTGCCACCGAACTTCACTAATCCCCACTATATCTAACTTCAACCTATCCACTTCCCTTTTTAAATTTTCTAATTTTCCTACTCGATTAAGGGATCTAACATTCCACGCTCCGACCCGTAGAATGCCAGTATTGTCTTTCCTGATGATCACATCCTCCAGAGTAGTCCCCGCCTGGAGATCCGAATGGGGGACTATTTTACCTCCGGAATATTTTACCCGAGAGGATGCCATCATCATATATTCATACAGTAGAGCTGCATGTCCTCAGGAAAAGTAACGGCTGTAGTTTCCCCTTGCTTTCAACCGTTCGCAGCAACTGTGTGGCAAAGCCACATTAGCTGATGTTACAAGGCCAGCTCAGTCAATCATCCAGACTGTTGCCCCTATAACTACTGAAAAGGCTGCTGCCCCTCTTCCGGAACCACATGTTTGTCTGGCCTCTCCACAGATACCCCTCCGCTGTGGTTGCACCTACGGTACGGCTATATGTATCGTTGAGGCACGCAAGCCACCCCATCTCGGCAATGTCTGTGGTTCATAGGAGTGGCAAACTGCACTATACTGTACAAAGGAAGCCACAGCATGGTGCCTAGGATACAAAATCATCACACAAGCACGGTCACATTTGAACTGGCACCTTGTGCCACTCGGCTGTGTTAGTCTGCCGCTAGTTGTGGCTCTGGGCTACAGGATGCATGCCTGGTGTGTGGAGGCCTCTGGTTGTCACAACCCTCACCCCCTGTGGTGCGCCAATACAACTTGCGCCTGATGCAGGGCATCAACCCGAGGATTACAACAGGACATGTGTGTGTGTGTGTGTGTGTGTGTGTGTGTGTGTGTGTGTGTGTGTGTGTGTGTGAGAGAGAGAGAGAGAGTGAGAGTGAGAGAGAGAGAGAGAGAGAGAGAGAGAGAGGGGGGGGGAGTGAGAGAGAAGTGAGAGAGAAGGGTAGTGAAAACATAGATATTATAATTTTGATAAATGTTCTGTAATTTATATAGTATTGGAAAGTACCGTTTCATGTCGAATCCTGTACACCCTTATCCTCAAAAGATTGTTTAGATACTCTTCGAGCTGACGGCAACGCTTATCAATGTCTTCATATGCCACGAGAGCCTCTGGCTTATTTGGAAACCTGTAAAAATGAAAGAGCATGTTTTAAGTAATTAAAGCACAAACAATACATATAATTTCATACAACTTTGTATGCTGAAAACAAATAATTTAACAGCTGTATCCTGTTCTATGATGTAAACAATTCACAGAAAGTGAATACAACTGCAGATCTAGATCCAAACTTTAGTCTTCGACTAAGAATTAATATTGTCAGAAGCTGAAAAAAATTAAGTACAGACAACAAAGTTGAGGTTGGAGGCTGTAGCTCACCATAAGGAGGGTTGATGAGCTGCAGATAGGTACATGAAGAAGACAATCACACTCACATAACTTTAAAGTTTCAGCCATAGCCTTTTTCAGACACACACACACACACACACAAACTTGTGCACACATGATCAGATGGGAAGTCGTGTCATGACCACATGTATGTGTGAATGGAGCAGCTTCTATACGAGTGTCGTCTGCTGAATTTGGCACCACCATTTGTCGAAACTAAGGATGTGCTTCGAACACTGGTCCACTGGACATATGCTGTGTCTGACAAAGATGCTTCGGATAGGAGCTGGAACACCTGCAATGTGAGTTCAAAGGTAATGGATATGCTCCATGAGAGATCAATACAGAAAACCTGAACACCTACCAGAGCAAGAGGAGACAGGAAGTTTAGGTCCAGCGCATTCCTTCCACATGTTGCCAAAATTTTGTTTGCCGTAGCCAGAATCTTCAGGAAACATTTAGACAATGTAATCTTTCAGCTAATTTCAAAGATTGGTAATCTCTGTTTGGTCAAGGACAAATTGGAATTGCAGAAGACTTGGATCTACAAAATATCATGAATATCATGTTGGTTTGATAAAATTTGCATTGGGCAGACTATACAATCAGTATGTTAAAGGTTGATTGAACATGAACACCACACTCGTTTTCTGCAACCCAATAAATCATCCACAGCCAAGAAGTGTACATTCACATGAAATTCTATAGATTATTCTGCCAGGGAAATCCTGGTCTCATTTAGATCCTTCTGGGATTACTGTAGAATTTCCTCCACTCTATGGCCTGGCACAGCAACAGTATTTTCAATTCATGGAAACGTGTGTGTTGCAGTTCATAAAATTTATTTAGCAATAATGCATTTAACGCTCTTGGAGCATCTTCAGATTGGGTTTTTAAAACTGCAGAGACTGCATTAGTCAAGATAAAATCATCTAAAATGACGGTTTTAGAGTGGATGATCACCCATGTCAAATTGTTAAAATTTTTTTAATGGTAATGGTAAATGTACACAATTTGTCTAAACCGCTTTATTTTAAAACATTTTAATCATGACAAATGTAGTTTAAGATTTTTTAACAAGTTAAAACATGTGATCACACGCTCTATCATTTTTGATGATTTTATTTCAATGAATGCAGCCTCTGCAGTTTTTAAAGATCCAATATGAAGAGGCACCAAGAGTGTGAATTGTGTTATTGCTAAATGAATTATTTTGAATGCAACAGAGAGATATTTTTCCTTGTACTTCTGGGATTAGATTATTAAAGAGTCAGTGGAAATATGTTTGGCAGAAGGTATCATTAATCATGATGGCTGTTTTCAACTGGATAAAATGTGGGACCATGCGATTTCTATATTATCTACAGAAAAGAAACATTTTATGCCTAGTAACATGTTGAATGACCATTTTTATCAAGTTTACATCTGAATTTTAGCTTCCTAGTGCATTCCAGCAGAGAGTATGAAGGTAATGACTCCATTGCACAGAGCCTGTGCACCAGAGATTTGACCAGAGGGCATCAAATATGACTGAGGTTGCTATTGTAGCAGCTGCCTTCGCACGTGTGTCTTCAAGCCAAATTTCGATATAAAGTTCGTGATGTGAAACAGCAATTTCCAGTGTATATTAATCACATGAAGATGCCTGAGTGGTTGTCAAAATAAATCCCTGAACACAGCAGCTGTGTAGTGTAGTGGATAAAAAAAAGACGGCAGCTTCGACTTTAACATCCCACTGACAGTGTGGACATTACAGGGGCAAGATTGGGCTTGGAAACTGGACGTGGCTTTTCAAAGGAAACCGTTGCTGCATTTGCCTTGAGTGATTTAGGGAAATCTTGTAAAACCTAAATCTAGATTGCCAGATGTGGATTTGAACCGCAGTCCTGTGGAATGAGAGTCCAGTGTGCTAACCACTGTGCCACCTCGCTCTGTCTGTAGAGGATGATGTGTTGGACTCTGAAACAAAGGAGAAGTCTCTCTCTCTCTCTCTCTCTCTCTCTCTCTCTCTCTCTCTCTCTGTGTGTGTGTGTGTGTGTGTGTGTGTGTGTGTGTGTGTAACCATCCAGCTGAAGACAGATTATTGTGTGACCTTGTATGTGTGTGTGACAAGAGCTAAATAAATCATCACCGAGTATAAACCAGTGTTTGATAATCAACCTACTACAGTAGAACCCTGCTTTTACACTTTTCAATGGACTCTATGAAAAATGTGGGAAATAATGTTTTGAATGGTAAAATATGCTTACTGGATCACTCTTGCATTTTCGTGGTTTATTTGTGATACATGTAAATAATAGGCATCAAAATATTCACAAGGAAGTTTGTTTATTACTTAAAAAAGGATATATCTGAACTTTATATTTTTTTTAATGCCAGGCGGAACTTGTAACTTTATAGGAAGTAAAAATTTTTGACATAATTTCATTCATCATAATAGACTTTGTCCATAAGCCTTTAACTGATATTCATTATTTACATAGAGAAACTGCACAAGTTCCGTACTTTTTGTATTTTTTTTATGTTTCACATGATGCTATTCGAAAATTTATTAGTGCTCTGAAGTGTAAATATATGCATAAATATTTTTGTGACATTTGCACAGGTTCAGCATCTCTAACTATAATCACGTTTTTGAGGTTAGAATATGTCCTGTCTTCTTCAATGGGCAGAAAAACATACAAAAGAAAACCATCAGTCTCACCATTCATAAAAATTCACAAAAAATTATCAGATAAATGTTTACATTTCACAATAAGAATAAATTCTCAAAACATGTCATGCAAAGCATGTAAAGTATGAACAACTAACATTTGCATAAACAAAGACAAGGTGACAATCAGCACACTGGCTGATGGGATACTCCACTTTGTTAGTTAAAGACCTGTACTGGAAACAACGATACAAACATGACTGTGTAATGTTTATAAACACTATACTTGAGGGCAAAAACCATGCCAGCATCAATTTATGTCAATCATGTCATTTTTCTTTATGAACATAGTTTCAAAAAGCATAAAATGTGGGAAAAGGGTAATTATGTTAACATAAAAATGGGGGCAAATTAACATTGTGAACATAGGAAATATGAAGGGACTGAGAAAAAATTGTGTAAATGATGGGAAAACATAAAATCTGGGAATCTAAAAGTGGGGTTTTACTGTATGTCCTACAACACCGATAAGTGACAGTGTTCTGGTGGAGAGGTGGGATAAAGCTAACTTCAGATCATCACCTACTCATCAGCAAACTGGCACTCATCAGGACAAGACAGAGCTATTCTCAACTGGGTGGAAGACATCAGAGAGTGAAGAAGAGGAAATGACCAAATAGTTTGCCAACACACAAGACATCCCTTCAGTGTTCTCTGGTGATAATGGACAAGAGCCAAATAAGTGGTTGAGGGGGATACACTCTTAAAATTCAACAACTAGGATGACACAGAGCTCCTGACTAATGTCTACTTATACTTCAAATGAAGCAATAAGCAATGGCATGAAAATAACAAGTGCAAGCTGGGCAGTATTCCAGGTGGAAAAGCAGAAATTAATTCCAGATGCACAGAGACAGACATGTCAATTTGATAAAAAATTGAAGTGCAGACTGCAGCATCAAGGTCAGACTATGAAAGCATACATTCATCAGTACCTCCTGGGACTGTATAAGACTGTTTTGACCCTATGATGAAAGAGGAAGAGAAGATTGCATATCTTATGAAAAATGTTGCTGAAGACATATACCAGGCACTACTCATGAAGGAGATTTTGACAGATGATGACTTCATAAAATTCTGTCAGTACAATTAGACAATCATAAATTGGAGGTAACAAGTTTGAATGACTTCCAAATGGAAGGACTTCCTCTCCCAGAATTGGAATGACTCTTCACCCACTCCTTAAAACTACATCCTTTCCTTTTTCCCTCTCCTTCCTTCCCCTTTTTCTGCAGAAGCATCCTAGGGTTGCAAAAGCTAAGCAATCGTGTGTTTGTGTGCATTTTTATGTACATGTATCTATCAACAAACCTGTGGTATTTTGCCTGGTAAGTTAAACCATTTTTATATATATATTTCAAAGAAGAAATAGACCATCAGTGCCGCAAGCTAGCTGCTGGAGAGGACACTCCCCAAAGTGATGTTAAAGGTCTCCATTGCCTTTTAGGAGCTTCCGCTAATCACCCATTCAATGCACTGTGGAAAACTAATGAATGTGGCCTTCTTTGGTGGTGTTTCTGTTGAAGATTAAAATTCTATGCTGTCAGTTACTGCGCAAAATAACAGAAAACTACATCAGTATCCTTATGGACAACTAACCTGCATTAGCTCTTGTGGACTTGGGAGCATCAAATTCTGATATTTTGGAGAAGTAACATTGCTGTTGTCATAAGATGACAAAAATACCCAACTGAAGATGGCTATTGGGAGGTATTTTAACACAACAAGTGTGACCAACAACAATTTTCATCCATGTGTAAATAGATAATCTTTAACACAGTCTATTTTTTTTTCTTGTACTAGTGTTTTTATAATATATTTCTAACTCCTCATTTGTTTCTGCTGATTTAATGCGAATGTAACATTGTTTTCATTCATTCACATATCAGGAAAGTTTTGGAACAAAGTAGACATGCTGGGTTAGTCAGGGCTTTCGTTATTTTATAGAATCATCTGTTAAATAGGGAGTATTATCACTGCTAGTGTGAAACAAGTAGTGGTAAGCTGCTGGACTGTGTCGAATGCATCAGTGAGTCAGCATGAGGAGTGATGCCACTTGGAGAGCATGTGGCTAAAACTTGGTTTGGTACAAGATGAGGAAGGGTGAACAGGAAATATTAAGTATTTTGTGTTGTGCAGCATAAGAAATTAGCAAGCAAGCATGAAGAGGAGTGCTGTGGGCCAAAATTTGCAATTGTTATTTTGTCGCTAAGAAGTGTCTGTGTCCGCCGACTGTTAAGTGCCAACATTCTTTTGTAGCAGCACTATGCTCTATATAATGAAGTATGATCTGACCTATTTATCAGAATTAGCATGTATGGCTGACCAACATATTAGTGGAACAATTTTCAATAGTGACAGTGTTAATCTGGAATCCATGTTAAAGAATTCATTCACCACAGTCATCGTCCAGACAAGCTCCTTCCTAATCTATTATTTTACAGAGACTAAGTCAGAATAAATAATGAACTAGTGGCTGATTTAATTAACTTGCCATTAGAATAATAATTAATTTCCACAATAAAGTGTCGACTAGGTTCATTAACAATGGAAATGTTACTAGTTGTATAGTTTCAAAAGTCTTGATAGTGTGCTGAAGAAAAAGCAATAATTTTTTTTAGTTACACAATTTTAGTAACACTATGGTGCAAGCTTTTTCTTCTTAATTTCCCAGAACTACTTCATATGTTGGCTCATGGCCTGCCTTTGTTCAATTGATATCATCCTTCTAGGTTGAAGTTTTCATTGTTGAATGGGAAATTTGGCAAAGTTGATCCATAGTCTGAAATTTTCCATGTTTTCTGTGACATTAAGATTTTTTACATCCCTATTTGCCACATACCCCATAGTGTTGTTCAATTTTGAAACTAAACAGAAAATTTTCTTTGTCAGCATATTGTTATTCATCTGTAAATGTTTCTGTAAAACTTTGATCACCTCTTCTTTGTCTTGTCTGTGTTGGTTTCTATGTTTCTGTATAAATCATGATTTTTCTCTCTTCATCCAGTTTTTACCCTTGTTCTTTTGCGGTCCTAATTTTTTTCTGATTATTTTCATTTCTTTCTTTTCTAATTGTTCTTGTTTCCCTGTTTTATTCATACAGTGGTTCCAGTTTAATTACTGTTACGTAGTGTGTAATTTACAAATCTAACAATACTGATCTTTTAGTACTCAAATATTGATGGAAATTCTTCACAAAGATGTTAAAATATTCTTCAAAAGAGAGATATTGGCTGCCAGTACTTACCTTAGTTCTGTACTGCCGATAGTCACACAAAAAACACAAATGGAAAAAAAGAAAAAGAAAAACACTAGCTTTTACTTCACCCATCACCACCTCATGACCTAGGTCCTGAATAGCCCTCCCCTTCTGTTCCCCTTCTCTTCCCTCTTTTCTACCCGATTAAGGAACACAGTTCCAAAAGCTAGTGTCCTATTTTTTGTCTAAATTTCAGTTTTTTTGTGTAACTATTGTTAGTACAGAAGAAAGGTAAGTACTGGCCAGCCAATATACCTCGTTTGATCTCATCCATTTTATTGTATCCATTGTCCCAAAAACTTAAACTTCTCAACTCTTTTAATGTTTCCATGTTGTGTTTGTAGATATCTCTCTATTGTCTATGTTCAATGTATTCCATTTTATCGTGTGATACTTGTAAATTGGTTTTAGCTGCAGTTCTGTGAAGTGTCTCTAGCATTATTTTTGTATCTGTTTTGTCCTAAAAAAATATTGCAATATTGTTAGCAAAAGTGACACATTTCACTTCAACAGTTCCCCTTCCTTGTCCTAGATGAATTACTTCAATGTTTTTCTCTTTTAATTCTCTTTCCCATGATCCCAACTGTGTTTTCCGCTTGAGCATAAGATATTATTTGGTACGTGACTGGAAGTAGAGACATGTCTCGATGGTGGTTGGTGTCTGTCCTCTCTCTCTTCTACGTAATGGGTGAACTATAGCTTGTTTCTGAACAACCTTGGATAGTAACTCACAGTTATCTTTGTTGTTGATATCAGTTGTAAATTGGTTTTAGCTGCAGTTCTGTGAAGTGTTTCTAGCATTATTTTTGCATCTGTTTTGTCCTAAAAAAATATTGCAATATTGTTAGCAAAAGTGACACATTTCACTTCAACAGTTCCCCTTCCTTGTCCTAGATGAATTACTTCAATGTTTTTCTCTTTTAATTCTCTTTCCCATGATCCCAACTGCGTTTTCCGCTTGAGCATAAGATATTATTTGGTACGTAACTGGAAGTAGAGACATGTCTCGATGGTGGTTGGTGTCTGTCCTCACTCTCTTCTACATAATGGGTGAACTATGGCTTGTTTCTGAACAACCTTGGATAGTAAACTCACAGTTATCTTTGTTGTTGATATCAGTTTACCTGTTGAGTCTTTGAAGTGGAAGCTCATCAGCTTGTACCCTGTAATTTCTTCTATGAAAACTTGATAGAAATCCCTAATATTGTTCTGTCTGAAATTTGTTTATCATATTATTGTTTCTCTGTTTGAATAATTTTTTATTTCTATTTTCTGATCTTTGTTGTTGTGGTCTTCAGTTCCCAAACTGGTTTGATGCAATCTCTATGCTACCTTGTCCTCTGCAAGCCTCTTCATCTGAGTATAAGGTCAGCTGCCTACATCCTTTTCAATCTGCTTACTGTATTTGTTCTGATCTTAAAAAATATATTAAAAACTCATCCTTTATGATTTTTTAAAATACTTTTTTTTTTTTTTTGCAAACCTATGCAATTAGTACAAGGGGTAATTGCATGTGAATTGTAGTTCTTAGCAGTGATTTATTATTTTGTACTCAGAAAAGAACACCATTTGAGTAGTATGTTTGGTTCAAAGTAACTAAAATCAATTACAATAATAATTATAACAATAAATTCATGAACCAACTGCAAAACCTATCAGTACCATTTGTTGTTCAATTACAGTCAGTCATTTACAAAGGTAATTCTGAAACTTCTAGTAAATGATAAAATGTTGGAAGCTGTGAAAGGTAAGTATTAAGGTGAGACATGGATCTGTATTGTATACCTATCTTAATTGCTTTGGCACTATTTACACATTATTGTCTTGTGTTTTCAGCTACTGTGTTAAATGTTTTATTTGTGTGAGCAAAGTGCAGTATAAGTGTATTTTGAGCCCCGTTTTGGCCCACATAGTACAAATTCCCTGTCTTCCCCCATTTACATAACTTTTAGGTCACTAATTACCTTTGTTTTCATTAACTTTTCACTAAATTCTCTGCTAGTGTACCGAGTTGGCGACCGTTAAGATTATTTGATTTTTCCAAATTATTTATCGCACTCTTTGCCCTACATTTATAAAGATAAAAATTATTTTTGTTCCAAATTTTCCCTATTATTAATTAATCATGGTTATGAAGTATAAAGGTGCAGCAACATTCCAGTTATACTCTCCACTACATCACTGGCTTATTCAACAATAGCCTTTACCATCTGAGTAAGAACATTAGGCACATGGGTTAGTATTTTAATTGTTTTATCTTACCAGTGTTGTACAGGTGGAAGGTTATAGTATGTACAGCCTACATGAAGATGTGTTATTTGTGTGTATATAAATGAGCATACACAGCTTGTTGAGTTACTCATTTTAGAAGAATGTAGTCATGACATTCTTGGACGGGCCTTTCTAAAGGCTTCTCAAGCAATTACAGATTGTGGTTGCTCAGAGATTATGTTAGATGAGAGTAAATGGAGAGGAAGATAAGCATTGTAGTGTGTAGAGGCTGTGTGTGCTAGATGAAGTGGTTATCCCTGCAGTCAGTGGTTCAAAGGTAATTGTCATGTATCATGAAACACACCACCTCATTGATCCCATTCTAGAAGTTAATAGGGGCTTACCACTAGAGAAAGATTTATTTGTTCCAGCATCTGTTGTCTCATTTAAGAAAGGAATTAGGAAATTGTGAATAGCTAACTGCCACCAAAAAGCCACACCTTCTTTCAAGTGGCAAATGCACAGCAACCACTGAGCTGTTAAGTGAAGGGAGCCGAGTGTCATGTCTACAAATACCTGTTTGGCTGCCGGATGATACACAGCAGACTGTGCCTTCATACTTTGTAAGTGTAATCAGCTTCTGATGAGAAGTGACATATAGAAATTTGATTTTTCTCTGTGCTTTCATCTTTCAGTTTGTAAATTTATTCTGTACTCTTGTGCACATTACATTAAAATTTGTGTTTAAGCATAAGTTTAGTCTTCCTTTAGTCTACCTGTAAGTGTAACTGGCTTCTTACTATAAGTGGCATATTTTGACTGTTCTGAGAGGTTCTTGCTTCTGTTTATTAAATTTATCATGTACTCGTGTCTATATAAGAGTCAGATTCACATTTCTACCTAGTGTATTCTTCCACTGTGTGAATCCCGGCAGTTGTTTGTTTTGTTTTCATTGGGTTAGTACTAGGTCTATTTGTCTTTATTTACCTTAGTTACCTCTCTTGAGCCTACATTGCATCTTTGTAGTCATTAGTTTTTCTGGGTATTGTAGTCTTGAATGTGGACTATGACTGCTGTTTGCGGATGCTGACTGATATGTGACACTTAGCTCCCAGCTTCTGGTCGTGTTAACCTCGATTGCACAGCTCGAGGCTGCGGTCGAAGGGTGCTGTTGTTAGCTAGTTGTGGGAACTGAACGGATGCCCAGCGCATCCACCAATCGGCTTGCAGCAGCGACAATCTCTTGTTACTGCTCGCTTGTGGTTGCGTGGGAGGTCATTCCAATGTGTAGCAGGCATCGAAAGACATTCTAGGGGGCTGATCGTGAGGCCTCCCCGGTTCGTCTTGCCAACGGGTTTGAGGTGCTATCTGTTCCGGACAATGTTCCTGAGCCGGATGGTGTCGCTCATCCTGAGGTCAGCATGCCGCCTGCAAGATACGGGCTTTCACAGAGGGTGGTTTTGCTTGTAATTGGGAGTTCTGCGACCGAGTATGTTGCAAGTTTCTTGACTTCCACCATCAGGTGGTAGGGATCCCGCTGAATAGGTCAGGAGTTCACTACATGCTAGAAGCGGTTACACGGGTAATGGTGGATGTGTTTTTCTTTTTTTTTCTCTCCCTCCCCCCTACTCTAGTTTAGATGGCCTTGGAAACATACAGAAAGGGTTTCAATCTGAAAGGTACCGGTCAAAGTTAAGACGAACATAGACCAAAAACCATCGGTCTAACAGTAGTAAAATGTTGTAGCTGTATGGGCAAAGTACCAGAGCTCCAATTGATTAGAAAGTACTGAAACTCAAATCATTATAGGTACTGAAAGCTGACTAAAGCCCGAGTTCAGCAAACTTTTTACTAAGGGTTCAGGAAAGATATAATGAATAAAATAGGTGGCAATATATTAACTGCAGTCATGGTTTATCCTGTAGCTAAATTGAAGTAGACTGTTCCTGTGAGTTGGTATGGTTAGAGGTTATACCTGACAACCAGAATCAATTAATAATTGTTTCATTTTACTGGTCCCCTAACACAGATGATTTGATTGCAGAAATGTTCAAAGAGAGCTTGGATGAAATTTCAAAAACATGCCCAAAGTTTTAATTGGTGGAGATTTTAATTTGATACATTGCCAAACATAAATGTTCATCAAACATCATCTGAAATTGTACTGAATGCATTCTCCGAAAATTATCTTGAGCAGTTAGTTAATGAACCCAATAAAATAGTAAATGGTTGTGAGAACTAAGTCAACCTCTTAGCAACAAATAATCCAGAGATAATAAAGAGCATTAAAACACACACAGGAATTAGTCGTAGCGAGACTGAATGTCAAACTTTCAAAACCCACCAATATTAAAAGAAAAGTACATTTATTTTTAAAAAAGCAGATAAAAATTCAATTAATGCGTATCTGAGTAAGAATCTCCAGTCTTTCAAAACTAATAGTGAGAGTGTAGATCAGATGTGGCTTAAATTCAAAGAAATAATATCGATAACCACTGACAGCTTTATGCTAAACAATTTAACATAAGAGGGGCCTGACTTGCAATGATACACAAAATAGATTAGATCACTCTTGCAAAAGCAGAGAAAAAAAAGCATACCAAATTTAAAGAGACCCAAAATCCCCAAGACAGGCAATATTTTACAGAAACTCTAAACTTAGCTTGAACTTCAATGCAAAAAGCTCACAGCAGTTACCACAACGAAACCCTGACATCTAATTTGTTAGAGAATCCTAAGAAATTCTGGTCATACGTAAAGTATACTAGTGGCAATACCTTCATTACACGATAGAAATGGTGATGCTACTGATGACAGCTGAACACAGCTTAACATACACAGCTTTCGAAATTCTTTCACCAAAGAGGACGAAGCAAATAATCCAGAATTCATATCAAGAACAGCTGCTAGCATTTGCAATAGAAGTAGATACCCCTGGAGTATTAAAGCAACTTAAATCACTTAACAAAAGAAGTCTCCTAGTCCTGACTGTATACCAATTAGGATTTTTCAGAGTATGCTAATGCAATAGCCCCATACCTGGCTAACATACACAATTGCTCGCTCAGCGAACATTCCATATCAAAAGACTGGAAAGTTGCACAGGTAACTACAATATTCAAGAAAGGAAATAGGATTGATCTGCACAATTGTAGCCTATATCATTAACATCAGATTGCAGTAGGATTTTAGAGCCTATACTTTCCTCAATTATGACGAACTACCTCGAAGAGATCGACCTATTGAACCATAATCAATACGGATTCAGAAAGTATCATTCTTATGAAACCAGTAGCACATTACTTACATGACGTGATGAGTGCTATCAACAAGGGATGTCAAATAGATTCTGTATTAATGAAATAACTCGCAATTTGTGATAATTTATGGCTTCACCGCACTAGGTTTAGATGGAATGCCAAAGTGCGGCAAATTAAAATTTGTGCCCGGCCGGGACTTGAACCCAGAATCTCCTGCTTACCAGGCAGACGCGTTGACCACTCCGCCACCGAGGAAACAGTGACCAGCCCAACTGCAAAGGACTCTTCCCTGCACGTCTCCCGCCACTCCCAAATCTCCATTCGCAACGCTGTCTCTTTCCTATTACCACAGCCTATTTGTTCTGTATTTCTCGATTTCCGGAAGGATTTGACAGCGTACCTCACATGTGACATTTAATCAACTTGCGTGCTTATGGAATATCACCACAGTTGTGTGATTCAATTCATGATTTCCTGTCAGTAAGGACACACTACACTGTTATTGATGGTAATTCATCGACTAAAACAGAAGTATGGTAATATTTTATGTTCCCCAAGGAAGCGATATAGGGCCCCTACTATTCCTCATTTTTATAAACGATTTAGGAGGCAGTCTGAGTAGCTCTCTTAGACTGTTCACAGATAATGCTGTCATTTATTGGTTAGTAACATTACCAGAAGATCAAAAGCAACAGCAATATGATTTCGATTTGATATCTGCATGGTGCAAAAAATTTGCACATGACCCTTAGTAATGTTAAGTGTTAAATCATCCATATGACCACTAAAAGAAATCCATTATATTTCAGTTACACGATACATTAATCAAATATATAGGCCATCAACTCAACTAAACACCTAGGAATAAAAATCATGAACAACTTAAATTGGAAAGAGCACAGAAAATATTGTAGGGAAGGCAAACCAAAGGTTATGTTTCATTTGCTGAACACTTAGAAGATGCAACACTTCTACTAAAGAAACTGACTACACTACACTTGTGCATCTTATTCTGAAATACTGCTGTGCATTGTGAGATCCACACCAGGTAGAACTGACGGTCGATTTAGAGAAAGTTCAGAGAAGGAGAGCTCGTTTTGTATTATTACAATATAGGGGAAAGAGTATCACCAAAATAATGCACGAGTTGGGGTGGAAATCATTAGAAGTAAGGTGTTATTTGTAGTGACGAGATCCATTTGTTAAATTTCTTTCACCACCTTTCTCTTCCAAATGCAAACATCTACCTACATAGAGAGACATGATCACTATAATAAAATAAAAGCAATCAGATTGAAAACAGATTTAGATGTTCCTTTTTCCTTGTGAGCTATTAGAGAATGGAACTGTAGAGAACTATCATAAAAGTGATTCAAAGAACTCTCTGCCATGCACTTCAATGTGACTTGTAGAGTATCTATTGATGTAGAAGCGAAGAGGAAGTCAGGCCAGTCTAAAGATTGACACCAAATTAACACTGGCGATCATAAGCCAATCACCCAGTGAACATATCACATCAAATTTATGAAGAGGTAGAGAAAATGGTGAGGTATGGCATTCAGCCCTCTTCGAGACCATGGTCATCACAAGTCATTCCCATCAGAATGAAAGATGGTAGTTGGCAATTCTGTGCTGACTACAGGAATTTTATGGTGACCAAAAAAGACATTTACTCTCTTCCACTAATTTTGGATTTGCTAGTCTGCCTGAGGAAAGCTAAGCTTTTGTTGACCACGGAGTTGTATTCAGGATATAGGCAAACAGAAGTTGACGGGCTGATGGCGATGAAACCTTTTATTTCATACTGCAGAGGGCCTGCATAAATTAAAGTAATGCCAATTGATCTGTATCATGGTCCAGCAACTTTTGAATGGATGATCGATAATCTTTTACTTCACCTCATGTAAACAATACATCTTGCATAGTTCGCAGGAGAGCTTCTGTGAAGTTTGGAAAGTAGGATGCGAGGTAGTGGCAGAAGTAAAGTTGTGAGGCAGCATCGTGAGTCGTGTCGGGATAGCACAGTCGGTAGTGCGCTTGCCAGCGAAAGGTAAAGGTCCCAGGTTCGAGTCCCGGTTCCGGCACACAATTTTAATCTGCCAGGAAGTTTCAATACATCTTTGTTCTAAATGACATAGTATTTTCTGAAACTTTTGAAGAACACATACTGAGACTCTTAACTCTCAGGCAAGGTGGCCTAAAACATAATCCAAGAATGTTCGGTTTGGTGCAAAGGAAATTGGATACTTGTACATCTTTCATCAAATGAAGTTTAGCAGCCTGATGCACAGAAGGCAACATAATTTCTTCTTCCTAAAAATCCTAGTGCTATGAGAAATACTTCCTGGGATTGTGTTCTTATCACCAGTGTTTTATTAGACTTCTGTATGAAAGCCAGACCCGTCCAGGAGCTGTTAAAAGCTAATGTTAAATTTACTTGGAGCAAATCTCAACAAGATTCTTTCATTATTTTACTATGAAACATGGTCTATAGGAACAGACATATCTGATGGTACCACAACCGTATATATGATAACTGATTACTTTAAGAGTCTTTCAATAGTCTGCAGAGAGCTCTGACAACTTACCCTGCACTTGTTCTGTATGAACAGAGAGCACCTACAGAGTTGCACACAAATGTTAGTGGTTAAGGACTTGGTGCTGTTCTTGTACCAATCTTAGACAGAAAAGAGAAGGTAATAGCATATGCCTCCAGTACACTTACAAAAACTGAGAAAAACTACTTAACTACAGAACAAGAGTGTCTTCTTGTTGTTTGGGCATCTGCAAATTTTGGCAGAGTCTGTGGTAAGCCATTCATAGTTGTTATAGATCATTACATGGTTTGTTGGTTAACAGGTCTTAAGGATCCATCAGGACGACTTGTCCGGTATGCACTATGTTTTCAAGAGCAGAACATCATTTTAGTGTACAAGAGAGAAAGGAAATGCCAAATGCGAACTGCCTCTCCATAAATCCAGTGGAACATTAGTAAAATGATGATGTAAACAGTGACTGTCTTCGTGGAATCCATGATCTTTCTAATGAACTGAAGAAGGATGTCAAGCTATTACAAATTATCCATGCCTTTAATCGATCAGAGCCTGTGAAAGGAGAATCTAAGATAATTAATTCATTACTTTGCAAAAAAAACTTTTGACCCATTTGGAAAGAGGTGGCTACCAGTGATTCCTGAACACATATGCTTACAGATTATACAGAAATACCATTATGCTCGTAAGGCCAAACATCAAGGGTTTATAGAAACATATGACAGAAGAGGTTTTTCTGGCCAGGATTATTTAGAAGTGTTCATCACTATGTGTCACACTATCGAGAGAGTGAAGGAGCTCCTCAGAACCCACCAAGATGACTCGTACCAATTCTTCCAGCAGAGACACCCTTCCAGTGGGTTAGGATTGACTTACTCAGATAATTTTCAAAGTCCACTAGCGGCAAAAAGTGGATTATTGTTATGCTGATTATCTAATATAATATGCCGTAAATAAAGATGTTAAAACAGATGAGGCATCTGAGGTAGCCAAACTGACTGTGGACGACAATGTACTGCAACACGGACCAGCAATATCTATAAATACAGATTGAAAAAAATGTTTGTCAGTTGAAACTTGTGGCAGAGAGAAACAATCAGAGCAAAATTACTCATCACATGACACCTGGTTACCATTCTCAAACTAAGGGCTCACTGAACATCTAACACTTTAATGCATGACTATTTATTTGAAGCTATAAAAACTACCGTAAGTAATGTATAGTGTGTATATACTGAGAAAAATATTGAAAAAATTCATTAAAATTATTATGTACTACTAGCAACAAAAATTCCATAGCTGGTCAGCTATATAGGGCTTCCATGTTGTATCTAATGTAGTAAATTCCACTATTATGCCTCTCACCTTTCCAGAAAGTAATGTTCGCCTACAACTCTCCTTGGTACATGTTTGTGAAGCAACAACAACAACAACAACAATGGACACTGTTATTCCAGATCAGGCTGATGATGTCGACAAGAATTACTTTGGCCAATGATTAACCAGGGCTGAGAAGGTTCAGCAGTTGGCTCGACTCTATAACCCTACTGACTTCAGATAAAAAATAATAAGGTATGACGTGAGTTATCTCCCCGATTTGTTCCAGCTTCATGACCTAGTGTGGGCGTTCACTCTTGTTCAGAAGGTTGGGTTGTATGATAAGCTAACCAGACATCACTTTTGGCCTTGTAAGGTAACAAGATAGCTATCCGGGATTACTTATGAAGTCAAAGATTACATCTCCAACACTAGAAGCTATAAGTTTGGGGACACAATCCATGTCCTGAGAACAAAGCTATTCCTAGATCCCACAACTCAGGATAAATCCTACTTTACGACATAAAAGCCAACAAAAGTGGTAATGCGACATAAGATCGACCTGCCAAGTCAACAGGAGCCGGAGAGTGCAGGGCCAACAACTCCTTCCCACAGCAAGAAGATGAGAACATTGAGACACTCTTCTATTAAGGAGGGAGCAATGTCGCAAATTAAGTGTTGAAAAATGGCATCAGTGTGGGGTAGCAGATAAAGTGTTATACTCTGAAGCACAGGGCCCTGGATTCGAGACCCATCCTGTTTTAACTTGAAACTACACTTACAGTACTATCTAGATGTATTGAGAAATAATGTTCATAAGTTTCTGTTAGTGTGTATGTATAGTGTGTAAACCTTCAGTCAGATTCGGTTCATTCTGTGCTCTTGTATGTATGTGAGAAGTTCTAAATAAATGATCTCTGAATGTAATTCATTGTTTGTTAATAAACCTTCCACATCCTATGACACTGCTATGTGATAATATTGTTGCAAGAAGTTTATATCATCTTGCTGCATTCCCAACATTTCATGGATTATATCTTCCAGTGGTTTGGAATCATCATACATACACAGATTTGTCAGCTGATTTTATAGCATTTTTAACATTCATTGCTGTAGCTTCAGTATAAATATATTAAATAATGGTCTTACTGTAAATAATTTGCATTTCATATTTCATTTTAAATTGTTTCATACTTTGTTGCTTTAGTTAAATTACAAAGGCAAATGTGACAAATTACCTGGGCAAGGCTCCCTTTCCTCCTTTTTTTGCACTAGATGATATTTCATTTCTGAAGCTGTGGCGTTTTTCACGGTGGGATCGTGAAGGAAACGGAACATTGAGACTAGTACGGAACATTATAAGCTGCTGATGCAATTGCTGGAACTGGCTGTAACGTTTTTTTATTTGCCAAGTAAAATCTCCATGTTGAACTGCTAGAGTATATCTAGAACAATAAGGACATTGCATCTGATTAGTTGACAGCATATAGAAACACACACACACACACACACACACACACACACACACACACACACACACACACACAAACTCACAGACAGACAGAGACAGAAAGAAATGACACATCAAATAGACAACCACAATCAGAACTTAAAATTTTGACTATAGCCTTAATCAGAGAAAGAAACAGCCATTCACACAATCACACATGCAACTCGAGTACATATGACTACCATCTCTGGTCACTTCAGTGCAACAAGAATCGAACAGACACCATATCAAAAATTGTATACACACACCCCCAACAAGCAATTGACAATTTCCATGCAGGTGCATTAATATGCTCAATCCTTTGTGGGAAAGCAGTAATAAAATTGGTTAAGGCGACTTGGCCCGAAACGGAAAATCTAGATTTAAATCCTGATCCACCACAAATTTTCAACTTTGACACTGAATTTATTTCAATGCCATGAAGCGGTATATAAAAATATGAAAGTGAGATTATTTTACCAGGAAAAAGTGACTTATTTAATGTCAAAAAGACAGCAAAAATGAATGTCCTACTTGATGTTAATAACTAACACACACACACACACACACACACACACACACACACACACACAACACAACACAACACACACACACACACACACACACACACCATCACGCTTTAAACATCACAAGAAGTTGTAGGAAATAAAATAAGTTTCAAATTTTAGAAAATGAAAAAATTGACTGAAACTGCATCTTAATTAAAATGGACAAAATTGGCTGAAAATAGATTTTAAATGGCATTGACGTCATCACAGTCCTTCAACTCAAAATTGATTTCATTTTCTTCCTTGTTCTAAGAGTTAGCAGCAGCAAGAGTGACTCCAGGAATGCCTTCCTACTCACTAAAGTGGAAATCCAAAAGCTTTTTGATGTCTCTGAGTTTGGCTTTTGAAAGTTCTACACCTACTGTGATTGTTGTTGGATAATACGCTGTGCTCAAATTTTATCCCCTCTTCAACATGCTCTTCCTCTTTCCAGCTTCAAAATTGTAGAAGGGCTCTCAGTATACTAGGAAAATCATCTAGTTTTAGCTTTTCATGTTCAGGAATTTTATATCTGGAAAATGTCAGTTACCAGGAGCTTTTACGGAGCCATCTGTGTTCTGTTTCCAGTCTTGCACAGGACATTCATTTTGTCCTAGAGGTGTTAGCGTGGCAAACTTCTCCATGTGTTGAATATATGCAGATGGATTTTCCGTGATGCTTAACTTGTGAAGTTGTCTTTTGACATCATCACAAAGCTGTCAGGTGGGATGAATGACTTGTCCATGAATGGGTACGACAGTTCCACTTTTCCCCCTAAATTGTCAGGATCTTTGAGTAGAAACCAGCGGCATGGCATGCTGATTGTTATCCTGTTTTTATTCTGAACCCCACGTCCATCAGCAAACAACCAAATTTTTGAGTATTCTCCTAGGTTTAGGTGGGCTAGTCTGTGGTGAACCAATGATGCTATTTAGTTTCATCCTTTGATATATTAGTGTTCCAAACAAATTTTCTGGAGGTGCAGAGGATCCCTGACAGACTGTAAAGGTAGATTTCATGGGAACAGGAAGCTGCCTCATCTGGTAGCACTAAGATTATTTTTGATAATCGTAGTTGACACTACTAATTTCAACCTCAGTATTTTCTGTTAGCTATGTGTAGAAAACGTCAGCTCTCATCCTGTATACTTTAGTTGGGTTTGCAGCACGTCCATTTCAGACACCTCTTCCTTTTGCAAAAGGGATGGTTGGCCTTGGTCTCATTCTGGTCATTTCCAGCTACTATGATGGGTTCAACTTCTTTCAGTTCAGTTCAGTTGTTGTTATTTTTTAAAGGGGGGCTAAATGACTGGGTTATCAGTCCCCCGTTCCTAGCGAAAACTTCACTTCATATGGTTAACCGTTGGAAAACAAGCACTACATAGTCCATTCAACAGGTTGATGAAGGGACAAGGAGTGCTAAAATGGCAACATAAAAAAGAAAAACCATAAAAGTTGTGGATCAAATGAACAACATTGCTAAAACATCACAGCAGAAGAGTGTGGCTGGCTGATCACTAGGATAATAATGGATGAGCCAGCCATTGTGCACATACTAAAACTGCCAATCAAAATATGACTAGCGAGACGAAAGTGACAACAGATTAAAACTGTTTGAATGGCGGGAGCCACGATTAAATCATATGATAAAAACCAGCTGTGTGAATAAAACCTGAAACATGGTCAACCATGGAGGTACCGTTGACTAAAATCAAAGGAAATGCAGAATGCAGGGTAAAAGACTGCCCCAATGCAGCTAAAAGTGGACAGTCCAACAAGATGTGGACCACGGTCAGCAGAGCACCACAACGGCAGTCCGGTGGGTCCTCACGTCTTAAGAGGTGGCCGTGCATTAGCCATGTATGGCCCATACGCTGGCGACAGAGGACGACGCAGACCATAATCGGATGACCTGATCTGGGTCAATGCTGTGGAGAGAGAAGGGCAGTATTAGGAAATAAAAGTAGGGCAATGTAGGAAGCCAACTGTTGCTGGCGGTACCTCAAGGTAGGGATGCCAGCTTCAGCGAGGCAGCAGATCCGCAATGCGGAAGGTGCCGCAAACTCATACACCTGGCTCCCATAATCCAGGCGTGATTGGATTAGGGCCTTGTAGAGGTGCATGAGAGTTTGACGGCCAGCTCCCAAGGTAGTATGGCTGAGACATCGCAGTATATTTAAATGCCTCCAGCACTTCTGCTACCACTGACGAAGGTGCGGCCCCCAAGTCAGCCAGTTGTCAAACTGCATGCTGTGAAACCGTTGTGTTTCTTTGTTACGAAGCTGTTCGTCAGCTAGATAGAGTTCTGGGTCAGGGTGAACGGCACAACGACGACAAAAGTGCATCACCCGGGTTTTAGAAGCTCAGAACGTAAAGCCATGTGCTGTGGCCCATGACTGTGCCCTTCGGATGGCTCCCTGAAAACACCTTTCAGTGACACCAATACTAGGAGAGCTGAAATATAAGCAAAAGTCATCGGCAAATAAAGAACAACAAACCGATGACCCCACTGCAGCAGCAAGATCATTTATCGCAAATAAAAAGAATGGTACACTAAGAACGGAGCCCTGTGGGACGCCCCTGTGGGATGCTGTTGTGGGGCCACATAACACGGCGACTCATCATACGTTCAAGCAACTTACGCAGGATGTTAGTTAAGCTGATGGGGCAGTAACTGTCAACTGCCAGTAGATCTGCTCCTAGTTTCATGACAGAGATGATAATACTATCCCTCCACTGGGATGGGAAAACACCCCCTGTCCAGACCCCATTAAATAAGGTGAGCAATTGGTGATTAAAGTCCACTGGCAGGTGAAAGAAGAACTGCCTGTGTATGTGGTCTGGTCCCGGACAGGTATCGGGGCATGCAGCGAGAGCAGTGTTAAACTCCCACTCCATAAACGGAGCACTGTACAGTTCCTGGCAGTGAGTGTGGAAAGATAGAGGATTTCGCTCTTCCCGTTGTTTAAGGGAGCGGAAGGATACACTATAATTTGCTGTTGCATAGCAACAAGCATAATGCTCTGCCATGCACTCAGCAATAATAGCCGGGTTGGTAGAGAGAGTGCCATTGACTGTCAGAGGTGGGATTCCCGCCGGTGGGTGGCAGCCGAAGATGTGCCATACCTAAGACCAAACGTGAGAAGGGGAGGCATGATCGCCAATGGAGGCAACGAACCACTCCCAGAAGTCCTGTTTACTTTGCCGGATGAGTCGTCGAGCTCGGGCCCTGAGCCTTAGGCTATCAGATTTTTTATTGTGGGGCGGCGCCGGTGGCGTTGCAATGCTCGCAGACAGTCCCAAATGGCCTCAGCAATCTCAGGCGTCTACCAGGGCATGACCTTGTACTGAGGGGAACTAGTGGTAATCAGAACAGTCTCCTCTGCAGCTGAGACTATAGCAGCAGTGACCTGTTGAACTGCTGTATCAATATCAGGTGGTAGTGGAACAGAAACCACAGCAGCCAAGGTGTAACCTCACCAGTCTGCTCGACACCATTGGGATGGGTAGCCTGCAGGTTCGAAGTGCTGGAGTGACAGAAGAATGGGGAAATGGTCACTCTCGCGGTCATCATGGAACCTCCAACTTAAATGTGGGAGCAGGCTTGGGCTACATACAGATAGGTCAATAGCAGAATATGTGGTATGCGCTATACTAAAATGTGTGGGTGCACCAATGTTTAGGAGGCATACATCCTGCTGTGTTAGTAATGTTTCAACGTTTCTACCATGTCCTGAGGGCTGGGTACCACCCCAGAGAGTGTGGTGGGCGTTGAAAACCCCCAGAAGAATAAATGGTAAGGGTAGTTGCGCAACCAAAGCAGTGAGGTCAGCAAGGGACACAACTTCATCTGGCGGGAGGTATAGAGAGCAGACAGTTGTGTCCTGCATTGTTCTGATTCTTACAGCCACTGCTTCGAGAGCTGTGTTGAGAGGCACAGCGGCACTAGGAACAGTGGCTAGGACATAAATGCAGACACCACCAGATACCCTGTTTTAGTCAGCACGGTTGTTGTTGTTGTAGCCCCGATGGCCTCGAAGGGCTGGGGTGTTGGATAGGAAACCATGTTTCTTGTAGTACTGCAGAGAGCAGGATTGTGGCACAATAATTGCTGCAGCATGGGAGGGCAGAAAAAACCACCGCAGTTCCACTGTAAGATCATGCTACTTCTTGACTGCTGAGGCTTGGCGATATCGAAGGTGCTGTTGGTTCCACGGAATCGCCTGCTGTCACTGATGGCGGAGGCTGGGCCTCTACATCCATTGCCTCCAAAGTCTTGGTGATAGCCAAATCCTCCGGTGAGGCGAGGAGTTCCACCACGTCTTTAGACGCAGACGTATGGGGTGGTGGTGTCGGCACATTCTCCACCGTGGAATCCATTCTCTTAGTAGCCTTTGGCTTTTTCTTTACTCGCTCCTTTTTTGGTTTCTCTTGCTGGGAGGGCTTTGAGGTCTCGGTCTCAGGGACTGAGGAGGACCTTGAAGCCCTACGACCATGACCAGAAGTCTGTGGCTGTGTCAGCCACTCACTGGTACCCACTTTGTCAGTCGGAGAAACCATGGTAGGAAGAGAGCCTAGAGATGCCTTCCCGGTGAGAGGTGCCGGAGAACGCTGCTGCTTCTCCAGCTGGGTATTGGGGACTGGAGTCCCCAACGGTTGTGTAGCAGTTGCCCCCCAACAGTCTAGGAGGCAGTTTGACGTTGGTGGATGATACATGGGATACATAGTATGCGGAGACGACGCAATGGCAGCAAAGGATGATGACATCCGTACTGGATGAAGACACTCATATTTTCTTCTGGCCTCTGAGTATGTTAATCTGTCCAAGATTATGAATTCCATGATCTTCCTTTCTTTGTGGAGCACACTACAGGCCGGCGAGCAAGGTGGATGTTGCAGCCCACAATTCACACACGCACAGGAGGAGGGGTACACAGAGCATCTGGGTGTTGTTTCTTTTTTTTTTTTTTTTTTTTTTTAGGGCGCACAACTGCTAAGGTCATTAGTGGCCAGATAAGAAAGGAGATTCGCTAGATCTCGAAAAATTTATTAACTACCAGACAGAGTATCAAAAGAAGGCTAAAAACAAAGATAAAAACAATTAAAAGGGTTAAATATCTTTTGATAGATTGGCCCTGTTGATAAAACGCAAAACTCGAGCAGCTGCTTGTGTGTCATCAGCTAAAATTTCCTCCAGAGTAGACGGCAAATTAAGGGCTACACGGAGATGATTAAAATTAACACAAGACAGTAAAATATGTTGCACTGTCAGCAATTCACCGCAGGAGCACAGCGGTGCAGGGTCGGCGGTTAGCAAATGACAGTGTCTGAAACGGCAGTGACCGATTTGCAACCGGGCCAGGATGACCTCCTCTCACCGAGAGGGGCAGGATGAGGTCCTCCAAGCGGTCGGGATCGGTTTTACAGTTCTCAATTTATTGTCGTGGAGTGAGAACCACGCACTGTGCCAGGACGACACAATACTCCAGCAAAGAACCCGTTGAACATCGTCCGATGGGACACAAGAAGTAGCCATGCGAGGCAAAAGGGCTGCTGCCTTCGCTGCTATATCGGCGGTCTTATTCCCGGGCACACCCACGTGGCCAGGGACCCACAGAAAAGAAACGTGACAGCTGGCATCTGCTACCAACTTGAGGGAGCGTTGGATCCGATACACGAGAGGATGGGTTGAGAGAGGGTCCTTAAGACTCTGCAGGGCACTAAGGGAGTCCGAACAGATGGCATAAAAAGGATGGCGGCGGCGGCAGGTATACAAAACAGACTGGTAGAGGGCAAAAAGCTCAGCCGTGAAATTTGAGCACCAGTCAGGGAGCTTGTATTGGAAACGGTTGTCCCCGACGATGAAGGCAGATCTGACACCGTCAGTGCTCTTGGAACCATCAGTGTAGATAAATATGGCATTATCGAACCGCGAACAGAGTTCGACAAGCCTCGAGCCGTACACCAAATCCGGGGTGCTCTCCTTAGGCAGCAAACTAAGTTCAAGGTGAGTGTGAACCTGTGCCTGATGCCGTGGTGGCAATGGGCTTTCGCTCAACCGAAAGGTGGAAGGAAGGGTAAAATCGAGCCGTTGAAGCAGGCGGCGAAACCGAACTCCAGGTGGAAACAAGGCTATCACAGACAACTGATATTGGCGATCGAGTGAGTCGTCAAAAAATAATCTGTAAGATGGATGGTTGGGCATCAACCGCAAGCGACATGCGTACCGACACAAGAGTATGTCACGCCGAGAGGTCAAGGGTAACACAGCAGCTTCGGCATAAAGACTTTCAACTGGGCTGGTATAAAATGCACTGGTTGCCAGGCGTAATCATTGATGGTGAATGGAGATGAGACGGCGGAGAATGGATGGACGTGCAGAGGAATTTACAAAGCTTCCGTAGTCGAGCTTCGACTGAACAATGGCCTGGTAAAGGTGAAGCAGGACGGTACGATCCGCTCCCCATGGTGTGCCACTGAGGATACGAAGAACATTAAGGGATCGGGCACAACAGGCAGACAGGTAGGACACGTGTGGGGACCAGCAAAGTTTCTGATCCAACATTAGCCCCAAGAATTTTGTTGTCTCCACGAATGGAGAATCTGAAGCCGTTCGCAATGCTCCAGGAATATAAGCGGTCAAGACAGCGTTGAAGACAACGCTCCAAGAGACGTCCGCTGGGCACTGCAATAAATTGCAAAATCATCTACAAAAAGGGATCTGGAAAAGTCGGCTGAAAGGCAGTCTACGATCGGATTGATTGCAATGGCAAAAAAAGCCAAGCTCAAGACAGAGCCTTGCGGCACCCCATTCTCCTGGCGAAAGGTATCTGACAAAACAGAGCCCACCCGTACCCGGAACTTGCAATCCGCCAAAAACGCTTGAATAAAGAGAGGGAGGCGGCCACGAAGGGCCCATGTGTGCAATGTGCGGAGAATGCCCGCCATCCAAGTCGAAGAACACTGCTACCGTTTGAGGCTTCCGTAGAAAGTTATTCATAATGAAGGTCGACAAGGTGACCAGGTGATCAGCAGCAGAGCAGTGTCTACGAAAACCACATTGGATATTAGTCAGGAGGCGTTGAGATTCAAGGAGCCAGACCAACCGAGCGGTAACCATACATTCTATCACCTTACAGACGCAGCTAGTAAGAGAAATAGGGCGATAACTTCATGGAAGATGTTTGTCCTTCCCTGGTTTGGGGATGGCGACAACAATGGCTTCACGCCAACTTGTGGGAACATGACCTTCATTCCATATGCGATTATAGGTGCTAAGTAGGAAACACTTGCCCGCAGGAGAAAGGTTTTTTAGCATCTCAATATGGATGGAATCGGGCCCGGGTGCAGAAGATCGGGACAGGGCGAGAGCACGGTCTAGCTCCTGCACAGTGAAGGAGACATTATAACTTTACACGTTTAATAGAGTGGAAAGAAGGTGGCCGTGCCACCTCTACCTGTTTGCGAGGGAGGAAGGCAGGGTGGTAACGGGCAGAGCTCGAAGTCTCCGCAAAGAAACGGCCCAATGCGTTGGAAACATCAGCGGGGTCCTCAAGGACTGCGTTCTCGACGGTCAGACCAGAAATAGGGGAGTGGACCTTTATGCCGGATAAACGGCGTAGGCCACCCCAGACAGTCGAGGAGGGAGTAAAGCGGTTAAAAGAACTGGTAAAAGCAATCCAGCAAGCTTTTTTGCTGTCGTTTATAACACGATGACAATGCGCTCGCAGTCGTTTATAATTGATACTATTCTCCAATGTTGGGTGGCGGCGGAACATGCGTAAAGCACAGCGCCGGGTTCTAAGAGCCTCACGGCAAGCTGCAGTCTACAGGGGACCGGGACGCGACGTGGAGAACAGGATATAAGAAGTATGGAATGTTCGGCAGCTGTGAGAATAACCTTTGTGAGGTATTCGACCTGGCTGTCACAGCTAGAAAAGTCCTGATTGTGAAAAACTGCCATAGAAGAATAAATCCCACAGTCGGCTTTAGAAATGTTCCAACTGGTGGGACGAGGAGATGGGGAATGATGCAGGAAGTGGATGACACAAGGGAAATGGTCACTGGAGTACGTGTCAGAAAGTGCATACCACTCAAACCGACCGACAAGCTGAGGAGTGCATATCGCAAGGTCTATATGGGAATAAGTATGTGTTGTGTCTGATAGGAAGGTCGGTGCACCGGTGTTGAGGCAGACAAGATTGAGGTGTTGGAGAACGTCCACCAAAAGGGAGCCTCTCGAACAAGGTGCCAAAGAGCCCCATAGGGGGTGGTGGGCATTAAAGTCGCCTACCAACAGGTGGTGAAGGGAGCTGGTCAACGAGGTGTACCACATCTACCCTAGTAAGGGTAATGACGATGGCGAATAGATATTACAGAGGAAGGAAAAGGTGGAGAGAGTGATGCGGACAGCAACTACCTGTAGGTGAGTATGCAATGAAATGGGATGGTGATAGACGTCGTCCCGAATGAGCATCAGAACCCCTCCATGGGCTGGGACACCTTCCACAGGTGGCAGGTCGAAACGCACAGAGGTGTAGTGGGGTAAGTCTGCACGATCACTTGGACGTAACTTAGTTTCATAGAGACAGTCTAGAAGCGGGCAGTGCAATCAAAGGAGTAGTTTTAAATCCTCCCGATTGGAACAAAAGCCGCAAATATTCCATTGAAGGAGCGCCATGATAAAGGATAAGAGAAGAAAGGAAGATAAAAAAGAACAAGCAGGTGGGGTCACCTCGATGGCCGCTGAGGACCGGACTTCGAGGGAGCACTACTGTTGCCATCTAGAGGCAGAGTGTCATGTTCCATAGGTTCAAATGATACATCTGCCACCTTCCCGACTTTATCAGGAGGGGCAGCTCCCGCCGCCACTAAAATGCCGGTTGCCCGGCTAACAGTAGTGCGTCCCGGGGAGACAGAAGATGATTGGGGCCACTACTGTTGGGCGGCGTGACAGATTGGGTTACGCCTCGGTGGGGAAGGAGAGGAACTCTCTTTTTTGTTGGCTCTTCTCGAAGAGTGACAGTGAGAAGAGGCTATTGACGGTTGAGAAGCCTGAGAACGCAGAAAATCTTCACGGGCGGGTTCCTTTTTCAAAGTCCGGGCATCTTGTTTAGGTGCCCGTGGTTTATTAGAGGTTGACGAAGACTGAACTTTAGAAGGAGCAGGAGGAAGCGGGGATGTGGAACGGGCAATCTTCGGGCTGGCCGATCGCACAACTGTGTTAGCGAAAGTGAAATCTCAGGTCTGCGTACCTGCATCCTTAGTAGGTCGAGTGGAGGTGAGGACCTTACTGTATATGCCCGCTGGGAGGACAGTGGGCTTTCGACTCGTCAACAACTTTCGAGCGGCAGATGTTGACACCTTTTCTGTAACCCGAATTTGCTGGATGACCTTTCCATCCATATATACAGGGCAGTCCTGAGAGGAAGCCGCATGGTCACCGTTGCAATTAAGGCAGTGAGGGGACGGAGGTGGGCAATCCCCCTCATGGGCGTCCCTACCACAAGTGACACATTTTGCTACATTAGGGCAAGATCGATGGGTATGGCTGTATCTGTGGCATTGGGAACAGCGTGTTGGGTTTGGTATATAAGGGCGGATGGAGATAACTTTGTACCCTGCTTTGACCTTCTACGGGAGTTCAACTCTGTCGAACATCAAAAACACAGAACGGTGTCAGCTCGTTATCGACCTTTTTCAACACCCTATGCACGGTTGTTACACCCTAATTGGACATATAGGTTTGTATGTCTTCGTCAGACAACCCATCAAGGGATCTCGTGAAAACTACCCCCCGTGACGAGTTGAGCATGCGAAGCACTTCTACCTTGACAGGAAACATGTGTAAGAATGTGGTCCGTATGAGTTTTTGGGTCTGGAAGGCACTGTCCGCTTCCAGCAACAATGTACCATTGCGCTGACGCGAACATGTCTTAACAGGACCAGCAATCGCATAAACGCCTTTCTGAATGACGAAAGGATTTACAGAATTGAAATCTTTACCGTCGGTTCAAGAGACAACTAGGAATATCGGGAGATTGGGCAAAGTTTTCTTTTGCTGAGGCAGATCTATCTTTCGTTTCTGGGTCAAAGTCACAGAAGAAGAGGAGGAAGTCATTGCGGAAGTGTCCCCCGTGATTACCGGAGTCTCCGATGGCGCGCTCCTTCCTAGTGGGGGCCCTCTCTGAGGGCTTACCCACCTTAGGTGATTGTTCACACCTCAGGTCACACCTCCCGAGAAATGATGGAGGGACCAATCGGCATGTTCGGAAGGTACCAGCTCGGGTAATCACCCCTCCCCGGGCCTGGCCTTTACCAGGGGGTACGTACGTGCCCTACTGTTCTACCCGGGGCGGGGAATTATGCGTTACCCCGTCACCTGCTACGAATGATAATGCGTGGGTCGGCCTTCAGACATGCACAGGGAGGAAAGAAGAAGAATAGAGGAAGTGAAGAGAAAGAAGTGTCTCAAACGCCGAACGGAGACTAATGAGGAGGAGTGGAAGGCTAGGAAAGTACAACAAGGAGAGAATGACAGAAGCAAAGGTAAGGAAAGGAAGAAACCAAGTAATAAGAGAAACTAAGACAAGAAACCACCATAACTCGCAAAGGACGCCCGTCTCCGGGTGAAGGCATGATCCGGGCGGGAAAGTGAAGCAGCCTGGGGCGGAAGGCTGGTTCGGCTCGGGGCCCCGTGTGCACCACATACATACCCACAAAAGAGCTGTGGGCCCCCTGGGGGGGGGGCATCTGTGTGTGATGGACGCCCGCAGTCTCTGCATTTGGGGCTGGAAGTGCATCAGGAGGACATATGCCTGAACTTCCAGCACCAAGAACATTGCATTGGGGGAGGGATGTATGGTTTTATGTCACACCGGTGTATAATTATTTTGACCTTCTCAGACAGTACATTGCCTTTGAAGGAGAAGATAAATGCATCGGTGGTAACCCTGTGATCTTTCGGTCCCCTGTAGATGCACCGAACTAAGTGAACACCCTGTCGCTCTAAGTCGGCGTGCAATTCGTTTGCAGTTTATGCCAGGAGATCACGGTGGAATATTAAACCCTGTATCATGTTGAGCGTCATAAGCAGCGTGATTCTTGTGGCGACGTCACCCAGCTTGTCGCAGGCGAGTAAAGCCTTTGACTGTGCAGGGGTTGCTGCTTGTATTAGGACAGACCTGCTTCTCATTTTAGAAAAAGATGCCACTTCACCAAACTTATTTCAATCATGTCAACAAAGAATTGCAGCTTAGTGTTCGTGAAAGATTCCCCATCAGCCTGCGTACAGACTAGATACTGGGGAGAGTAAGGCTCAGATCAGTTGAGGGCCTGACGTTCCTCCCATGGTGTGGCCAGGAAAGGGAATGATCGGGGGTCATACTGTGCACCATTAAATTCATTTCTTCCTCTTTTAGAGATGACGGTACTACGTACGCCAAAGTTATAGGTCTTTTCATGGCGTTCCCACAAGCAGCTAGGGATATAAAGGTCCACCCAGGCAGAGTCCCGCTTACCTTATACAACTGAGGTGTGGCAGGTTCCTCAAAGGTTGCTTTCTAGCGACTGTTCAACCTCAACAGCCACGCATCTCCTCGAGATTGAGGGTTTTTTTTTTTTTTTTTTAGTTTGTACGATCCTCGCAACTCGGACGATTTAGCCAAGATCCCCAGGCTCTGAAGCATACAACTTTCCACTGTCACGCCGCCGAACAATGGTCGTTAAGCACGCACAGAGCTTAAGGTGTAGCGGACTGTTGGCGCCTGACAGGAGTTCAGTTGTGAGGTGTGTCAGGCACTCAAGTTTTGAGTTCTGTATCTCTGAAATGTCCGAGAATTTGGTCTATGATGTTAAGCTGTTTGATATATTTACCCTGTGAATTAATATTTCACAGTCAGAGTAAATAGGCTTATTGGTTATTTTTATTGAAGCACCGACCTTTTACACACCTTCAAATCAGCCAGAAGTGGAGCAGACAAACCCCTGAACATTTACAAATACGAGTATCAATAATAGAAAATTATAGAGGGAAACTTTCCCTGTGGGACAAACAAAAATAAAAAATAGAAAAGAGATGACTTACCAAAAGGACCGGCTCGTCGATAGAAACAAATAAAATCACACACAAACACACATACAAGCTTTCGCCACCACTGGCAGCTTCTTCAGGAAAAAGAGGAACAAATGTCTGTCTAGGTGTGTTTGCGTTTCGATATGTCTGAGAGTGTGTGTGTATTTGTTTACCTTCCTTTTTTTCCCCCTAGGGTAAGTCCTTCCACTCCTGGGATAGGAATGACTCCTTTTCCACTTCCTTAAAACCCATATCCTTCCCTTTTTCCTCCCCTTTTTTCCTCTTTTTCCTGAAGAAGCTGCCAGTGGTGGCGAAAGCTTGTATGTGTGTGATTTTATTTGTTTCTATCGACGAGCCGGTCCTTTTGGTAAGTCATCTCTTTTCTATTTTTTATTTTAGTATCAATAATAGTATTTATATTTAACAATCTGCTTTGGCAACCTTAACTAAAGGTGTAGACACCTGTTATAAGCTAAACAATGTTACAGCGGATTGTTCCTGTATTTTCCCTGGCAGATTTTCTTAGTATAATATGAACCTTGATGTTGCCTCGCTACACCAGTGTAATTTTTTGCCAAGTGTCATACATGTACTGTAGCATTTGTTGCCAGGACACCTGCTGCAACAATACTATGGCTTTGATCTTCAATACAGCTTCTAGGATTGTAATACAGCAACTCACCATGAGATAACACTGCAGTTTGGAACTAGGACACACTGAACTATAGTCAATTGATATAGGGTAAGCTTTCGACACACTAAAGACTATTTTGTCTCACATTGTCATGCTCCCGTACACGGTTCCAACAAGTGCATTTTGCATTTCTGTCACAGCTGATTCAAGTGATACTTTGATCAGTGCTATGCTTGACCAACTCATTGATGACAGGACCCTGTCCATTCACTTATTTTCTAAGAAGCGTACGGCTTCACAACACAAGTAGTAAAGCTTTTGACTGTGAGCTCCTTATGGTTTACGAAACCATGTGCTACTCCCATGATGACACCAAAGAACACCTTTACAGATGACAAAGCACTCACAAATGACATCTACAACCTATGACAGATCTACCCCAGCAGAGGTTTTATCACATCAACATCATCAGTCAGTACAATGCCAATCAGGTGTGTAGGTGTGGGGAGGGGGAGGCAGTGTTGTCACATATCACGGGTAGCTCTTTAATTTGATTTCCATCACTTTGAAACTAGTTGAGTGGCACACTTGCAAGCAGAAGATGCTGTCTGTCAGCTTCACTGACCTTCTTTTTCGATGTCTTTCTGGATCCTCACTTCTGATAATCTGTGACCTATTAATGGGCAGAGCATTTAACTTTACTATTATTCATGAACTTGTGCATCCAGGAGTAAAGGCTACTAAATGCCTAGTTTTCAAATGGTACATATGCCTGGTATAGACAAGAAATGGTGAGCTAAGACTTGTGCCTATCTCTCATGCCAGCAGAACAAACTCGCACACCACAACCAATCTCCACTAGATACATTTGACACATCAAAAGATCTGAGTTCATCATCTCTGCATGGAAATTATTCATCACATCTTTAGCTAAAACACTTAACAAATTAATGTTGCAGCAAGGAAAGTACAATACATATTAGAATTGAATAAGGTACTCAACACAACTATACAGCTTGTAGTAACCTCATAAATCAAATTATTTAATGACATTTATTTTTTGAATATTCAGTATTTCTTGTTTTTGAAGTCATCTTACTAGGGCATGTATGAAGCAACTGTTTATTGAAAAGTTTATTACAGTAAATGATATTACATGTTGGCTTTTGTTACAGTATCTTTGGCCGACACTTGTTTTGCAAAATTATTTTGATGTTTCACCAGTGTAATCAGTTAAAGTACCAAAGGTTCAGCCTACACTGCTGGTAACACTCAGCAATTGAGGAAGAACTTTAAACAACATTAGCACTCATGCTGGTGGAACACCAGAAAAATTGTGGAACAAATATCAATCGAAGCTATTGTGTAATAAGCCAAATGACATACATCAACAAGTGGTGTGGAAGTCCCAAAAATTTTTTATTACAATAAATTTTATGTTACTAACAAACAAAAAATAAAAAGAATTGCCACTCACAGATTCGGGTTGAGGATATGAGTTGTGACACTGCGCTCCACATCGATAATTTTCACTCTGATTTCCACATGTGGGATGAAAACATGTCTGTGGAGAGCCTTAAAACTGACTGGTGGACTGTGAACAACATTAAAAGGCAGACCCTTTGCACCTGTAATGTACAAGTTAGTAAAAACATTAATAATAAAAAAAACTTTTAAATGAAAATATTTGTAAGTCTACATGAAGAAAACATCAATTGGTCACAAAATAGATTTTATTACACATCAATTTCGTCTAGTTCCTAGCCATTATCAGTGTTACATCGTATGTCAGCAGGAGTGGTTATAACAGATGCAAGTAGATTTGAAGTCGTATACAGTAAGATTATTAAATTAATTAATGAGAATAAAAAAATCTTACTTAGATGACACTTCAAATGTACCTGTGCCTGGTACAACCACTCCTGCTAACACACGATGTAACACTGATAGCGACTAGGAACTAGACAAAATTGATTTGTAACAAAATCTATTTTGTGGCCAATCCCTGTTTTCCTCTTACAAATTATCAATGGTCACTGCTGGAAATTGGTCTGAAAATAGATTCAAACATAAAGAAATTATTTATAATACTGCTAGAGGACAACTATCAAGCAGCAGCAGATGGGACAGAACACAATAGAAATGCATAAAATGTATCTTTCATAGCCTATATTCCTTTTTCTGGCAGAATGGACAAAAAGCTACCTTTGGTGAAAAATAAACTGGTAGTGCTTATTAATATGGAATAGTTTATTCAGGACCTCAGGTCAAGCGAGATGTGTCACGTCAGCTGTGATTGAAGTACCCGTGATCAGAAATGCGGGGTAATCTACCCCCATGTTCTTAAGCATTCCAAGTTTTCTTTCTTTCTACTATTACAACATTACTGCCAGGAACCCCACATTTCAATTAATAAATATGGAGAAGTCAAAACTAGAAAGACTGGACGAGTATGTGGTTTGCAAAAAGAATAGCAAATTCTCAGGATAAGATTAAAACCATCTGGCCACTCGCGAAGGAAGTGTCTGGTCGCCAGCAGCAGTAGGTATAACGTCAATGCGTAGTATTAATGTTTCTGTTACTGACAAGTTAGATATATATATGTGCAGTATTCAATAATCACTTTCTGAATATAGTTGGTGACCTAAACAGAACCCTAGTTTCTACAGGTAATCATATAACATTTTTAGAAAATGCCTTTATGAGGCTGTTACCTGAAATGGTCTTCCATGATACTTCCATAGGGGAGACTGAGTCACTAATTAAATCACTAAAGACTAAGGACTCTTCTGGATATGATGGGGTATCTAGCAAAATTCTGAAGTACTGTTCTCCATATCTTAGCCCAGTATAAAACCATATTTGTAATTTTTCCTTTCAGAATGGTCAGTTTCCTGATAGATTAAAGTACTCAGTACTGAAACCACTTTATAAAAAAGGATAAAGGGTTAATGTAAACAACTATAGACATATTTCTATGCCATCAGTTTTGAAAAGGCTGTATATTCAAGATCAATTGATCATTTCAGTTCACATAATTTGTTGTCAAACATAGTTTGGTTTTAGAAGTGGTTTACCGTCTGAAAATGCTATATTTTTGTTTCTCTGTGAGGCACTTGATGGGTTAAATAAAATGCTATGGACATTAGGCGTCTTCTTTGATTTAACAAAGGCGTTTGATTGTGTTGATCACAAAATATTGTTGCAGAAGTTGAAAATTTATGGAATACAAGGAGTAGCTCACAACTGGTTCACCTCTTACTTTAATAATAGACAACAGAAGGTAATTGTCCGCAAGGTTAGAAATGGCTATGACATATAATCACAATGGGGCACAGTTAAGTGTGGGGTGCCCCTGGGGTCTGTTTAGGGACCATTGCTGTTTCTTATTTATATAAATGATATGCCTTTGAGTATAACAGGTGATTGTAAAATATTTTTGTTTGCTGACGATACCAGCTTGGTAATGAAGGATGTTGTATGTAATATTCACACAGTATCAAATAATACAGTTCAAGAGATAAGTTCAAAACTTGTAGAAAACTTGTTGATGTTAAACCACAGTAAAACTCAGTTTTTACAATTTCTAACACATAATTTGACGAAAACTGACTTTTGATTACACATAATGGGCATATGATAAGTGAGACTGAACAGTTCAAATTTCTAGGTGTTCAGATAAGATAGTAAGCTGTCATGGAAAACGCATGCTCAGGATCTTGTTCCAAAACTAAATTCTGCTACATTTACCATTAGAACAATATCTGAAATAAGTGATTTTTCAACACGAAAAGTAGTCTACTATGCTTACTTTCACTCACTCATGACGTACGGCGTTATTTTTTTGGGTAACTCGACTGAAACACAGAGGATATTTTTGGCTCAGAAATGGGCGGTTCGAGCAATATGTGGTACAAGTTCATGAATGCCCTGTTGACCCCTTTTCAGTAGTCTGGGAATTTTGACAGTGGTGTCACAATACGTTTTTTCTTTAATGTCATTTGTTTTTAATAATATCAGCTTATTCCCATGAGTTAGCAGCTTTCACTCGAATACTAGACAGTAGTCGAATCTACATTTGCATCGCACCACCTTGACACTTGTGCAGAAAGGTGTGCACTAATCTACAGCATCCATTTTCAATAAGCTGCCACAAGAACTCAAGAATCTTAGCACTAACCCACACCCTTTCAAATCTAAATTGAAGAGTTATCTCATGGCTCACTCCTTTTATTCTGTCAAGGAACTCCTAGAAAAGTTAAACAATTAACCTAATTCTTTTTTTTCTCTTTATTGATTCTTTTCACTTAGTGTTAAGATTGTCGTGTGCATAGGACTACTTATAAAGTTTCTATTACCATTCTTGTGTTACGCTTCATGTATTGACATGTTCCACGACCATGGAGCCTTACACCTCAATTAAGTCCTGCGGAACAGAAAACCATATTATTATTATTATTATTATTATCATTATCATCATCATCTATCAACAGGCGTACAAGGATCAATTGACATACATTGTATTGCAAGTTGAAATAGGCAGGGGAATTGGCCATGGCAGGAGGAACAATATTTAAGATGCAAGACAATAAAATTCTACTTCACTGAAGTCCGGCAATGATGAACCATCAAGCCAATGTGTTTGGCAAGCCATAAAAATACACAAATATGACAACTTTTCGCAAGAGAGAAGAAAGAATTTTTGATTCATGTGATACTTTGATTGACTGTCGGAGGTAACAAGTGGAGAGCTGTGCAGCAGTAATGATGAGGAAAAACCCATAGACATTGGTACAACAGATACATACAATATAAACACTGGTCATGTTCTAGATTCAAATCCAGCACAAGCAATGAAAGGTGAACCCAATGTCAGCCACACCAAATGAAGAAATGTTAATTTTTTCGAGTTTTTTACTGCAATGTCAATGTGCAAAACTGTCCGATGTTTCAGCTACATGAAGGTGAAAACCCAGAACAATTAATGACAGTGACAATGGTTTCTGTAGCCTATGCTTACATCAGAAAACTCAAACAAATGTTGGTTGAAGATTACTCAACAGGTAATATGTTGCTGAGGAAGCCCTTCTACGATTTAACAGCTGTTATAGATTTAAGGGAAATCGAACCTTTGTCAATGAACAAAAGCTTAGCAAAGTCACAGGTGAACAGTAAAGTACATGATTCATTCAATGATTTTTGCCTAATGATTCGACAAAAAGTGTCAGGAAGTTTTTCTCTTGTGTCAAGTAAATAAACATAAAAATCATCCCCCTACTGTTAATGAGTGATCAAAAGACAGAGCGGGATGGGGGTGGGGGCGCAACACCAAACAACACACTTAGTTTCATGGCATTACTAAGAAAGTAGAATTTCAAACAGTTGTAAATTGGTGCTGTTTACTGCCATTTTCAGGAAGGGCCAACAGATGTGTACATAATTACTGATCTATATCAGTAACATAAATCAGATGTAGAATTTTTAAGACTTGCTTATTACAATATTTCTGAGGAAAAGAAATCTTCAGCGTAAGAATTAACATAGACTTTACAAACAGAAATTGTTTGTACTTTAGCTTGGTCTCTATGTCCATGGCAGCCACAAGGCTTTAGATAGTGGCACTAATCTTTATCATGGATTCCAATACACATTCTAGCACTGTTGCCAGCTTTGTGACAGGATTCAAAACATGCAACTACACACTGACACATTTACACAGACACAAACACACCTAGGCAGACATACTGTAGAAAGCCAAAGTATGTCTGCCTAGGTGTGTTTGCATCTGTGTAAATGTGTGTGTGTGTGTGTGTATTTGTTTACCTTCATTTTCTTCCCCCAAGGTAAGTCTTTCCTCTCCCGGGATTGGAATGGCTCCTTACCCCCTCCCTTAAAACCCTCATCATTTCCTTTTCCCTCTCTTTCCCTTCTGCCTGTAGAAGCATCTGGCTTGCGAAAGCTTGCGTTTGTGTGTTTTATTTATTTGTGCACTATCACACCTGTGCTCCTTCGCCTGGTGAGTAATCTTAATCTATTTTTTATATATAATAATTCCTGCTAGGATTTTTTGTCTATAATATAAATAAATAAATAACAATAAATAAATAAATAACAAGACTGCCCCCATGAACCACAGACATTGCCGAGGTGGGGTGGCTTGCGTGCCTCAACAATACAGATAGCCGTACCGTAGGTGCAACCACAGCGGAGGGGTATCTGTGGAGAGGCCAGACAAACGTGTGGTTCCTGAAGAGGGGCAGCAGCCTTTTCAGTAGTTACAGGGGCAACAGTCTGGATGATTGACTGAGCTGGCCTTGTAACATTAGCTCATGTGGCTTTGCCACACAGCTACTGCGAACGGCTGAAAGCAAGGGGAAACTACAGCCGTTACTTTTCCCGAGGACATGCAGCTCTACTGTATGAACATATGATGATGGCATCCTCTCGGGTAAAATATTCCGGAGTAAAATAGTCCCCCATTCGGATCTCCGGGCGGGGACTACTCAGGAGGATGTTGTCATCAGGAAAGACAATACTGGCATTCTACGGATCGGAGCGTGGAATGTTAGATCCCTTAATCGGGTAGGAAAATTAGAAAATTTAAAAAGGGAAATGGATAGGTTGAGGTTAGATATAGTGGGGATTAGTGAAGTTCGGTGGCAGGATGAACAGGATTTCTGGTCAGGTGAGTACAGGATTATAAATACAAAATCAGTTGGGGCTATCACAGGAGTAGGACTGATAATGAATAAGAAAATAGGAATGCGGGTAAACTACTATGAGCAGCACAGTGATCGCATTATCATTGTCAAGATAGATACGAAGCCAACACCAACAACAGTAGTACAGGTTTATATGCCAACTAGCTCTGCTGATGATGAGGAGATCGAAGAAATATATGAGGAGCTAAAGGAAATTATTCAGAGAATTAAGGGAGAGGAAAACTTAATTGTGATGGGAGACTGGAATTCGGTTGTAGGAAAAGGAAGAGAAGGAAAACTAGTAGGTGAATATGGACTGGGCAGGAGGAATGAAAGAGGAAGTCGCCTGGTAGAATTTTGCACGGAACATGATTTAATCGTAACAAACACATGGTTTAAGAATCACAAAAGAAGGTTGTATACATGGAAGAGACCAGGAGACACCGGAAGATATCAGATAGATTTTATAATGGTAAGACATAGATTCCGGAACCAGGTTATAAACTGCAAGACGTACCCAGGGGCAGATATAGACTCTGACCATAACTTGTTAGTCATGAACTGTAGGCTGAAACTGAAAAAATTGCAGAAACGTAGGAAAATACAGAGATGGGAATTAGATAAATTGAAGGAAAGTGAAGTTCTGGAGAATTTCAGAGGGAGATTTAGGCAACAATTGACAGAAACAGGGGGAAATAAAACAGTAGAAGAGGAATGGGTAGCACTGAGAGATGAAATAGTGAAGGCAGCAGAGGACAAAATAGGTAGAAAGGCAAGACCTACAAAAAATCCTTGGATATCACAGGAAATACTAGATTTAATCGATGAAAGGAGAAAATATAAAAATGCAGTAAATGAAACAGGCAAAATGGAGTACAGACGATTAAAAAATGAGATTGACAGGAAGTGCAAAATGGCTAAGCAGGAGTGGCTAGAAGCCAAATGCAAATCTGTAGAAGAATGTATAAGAAGGGGAAAAGTAGATACCGCCTACAGGAAAATAAAAGAGACATTTGGGGACAAGAAAAGCAACTCTACGAATATCAAGAACTTAGATGGGAAGCCAGTTCTCAGCAAAGAAGGGAAAGCTGAAAGGTGGAAAGAGTACATAGAGCAGCTCTACAAAGGAAATGAACTTAGAGACGATGTGGTAGGAAGGGAAGAGGACGTAGATCAAGATGAAATGGGAGATGCTATACCGAGAGATGAATTTGACAGAGCCTTGAAAGACCTAGGTCGGAACAAGGCCCCAGGAGTAGATGACATACCCTCAGAGCTACTAAAGTCTCTGGGAGAGCCAGCCATGACAAGACTATTTGAACTGGTGTGTAGGATGTATGAGACAGGCGAAATACCCTCAGACTTTAAGAAAAATGTAATAATCCCCATTCCAAAGAAATCAGGCGCAGACAGGTGTGAAAATTACAGAACCATTAGTTTGATAAGTCATGGTTGCAAAATTTTAACACGAATTATCTACAGGAGAATGGAAAAGCTGGTAGAAGCTGACCTTGGGGAAGATCAGTTTGGATTCAGGAGGAACGTAGGAACCAGGGAGGCAATACTCACTTTACGTCTTATCTTAGAAGATAGATTAAGGAAAGGCAAACCTACATTTTTAGCTTTTGTAGATTTGGAGAAAGCATTTGACAATGTTGACTGGAATACACTCTTTCAAATTCTGAAGTCAGCAGGGGTAAAATATAGGGAAAGGAGAGTTATTTATAACTTGTACAAAAGCCAGACCGCAGTTATTAGACTCGAAGGGCATGAAAGGGAAGCATCAGTTGGGAAGGGAGTAAGACAGGGTTGTAGCCTTTCTCCGATGTTATTCAATTTGTACATCGAGCAGGCGGTGAAGGAAAGCAAGGAAAAATTTGGAATAGGGATTAAAGTTCAGGGGGAAGAAATAAAAACATTGCGTTTTGCTGATGACATTGTAATTCTGTCAGAGACAGCAAAGGACCTGGAAGAGCAGTTGAATGGAATGGACAGTGTGTTGAAGAGAGCATATAAAATGAACATTAACAAGAGCAAAACAAAAATAATAGAATGCGGTCTTAGAAAATCAGGGATGCTGAAGGAATTAGATTAGGTAACGAAACAATGAAGGTGGTAGATGAGTTTTGTTACTTGGGTAGTAAAATAACATGTGATGGTCGCAGTACAGAGGATATAAAATGCAGAATGGCAATGGGAAGAAAAGCATTTTTGAAAAAGAGAAATTTGCTAACAACTAACATTAATTTAAGTGTAAGGAAGTCTTTTCTGAAGGCATTTGTGTGGAGTGTTGCCTTGTACGGGAGTGAAACATGGACGATAAGCAGTGTGGACAGGAAGAGAATATAGAGGCTTTTGAAATGTGGTGCTACAGAAGAATGCTGAAGATTAGGTGGGTAGATCGCATAACCAATGAAGAAGTACTGAACAGAATTGGTGAGAAAAGGAATTTTTGGCATACCCTGGCTAAAAGGAGGGATCGCTTGGTAGGACACATTCTTAGACATCGAGGAATCGTAAATTTAGCATTGGAGGGAAGTGTGTGGGGTAAAAATCGCAGAGGGAGACCAAGAGACGCGTATAGTAAGCAGATTCAAGTGGATGTGGGTTGCCGTTCTTATGAGGAGATGAAAAGGCTTGCTCAGGATAGAGTAGGGTGGAGAGCTGCATCAAACCAGTCTCCGGACTGAAAACCATAACAACACAAATAACAAGAAAAGGATCTGTGAAATCGGTTGAGCCATTCTCAAGTTATTGCATAATCAAGGTATTTAGAGATCCATTTTTATGTTTCAAAGTACCCTCCCCCATGCACAATATGAAACTTAAGTAGACGGTGATCTTCCTCTTGTTTTGAAGGTCAAGCATGTGAAATTTTGTGAAGTTCGGAATGAAACTGATTTCGTGAGTCTGTAGGAGAAGTACACTCCGCCATGCACTTATCACAAAATACTTTCTTAGCTGACGCTATCAACTACATACCTGCTAAATTTCAGCTTCATATGTGAAATAGTTTTCGAGATTTCATGTTTAGTCAGTGAGTGATGCCCTTTCGCTTTCTTTAAATAGAGATCAATAAAACAGATAGCTTAATTTTGGATGCAAGAGAATTAAGGGAGACTTGCAGAGAAATAGTAACATGCAAATCTGTGATGCTAACTTTATTTGATACAAGGTGATGCCTGATGCGACAGTTTTACGGCATCTACAGTGAAACTGTTGTGAACAGTAGACTTCTTTTCATTTCATCATTTTGTGTGGGGGTGGGGTTTAGTTACAAAACACTTCACAAATGTCCAAAATTACATGCAAACTTTGTTGCAGGTCCCTAGCTACTCCCATTTTCCAAAAATTGACGCATAAATTTGGGTATTCTCACGCAGTGGCCTCTCATTATTTATGACATCATATCTCCTGAGCTATGTATCGAGGTCTTATGTTTTGGATTAGGAAGTTTCGTGGGTGTACGGTGAACAGTTCACCAAAGTTTCATTGCAATCAAATGAATGGTTTATGAACATATATATGAATATTATAGAGGAAAAAATTCCTAACAGGAAAAATATATGTAAAAAATAGATGAAGTCTATTTACCAGGCGAAGGAGCACAGGCAGTGATAGTAACAAATAAACACACACACGTTCGTGTGTGTGTGTGTGTGTGTTTTTATTTGTTACTATCACTGCCTGTGGTGTTTCGCCTGGTAAGTAGACTTCATCTATTTTTTACACGCACACACGCGCACACACACACACACACACACACACACACACACACACACACACACACACAATAGAAGGAGACTTTCCTGGTGGAAAGAATATGTATAAAAATATGTTTGACTTACCCAAAGCACAGGTTCGCCAATAGACACAAAAAACACAAACATTCAAGCTTTTGCAACCGTGGGTCGCTTCTTCAGGAAAAGAGGAAGGAGGGAGGGGAGAAAGGTAGGATACGGGTTTTAAGGAAGTGGAGGAGTCATTCCAATCCCAGGAGTGGAAGGACTTATTTTAAGGGCAAAAAGGAAAGGTAAATAAGCACGCACACACCCAAAGAAGGTAGACATTTGTAGAGAGCAAAGAGGTTGGACAGAGATTCCTCTCTACAAATGTCTACCTTGTTGTGTTTGCGTATGGGTCTGTGTGCACTTGTTTACCTTTTGTTTTTTCCCCTTTAAGGTAAGTCCTTCCACTCCTGTGGTTGGAATGACCCCTCCTCCACTTCCTTAAAACCCGTATCCTTCCCTTTCTACCCTCCTTCCTTCCACTTTTCCTATATACTTACACACACACATGGAAACATTCCTGTTCAAAAAAACATTTATGAAATGTACAGAAAATTGACTTACCAGACGAAAAGGCACCAGTTCGTTGACACACACATAAATAAAAACACACACACACACACACAATCGCACACACTCCAAGGCGGCCTTTGGCATTTGTTTGTGTATATGTTTTTATTTGTGTGCGTGTTAATGAACCGATGCCTTTTCACCTGGTAAGTCAAGTTTCTTTACTTTTCATATATACAATAATCACCACTACAGTGAAATCAGGCACAGACAAGTGTGAAAATTACAGAAACATCAGTTTAACAAGTCATGTTTGCAAACTTTTAACAGAAGAATGGGAAGGCTGATAGAGGCTGACCTTTGGGGAGATCAGTTTGGATTTAGGACAAATGTAGGAACACAGAAGGCAATACTCACAAAGTATGACTTATCTTAGAAGATAGGTTAAGGAAAGGAAGATCTAAATTTCTAGCTTTTGTAGACTTGGAGAAAGCTTTTGACAATGTTGATTGGAATACACTCCTTCAAATTCCGAAGTCAACAGGGGTAAAATTGGAAGGTTATTAACAAAACAGCTGTTATCAGATTTGAAGGGCATGAAAGGGACGCAGTGGTTGGGAAGGGAGTCAGACAGGTTTGTAGCCTTTCTACAATGTTATTCAATTTGTACATTGAGTAAGATGCGAAGGAAAGCAAAGAGAAATTTGGAGATGTAATTAGAGTTCAGAGTGAAGAAATAAATACATAGAACAAATGGACTGAATGGACATTGTGTTGAAACGAGCATTATAAGATGGACATTAACAACAGCAAAATACGGGTTATAGAATGCAGTCTTAGAAAGGAATTAGATTAGGTAACAAAACAATGAAGGTGGTACCTGAGTATTGTTACTTGGGTAGTAAAATTACATATGACGGTCGCAGTACAGAGCATACATAATGTAGAATGGCAATGGGAACAATAGCATGTTCGAAAAAGGGAAATATGCTAACATCGAATATCAATTTAAGTGTAAGGAAATTTTTTTTCTGAAGGAATTTGAGTGGAGTGTTGCCTTGTATGGGAGTGAAACTTGGGCGATAATTAATTTAGGCACGAAGAGGATAGAGGCTTTTCAAATTTAGCCCTAGTGCTAAAGAATGATGTTTAAGATTAGGTGCATAGATTATGTAACTAATGAAGAGGTACTGGACAAAACTGGGGAGGAAAGGAATTTCTGATGTAAAGAAGGTATCAATTCGTAGTGCCACAAATTCTTACACATCTAGAAATTTAGCAATGGAGGGAAGTGCATAGGGGAAACATTGCGGAGGAAGACCAAGAGACAAGTATAGCAAGCAGATTCAGATGGATGTGGGTTGAGAGCTGCTTCAAACCAGTCCCTGGACTGAGGACCACAGCAACAAGTTTGCATTAAATGTTTGAAATATACTTCTTTCTCAGAGTTTTTATGAATTTACTTTTATTTATTTCTGACGGGAATCTACACTGTAACAGTCCCATATGCTGCAACATCATTTCTTTTTCCAAAAAACAAAGTTGTATAGGCCCTACTATTCTCTGTCCCTTATATTTATCTAATTCCCTCAGCATTGCATGATGTAATTTTTTACATTTCACTACCCAAGTTTTATTTTCATTTATGTTACATCTTATTAAATTCTTTTCAATAACACCAGCCCTTCCCGGGCAAACTGAAGACTGGTAGACCACACACAGGTCTTGAATCAGGATGTCAATGTGTTGTCTTGCATGATTCTAAACATTGATCATTAACCTTCTATTACCAATGAAACATTACTTTTTACAATACAAACTAATCAATTTATGTTCACCCACCCACCTACTCAACCCGTATTGTTTTAAGTAACCACATGAAAGTTAATAATTCACAGTGGCAACTTCTTGCCAGAACACTATTCCAAAGGAAAGTCTCTTTTGTGTGTAATAGAAATTTTTACTTGTTGAGTATTGTTTCGAACTTTATGATGTGGCTTTCAAAATTTCTTTCTATTTAGTATGTCACTGCCAGTGACATCATGAGTCAAAGCCGACAGGTGGTATCCCAGTCTTCAGTTATGCTCTGTTCCTTCAACTGCTACTTTGAGTTGTTTGCCATCTCTGACAATCAGTGCTTACAACATAAATGATTAACTTCAAAGTTTTTCTTTCTTATATGATAAGTTTAAGTTGTTGAGAAAACCCTCGATACATCACATCCTTAAACTTTTATGATCACACTGCATAATATTATGAAAATATTAATTGGTGATGATCACAGGAATGTACTGCATCAGGTGATGCAATGTGGATGAAAGATCACCAGAGGAAATTGGAACTGGTGAGTGTTTCATAGAAGGCTGCAATGGAGATTATTTTCACTACTTCCGTCTTGTGGTTTCCATGATCAAAGAATAGACTGTAGAAGTGTTTAAGAACACTTTTGTACATTAATGGGCGATGATTGCTGCTATGATGTACAGACGAACTAAGATCAGTATTCTGTCCAGAAGATAGGCTTTCCAACAGCTTTTTACTGTGAGACAATACAGGATAATTTTAATAAAACTACCGGTATAGGAAATGTCTTTGCAGTCAAAAAAGTAAACAATACACTGAATAGTATACCACCAAGGATGTCCAAAATCCAATGTCAAGGGGAGGGAACACAACATAACTAAAATCCCTCCCCAGCTCCCAAAGAAAGGCAAGAAAACAACAGGCACTGTCAGTCTTTGGCACCGCATGAACAACCAATATTTTTATTTTGGGAAGGAAGGAATCTTCGGGTTTAATGCCCCATCGACTCCTTGGTCATTACATGCTCAGATTTTTGGGGAAGGAAATCAGCCGTGCCCTTTTATAGGAACCATCCCGGCATTTGCCTGGAGTGATTTAGGGAAATCACGGAAAACCTAAATCTGGATGGCCAGAAGTGGATTTGAACCACCATCCTTCCGAATACGTGTCCAGTGTGTTACCACTACGCCAACTGCTTTTATTTTGGGGTCACTAGACCTGTACTAAGGAACCCTCTTGCCTTGACCAAAGATAAATGAAATTCATTTATTTCTTAACTACAGAGACAGAAGTAACTCTTCTTTGTTGTTTTAAATGGAAAACTGCCAATCATGTAATGGTGGGACCAAAGAAGTTGCTCTGTTAATTATATAACAATTTTGTAAGGTTGATTCTTATGTTAAATATCTGTAGTGCCAAAATTTGATATGCCAAGAAGGAGTTTAATGAGTGCACCAATAAGTTTCATGTTTAGCATACCTTTAAATCAGTGTAAACATTTTTACAGAGGTGTCAATCAATAGAATACAAAACAGTTTTTGACATACCCCATCTTTCACTGGCACATCATTGGTGATAAATGCCTTTTTTAAACCCAATTCATCCATAGCTTGATAATATCTTTCTGTATTATTCCAGTCTAGCGTTTGACATTGTGTTGGTCAACAGAATGGGCAAATAGCTGTAAGTCAGTTGTACCTTAATGTGGATTTCTCTACTGCTAGCCAAACGAACTGTCACATGGGCACTATTGGAAGCTATCAACGTCATTCAGTAAATTAAACAACAGACAAGATTGGATGATACTGAAACTATGATCTGAACCCCTTTATGACACATAGGCAACTTCTTTTTGCAATATCTCAACGAAATACACAAAGCGTTCATGAATTCCCGGCAGTCACATAAGGCATATCTCCTCTACACATACTAGATGATTGTGTGGTGTAGCGATATACATGTAAAAATCACGTTACCATATGGGGAATCTGTTTCAGTTTTGCTCTCCATAGACGTTGGTCCTTCTGCAGCATCACCTGATGAGATGTTTTCTATTGCTAGAAACTCATCGAAATCAGAGTCTTGTGAAGTGGGCGAGTTTGGCAAAGATAGATCCTCTGCCATTGCTTCGTTAACATAACAAGCGTCTGTCATCATATAAAACACGGTGTGTGTGTCCTCGTCACAAATCTACCTTTTTAAATGTTACATATGAGTATTAACTATGCAAATCACTAACTCTTCATAATGCACAGATGTGTTCCAATTCTAATACACCATTACCGGTATGTAGGAATACATGATTCTTAGAATATCAGAACAATGTAATGATGCTTTGTTTTTCCATCATTACAACCAAGCCAAGTGCACAGTCACTTCACCAACACATCCTCAGAGACAATGCTTCATTTTCCGTAACACAGTCATGTTTACACCACCTATGGAGTACAAACTGTACTCAATTATGGGTTGACGTTACATACTTATTTCACTTGAAAAAACGAGAGTTCCGGAACACTGCACTAAACACAAATAAACAGCTCTCTCCTCATTAACACCAATCATTTCTTGAAATTTTATGTTAGTCTGTCCTTTTTCTCAGGATAGAAAAATAGACACATTTGTTGTGGAATTTTTGAACTGTAATCATCACTGTGTAAGCGCACTGACACTAACCACACAAGATCTTGACGCGCAACCGCTGCGTCAGACACTGGAGCCGCGGAGCGGCAAATGAATACAATTCATCCGTTTCAACAGTTGGTAACAATCGATCGTCTCGAACGATATATCGACGCCAATCGATAACAATAAAATTCGACCAATGACCTATTCAGGATGAGTGACACTCTAGGCAAGCGTAGTGTTGACGTCACACTCACAACTCGCAAACAAAAACTCGACTGTGGCCACGACCGGGTGCTATCGATCTTTGTAGCTATTAAACAGCCATACTCAACCTTTTTCCTCCCCAGGTCACATTCTCGAAAGTTTTATTTCAAGTGGGCCACAACATTATCACAGGACAAAATAACACTGCAAAAATATTCCACCCATTTTTTTATCATAAAAATCTATTATAATATGTAATTCTTAATAGAGGAGTACATTGCTTTTTGAAATATAGCTGAACGTATTGTTAATTAACATTTTATTACTTTTTGAGAATTTGTGCATTTGTTCTTTAAACAAATAATAATTAATTTCAAAGAAAGATATGTAAAACTTAAAAAGTTTTGAGTGGCCATCTGAAACTCTGCTGCAACCTTCTGACAGCCATTTCCAAGCAGTTACGTTTTTGTTAAATATCTTTGTTCGTGACGTATGTTAATCAATGGAATATGACATTTAGCAATTTTATTTTTCACGGCAGACAGGGTGAGTGGTTGCTGTGAACTGTCGCTACGGTACTTGCCAGAGTTGGATAGTGTTAACCAAAAGATTACATTAATTAATCATTAACCCCTTACTAAAAAAGTGCTGCCATTAAATCTCGCCTTCAGTCTCTGAATTTATATTTGTGTGTTTTCCTACCACTGAAATAGAGCAAATTAAGTAAAACATATTACCCACTGATCTTGAAACAGTCTTCTTTCAAGAGATAGTTTTCGTTTGTTTTTAGAACCCACTCCTGTCATGGTGAATAATTAGTGTCTCATATTTCAGTTTTTACTCTCACAGCACCCGCACGTCACAAGCAAAACAACACACTGACTTGTCTACACTTGAACTTAAATCCTGCGAAAATTATCCGCTTAGTCTCCGCCCACCGGACTGAAGTTTCGCCCATCAGCGGCGAGGAACTTAAGGCAGTATAATTTAGGTGACACTGGTTCAACCACACCACAAGGAACTCTGAACGTCAGAGACATGTTACAGAAAAACAACAGTTCTTAATGCGCTGTTTAAGTTTTAGAGTATAACATTTTTACAGATACTGTGTTTATAAAATGGAATCAAATCTCCAGTGTAATGGTAATAGCAGTTTGTCACAACTGAATGGCACGGTATTATTGTCAACTCAAATCGGACTCTTGCTGCGCCATCCTGTGGGAGCACCAAAAAACGCGTCATAAAAATTGTGGGTGAAAGTTTTACTTGTTTCATTTTTTAAACCAATATTCAAATTCTTTCTGCGGTGTCTGTAAATTACGTAAATTCAAGGATTTTAGTGAGGGACAGAGTCCACATTTGTTTGTTGATGCCGACTTTTAAAAAGCAAAAGCTGCAATTTGATATTTTCTGCACAGTCACACATAGTACCGATTGATGTATTTTTAACTTGCCCCTCGTTTGTATTAGTGTTTATTTTGGTAGTGACAGTGCACTGGCGGTGTTTTGATATTTACGGTTGAGCTGCATATTAAGCATAGTGCTTTCCCAACACACTATACAATCAATTGCGAATCTACCCAGTAAGTATAAAAATGGCACACTTATATCCGAACCTTTTTTACTCATGCTGAACGCTCGCAATAGAGATTAACAGTGCCACACTTGATAGGATTCAGGACGAGAAAGCATCGGGGCAGCACGGGGCGCGCAACTCTTTAAGTGCTCCAGTCAGAGGGTCGTGCTTCACAACAAACGACATCCGTTGTGGAGAACGCGCTGCATACGTTAAGGTCACTGGCTTCGTCGATTTCGCTGTACGCCACTCGCCCATTTTTATCAGCCGCTCATCAGAGATTTTTATTGCGAAATTTTGAATACTGGACGACTAGCTTGCCGGGCCACTCAAAAAAGCTCGGCGGGCCGCAGGTTGAGTACCGCTGCTATACAACAAACGAGTCCTTATTTCGACACGCAGAAATTGTCTCCAGCCAGTGTGATGCTGTGTGTTTCTTAACCGGAGATTCGGACGCTATGCGCCCTCACGTACCTAACCTAAGAGATTTCCACTTGTTCTTTCCATGTGTTACTCTGCTGTAAAATCTAATTTTTTCGATTTCATATATCTGACCTCGGTTTTGGAAAAACAGTGTTCATCTTGTCAGGTTGTGTTTCGTCAGAACATTCTATAATGCATATCTAATGGCAGCATTCACATTGTCCGTAGAGGATAAATATCTCTGGAGTGAGTATTGCGTATTGCAGATGTTGTCAACATAAACCTGTAGGTGTCAGGTAATCTGGCATTTTTTATATGTTAGGAGGGATCGCAATTTCTGATTTTAGACGTGTTTGTTGCGTTTTAGCTGTGTGTTTATCGTGTAACAGCAATAGTAAATTACAGTTGTTATGGATGCAAAGAAAAATTGTGCGAGGAGAGTCAAGTTTATTATGTATGTTTTTAATATTTGGGAAACATATAGTTTGTACAGTGCGGCTCCGTAGCACAGTGGTAGAGTGCCAGACTACAAATCCGAAGGTCGCGGGTTTTTATCTGTCACTTTCCACTTCTTTCAGCTCTGGCAGTATTGCTCATGTGAAAAATCCGAGTAGCACCGTGGTTCGGAACCCACGTTAAACTGTAGGTCCCCCTATTACTGGCTGGCATACCACCTCCAAAAAGGACCATGCCTAGTAAAGCACTGTTGTGCTCAAACCAATCTTCGGATTGTTGACTGCTTTACCTTTTATAGTATGTACTACATTCAAACACTGACCAGTTTATTTTACATTGACTTTGTGGTTTGCCTTACATTATACGCAATGGTTTAGAAACCTACATAGTACGAAGAAAAAGACATACTTCTTATCCCCACAATAGGAAACCATACTGTACATGCCTGGGGGAAATAGAATGAGTCTATCTAAATTAAGTTTTAGTTTCCTGAAGGATAATGAAGAGTGAAGATATGGATAAGTAGGAATAATGTTGTCCCTAACAAATATCCTCAGTGTGTAATAAAGATTTTGAGGAGGAATATTTTGGTAGAGAAAAATTTGGGTATGTGTGGCTGAAGGAAGATAATGTTTCCATAGTTTTTAATTTCCCACAGCAATTACTTCCAAAAGTAGGTAGAGCTACATGAAACGTGTTTAATAATCATATGATTTTGCTCTAGCCTACCAGAAAAAAATACATGTGGTACACAAAATCTGGATTCATAACGAGGATTTGTGGGTTCGATAATCGTCAATGTGCGGCAGATTCGTTGACGTTTGAACACTTTAGAAAGCACTATCAAGCTGTTTTGCAATGCTATCACAAGATAAATTTACTACAGAGACTTCGTAATTCGACAAAATTGCTGCATAAAGCTAAAAACTGCAGAGGATGCAGTAGAAGTAGAAGAAACAGACATAGCTAAGCTGGGACACTAGTCGCCAAGAACGAAATAGTTCTTCAAAGGTAAGAGCACAGTATATTCCAAGTACTAAATACCATTTGTATATTGTCTTTATCTAATGCACAGCATCTATGGAGAAAATAATTTTGTAATAGTGATGTAAAGACATTCTAAACACACACGGCGCTTTGTGGTAAAACCAACAGTGTACCCAAATCACGTGACCAGTTGGCCAATATGTGTTGACAACACGAAATCTGTTCTGCAGATGTTTTTGTTCTCTCCAGAGATAAACCTATTTTCGTCATACTCACTCACATAGTAGTAGGCGATGACATGGATTGTACACAATTTTTATTTCATTATTATACTTTATTTTAGAGGTAAATTCAAATATTCCACGAGAACTTCTGTTGAGTGTCCTTTGAAATGTGAGATCAGATATCTGAGACATACACTGGTTTTTATGGTAAAATAACATAACAGAAAAGTCTGAAGGAAACCATTTATGTGAATAAGATTTAAGTTGATGACTAAATTTTCCTTATATACAGTAACATTTTAAATGAAAAACCCAATTCTAATGAAAGAGAAGAACTCAATTGATTAAGAAGTTATTAACATGTAATGGGTGTATGGTAATGGGAAAAAAGTTAATGGACTCAATTTATCCTCTTATAAATATTGTTTGATGTGTTCATATGATTATGTTTTCGCTTGAAAATAGATGTAGATGTTTTCAAATGTTTCACTTCCCAGCACTTTACCACACTAAATTAACCAGAATACATACCTTATAAAGTTTGCTCTGGCCATCAATAAAATTTAACGTTTTCCCCCTCATTTCCAGTATTAAACTATTTCTTTTTAGATAACAGATTGCCAGTCATAGCCTCACTTTCTACACTGGGTATAAGGCAAAATGAATTGTCATGACAGGCAGTATGAATACATTTTGATGTATGAACTTGTCTTTTTAAAGTCAATGCAGTAAGAAAATACATGGTTTGTTTCTCGCAAACACACTCAACAATTATTAGATGTACTTTTCGTTTTAACTGATCCTTAGTGAGGAGATCCTCATGGATGTAGAATATATCAGAAAATAAGAATGCACTATAAGTACAGCCACATGTACCTATCGTTCATTCCACAGATCTCAAACGATATTACACTTGTGGATGTGAATCGTTAAAAACATTTTAATAATAAATAATCATATGAGCATATGTACAATTGAAAGAACATAAAAGTTGTTACCAAATGTTAAATGTTCAGTATACTTAAATACATATGAAAATTATTAGGCTATTGCAGACACACATAATCATAAATTTTACAACACTTATTCACAAGATTTATATTACTACTCATGATTTGTACTGAAGCAGACTATACACAATATTCACATTATGTGAAACGGCTATTAATAACAACATACATCAATCCATTCTACTAAGAAATTTGTCAGTGAAGTACAAGGAGTTGGCCACAAATATATCATGTACACCAGTGTTTTTCAACCTGTGGGTCACGTGGCCTGTGGGATCGCAAAGTCTTGCTGGAGGGAGGGGGGTGTCGCCATCACAGAAGGATGCAGTAGCGGCATGTGCGATGGTAAACCCAGGGGCAAATTGAGGATTCGGTTCTGGAGGAGGACTCAGGTCACTGTGTTTTCGGCAGCCGTCATCACCCTAGCACTACTTCCCCCAAAAATACCTCAAAAATATACAATGCCATTACCTTCATTTTCAATGTTATACATGTGTACTATTTTAATACTGCAAAATGTTTAATTTTCTAATATAAGTTTCCCCTAATATATGACTTTTAATGTACTATTCGTTTTTTTATGTCAGTAAATAACACAATTCTTCAGGATAGTAGACTAATCAGTAAATTGAAATTCCATAAAATACAGTTTTTGTAAAATTCATGTCAAAAAATTTGCAAAGTACATCGGTTACACATTTAAGAACTAAAATAGGATCTTCGATAACCTCATAACTTGCACAGTGGGAATGTGAAGTGTACATGAGCTTGATGGCCAGAAGCCTTTAAATACTCGGCAAAAGGAGAGTAGCATATGACAAGACGCTAAAGGCATTCCTTGATGGTTGCCTTTACATTATACCTCCGGAAGAGTTATCAAAGTTGAAAGTCATGAATCCTAGAGCACCCTCCCTACGTACCCAGATTAAAACGCATAAACAGGGTCAGCCAGCGCGCTTGATCGTCAATGGGATAGGTAGCCCTGGACACCATACCACTGCATTTTTACTCAAATTATTAAAAGACAAATTGTCGTTAGATAGTAGCTTCTCTGTACGCAATCGGCAGCACATTGTCGAATTACTTCAGGATCAATTGTTTCCAGAGGGCAGCAAACTCCTCTCACTAGATATCAAGATTTCATATACCAGTGTACCTCTTCAGGAAACTGTCAACATTATCCAGAGTAATCTAGCACGAAAAGAAAATTTAAACCCAAAAGAAGTGAGTGAAATTACAAAGTTGCTGGAATTACTCACAGCCCATAATTATTTTTATTTTGAGAACAAGATATATAAACAAAAAGATGGTTTGGCAATGGGGAGTTGTTTATCGTTTTTTTAGCAGATGTTTTCGTCAACCACGTTGAGTGGAAATACTTCGCAAAAAAAAAGTCCATGTTGTGCAAGATCTGTTTTATAAGAGATATGTTGATGATATTTTAATTATTTTTCAAGGTAGTGAAGCTGATATAACGTCCCTGGTTAGTGAATTTAACGGTCTTCATCCAAGTTACCCTTCACTTATGAATCAATGGATGAGCAGAGCATTTTGAATTATCTTGACATGTCTCTACAGTTGGTGGAAAATGAAGTACAGTTCAACATATTTAGGAAGCCAACAATGGGTGCTTCAATAATTCACTCGACGTCATCCGAGAAGCTATAAGCTAAGCTTATGATAAGTATTTTCGAGCTCCCCCTTTCCGATGAATCAGTAAATAATGAGCTTAATATTCTCAGCCATATCGCAGAGAAAAATGGTTACAGCCCAACTGTGGTCCACCTGCTATATAGAGAGCGAGTCCCATTCCTAGGACCTTTCACGTATAATAGAGCCAAATTGTATCGTAATACCAATATACAAATAGTCTTTTCTTGTGGAACAAATATGCAACAAATTCTACCACATAACGAGCAAGAACAACCTATCAAACAGCCACACGCAGCTTCAGGCGTTTATAAGTTTAAATGTGTAGACTGTCCAGCTGAGTATGTGGGAGCGACAGGGAGGGCATTCAAAACACGTTTTAGTGAATATCAGTTAACAAAAAAGGGGCAAATAAATACTCTCCTTTTGCCAAGCATTTAAAGGCTGCTGGTCATCAAGCTTAAAAGGTAGGCTGAGGTAATTACATCATATACAGCAAACTTTTCAAAACTAACATGTGGTTGCCTTATGGGCGACATAGACAGCAGGGGCACATCACATAAAAACAGCAAATACAACAACAACAAAAAATACACATTGGAAAATAATAATTGCCATAAAAACCAAAACAATGGAGACGCAGATGTGGCTGGTGAGACCATGGGATTGGGACTACATGTATAACAATGCAAAATTTACATGGAAACATAGACAGATAAATCCTAAATATAAAATACACATGAGGTGGAAACACAAAAAGAAAAAAAAGAAAGATCACAATTTTGAATGTGTCCTGTTATGCTAAAACAGTTCCTCAATTTAAAAAAAAAAATGGATAAAATGTTATTAAAATCACTCCAAATTAGGAAAAAAGTGCAGTAAGAATCACAGTATGTTCATGACAGATTTTAAAGTTGCTGAGGGCGACTAGAGTCACTACAGGGAAAGGGCCTCTTAGCAGGTGAATCGCATTTTCCACTCTCAGAGCGTTCACTGTTTCTACGACTCACACCACTTTTCAACCTGGTGCTGTCCTTCACATTGTCGTCCACTCAACACTGGTTTTTATGTCAATAAACACTGTTCTCATTAGTTAGAACCGTCGACTAGGGTATTTGAAGAGGGAGGGAGACAACCTTCTAGAAGGTACTGGGAGGGAGCTAAAACCCGCACACATAAGAAGATACTTTTACTTTTGTGTCTCTTCCTCAGCTACTCAACTGCATCCGAAGTGAGTAGGAGTGTGTGGTTAGTGGACCTGTCCGCAAGGCCTGGTGTCCCTTGTACCCGTGACTTGCTGCCTGACAAGTGTGGGGCATCGACGAGAGGCTCGCCACCGGAAGAGATTAACGGACCAGCGACCGGGATCAGGACGGCTGCGCACCAGCGGCGGCCGCGCAGCTTGTGTGTTGATGCTAATCACCCAACTCTTTTGTGCACGCTGAGGGTCGGTAGCATTGTGTACCCCACTGGAACCGCTCGACCGGACCCAGTTAGCAGTTTTGGGTAGGGCGGCCACTCGTCTTCTACCTCCCTGTGGACCCTGCCAACTCCCAGGTGGTCTTGCACTGCTGCCTTGTGCGAAGCTGGCGTGAAGTCCAACAGACGCATGCCTCCGTCTTGGCTTCAGACACCCTCAGACATCTGCCAACACTTTGGTGCACCATGTTACCACAGGACATATTAAACTTATGAGGAATTCCATCATGTCACAAGTGTGGAGTGCCTTCTTATTTAAACAAAACATTTAACTAAAATACAAATAACTTCGATAGAGATTCATACAAAAACATTTTAAAATTAAAACACTCATTAGTATATAACAAAAAATTCTCTTAAATTAGCCGTATGGCGAACAGAACGCCTAGGCCTGTAGTCCTTAATAGATATTTTAACATTAAGGATACAATGTTCATTGATATAGATATAAAAAAATTCTACTTCCCATCAATTGAAAGGCAAAAAACAAAAATTGACGTATTACATTAAAATAACACATAATAGTAGAAGAATAATAGTTTATCCTCTAACGTAATATCACATTGAGCATAATATATTTATAATAAATAACTTAAACCTTAAGTCAGGACTTTCTGGGTTAGTGTTAGTGAAGCAAAGCTACTTTTACTCATGCAGCATGCAGCGCTATGGAAAAAAGAAAAAAAGAAAAAACGAACTAACAAGCTCTATGCAACGCTACGCAAACTAACTACTGCATAACTACCTACTGCCCGGGCGCAACCTAACTAACTACAGCGCGAAGGGGGAAGGGAGTTTTTTGAGCCCGTCAGTCTGGTTACAACACCACAAGTTTGTGGTTATGGCCTGGAAACAGTCTTACGCAAATCGCTCACGCAGAGGCGAGATAAACCATGACACATATATATAAAAAAAAATAATAATAAATAAAAAAAAAATTACATCTTGGAAATAAAAAAGACAAAACATGATCAAGTGTGCAAGCACATAAAATAAACACTACAAATTTACACATGTGAAGCAATCTTAGACAAAAAGACACAGATGATAAAATGTACAAACACATAAAATAAACACTAGAAATCCACACAAGTTAAACAATCCTAATTTAATAAAATAATCCAAGATAAAATTGAGTTACAATGTAACCTATTCTCCCACAATTATGCTGCAAAACAAAAAATCTCGACATCTTCACTTGCCGGGTCACGTGGTTTTCGCGGACCTTTATCAGGTAGGTAGCCCTTATTTCCGTTTCCGAACTTTCGCCGCTTGTCTTCTCTCTTACCACGCCAATAACCCTGCCCGTTCCTCCGCTGCGGCTGATTTTCCGTATTGGAAGGACCGGACTCTGCGCTGCTATTGCTTTCTATGCGGTTGTGCCTAGCACTCTTAGCGCTGCGATTACATCTCCTTGAAGAGCCATTGCCGTCTCTTCTAGGTCCGTAATCTTCGTCATATTCTAAGTCCTCCAGGTAAGCCTGGAAGATGTCCTCCTTGCAGCTTCCCGCAAGGACGGCATAGTGCACATTTCGTGGGAGCTTCGACGCGCAAATTCTTATCAATTCACATGGAGGGTATGGGTAGTCGAGGAATTGATTTCTCTGCATCATTCCTCAAAAGAATTCTCTGAGACTCCTGCAATTGCTGTTAGCAAAGTGGGGCATCACTAGAATGCTGCTTTTTACTCGTTCCTTTTGCCTCTTGCCTCTCCGACCAGTAGGCAGACAGGAAATGTTACCTAAAATCATCGTAGTAGCGGCAATATCTTAAGAGAGGTCGCATCCGCGTTGCGGACTCCCCCTCGAGATATCCGGACACATACTCGATTTTCTGTCCTTCTGGCAAGTTCGGAGGCAGAGAGTAATCGAATTGCTCTAGCCACGCACGGCGGTGTATTCTGCTTGCAGAGTTTCGGAAGACCTGGTACTTTTTTACGGTTAAAAAGTGATTATAATCAAATGCCTGCACTGGCTCTCGCATAGGCACTCGACTCGGTCTTTCTCTTATGGGAGGACGGGCGCGCAGAGGTCCGACTTCCTCCTCCTCGAAAGACGAATCGTCTCTGCGGTCGGAACTACTGGGCCGACCTCGACACAAACTGCGGCAGGCGTTTCCTACTTGCGGGGGAGGCGGAAATGGAACCGATCCTTGCTCCAGACGCGCGACGCGTTCTTCTAACTCGGCCGCTATATCGCGATGCCTACGGTTAATTTCCCACTGTTGTTCCCTGAATCGGAGTAAGTCGCAAACTTCCTCCGATTCATTTACAACAGCGGGAGCTGCTCTTTCGGCCGCCTTCTCCCCGGTCTGTAGAAGCTGCGCCACCGAGGGGGCCAGTTCCTTAATGCGCGCGCCTAGTTCATCTGTGCGTGCGCGTTGTTCATCGGTGCGCGTTTTCGCCCGACCGTCTACCAAATCGACTCTCTCCTTAAATCTCTCCTCCAGAGAGTGGATGTTCGTGTCTACACGGTCGGAGAGGGCAGATATTGCTTCCGCATTCCCTTCAATTTTTGTCGCGTTTTCTGCGATACCATTCATTGCTACCTCATGCCGTTCCTGAACTAGCCGCACTATATCGGTGCACAACCCATCCAGAGTATTGTTAATAATCTGAACGGTGTTACTTTGCGCTCCCCTGCACTGCGCAGAAACCTTGATAAGTTCGCCCTGTATTGAAGCATTTTGCGCTTCCATTATGGAACCTACCTCTGCTTTCATTTCTGCTTTTAGTTCTCTCATGAAAGCCATGAGGTCGCTTAGAGTCGTATCAGAAACGCACATGGGCCTAGTAACAATGGTTGAACTAGTTTGCGCAGCAGCAGAAACCGGCATATCGGTATGCGGTTCGCTTTGTTCGCCCCTGCCCTCACTTCCGGTCACGTCCACATTTAAACAAGTCGCATTTTCAACGGGAACGCGGCCGTCTGTATTCGCTACATTTTACCTTCCGGTCGAAAGATCTGCCCTAGACGACTTTTCACGGTCCTGACTTTGGTTTAAATGCCAAGGGCAAGTGGAAACGGACAAGGCAGAACTATTCTCCATCGTCACAAGTAATTTTGAACAGAAATAACAAACACAAGATTAGCCCAACAAAAACCGCGTAACAAAACACGAACTAAAACCTTCACACGCAATGCACTGTGGCTGTGCTCTTTTTACAAAAACAATTAAATAAAATAACCCTTCCAAAAAACACACACAAAAATACACTGCAACACATGTGCTGAAAACATAAAACGAAATAGATTAATGTGCGCTGCTTATCTCACACATTCATCCACTGGGTGGGGAAATAATTTTTTTTAAGAATATTCCCGCATGCATTTAAAGCAAAAAACTATTTCATTAAACAGATGACTCGCTAGAAGAGCGAATCCTGGCAGCGGTAAGCCAGATAAAAGTCGACCACTATACGAAACAAGAGCTTTGTTTTATCACTAAAATGGCAAATAAGGTCCGTGTGAACTACCGGTTACTCCCTGCTACAAAACCTTGTTCCCTGGCCCAAACTGAGAACTGACTCGTTTCAAATTACTTCAATAACAGGAAGTTAATATTACAGTGGTCAATATACATTGCAGCTCACATGTTATTACACACAGATTTTAATAAGCAAGCCACCAAAATTTAAGTTATCTTAGAAATGTGGCTAAGAAAACATTTATGGCGCAACGGAATTTATACATAAGAAACATTGCATCTGATCTTGTTCTCAGCACTTGTGAAGAACAATATTAAATAAAAGAGGGAAGGTGCTCTAAACCTACAATTTATAGGCAACTTGCGGATTACGCTGAACTTAAACTTGAACTTCAAAAACAAGCAAAATGGGGAACCAATTTTGTTACTACAATAAAAATGCATCGCTTACATGGATTAATGTGGACAGTGCCCAGCCTAAATTATATATGATTTAACGCTACTGGGGGGAAAGATTCACAAACAACACTCATTGACTCACACACACGCAATGCCACAGCGAAACTCACCAAAATCAGCGTGCTGAGACGAGGCGGAAGGCAGGCGCCGCTATCGTAGGCGAAATTCAGCAAGTCGGAGGTAGCACAAAACACAATATACAAAACACTTTGAAGCTGGCTCTGGTCTGTCGTGCCTGTTTTGAGATGGTGCGTGTGTATAGCCAGGTTAAAGTACATCTGAACTGGACCGCGAGCAAACACGCTAACGGCGACACCCAGCTACGTTACATGAACGCACTCCACTGAAGGCGAAGTGGTTGAAAATCGGATTCATTATACAAAATCATGGTGGATTCTTAAGTTGCAGTCTGCTAGAAATCGAGCTAGGTACTGGTTTTATAAGAGAAGTGGCGTGAACTCAGTCGACTAGCTGCAAACCCCGGAAGTCGGAACTCGGACCCACGTGAATCCGAAAACCGATAAAATTGAACAAATTCAGATTCCGAAAAATAAAGAAAATTAACTACTGCATGCAACCCATAGAAATGCTTAGAATTATATAAGGAAGCGAATGAAATACAGCTACACGCGATAGGGAGCGATTACAGAGACGGAAGAAGTCAGTCTCAAAAAACTCGTAAAAGTGAAATAATTACAAAGTCGGTAAAATAAAATTGAAAATTACACCATGCAACCCATAGAAATGTTTATAATTACATGAAGAAGCTATTGAAGGAGGTTGCACAAGGCTCAGAGAGAATTACTGACAAAGAAAGAGAGCGTACTACATGTCGGAGAAGAAACGGCGAAATTAAAATAGGCGGGGAGAGAAGATCGCGAAATATTAATGGAAATCAGAAGGATACCCGCATAGTTACTTGCCTGATGGGCATGTAACAAACAAGAGTGGAAGCTGAAGGCTTTGTTCTATGAACCAACCACGTGGCACACATATCACTCACGGAAGGAAACAATGAGAAGATTTTTACATGCACTGTACAAAAAATGAACATATCACCTATTAGAAATCGGGACCCACAAAGCTAAAAAGTATTTACACAGAGTTCATGCACCGCCACATGACCACAAAAGGTTTTAATATACCAAGCCGTTATCAAACTGCAACTAGAATCACACACACTGCGTTTATCTATTGGAAATCACTGAATTGAAAAACGACAACACATTTCTGCACACGAACGGAGAAAATATTCCAAAAAGATGATTCTAAGTTCACGAATCTAAGTTAAACGTGCTAGTCAATGAAACGCTATCATCTCCAGAAACAATCTCCACCAATAGATTGACATGATATACATACAGAAATATGACAAAACTCAGCAAAGCTGTATCTCCAAAACTATTCTTAGTTTTTATATATTTATAATCTTCTGAGCCCACTGTGTTATAAAATGTCATTTAGAGACATTGTAAATTATTGATACCAAAGACGCTGCTTTTATTAAATCATTTAATACGACAGGCCTGTTTCGGGGTGAATGCCATCGTCAGGTGTACTGTAAAATACAAAGGTGGGTATACTATTTAATTTAAGATGATAATTGTATTTTATACCTACATTGATAGCTCTTCTTACCCTTGTAAGATTGCTGCTTCTCTTATATGTATAGGTTCTTATTTACACATGTAACAGAACTGTTGTTGTTATAGCTCTTATATAGCTGTATATATACTTTTTTTTAAAATAATTCTTATGTTTTCAATGTTTGACAGCCTTTTTGTCAGATATGTCAGCGATATTACAAGTTTACAATGCAATTATTTCTTTGCTATTGTATAGAGCATATCTGGTCTTATTGGTAAGTCAATAGGAGTTTCATTGGTGTAATTGATTAACTATATATTATTTTGTGGAATTAATATTGGTGTAATTTTAGGGTTTTTATGGATCATAATAATTATATGCTTTCCAGTGATTACGTTTAATTTCGTAACAATAAAATCTCTGACGTATTTGTAAATTTCGTCTATCTCTTTGGGAGAATGGTACTAATGAAATTTCCCAAGTAACGCTTGTGCTTCATATAGATTTGTTCATTTAAAATTTGTTCAGGATTAACTTGAGTGTGTAAATAAATTTCAACCTCTTCAAGAACGATCATTATAGAGCAGGCCATGGAAATTTTACATACCATGTAACAGGGAGCAATAATGAACGTTCTTACCAATACCAATAAGACCAGATATGCTCTATATAATAGCAAAGAAATAATTGAATTGTAAACTTTTAATATCGATGACACATCTGTCAAAATAGCTGTCAAACATTGAAAACATAAGAATTAAAAAAAAGTATATATACAGCTATATAAGAGCTATAACAACAGTTCCGTTACATATGTAAATAAGAACCTATACATATAAGAGAAGCAGCGATCTTACAAGGGTAAGAAGAGCTATGAATGTATGTATAAAATAAAATTATCTTCTTAAATTAAATAGTATGGCATTCACGCCGAAACAGGCCTGTCATATGAAATAATTTAATAAAAGTATCGTCTTTGGTATCAATAATGTGCAATGTTTCTATTCTTAGTTTTGCTGAAATTATTCCATAATTCAGGCAGATGTCAAGATAGCGAGTCTTTACATTATTTACAAAAAAAAAAAAAAAAAAAAAAAAAAAAAAAAAAAAAAAAAAAAAAAAAATTACCTTACAAGATTATTTACTACAGAAAATTGATTACCTTTACAAAATTTGTTTAACTTTACCGTACTTCTCAATTAATTTGACTTTAATTAGTCAAAGCAAGGTATGACTTTAAATGACATAGGTACTAATACAAAATGACGGATATTATATATGAAACAACTATATTCTAAAGAAGGATCGTATGGATAGAAAGAGATAACTTTTTGAAAGAAATGTGGTATAGGATTAGATGCAGAACTAGAAATCGAAATGAGAAGGATGATGCCACGTAGCTGAGAGCCCTAGTTAGTATGCAATATAAGACAATAAAATTCAAAGCATAGGTAAATCACTTATAACATTACAAATATATTTACAAGAAATAAAATATAATTACATACTCTTTCTTGATTTTCAGTAATATTTATTTAGGTTATTACAGTCTATCAATTTCGACTCAGTAACATTCTTCAGACTTGGGGTATACTAATCGGTATGCATTTGGATGGGGGTCTTCCTGCAGTTAAAAAGTCCAATATAAACATAACTTCTTTTTTTTAATTTACTGTTGATGGCTTTGGATTTTTCCCTTAGGACGCCACAAATGGAGTCTGTTATCAACATTCACATCGATTACAATGTTTTTAAAGACAGTAAAATTGATTGTACATCCGATGTAGTCTTTTCAGTTTGAATTATAACGTAATTTTCGACTACTTAACCACCCGATACCGCCGTCGGTGATGGTGTGCTCTGGAATCGCTTGTGAGGGGTCCAGAAAGGCGGTGCCGTTACAGTAGGATATGCTCCAAAGTCCTATTGCAGATAAACGTTATTGACAGGCGTCTGTGCAGTAAATGACTGCTAACAAAGGAAACTCCTCATTGCTCCCCCTCCCACCGCCGCCATCCCACCCCCTTAGATTTAGTGGTAAAAGGGCGATTAGATAGCGCTTTAAAAACTGAACACAGTTCAAGCATAAAAGCAGGAAAAATGCGCACTGAACTGTGAAGAAAGAAGCAAAACTGAAACAGTGGATGGTTCACACTAAAGATGTGCAACATGGAGCGCAGAGCCACGGCCTTGTGGTTATTTGGGTACAGTTTCCGACTGCGAAGGGTGATCTCAGATTTACAGCGTACTCCTTTTTTTTATTGTAACAAATTTTGATCTGACAGCCCGGTCTGTTCTCATTCTGTGTCAAGACAATGGTCATACTAAAAGTTGGTTATAGTATAGAGTCATGTAGTTGCCGTGGTGTGTGTCCTTAATAACGGTTAAAGTAATTTGTAAGCCTAGGGACTGATAACCGCAGCAGTTAAGTCCCTTAGATTTACAAACATTTGAACACTAAATCTGAAGGAGGTGCGACGGTGAGTTTTCCGCGTAAGTACTGAGCTATTATATCAATATACTCTGAAAGGAACCTGCGTTACTGATACTAAGAGATAATTGTCAGCCGCCCGGGAGTAGACGAGCGGTCGTTGTGAATCGTTAGGAGGGCTTTTAGTTTTGTGCCTGGATGGTCAAATTGGTTAAGGAGACGCTGGCACGAAAAGCGGGAAATCCGGGTTCGAATCCCGGTCCAGCACAAATTTTCAGCTGGGCGCCGTTGCTCAGCGCGCCCGTTCAGGGGGCTAAACGTCCTCTGTAATCAAGAAGAAAGCTGAGCCAAATACTCAACGAACAATCCGAAACGAGCCGACTCAACGACCGCGAAACATTGATCTACCGAAAAAAAAAAAAAAAAAAAAAAAAAGCAGCAGCAGCATAGGGGGAAAGCGGTCTGGAGCGGCCTCCCGCGTCGGAGGTTCGAATCCTCCCTCATGTGTGTGTGTGTTGTCCTTAGGTTAGTTTAAGTAGTTTGTAAGACTAGGGACTGATGACCAAAGTAGTTTGGTCTCATAGAATTACAAACATTTGAACATTTTTTTGAAAATCGTGATTCAAATACTGGAATATTTACTTTGTCTTATTTTGTGAAGGAATTTAGAAAAACTACTTGGTAACTCCGGTATAGCGACAGTTTCAAAATGTTTGTATAGCTTATGGGACTTAACTACGGGGTCATCAGTCCCTAAACTTACAAACTACTTATGAACTAGCTACAACTAAGGACGGCACAAATATCCATGCCCGAGGGGGGATTCAAACCCCCGACCGTAGTGGCCGTGCAGACCGTGACTGAAGCGCCGCAGTCCCCTCGGCCACCGCGGCCGGCTATAGCAACAGTCTTCGGTTATATTACCACGGCCGCCACGCAGTGATAGAATTGATTGTCTCTTATCGTTGGTGCAGTTTACGTACGATCAGAATCTGTTTGGATTTTCTACTATATTTTGAGACAATGTATCGTTGCGTTTGTACAGTGTCCTGCGAATTCTGCATGTTGATTCCCGAAATTCGGTGTAAGGGTAAGCTGAAATGACTAAACTACAAGCCCAATGCTCCATAAGAAGAACAATCCTAATCATGCAGCTGGCAAAGAGTTAAGTGGCGCCACGCCGTTAATGGATGGGAAGCGCCAGTTATGTGCTAATCGACTACGGAACACACACAAGAAGCAGGGCGGTGACGAATGTCGGCTACACAAGTGCACATAGAACTGAACAGCTCCACTGTCTGTTCAGCTTGACGCCTACCGTTCACACACTATTCAAATATACTGTTACTTATAGGTTCATTACAGGGGACTCAGTTTAGTTCTGACAAGCCAACACGACCTTTGAAGTCAGAAACGAAATGTTATCTGGTGCAGATAATTGAAGAAGAAAAGGCAAAGGGGTTAACATGTCAGTTTATTACAGCGCGAAATTCCACCAATTATGTTTACAAAGTAACTTCCTTTAATTACTCTAAACGGCTGCGTATACATGAGATATTTTATTTGCGCACATCTAAGGCAAAAAAAAAAAAAAAAAAAAAAAAAAAAAAAAAAAAAAAAAAATTTCAAATGTTTCTAAATCTATCGGACCAAACTGCGTGGGCATCTGTCCGTAGCTTACAAACTACTTACCTAAGGACAAACACACATACCCATGCCCCAGGGAGGACTCGAACCTGCATGGCAAGCAACCGCGCGCTCCTCAGCAAGACGCTTTAGACCGCTCGGCTACTCCACCGCGGCCATCTAAGGCAAGACCGCTATCTAATGATATAAGTTTCACTGGCATAAGTCGTATTGAAAATCGGTACTCAATTTTATTGTTCACGTATAATTGTAATCATTTTTGAAAAAGCCACATAAAAAGCATCAATCACATTGGTATATTTAATTGTCCTGAGGTCAAAACCCACATAAAAAGCATCAATTACATCGGTATTTGTCTTGAGACCAACCGCATAAAAAGCATCAGTCACATCGCTACTTAATTGTCCTGAGGCCAAAAACCCATAAAAAAAGTAAATCACATCTGTTTTTAATTCTCCTGGAGCAAAAACCAAATAAAAGCATCAATCACATCGGTTTTTAACTTACTGAGGGCAAAAACCGCATAAAAAGCATCAATAAAAATCAAATTGGATATTTAATTTCCGTATGACTGGGGCAGCATCTTCCACAACTGAGCGAAGTGTTTCCAGGGTCACGTTCAGAATGTGTTGCACAAGGCGTGCATTTTTCAATGCAGCGAAGTTCGCAATCGAAACAATGAACAGAACATCTTTCGATAGCCCCACGATCAGAAGTCATACGGAATTAGATCATGTGATCGGAACGGCCAGGCTGTTGGGAAACAGCAGCTGATAATCCTAGCATTTCCGAAATGGCGCTTCAGCAGCTGCTTAACTGGATTTTCGATGTGCGGAGGTTCGCCATCTTGCTTAAAAATGATCCCATCCACACACCCACGTTGTTGGAGAGCTCTTCAAAATGTTCAAATGTTTGTAAATCCATCGGGCCAAACCGCGTGGTCATCAGTCCGTAGCTTACAAACTACTTCAACTAAGGACAACACATACACCCATGCCCCAGGGAGGACTCGAAGGCAGTAGGAATAACCCACTGAACTACAGGCCTATTTTATTGACGTCAATTTGCAGCAGGGTTTTGGAACATATCCTGTATTCAAATATTATGAATTATCTCGAACAGAACGATCTATTGACCCAAGGTCAACACGGATTTAGAAAATATCGTTCATGCGAAACACAACTAGCTCTTTATTCACACGAAGTGATGGGTGCTATCGACAAAAGTTCGCAAATCGATTCCGTATTTCTTGATTTCCAGAAAGCATTTGACACCGTACCTCACAAACGGCTTTTAATCAAATTGCGTGGTTATGGTATATCGCCCCAAATTTGCGATTGGACAGGGAATTTCTTGTCAGAGAGGACACAGTTCGTAGTAATCGATGGTAAGGCATCGACCAAAACAGAGGTGATATCGGGCGTTCCACAGGGTAGTGTTATTGGTCCTCTGCTATTCCTTATTTACATAAACGATTTAGGGGAAAATCTAAGTAGCTCTCTTAGGTTGTTTGCAGATGACGCCGTCATTTACCGTCTAGTAAAATCATCTGAAGATCAAAACCAACTGCAGAACGATCTGAATAAGATATCAGTATGGTGTAAAAATTGGCAATTGGCTCTAAATAATGAAAAGTGTGAAGTCGTCCACATGAGTACGAAAAGAAATCCGTTAAACTTTGTTTACAACATAAATCAATCAAATGTGAAGGCCGTAAACTCCACAAAATACCTAGGAATTACTATTACTTCAGACCTAAACTGGAAAGAACACGTAGATAATATCGTGGGAAAGGCGAACCAGAGACTACGTTTTATGGGCAGAACCCTTAAAAGATGCATCAGAACTACAAAATAAAAGGCATACACTACACTTGTCCGTCCGTTTTTGAAGTATTGCAGCCCAGTGTGGGGTCCTTATCAGGTGGGTTTGACGGAGGACATAGAAAGAGTCCAAAGAAGGGCAGCTCGTTTCGTATTGTCACGATATAGGGGAGACAGCGTTACTGAAATGATACAGGATCTGGGATGGGAATCATTACAACAACGGCGCTTATCGCTGCGGCGTGGGCTACTTGCGAAACTCCAATCACCAACATTCTCCTCCGAATGCGAAAATGTATTGTTGACTCCCACTTACATAGGTAGAAATGATCATCAGAATAAAATACGAGAAATCAGAGCTCGAACAGAGAGATTCAGGTGTTCTTTCTTCCCGCGCGCTATTCGAGAATGGAATGGGAGATAAATAGTATAATTGTGGTTCGATGAACCCTCTGCCAGGCACTTAAATGTGATTTGCAGAGTATCCCATGTAGATGTAGAGGGCGAGCAACCGCGCTCTCCGCAGCGCGCCGCCTTAGACCGCTCGGCTACTCCACCGCGGCTTGGAGAGCTGGAATTACGTGGTTGCCCAAAAGACACTGATAGCGCTTACCGGTGACGGAACAGGTAACAGGACCGGAAGTACACCTGTCTCTTCGAAAAAATATGGCTCTGTGATAAATGATGCCGTAAACACGCATCACACACTGACCTTTTCAAGATGAAGCAGTATTGGTTGATTTGCGAGTGGATTTTCTGTTGTCCATATTCTGTGTATTGACATGTTTTGTCAGATGGAAGTGGCCTTTATCTGTCCACAAAATCTTCCACGGCCATTAATCGCCCATTTCTAGGCGAGCAAGAAATTCTAAAGCAAAAGTGTCTCTTGCTGGCAGATCAACAGGAAGCAACTCGTGTAAATGGATAATTTTAAATGGATAGCAAAGAAGGGTGTTTCGTAGGATTTTACGCAGCGTGGTCACAGGTTTGTCCAATGTTCGGGCAATTCTCCTGCGCTACACGTTTGTACACCATACGATTTCTCCTGCAATGCTATGGCCACTTCTTCCACTGACGACGTATCAATTCGTTTCTTCCCGCTACCAGGATGCACACCAAAGGAATCCATATTTCCGACCCACGGCTATCATCAAATCAAAGCCTTTTTTTTTCAATTATTCACTGTCCGGAACTTCTGCAGAGTGGCTTGTGCACAGTCATCATTTTTATCAAACATCTTTACAGGCAGAGCGCGATCCTGCAGTGAAACAGCCAAGGCGAGCATCTCACGAAATGAGGAAATGGCGTGTACCTGACGTTTTTATACCAAATTCGGTGGGTCGTGCGCTTGATAGATGTTTTTATTTACACGTTCTGACACATCTATTGATCAATTTTTGCACACTTTATTTTTCTTCTGCCATAAATTTTCCCTCTTCTCCGATAATATTCCGTTGCAATTCGACGTCATTCTTACCAGTGGTATTATTTTTACAGCGTTTTGAAAGTTTAATTTTAATCACCCTGTATACTGATGTGACCCTTACAGTGGCATGTGTGTTCCATGTGGTTTGAAATGTTCAAATGTTTATATAGTCTATGGGACTTAACTACGGGGTCATCAGTCCCTAAACTTACAAACTACTTATGAACTACTTACGAACTAGGACGGCACAAATATCCATGCCCGAGGGGGGATTCGAACCCCCGACCGTAGTGGCCGTGCAGACCGTTACTGGAGCGCCTTAGTCTCCTCGGCCACCGCGGCCGGCATGTGGTTTGAGTTTGTTGTCATATAGGCTACTCCGACAATGATGAACTACCAGTCTCGTAACCTGTCAATAAAATGATGACGTTCTTCTAGCCACGTGATAATCTTTACAAATAATTTCGTACAGGCCAAGCACTCTGTCGTAAATTTCAATCAATTGCTGGCGCCCTTTGTTTTTTTGCCGCCACGCTGTAGTTGATCTACGTGTGCACTGCAGTTTACCCGAACGACCGACACCACTCTGCCTGTACAGTCAAGAAACGCGTAGGCGTACCGAATGAAGGCGTGTTTGCTCCGGTCACATACTTACGTAAACACAGCTGCACAAGTTTGTCACCCACAAGTCCTAACTAAATACTCAGACACGGCTCTATCTCAACGTTTCTAGAGAGAAAAGGAAGATCGGCCGATACGAAAGACGCAGTTTCTTATTTTGGATGGTTAGCGATCGACAGGTGTAGAAATAGCTTAAGGTGCGCCCTAAGGCAATAGAGAGACCCTTGCTGTTTAAACTGTAGATTAATGACTTGACATTACTTCTAAATTCCATGGTCTTTTTCTTGGGGCTATTCCGAGATATTTAAATTATATGACGATCTCTATTATTTTGTTGCCCCAATTCAAGATGTTTTGACGAGTTTTTAATGTCGTCGTTACCTTGGTCTTCGGTCTAAAATGTTCAAATGTTTGTAAATCTGTTTAACTTAACTGCAGTGGTTATCAGTCCCTAGGCTTACGAACTACTTAAATTAACCTAAGGACAAACAGACTCTCTTCTCTCTCTCTCTCTCTCTCACACACACACACACACACACACACACACACACACACACACACACACGAGGGAGGATTAGGATGTCCGACGGGGATCAACCACGGGCTCCGCATCAAGGCGTCTTAGAGCGCTCTGCCATTCCACCGTGACTAGATCTTCTGTCTTTTTTACTTATTTATTTATTGTTAAAAATCGAACTTCACATGGTTTAGATGATTTGCTGGAGCTTCGTTTTATATTTGTTTTAGATTCGCTGCCGCGTTGTATACTTCTCTGTGTCGAAATCTACTTGCGTTCCTGTATTTTAAACATTCGCGTTTCGGTCATGCACTGTATGAGTTCTGTTAAATATTCCGGGATTCACTTACACACGACTATTCTACGGGGTGTATCAAAAAGGATGTGCAGACTTACAAGGTTGAAAGTACACGATAATAGATGCGAAAATGTGCCAGAAAACATGGGTCTGCAAACGAGCCGTTTGCGAGATAATTACGAGTGTATGGTTCCAAGCCGCCACTGATGGCATTCTTTGCAACATCGTACGGTTTATCCCTTGCACACTTGAGGTCGTCCTATGTTCGTTGTTCGGAACAATGCAGAGAGGTGATACACGCAGCAGTCCAGGACGGATACAGTACGCAGTCTCAAAGGGTATCAGTCGCGTCTGAGGAGTGCCACTTGTCTGTGTTGTAGTTACACTGCAACCTTACAGTAACGAAGAGTATTCGGAAATACATTTCTTGTACGGAAAGGCTAACGGCAATGCTCGGGAGGCTGCATGCTTTTACCAAGAAACATGTCCTTATCGAAGACTTTCCGAAATTTGTAACAGAGGTTGTTCAGCGCCTGAGAGAACATGAGAGTTTTTCACATAGGAGAGCAGGAGGTAGCCTGTTCACAGCACGTGAGGTTGAGGATATGGTGTTAGAAGCAGTACAGCTCTCTCCAGGGACCTCGACGAGAAGAATTGCCACACAAGTGCCTGTCCTACGCCACAGTAGTGTATGGAGGATTTACATCGTAATTAACTGAACCCTTACCACATCAAACGAGTTCATGTCTCAATGATGCAGACTTGATTCCTAGATTGTTGGTTTGTCAGTGGATGCAACAGCAAGCTTTAGTCAACTCTCGTTTCGAATGTAACATTTTATTTGCAGACGAAGCTGGATTCACAAGCGATGGTGCTTTTAATTATCTCAGTACATATTCGTAGTGTGAAATAAACCCACATGCTGTTGCCACATCAGCAGAGTTACTCACTGAATGTGTGGTAAGGGGGTACTAGGTGATCAACTCTTTGGGTCACACATTCTTCCACTAAATGGACGGAGGTACCTTAGGTTTCTACGGCGTCATATTTCAGGACTGCTTGAGGATGTTTCCCTTCAGCAACATCAGAGTATGTGGAACAAGCATGATGGAGCTCCGGCACATTTTGCCGCTGCTGCTGCTGGCATCTAACGCGCAGATACGACCAAAGATGGATAGGTCGAGGTGGATCTGTACCTTGGCCTCAAAGATCACCTGATCTAAATCCTTTCGATTTTTGTGTCTGGGATCACCTCAAAAGCGAAGTGTGCAGCATACCGTTAACACGCTTCAAGAACTGGAGCGGAGAGTTGTACACGCTTGTCAAGAATTTCGAAATGATCCAGGGATTTTCTGGATTCATTGCAGAGACGAGCACAGTATTGCATCCAGATGCAAGGAAGACACTTCGAACACCTTCTTCATCAGGTAACCCATACGTGGAATATCAACTAAATGCGTTGAAAAAGCTAATAGTAAAGTCTACCTTTAAAATTAATGTATTCTAACTACGTCGATGTTTACAATTACGTCACTGGCATCTTGGAACCATACATTCGTAATTATCTCGCAAACGGCTCGTTTGCGGACGCGTGTTTTCTGGGCATTTTTGCTTCTATTATCGTGTAGGTTTGCGCATTTCTTTTTCTTTTTTTTTTTTTTTTTTTCTTCATGTGGGACATTGTACAATCTGACATCTTCTCTCAATGAATGGCAATTTTTGTTATTCGTCATACTCGAATATCAACGCGTCGAACAGATCTACAGAATTCGTCTTCGGTAAGGAGCACACCGTGCTGTAGCAAGGAAAAGTAGTGCAACAGCCGAAAAACGCTTCTTTCGAAACACAAAAAAGAGAAATATCCTCTTTAAAGGACTGTGACACAGAAGTGGGGATTCAGCAGCCTCAATCCTCACTTCGCCTTTCTCACCGAAATGTTGGTATGCGAACATATTCGAAATGAAAAAAAATAGCAGAAAGTGACGGCGGAGAGGAGACAGTACCGTGAGGGGTGTGTCTGTGTGTGTGTGTGAGAGAGGGAGAGGGGGGAGGGAGGGAGAGGGGGGGAGGGAGGGAGAGAGGGAGGGAGAGAGGTAAAATACGAGGGTTGGAACTTAAATAGTGACGACTATTCATTCACAGGCGATACAGAAGCGTTACATGTTTTCACATATCACTGCCCTTTAAAGTAGTCACCAGCGTTGTGTACAACCCGTTGAAAGGCGTATATATCGTTAACAGAGCCTGTTCTGTTGATGGTACGAATGGAGCGGTCTACTGCCTGTCGTATCTCTGGAACAGTTCTGAAGCGAATGCCACGAAGTAGTTTCTTCATTTTCGGAATGAAATCAAAGTCACGAGGACGTAAACTATGCAAAAGAAGCGGCGACACTTTCTGCGCAACCCACCCATCATTGCGCACTATAATGCGTGGGCGCATACAGCACAAGCTGTAGCTGCTCTGTTGGGTCGATGGGACTGGGGAGTACTTTACCATCCATCATACTCCCCAGACTTAAGTCCTAGTGACTTTGATTTGATTCCGAAGATGAAGGAACCACTTCGTGGCATTCGCTTCAGAACTGTTCCAGAGATTCGACAGGCAGTAGACGACTCACAGACATATATTCCTAGACTGGCAAACTTACCTCTCTGTCTGAAACTTGACGCCGCCATCTTGCCTTACCTCACGTAAAAAATTTCCGTCTTGTACTGCTATCATATTTTGACACGAAATGACGTTGTAAGCTTTAGTAGTTGGTTTAAACACGATTTGCATTTGAGCTAATACCTTCGTGGCACTTGAATTTAACACACACATTGCAGAATCGTGTTATGAGGAGAACATTTTACGATTAAAGCAGATTAGATGTCGAAAAAAGACCCAGATAAATAAAAATACGTCTTAACCACGAGAAGTAGAACATTGATAACGGTCATGTCATTGAAAGAAATGCCGAAGTTGATCGAAACTGGTAACAGATTGATAAAAACACCAAACTAATGCGATTTCTTATTGTATGTATCAAAATAGGCGGCAGTTTTCGTAAGAACACTCAAATGAATAGAGACTTGTTATGAACGATAAACAACACTTTTGTAACACAATCACCATCGAAAGAAAAGTGTATGTTGAAACACAGTGAGTCATTACCGGATGTGTCAAAGCAGACTAAAGTTTGAATGGACACTTGTTATTCACCTCTAAAAGCACTTCTATAACGAGCACACTTCTCAAAGAAAAGCAGATGTTGACAAACTTTAAACAGAATAATGAACACAAAATTACTTACTCAGTGCTGCTCATAGTGAATAAAACAGACTCCTGCCAGTTAGTAAACCTGAATGAGATTTAGTTCATCATTGACTTCATAAGCTATACCAGGGGTCTGAAAAATAAAACAGACTCATACCACTTAGCAAACCTGAATGGTATTTAGTTCATTGTTAATTTTATAAACTATACCAGTCCGTCTGAAAAATTCCTGCAATTCAGTTGAAATTGTGTTTGACATAAATATAAAATTAAATGGTAACACATTAGCATGAACCCACATTTCAAATGTTTGTATAGCTTATGGGACTTAACTACGGGGTCATCAGTCCCTAAACTTACAAACTACGTATGAACTAGCTAACACTAAGGACGACACAAATATCCATGCCCGAGTTGGGATTCGAACCACCGACCGTAGTGTATGTGCAGACCGTGACCGGCGCGCCTCAGTCCCCTCGGCCACCGCGGCCGGCTAACCCACGTTTACATAACATGAAAGTCTTCATAGAAACAACCATACAAAATCATTAATGCCAAATGCTCGGTCCAACCTGTAAAATTCTGCTATAACAAGCACATCATCTGAAGAAACCAAAGCAGGACAAATGGAGACCGGGATACCACCCATAAAATTTGACGAATGACATCACATCTTAAGTCACAATGAAGTTCATAGAATTTATTTAGGAATATTAATTGCTACCAGATCATAATTCAGAGTAATACATCAAGAACCAGACACTACATGGTTGTAGCAGTTTGTTGTAGGTAATGTAAATAACTTCCATTATTATTATTTATTTACTCTTGTTGCGGACCAGCTGCCTTTGGGTATATAGCTGGTCGTGATTACAAAAGCTATGTGATACATTTATGCGACTGTGATACATTATTTTCTTTATACATTTACAGTAATTAGATAAAAAGTACAAAGAAAAGCGTACAAACGTATCACAAGGAAAATGGAAAGGCAACTTAAAAACATCAAATATTTTAAGAAGAGAATAATAGAAGATAGGAAAGATTGGTTTGAGTGACAGTCTGAAAAATAAGAGTGAAAAATCCAGGGTGCGAGGCCTCGGAATTTACTTCGAGCCCTGCCATCCTGGAGTTTTCTCATTTTGAGACTCTTATGATTGGCTGTGTCTGTAGGTTACATTTCGCACGTGTTTATATTGTCCTCTGTGTCGGGGCTGTCATCTGTGGTAATTTGTACTGTTTGCGCTTTCAGTGTCAGATTCACCATAAGTGTTTTGTCTTCTGGTTTGGGCGTTTCGTGTTGCATTACGTCTTACGTTCTGCGTGTACTCGTCTTTTTTTCGTAATGTGACTTCTTCCGTCAGCCTGTTCATTATGTCCCATCCGTTCTTCTCTCGTATAGTTCGTTTAGGTCTTTAGTCGTGTCAAAGATAGTGTGTGTTTTGTAGAGCTGACAGTGTATGACACTGTGTTCTAGGGTCCCAATTTCTCCACACCTACAGTATGGATTGTCACTGAGACCCACACGTGTGAAGTGTGTGGGGTAGGGGCCGTGTCCTGTTAGGAAGTGGATCATACTTCCATTCCAATGAAGTCATTGGCCAAAGCCTATGGTTGGTATTCACATCTTCAGTTATGCCACCAAAGCTCCTCAAAATTGGGAAATCCCGGCTATGGTGTGTTGTGGCTTAGTCAGCGCCATACGCCAGACGCACGAGAACGATCGCGTAGAAGGCAGCGGACGACCAGCAGCCAATCGCACTCTGGCGCCGCGCCTCCTGGAGGGAGAAACCGTAAAAGCGCGCCCTCTACAAGCGGCTATATCTAGGACGACATGCGTCTGAAAGAACCCGTCTGAACTTGGCTCCGAACTATGCAGTCACTAGGATTCAGCACAGCTAGCATCAAGAAAGACGACGCCACGAGAAGAGACATACTTTTTAAAAGTTGAGTATCTTTGTACAGTTCATAAATAAAACTTGTATTACTAATATATATAGCTGTCTTAGCTGTCTATGCATACAGATAGAATCTTTCCTGATAGACAGGCTGGGGACAACTAAACAGAGGCTGACCAGGACGAAAAAACATGGTTACTCATTGCTGTATTAACTCACAGAGAACAATCATTTTACTACTATGAAAAAATAAACAGAAACATCTGTTTTAGTATTTTCATTTATTTACTTTTAAAATATTATGTATACACAAACATACAAAAGAAATTACTGAGGTCCATTTACAAGTGTTTAAAAATTGCCAGTCTGTTATATACTGATCTGTTATGAAGTTTTTTCTCATTCAAAGTTTTTGTCATATGGGAAATGCGAACCTTCATATATTGTCCAGATATTTCTTTGATTAGGCTACAAATATGTGTGTGCCGGCCGCGGTGGCCGAGGAGACTGAGGCGCTTCAGTCACGGTCTGCACGGCCACTACGGTCGGGGGTTCGAATCCCCCCTCGGGCATGGATATTTGTGCCGTCTTTAGTATAAGGTAGTTCATAAGTAGTTTGTAAGTTTAGGGACTGATGACCCCGTAGTTAAGTCCCATAAGCTTAACAAACATTTGAACATTTGAAATATGTGTGTCAAATGGGTTTAAGTCTAGAACATGGGAGTTCAGGCAACAAAGTAAATGCAGATCTTAGGCCTGTGTTGCAACTTAGCAGGATATGTTGTAACTGAGAACTCTGTGCATGTGTGCTTGAGATTCCCTAACAGCAAGTTCCGTCATTTTGCACACTTGCAAAACATCTTTTGATAGTATAGACTAGCTATCCTTGTTTTTAAAAGACAGAAAATCATATTTAGCATCTGTTTGCACAACTGCATTAACAAAGTCAGTACACTTAACGATCCTAACAATTTTCTTAACCACAAAACCAGCAATGTACTCAATGATATTTTCTGAAAGCAGAGACAGGGTAACATTAACTGAACAGTAATCTTGGTCAGGGACACACAGATCATTACTTTCAGTTTGAGTTTCAAGAAATTGTGAGATCTGGAAGTTGTGGCAGTTGCTTACAAATAGAATGCTAACGTTATCTTGTGATAGACAGTTCCCAGTTTTCCTGCACTTTATTTCATTTCTAGTGACTAATCACTTAAATGCAGACTTAAACTGCAAGCTTGTTGGATTCACATTCCAGCCACCGCGTTGCCGTATTAGCCCAAAGAACAATTGAAGAGGATCCTGGCTAAGTTTGTATGTGAGCAAATACTTGACTTCATGTGATCTTACATACAAATTAAATAAAGTACGAACACGAAGTAGACTTACTTTAAGAACCAAGAACCCTACCTTTCTGTTGCTGTGAATAATTTTCAATCGACATTCCTTGTCTACATGAAGTGTGTTAATATAACGTAGTGTGTCGTGAACAAATTGCTGCAAGAAAGGTCATTTTCTACAGTAAGAGATGCCTTGTAACTTCTGCCAAAGTTACTAGACGAGTTAAGAAAATCAAAAGATTTATCAATTATAGTAATGAATTTCACAGTTTCTTGACACCCAGCAAATTCCTTCATACCTAAATGTCTCTGACAGAATTCTAGTGCCTCAGCTACGGAATTGCTTAAGGTCTGGACAGCTGATCGTACACACATTTTATTTTTGTACTACTTAACTTATTTGCTAAATGCAAACCTCCAGCTCACTGTAGTTCAGAAAGGGATTGTATATATGCCCATTTAATCTCACCATTAGGAGTATAAATAACTTTCTTCTCTGCTAGACAGTTTCGTATCAGTTTAATCATGTGGCACGCATCAAGAAGAGTAGCGATAGAAGGAGAGGACAATGAGGGATGTGTAAAGAATGTGTCGAACTTGATTTTATCACACAAATCTGCTCCCAAACATTTGGACATGGTGAGATTGCAGCTTGCCTCATCACATGTTACAGACATAACTTTAACACCTATATCATACAGTTTCTCAATGCAAAACTTTAGTAAGGTAGACCTTTCTTCTCCAGACTAAGAGTCGATAAAGAAATATCCACAAGGAATTTTCCAGCTGTCTGTTACAGCTGTGGACATAATTACACATGCCATTTTGGCAGTTGGGAGGCTGTCACTGTTGATTTTAGTTCCAATTTCAACATAACCAACAACCCTACCATTCTTTTAAGCACATGTCATCCATGCTAAGAGCCACTAATGGTACTATACCGTTTTCTTTGCACTCTTTTGTTTTCTTCTCAAGTGCACTAAAACATTCTTGGCTGAGACCTGGTTAACAGTTAAGTTTCATGTACCAAGATCGGATTGTTCTTGGTGACGGCAAAGCATTATTAAATTTCATTCTAACAAAATAATACGCTTTAGGAGACAAATAAAGTAAAGTTAAAGCAAATAACCTTAAATCAGGATCATATTTTATGCCTGGTTTGTTTACATGGCTATTACTATTCAGTGCTGTTTATCCAGCAAACAGCAAACACCCGACGGTAACGAATTTCTTAGCATTTCCGCACTATTTCATTAATTATCCAATCTTTGAGAAGTAAATCAATCATTTCACTGTCTGAATGCATTCGCTTCTCATTTCGTCTAATTTACTACTGTAGCAACTAACTTTTTTTTTTGCACTAGTTAACTGGATGGTTTTTTTTCCCTTAACTCTTCCATCAGTTTCCTTTTGCGTGATGACAGATCTATTACATCAGGCACTTGGCAACCAGTGGCGTAGCTATGATAGGGCTAGGCGGGGCGGTGCCCCGGGGCCCTCGAGCTCTAGGGGCCCCTCGGCATACGTGAGGGACGTTCGAAAAAGTTACAGTAGATCTTCGAATTTTTTAATTCTCCCACACTACCGTCCATCATCTCCCACTCTCCTCAAACCAAATTTCTCACAGTAGCCGCACTGGGCCACCGGGTGGCGGAATATGGCTTCTAATGGGGCCTTCACTTCTCACGAAGACACTCGGTGGCGCTGCTGGCCGGCCAAGCCGCCAGTCGCTGTGTACAACAATTTAGTCTGCCTAGCGACTAGCAGCAGAAGTAGCGGCAGCATCAGAGCTGCTCACAGCAAACGGCTGACCCTTCCAAGTGTTGCGGCGTGTTGCTCGCACAGTGTGAAGGATCGAGAACCTGAAATACTGAATATATATATTTACTGTACAGTACTTCTTATTGGCAAACAGATGTGTACAGTTCGATTATCCGAATAATCGCTTTTCCGAACATCCATGTCCCCAATTACTTCGCATAATCGACTTTCTACTGTATATAGTATTTTAGTTGAATGAAGAATTTCGACTTTTAACTTTTTGAACCCTGACCAACAAACCTCAAAAGCACGAAGTGAAATCCAAAAATTATTCCCACCTCAGAATGTAAACGTAACAAGGTCTATTGCTTGTCCGCTAAGACGTGCACCCTGCCACCGTTGGTATGTTGTCGTTGAAGTCGGAGTTCCCATGGCTGCCAATCGTTGCGAAGTAACAGCGAATGGGGCTGAAGTGCTAGCAGTGTGTTTGACGTAGTGAATTCCACCAAGCGAGTGCTCCTTTATCATAGATCCCAATGAAGTGCTGTAACCAAGTGCACCCTGAAATTCGTGCCAGAAAAAGAGAAAATATGGTTACTTTATCACAACAATAGTGAATTGTGCATTCAAGACGCTGCCCTGTACATTAGGGCAACCAGACGTCCCGTATTTTACGGGATTATCTCTTATTTAGTCTTAGTGTCCCGTTGTCCCGACAAAATAGGAGTAGATACGGGACGTATATTGTCCCGAATTTTACCAACCGCCCCAAATATTTTCAATTAAATTTTTTAAAGTAATATTAGTGTAACCATACAGAGAACAAATCTAACCATTATCAAGCAGTGAGAGAAATAAGTTTCAACCTTTGGGGAGATCGTTTTTATTTTAAATTTTAAGTAATGCTTCCACATGACATGTGCAAGTCTTCCAACTATACAAATTCAGTGATTAATGAATGCATTGCAAGAAGACAGCGTAGTGAAAGAGTCTGAATTCTTGGACTTTTAAGTTCATTTCATGAGACGTTATTTCATTATACTACGGAATGGGCTTACCCATTTCATGTCCTGAACGCATTTAACTAGTCTAAGCTCAAATATGGAAGTCTGTTCAGAATAGAATTAAAAATTTAACTGAGTTTGATGAAAGTATTTTGCAAGAAAGATGTCGAGATCACCTTTTTGACAAAGTGAAAAATCTCCAAATGTGCGCGAAGAGAAAATTTATAAATTCAGAACTCTGTAGCGAGTTAGTAAAAAGTGGTATCTCATTTTTAACTTATTTGCATCTGAAGATATCTGGATCAAATGCTGATGTGGAGACAGTGTTTTCCGTCACAAATATTTTATGGACTGCGAAAACAACATGTTTAGTGTGCAAACTTTAAAGGAAGTATTTATAATAAGAACTCATTTTCACATTAATTCATGCGGGTGACCATTATGTGAAAATACCGATCTCTGGAAGACGCACATTCTTCTGCAAAATATAATTCACAAAGAAACACATAAAGTGCGTAAGTAATCAAAACTATCGTTCTTGCTTGTTTACTATACATGAGAACCATAAAAGAATAAAGTATTTCATTAATTAGTAATGGAACTTATTTCGCTTTTTGTTGTGCGAGTAGTAATGATTAAAATGTTCAAATCTTTATAAACCTATTTGACCAAATTACTATGGTCATCAGTTCCTAGACTTACAAACTACTGAAACTAACCAACGTACAACACACACACTCATGCCCCTGACAGGACTCTAACCTCCGACGGCGCCCCGCAGCAAGGCGCCTTAGAACGCTCGGCCACTCCACCACGGCGAGTAGCTATGTTTGGTTAATTTTTGTATTAGCATCGGACTTGGCATGCCTTAGTTATTGAGATTGCCTTATATGTCGTTTGCCCCGTCCGAAAAACCCGTAATTTAGATGCTTGTGTCGTTCGTTTCACGTTCATTAAACAATTAAATACTTTTCCTGTTGTGGTAACAGTTTTCTAAAAAATGTTCAAATGTTTGTAGAGCTTATGGGACTTAACTACGGGGTCATCAGTCCCTAAACTTACAAACTACTTATGAACTAGCTAATACTAAGGACGGCACAAATATCCATGCCCGAGGAGGCATTCGAACCTCCGACCCTAGTGGCCATGCAGACCGTGACTGGAGCGCCTCAGTCCCCTCGGCCACCGCGGCCGGCCAGTTTTCTAAAATAAGAACCACCGAATACGGCTCGTTTGCTTGGTGAGAGGGGGAGGGGAGAGAGGGAGAGTAGGGGGGTGGAGAAATAGAAATACTGGCTTTGTTCACTGTAATGTGTGTGTGCGTTAATGCTGCAGGTAAAGGCAACATTTGTATTCCATATTTTTGTTTTGGAAATCTGGTCACCCTACTCTACCCCACTGTCACGATAATAAGCGAAGATGTGACTATTTTAATTAGTACTTTTTGCTGGCCAGACACTAACCTATACTTCATGAAGCCTGGGCCGCGGCGGAGCGGCTGAGCGCATTGAGGCGCTATGCTACGATGCGCGAGGCTGTTCCCCGTCGGGGGTTCGAATCCCCCCCTGGGGCATGGCTGTTTGTGACGTCTTAAGTAAAAGGTAGTTCACAAGTAGTTTGTAAATTTAGGGTCTGATGACCCCGCAGTGAAGTCTCTTAAGCTTGACAAACATTTGAACATTTCATGAAGCCTGGTACGGGTATGGCTCAATCCAAAGTGATTCATCAAACAAAATCCGGCAAAGTCCTTTGCCGAAACCCTCCTGCACGAATATTTCCCATATCTCCCTCCTTCGACTGAGCTATCAGCTATCAACGAAAAAAATCTGATCGGTACAGAGCAATGAGCTAACAGCGCAAAAGTTTGGCGAGAGTGAGTTATCGGCACTGACAACAGTCCGCCTGTCACCGCGGCCGCGCGAGATTTGACTTGACTGTTCCCGGTTTGCTTCGTGGCAGATGGCCATATTTTCGTGGTTGAGTAATACTTCTTCTTTGTTTATTTTTTTACTAGCTTCTGCCTGCGACTTCATTCACCAAATTTTGGGCCAACTTCAGAAACTATCCCATGGGGTCGTTTTATCTGTATGTCCTACCCAGGTCCAACTCTATCCCTCTGAAAAATTTCATGCAAATCCACCCAGTAATTTTTGCGTGAAGGCATAACAAACTTACAGAATTATAATTATATTACAGATTACGATTAAATATTATCTACTGCGTGACACAATTTACTTAGTAGTATTTAGGTTTGCCTTATTATGTCTTCCAGTGGGCGGTAAGGAGCTGATGATGAAGTAGTTTTGCTTCTGTATAGCTATAGTTTAAAGAGGGCCCCAATGTCATTTTTGCCCCGGGGCCCTTGGTGACGTAGCTACGCCACTGTTGGCAACTCGACAAACTGCTATCACACACTTGTAAAGTTTTATCACTAGCTGCTCCCCGAACAGGAGGCTTCCTTGAGACAACAGTTTTCTGATAATACTATGTATACGAAGGAAATACAGAAGGAATAGCTCCTTCTCCAAGTCTTCTTGTCTGCCCAGTTGAATCCATCTCTTTTTCACGAAAGTGCTGCGAAGAAACAGCTGAAGCATTTGTAGATGACCAGTTCTCCCTGTGAATTGCTTTTAGCCAAGCATCCCTCTGCTCTTTCCTTTTTGTAAATCTGAAACATCATAATACTACGAGATAAGAGACAATAACAACACAAGTAACCACTAAGTGTCTATGCCAGTAGTTAAAAACACATTATTCAGCTACTTCAGTCGCTGCTACATCTATTACAACGCTTAAAATATAGATGAACTATTCAAACATTGGCGGTGCTTCATGCAACATAAACTCTAATGTAAATATTTAGACTTACATACAGTACAAAACCGAATATAAACAATATGTTTCTACTTACCCATGGACTGAAGTATGTTCCATTCCTTGTATCTTTCGTTTGCTGTACGAAAAATTACAGCCATACACAACACACGAATTGACCATTATGTTGAAACTCTAAAAAAAGGGTAGTTACGTAAATTCATCAGATATTTTAAGACTGTTTTCGGTAATTACACACACCACTGCAGACACGATTTATAGTATCCAAATATGGCGGCGAAACTTCAGTGACGCTAATGGTGGTGCATGTGGCATTGCCAGTGTAGAAATATATTTCTGTGAGACCACTCTATTCGCACCATCAACAGAACAGGTTCTGCTAACGGTACACTACGCCTTACACATCGCTGTCAATAGGGTCTACAAAACGCAAGTGCCTACTTTGAAGGACTGTAATAGGTGCAAACATGGAACGCTTTTGTTTCGGTTGTGAATAGATAGTTGCCACTATTTAAGTTCCAACCCTCGAAGATAAATGAATGGAGATATGTATATAGGAGAGCTAAAGAAACTATTACACCTGCGTAATATAGGATAGGGTCCCTGCGAGCACGCAGAAGTTCTGCTACACGGCGTATTGCTGAGGCAGCAATTTTGTACGAACTTCGTGTCCAACTGTGAACCTTATTATAGTAGTCCAGCATTTCCTATGATGTAGTGTAAATTGAAATTTCGTAAAATAAGTTTCCGCTGAAAAACATAGCTGCACAATATGGTGTAGGGACATCAACTGCATCAGATTGGAAGAAGAATCGAAAAGAGATTGAAGACTTCTGTTTTAAAATGGTGACTAGAGATAGTTTGCAGAATCGCAGTACAATAATGAAACCAAGAAATGAAACACTGGATGAAACATTATTCATTTTGTTCCGTGAGAAAAAACAGCACTGAGTTCCAATTTTGCAGGGAAGGGCGCCAAAATGAAACAGCAAGATATCCGATGGTGAACGTAACTTCACTGCCAGACAAGGTTGGTTGGAAAGATGGTGAAACTTTTTAGGAGGTACAGTGGCTGCAGATAACTTCAGTAAAGAATTTAAAGATATTATTTTCTCCGAAAACTTAATCCCACTCTACATTTATTATACCGACGAATCTTGACTTTTTTATTTTTTATTATTATTATTTTTTTTTATCGAATGCTATCCAGTAAGACACTGGCTTCCAAAGTAGATGACCCAACAAGACGTTATAAGAGGTATAAAGATTGAGTTACAATTATGGCCTGTTCTCTGTTTAGATAAGGTTTCCGGATAAACGAGGTTCTTGTGTACCACGATGGAAGAAATGTGTGGAGAACCTTGGTGACTATGTAGAAATTTAGTTAAAAGAAGTAAGTTCATTCGTTATTTTATTTTCCTATTAAGCTTATACAGAGTGAGTCACAAACTATTATTACCAAGAAGAACTCCGAAAGTATGGTAGGAGATGCAAGGCTGTGGGACAAAAGTTGCATGGGGGTCAGAATATGACATTGTTTTTTTGTTGCTAGGTGTGGGTCTGTTTAGAGATATGAAAATCATTTTTTTAAATAGGATATTATAATTTGGTACTTATTTTCTTACAGCGGCTATCGAGACGAATCCACTAATGTGTAACAAACAGTGGGGTCTTTAAAGCTCAACGAAGGTCAAACATGTGGCATGAATGTCGATTTACAGAAGGCTTTAGAAGTGATGAGCGTTGGTAAGCCTATCAGTGCAGTGCTGCAATATTCTTATGGATTTAGTGGTATTCCGTATTACTTCGGCACTTATCGAATCACATGCTCTTACAATTCTCTCTCGTATATCGTGCAAAAAGTAAACATTCGCCGAATACGGCGTATGCATCTAACGTGCCGTTGACATAAACACCATTCGACGGTTGCGCAACACAATCCCATACCGACAATACTAATAGGAAAGATAATATCGTCGAAGCAAGCGAATATGAATGGTGTATTCCTTCGAACAACAAGTTGATATGCTTCTTATTAATGTAGAATGCCAACGAAATTCAGTGAGAGCTTATACACTGAAAGATATCACCAACGTACTCACATTACACGGCGTACGTTTAAATATGTGTATGATAAATTGAGTACAACTGGATCTTTAACGTATCGGAAACATTTACGGCAAAGGAAAGTTAGTAACGAGGAAGCGGAAAATGGTAACTCTTGCCACTGTGGTTAGTTCGCGTCAAATCGCAAGAGAATCTGCTATGAACCAGAGTAGTATGGTTGGTGTTTTGCATCGCCATAAATATTGTCCATACCATATCAGTCTCCACCAAGAATTTACTGGTACAGTTTGTGTGCGTCGCATGGAATTCTGCCAGTGGTCTTAACAAATTTATTTACTTGATTTTATTTACTGACGAGGTTACATTCATGAACCATGGAAATGTTAATTTGAATATCATGTATTATTGGGCAACGGAAAATCCATGTTGACTGCAGCAAGTTGCTCACCAGAGAGCCGCGGTGGAGTGGCCGAGTGGTCTAAAGCGCCATGCTGCGGAGAGCGCGATTGCTCGCCGTCGGAGGTTCAAGTCCTCCCTCGGGCATGGTTTAAGTTAAAGTAGTTTGTAAGCTTAGAGACTAATAACTACAGACATTAAGTCCCATAACATTTACAAACATTTGAACATTTGAAACACACCAGAGACCTTCGTCGGTGAATGTATGGTGTGGGGTTCTGGAGGGTATAGGTCCCTATTTCATCGATGGAAATCTTAATGGTAGGTTGTACACCACATTCCTGCAAGAAACATTAGGTCTGTCATTGTTTAGGAACAAGGAACAGAATACAGTATCAACACGACGGGTGTCCGGAACATTTTTGGATGAAATGAGTTACTCGACGCCTCTGGATTTCTTTTCTTTTCTTTTTTTTTTTTTTTTTTTTTTTTTTTTTTTTTTGTGTGGAGTTTCGTAAAAGACATTGTTTATAAGGTTTCAACAATACCTGAAGATATACGAGAGAGAATTGTCAGAGCATGTGCTTCAGTAAGTGCTGAAGTGATACGGATTACCACTTAATCCATGATAAGAAGATTGCAGCGCTGCATTGATACCAATGGTCATTAATTTGAACACCTTCTGTAAGTGGACGTTCATGCCACCTTTTTGACCTTAGTTGACCTTCAAAGATCTCACTGTTACACATGATTGGATTCGTCTCGATAGCCGGTGTCAGAAAATAAGTACCAAACTATAGCATCTCATTTTAAAAGTGAAGTTGCTCGTATGTCTGAAGCGAACCCACCTAGCAATAAAAAACGTCATATTCTGGCCCCTGTCGTCCCATGCAACTTGTGTCCCACAAACTTTTCAGTTCCTATCATACTTTCGGAGTTATTCTTGATGGTAATACTTAGTGACTCACTCTGTGTGTAATAACATTATTATGCGTTCCTTTCGGATCTCCAAAAATGTTCACATGTTTGTTAAGGTTAAGGGACTTAACTGCGGAGACAACAGTCGCTAAACTTACAAACCACTTATGAACTACCTTACACTAAAGATGACACAAACATCCATGCCCGAGGGGGGATTCGAACCCCCGACCGTAGCGGCCGTGCAGACTATGAATGGCGCGCCGCAGACCGCTCGGCCACTGCGGCCGGCTCGGATCTCCCTTCGTATTTTAGTAATCTGCTATTCGGACTAAGTTCTCCAGGAGGTGGGTAGACACACGGCACGTGGAAAGCAGTAATGAATCTACAGAGCAGTCAGGCTCATCTTATTTGGATAAATGCAAAGCATAGTAACTGGGGCGCTTAAGAGGAAGCGGCGCAGAGCGACGGAGGAGCCTCATGAATATTATATTTAGGCCGGTAGCTGGCGAGCGGCCAGTGGACTACAAATTACTTTTTCCAGTCAGATTGGGTCCACGACTGCGCGACCCGCTCAGTCCCCGCCTTGTTGGGCAGCAACTTAGCTTCTACAGGTAGCTGCCTGGATGCTGTCAAAAAGTTTGCAACATCCCTCTCCGACAACTTGGACCCATATCTCAACCTCGAAACTACAATGACTCGCGCAAGATAGCTTATCAGAAAAGATTACAAGGCTCTTCCTGTTATCACAGACGACTGTGGGCATTAAGATGTTTGTAGGCCAGAATATTAAGACACCGTAGGAATACAATGAAATACATGAAAAACTGAAAAAAAAGGAACTACAAATGGGATTTGCTTCTAGCCAGTGGTGGCGGACTATGCGGGAGGGGGGGGGGGCTCCTAATACCTCAAAAGCACTTTCTTTTATTTATCTATTTATTTTGGAGCGCCCTTAGCCTTTCGTTCCGGGGCCTCCAAACCTCAAAAGTTACTTTTTTATAGCAACATGTGTATTTCCATTTGAGCAGGGGGCCTTATTTTGTCGCCGCGGTGGAGTAGCCGAGCGTTCTAAAGCGTCTCGCTGCGGAGCGCGCGATTGCTTGCCGTGGAGGTTCGACTCCTCCCTGGGGCATGGGTGTGTGTGTGTTGTCCTTAGGTTAGTTTACTTAGATTTAAGTAGTTTGTAAGCTACGGACTGTTGACCACGCAATTTGGTCCGATAGATTTACAAACATTTGCCCTATTTTGTTTTGCCACCGCCCCGGGCTTCCGACAGCCTTAGTCCGCCACTGCTTCTAGCATGAGGTTCGTTAAAAGAAAGAGACTGGAACTTTAGAGAAATATGACATATTTAAGGCTTCCGACAGCCTTAGTCCGCCACTGCTTCTAGCATGCGATTCGTTAAAAGAAAGAGACTGGAACAGTAGAGAAATATGACATATTTAATAATTATTAAGTACGACATACACTGGTTGCAAGTAGGCATTATTAATCAAATAAGGAAATCAACCCAAAGAAGGATGTGTGTGCCGTATTCACTTAGCAGTTTTGAAATAAGTACACTTATTTATTTTGCAAGTAGCGAATCCGGCAATGCTTCACAATTATTAAATACTAACTGAAAAGAGGCGTTGTCCGGGTATTTATTTATCGAAGCCTAGAGTTAGTATTTCTCCTATCCCTTCTCTCTGCCCATCTCCTTTTTTTTCTAAAAACATATTATATTTATGGGAGAATATATACGAAATATGGTTGCTTTGAATAATGAACAAAATTATAAGTGCGGTATTAAAACAGAGAAAGATAGTGATCAGAACACAAATGATATGTAAGATTCATACATTCATTTAATTCAAAACTTGACTATGATCAATATTTCTTGTTATTTGTTCCGGGCTCTAATATCAATAAATTCTTTGGTGAGCCCACCCCTGAGCAAGAGACATAAAGCTGTCTATGTGAGAAACATGAAGACGTCAAATGTACAACGCAGTATTTAATAGATGACCTTATGATTGTTAATTATAATAGAAAATGCAAGTCTCATTGGAGACTGCAATCTCTTGAAGTTAAAAAGTACATCTGTTGAAAATAATGGGTTCTCGTTGGATGCACACTGTTTCATTATCTTCCTTTCAAAGTAGCTCTGCAGAAGTCTGTAGCTTTCGCCTAAAGCCCTGTGTCCTTTACAGTTTAAAGTTGGTTCAAAGCTATGAACAGACTTACTTTCTAAACAGTCACGCGAGCAGTTTATTTGAGAATGTTGTTACAGATGTGCACGTGGCGCGCTCGTTAGACAGCCGCAGTGGAGTAGCCGAGCGGTCTAAAGCGTTTCGCTGCGGAGCGCGCGGTTGCTCGCCGTCGGAGGTTCGAGTCCTCCCTGGGGCATGCGTGTGTGTGTGTGTGTGTGTGTGTGTGTGTGTGTGTTGTCCTTAGGTTAGTTTACCTTAGTTTAAGTAGTTTGTAAGCTACGGACTGATGACCACGCAGTTTGGTCCGATAGATTAAAACATAAAAAAATAAAAAAATAGACATATTTATTTCTAAAACATGTATATTAACTTGACAACAGCACTGCAACACAGTGGCATAAGAATAAATATACTGACAAGGCAATTGCAGACTTTTGAGCTTTAGTACTGCCGAAGTCACATTAATTACATGTAATCCGGTCAGACTGTTAAATTTCGAAAGTCCCATGTACGCCTGACCGCTTGTGAACACTGAAGAGATGTCCATCAGCGAGTTGTTTGGAATTACTTATTATGTCATTGTGTTGCGGTGAGATTACCAAGTCATTGAACAACGGCCAAAACAATTATGGGATCAGCTCAGATATCTAGATTCTGAAGTACTGTTATCAACAGAGTGAACTAAAATGGTTCGACGTCTTTCTGTCGGTTCTGCGGAATGGAGACAACAACATTACGACAACCGGTATAGTGGTAATAACAGAATGTTGCTACAGAGGGGGTAGGTGATGACTTGTGTTTACTCTACCAAACGAATTGCACAAGCATTTGGGAATAGTGTAGTGAGCAGCTAGTGCAATGTAATAACAAGGTGACTTACCCGAAGCAATGGCGTGAAGAGCCATAGGAAGGTTGGAAGAGGGACAGGCACAGACGGAGGTGACTGCAGCTATTGGGGTGTCCCGGCGATTTTAGACAACAGGAGACGCTAAAAGTAGGCAAAACCAGGTCGATCATGGGTAACATCAGCCCGTAGTGACAGGAGGCTGAATGCAACTCACAAGGAAAGTATATGGGCTCGAACAAACATATCTGTATGAACGTTTGGTTACAGGATCTCTACGTACACCTCAATGTGCTGGTGGGTGTCGTTTTTCTGCAAAGCTCTGCAACCATGCTCTAGATAGCACTGTAGATGTAATTGTAGACGCCATACGTAATGCAGATATCTTAACTATAACTTATGTAATAATCATCGTACATGTTCTCTAGCGAATTGTCATCAAAAGCCGTGATGATAGTTGCAACTTTAACCTTCTTCCCGAAAGATTGTTGGTATTCACTGCCACTGCTTCCATCGCTTCTTCCCGCCCTTAGCGTAGCACTACCACTTGCAATGAGTTGTTCGTCATTATCATCCCTATTATCATTATTATGAGTTTGTAACAACATTATCTGAATTATGCTCATATTTCTGTACCATAACAGATACGAGAAAGCATGCAAATGATTCATCTTCTACACGAATACCATCTTCACGAAGAAGGGTTTTTCGTAACTTCATCTCAACTTATCTCAATACATTAGCATGATTGATTAGCAATCGCCGCCCCATCTGACGCTTCACCACACAAATAACATCACAAAACGCAACTTCGGAGGCACACTGCACCGTCCCTACTGGCGAACCGACAGGTCAAAGTGCAATGCGGCATGGTACACGCAGAGGCCTCTAACGGACGACTGCAGAGTTTTTCAGAAACGGGAGTATCGCTAGAGGAATAAGGGATCTTTACATTATCTCTCATACGATTTTGATGTATATGTGTTTGTTCGAGCCCAAGTACTTCCCTTGTCAGCTGCAGCGCACCCTTCAGGCAGCAACAGGACGCGCAATATCAACACAAACAGTCCGAAATCGCTTTCGGAAATGTGGCCTCTACGCAGTAAGGCCTATGTTGTGTGTTCCATTAAAACCACGACACCGCTTCGGCCGCAGAAACTGGGCGGAGGAACAATAGGATTGCAGTCGTAAAGAATGGGACCGGATTCTGTTCACTGATAGCTTTTGTGTTCAGCCAGATATCGTCGTTGCCTCATCTGGAGAGAACGTGGAACTCGGAACAATCTGCTTACGTGCGGGAAGCATCATATCTTGGTGGTGGACGAACGACGTGGGCAGGTGTCAGTACTGGTTTACGTACGGACCTCTATGTCGTTGAGATTGACGGTTTGGCTGCTCAGAGGAGTAGGGACGATCTCTTTCGACCTTTTGATGTGCCTTGCGCTGGTGCCATAGAAGACGGGTTCCTTCTGGTGGACGATAACGCTCGTTCTGCAACGTGCTTGAAGCTGAGGGACTAGAACGAATGGAGTGGCTAGCCTAAAACCGACTGAGAATGACTGAGATACACTTGGCAGACTCATTGCAGCCAGACCAGCACCTCTCACAACGGTTGCAGAGCTGGAAGTTTCACTCATGGAAGAATGGCCAAATATCCCTCAAGAGTTGATTGATAACCTCATACTGGCCATGCCACGCAGGTGTAAGCTTGAAAGACGACCATCTGTCGTCTTCCATATATTTTTTGTATATTTCTGTAAAGTTATAATTTATTTAATGTCGCTAGATTATCATTTTGTTAAAACTTGAGCCCCCCTCTTTTCAAGGCTTGAGGAATAGCATTTTTATTTCATGTGTTAAAATATTAGTTAATATTGCTAAGTTTTTCTTATTTTGTTATGTTAATAATTTATTGTTATATTAATTAATGTGGCATAAATGTGGCTTCACCGCTACACCACTGTCCCTGTGAGTATGTGTACTTGTCTTACTTCTAAGTGGATGTGCGAGAATCTATGGCTGTCTGAATGTGGGGAGTGATACCTCGCTTTGCATCGTTCTCTCTGGCTCACAGTCGATAGCTGCTGAAGCAACCAAAGAGGTTTCTACACCCTTTGGTTTCAGTCCAGTCAGCGAGCCTTCTCTAGGGCGAGTCTCTCCGACCCTGCCACAGCTGATCTTCGATTTTCCGGCTTCTGGTGACTTCCTGCGTCCTGTGGCCGCTCGGTCTGGCCATTCTGTGCTGGTCGTCTGGTGAGATAAGGTTGGTTCTGCTCTTGATTTTGGAGATGGTAGCGTTTCATTGACTAGCACGATTAACTTAGATTCGTGAACTTAGAATAATTTTTTTAAAATATTTTCTCCGATTGTTTGCGGAAATGTGTTCTAGTTTTTCAATTCAGTGGTTTGCAATAGATAAATGCGGCGTGTGTGATTCTAGTTGCAGTTTGATAACGGCTTGGTATGTTAAAACCTTTTGTGATCATGTGGCGGTGCATGAACTCTGTGTAAATACTTTCTAGCTTTGTGGGTCCCGATTTCTAATAGGTGATATGTTCATTTTTTGTACAGTGCATGTAAAAATCTTCTCATTGTTTCCTTCCGTGAGTGATATGTGTGCCACGTGGTTGGTTCATAGAACAAAGCCTTCAGCTTCCACTCTTGTTTGTTCCATGCCCATCAGGCAAGTAACAATGCGGGTATCCTTCTGATTTCCATTAATATTTCGCGATCTTCTCTCCCCGCCTATTTTAATTTTGCTGTTGTTCTCCGACTGGTAGTACGCACTGTGTCTGTGGCAGTAATTCTCTCTGAGCCTTGTACAACCTCCTTCAATAGCTTCCTTATGTAATTCTAAGCATTTCTATGGGTTGCATGCCGTAGTTCTTATTCACATTTTTCCGACTTTGTAATTATTTCACTTTTACGAGTTTTTGAGACAGGACTTCATCTGTCTCTGTAAGCGCTCCCTAACGCGTGTAGCTGCATTTCTTTCGCTTCCTTATATAACTCTAAGTCTTTCTATGGGTTGCATGCTGTAATTAATTTTTTTATTTTTCGGAAACTGAATTTATTCAATTTTATCGGTTTTTGTAACCACATGGGTCCGAGTTCCGACTTCCGGGGTTTGCAGCTAGTCGACTGAGTTCACGCCACTTCTCATATAAATTAAGTACCTAACTCTATTTCTGACAGACCGCAACTTAAGAATCCACCGTGATTTTGTATAATGAATCCGATTTTCAACCACTTCACCTTCAGTAACGTAGCCGTGTGTCGCTGTTAGCGTGTTTGCTCGCGGTCCAATTCAGATGTAATTTAACTTGCTATACACACGCACCATCTCAAAACAGGCACGACAGACCAGAGCCAGCTTCAAAGTGTTTTGTATATTGTGTTTTGTGCTACCTCCGACTTGCTGAATTTCGCCTACGATAGCGGCGCCTGCCTTCCGCCTCGTCTCAGCACGCTGATTTTGGCGAGTTTCGCTGTGGCATTGCGTGTGTGTGAGCGAATGAGTGTTGTTTGTGAATCCTTCCCCCCGGTAACGTTAAATCATGTATAATTTAGGCTGGGCACCGTCCGCATTAATCCATGTAAGAGATGCATTTTTATTATGTTAACGAAATTGGTTCCCCATTTTGCCTGTTTTCTATCTGAATAAACAAGTTTCTGTTTAGCATAATCCGTAAGTTGCCTATAAATTGTAGTTTTAGAGCACCTTCCCTCTTTTATTTAATATTGTTCTCCACAAGTGCTGAGAACAAGATCAGATGCAATGTTTCTTATGTATAAATTCCGTTGCGCCTTAAATGTTTTCTTAGCCACCTTTTTAAGATAAATTTAATCGTGTTAATAATTTATTGTTATATTAATTAATGTGGCATAAATGCGGCTTCTCCGCTACACCATTGTCCCTGTGAGTATGTGTACTTGTCTCACTTCTAAGTGGATGTGCGAGAATCTATGGCTGTCTGATAGTGGGGAGTGATACCTCGCTTTGTATTTACTTTGGAAATACAGATGTTTAATATCATCGTTATAAATGTTGGGAGGTAACCAACCGAACTCGTGATTCCTTAGAGGCAATTCACCCAGACTTTGAACTCACTGAAAAATCGGCGTGCATCAGTTTGCACCTACTGTTTAACGTGGAATCAAACCACATGTCGTTTTTGGCGACTCTTCATGTCGTAGAGAGGTGAAGTATAGCTTAAAATGGACGATAAAGAGAGAGAGAGAGAGAGAGAGAGAGAGAGAGAGAGAGAAAGAGAGAGAGAGAAGAACGTTATGTGAGCAGGAATCGGTGCTGGGAGCTGTATAGCGTAACACAGCGATTTACCGCGAGATCATTATCATTAGAGTTAACCATGTGGTATCTGTTCTTTCGGTCATGTGCGAAAGAACAGGCACCATTGGTTGACATTAGCATGCCTCGATAGCCTAATTGGTTGAGGCCACTGCTGGCCCGAAGCAGGAAATCTGGGTTCGACACTGAGTTTATTTCAGTGCCCTGCAACGGTCGAGGTGTCTGAATGTTTCGAATACACATATAGTTATGCCTTTTTCGTCTATCTGTTAATAGATGTTATTGTACCGATCGAAAAGAAAATATGAAAGTTCGAAAATGGAACTGATATTTATGAATGTTTGGTTTTTTCCTTCCATTACAGGCTAAACACCAACTAAATAAAAAATTTGAGGTTTTTCTGTCTGCTAGAAGTAACTTAGCTTTGGTGAACGTTGAGTGAGTGATAAAACTATCGACTGAGTAGTTTACTTAGTTTTTCCCAGATGTCCTAATTTGTCTGCTCCTTATAGATGAGTGTGACTAGTCAAAGAATATCCGTAGAGTTATTTTTGCCACTGACAGCTTTCACGTGCAGCAGAAGTTTGAGATTCGGGGTACTTCTTTGATAATGCTTCAGAAGTTATTGAAAGCTTCACACACTGCCTTTCTGATTGCCATTCGTGTTTCTATACCATGGTGACACCAGTATACAGTTCCTTTGAATAATTTAGTGCCGTTTGCAGTTCTGTTAAGAGTCCACGTTCATACATTGTCCAGTCATTGAAAACCTCTCACGAAATTATATCCTGTATTCATAAATATGACTCAAATATCAATCTTACAGTTGGAAGGGCTGATTTTGAAAAGAAATCATTTACATGTTGACAAATAACAAGCAACACATGATAAAGGATATTTTTAATCCATGCTCATCATGCTGTCAGCCACAGTAAAGTATAATTTGTTACAAATAACACTGTATACACAGTCCGAAGTCTTCAGTATAAAATTCTATGAATATGTTTCGGATTATGTTTTGAATAGCAATTTTTTGACAGTGTATATATTTGGGTGTTACTGACGAGAACGAGTTTAGACCTTTGAAATACGGCAAAACAAACAATTGTACCGCTTTTCTAGAAATGGATATATGAATAACTACCATTAGTTAGTGCATTTTCAGTCCATATTTTTTCTACGAGAGGGATAAGTTACATGATAAAATGCGGGCACTTGCAGTACTAAGGCTTCATACATAAGTAATATATTTTTCATTTACGAAGTGTTTCTTCGAGATTTACTGTGAATATGCGATGTCTGTTTGCGGTTCCAGGAAAGGGCGAGGAAAGGGTGTATATAAATGCAGAGACGCTCTAAGGATCATTCTTGCGACGATACGGACTGCAAACGGGGAATCCCAATGATATATATATATATATTAAAATTTCCCGACACCTATTATTTTATAAGTTACAGAGGTAAACACATATATATACAGGGTGTTTCACTAAGTATATATATATATATATATATATATATATACAGGGTGTTTCACTAAGTGTGTTTACCTCTGTAACTTATAAAATAATAGGTGTCGGGAAATTTTAATGCGGTAGGTCAACACAAGAAATGTTACCCTTTCTGCGGAGCTATGAACATAGTTTATTGTATCATTTTCCAAAAAGTTACAGCACAAAGATATAATTTTTTAAATGGAACAATAGTTTTTTCTATCGTGCATTGGAATCGTTGAAACCAGCTGCGTCCAAATCAATTACATTCCTATCACTGTTAGTTTGTGAGCTACAACCTTTCAAAGTTTCAGGGGTAGATACCACATGCTGTACATAATACATGGCTGTGTGGTGGGTGATGGATGTTATGGCGGTGGGAAGTTGATTTACATGAGATGTTCAAATGTGTGTCCATGTTCCTCGATGCATAATGCAATGCGCCGTCGAAAGGATCTGCGTCCTCAGTGCGCCGTTTTAGATCATCTGGGGATGTGGGATCAGTGACATAAACACGATCCTTTAGATATCCCCACAAAAAGAAATCTGTTGTTGTTGTGGTCTTCAGTCCGGAGACTGGTTTGATGCAGCTCTCCACAATACCCTATCTACATCTACACGGGATACTCTGCAAATCACATTTAAGTGCCTGGCAGAGGGTTCATCGAACCACAATTATACTATTTATCTCCCATTCCATTCTCGAACGGCAACCTACATCTGTCTGCTTACTGTATCCATCTCTTGGTCTTCCTCTGCGGTTTTTACCCCACACACTTCCCTCCAACGCTAAATTCACAATTCCTTGATGTCTAAGAATGTGCCCTACCAATCTATCCCTTCTTTTAGTCAAGGTATGCCAGAAATTTCTTTTCTCCCCAATTCTGTTCAGTACCTCCTCATTAGTTACGCGATCCACCCACCTAATCTTCAGCATTCTTCTGTAGCACCATATTTCGAAAGCCTCAATCCTCTTCCTGTCCGCACTGTTTATCGTCAATGTTTCACTCCCATACAAGGCAACACTCCATACAAATGCCTTCAGAAAGGACTTCCTTAAGCTTAAATCAATATTCGATGTTAACAAATTTCTCTTTTTCAAGAACGCTTTTCTCCCCATTGCCATTCTGCATTTTATATCCTCTGTACTGCGACCATCATTTGTTATTTTACTGCCCAAGTAACAAAACTCATCTACCTCCTTTATTGCTTCGTTACCTAATCTAATTCCTTCAACATCGCCTGATTTTCTTCGACTGCACTCCATTAGCCTAGTTTTTCTCTTGTTAATGTTCATCTTATATGCACCTTTCAGGACACTGTCCATTCCCTTCAACTGCTCTTCCAGGTCTTTTGCTGTCTCTGAGATTATTACAATGTCGTCGGCAAAACTCAATGTTTTTAATTCTTCACCCTGAACATTATTCCTTCTCCAAATTTCTCCTTGCTTTCCTTTATAGCTTGCTCAATGTACAAATTGAACAACAATGGAGAAGGCCTACAATCCTGTCTTACTCCCTTTCCAACCACTACATCCCTTTCATGCCCTTCAACTCTGACAACCGCTGTCTGTTTTTTGTACAAGTTGTAAATAACCTTACGCTCCCTATATTTTACTCCTGCTTGCTTCAGAACTTGAAAGAGTTTATTCCAATCAACATTGTCAAAAGCCTTCTCCAAATCTACAAAAGCTAGAAATGTAGGTTTGCCTTTTCTTAATCTATCTTCTAGGATAAGCCGTAAAGTGAGTATTGCCTCCCGTGTTCCTACATTTCTCCTGAACCCAAACTGATCTTCCCCAAGGTCGGCTTCTACCACCTTTTCCATCCTTCTGTATATAATTCGCGTTAATATTTTGCAACCATGACTTATTAAACTGATGGTTCTGTAGTTTTCACACATGTCAGCACCTGATTTATTTGGAATGGGGATTATAACATTTTTCTTAAAGTCTGTGGGTACTTCACCTGTCTCATACATCTTACACACCAGGTGAAACAATTTTGTCCTGGCTGGTTCTCCCAGAACTTCAGTAGCTCTGAGGGAGTATCATCTACTCCAGGGGCCTTGTTTCAACTTAGGTCTATCATTGCTCTATCAAATTCATCTCTCAGTATAGTACCTCCTATTTCATCCTCATCTACTTCTTCTCGCCTTTCTACAATATTGCCGCTAAGTTCATTTCCTTCATAGAGCCTCTCTATATACCCTTTCCACCTTTCAGCTTTCCCTTCTTTGCTGAGAACTGGTTTTCCCATCAGAGTCCATGATATTCATAGAGCTGTTTTTCTTATCTCCAAATGTTTCTTTTATTTTCCTGTAGGCTGTATCTATTTTTCCTCTATTTATACTTTCTTCTGCATCCTTGCATTTGCCTTCTAGTCACTCCTGCTTAGCCATTCTGCACTTCCCGTCAGTCTCATTTCTTAGTCGTCTGTACTCCATTTTGCCTGTTTCATTTACTGCATTTTTATATTTTCTCTTTTCATCGACTAAATTTAGTATCTCCTGTGATACCCACGGGTTTTTTGTAGGTGCCTTCCTGCCTATTTTGTCCTCTGCTGCCTTCACTATTTATCTCTCAATGCTACCCACTCCTCCTCTACTATTTTATTTCCCCCCGTTTCTGTCAACTGTTGCCTAAAGCTCCCTCTGAATTTTTTAAGAACTTCTGGTTCCTTCAATTTATACAGGTCCCATCTCCTTATTTTCCTACCCTTTTGTAGTTTCTTCAGTTTCAGCCTACAGTTCATAACCAACAAGTTATGGTCAGAGTCTGTATCTGCCCCTGGGTATGTTTTACAGTTTAAAACCTGGTTCCGAAATCTATGTCTTACCATTATAAAATCTATCTGGTATCTCCCGGTGTTTCCTGGTCTCTTCCACGTATACAACCTTCTTTTGTGATTCTTAAACTAGGTGTTTGTTATAACTAAATTATGTTCCGTGCAAAATGCTACCAGGCGGCTTCCTCTTTCATTCCTTTTGCCCAGACCATATTCATCTACTATCTTCCCTTCCCTTCCTTGTCCTACTACCGAATTCCAGTCTCCCATAACAATTAAGTTTTCCTCTCCCTTAATTGTCTGAATAATTTCCTTTAGCTCCTCATATATTTCTTCGATCTCCTCATCATCTGCAGAGCTAGTTGGCATATAAACCTGTACTACTGTGGTCGGTATTGGCTTCGTATCTATCTTGACTATGATAATGCGATCACTGTGTTGCTCATAGTAGTTTACCCGCGTTCCTATTTTCTTATTCGTTATCAGACCTACTTTTGTAACACCCCCATCTGATTTTGTATTTATAATCCTGTACTCGCCTGACCAGAAATCCTGTTCCTCTTTCCACTGAACTTCACTAATCCCCACTATATCTAACTTCAACCTATCCATTTCCCTTTTTAAATTTTCTAGCTTCCCTACCCGATGAAGGAATCTTACATTCCACGCTCCGATCCGTAGAATGCCAGTGTTGTCTTTCCTGATGATCACATCCTCCTGAGTAGTCCCCGCCCGGAGATCCGAATGGGGGACTATTATACCTCCGGAATATTTTACCCGAGAGGATGCCATCATCATATGTTCATACAGTAGAGCTGCATGTCCTCGGGAAAAGTAACGGCTGTAGTTTCCCCTTGCTTTCAGCCGTTCGCAGTAACTGTGTGGCAAAGCCACATTAGCTGATGTTACAAGGCCAGCTCAGTCAATCATCCAGACTGTTGTCCCTGTAACTACTGAAAAGGCTGCTGCCCCTCTTCAGGAACCACACGTTTGTCTGGCCTCTCCACAGATACCCCTCCACTGTGGTTGCACCTACGGTACTGCTATCTGTATCGTTGAGGCACGCAAGCCACCCCACTTCGGCAATGTCTGTGGTTCATGGAAGAAATCTACCGGTGTTAAATCGGGCGACCTCGCGGGCCACGAATGAGGACCATGGCGCCCCAACCATCTTCCTGTAAACCTGTTGTTTAGTTCTTCCACAACAGCACGCGCAGAATGGGCTGGGTGACCATCGTGCTGCATCCACATATGGACTCCGTGTGTAGACACACATGTTCAAGGAGACCACCCAAACTGTCGGCTCTAATAGCGCGATATAACTCACCTGTCAGTGTACCTGGGAAGTAGTGTGGACCGATGATTTCATCCCCAAGGATTCCACATCACCCGTTAATAGACCACCTACGGTCGACAGGTCGTACCCACCGAGGATTGTCTGCGGTCCAGTAGTGCATGTTATGGCGATTCACTGCACCATAATTTGTGAACGTGGACTCATCAGAGAACATAACAGCGCGAAATTACGCATGGTCCACTCACAGAATGTCACTCTTGCACGGAAATCGTTCCCATGCAGCTCCTGGGTCAGTGGCAGGCGGTACAGGTGAAACCTGTAGCCGTGTACTATACGCCGCACAGATGTGAGACTGACACCAGCGACTGCAGCAACGGCTCGTAAGCTGACATGAGGATCGTGGTGTAGTGCAGATAAAACAAACACCTCCGTCTCCTCACTTCTTGCAGGTCTTCGTCTGTTACTGCGGCGCATTACCAAGCTGCCTGTTTCCCGAAGTTGTTGTTCAGCACGTAAGAACGTAATGGCTGCCGGGGCTCTTCGCCTAGGATATCTCATGGCATACGCCGTGGCTGCTTCAGTGGCATCGTGTCAACGTACTCGTTGTTCGTGTATGCCAGCGTCATCCGATGTCAGTAACTGTGGTATATTGAGCCCCAGTTGTTTGTGTGGCTCCAACTGTCGGGTATACGGCCGTGTGCGGCGACAGTCGGCAGTCTAACAGCGCATCGAGGTAGCTTCTCGCTCCGTGACACCGGCGACGTTACAACTCGGCCGCACCACATTTAGAAAGCGCATTGCATTATGCGCAGCGTTTGTGGTATCTGCCCCTGAAACGTTGAAGGGTTGTAGCTCCAAAACTAACAGTGATAGGAATGTAGTTTAAATTGATTTGGACGCAGCTGGTTTCAACGATTCCAATGCACGATAGAAAAAACTATTATTCCATTTAAAAAAATAATATCTTTGTGCTGTAACTCTGTGGAAAATGATACAATAAACTATGTTCATAGCTTCGCAGAAAGTGTAACATTTCTTGTATTGACCTACCGCATTAAAATTTCCCGTCACCTATTTTATAAGTTACAGAGGCAAACACACTTAGTGAAACACCCTGTATATATATATAAAATTGAGAAACTCTTGAAAATTGTATTTGGCATAACAGTAAATTGGGTTAGTATAGTAAACCAACGAGCAACTCCCCCCCCCCCCCCCCTCCAACGCTCTCCCAAAAAGTCCTTGATTTTCCAGATGCCAAATGTTTCCGATGACCTTGCACTGCGCAAGTGACAGAAAAATTCGAAAAAAGGGCATGTTGTTACGGACCGTCGTCTAGCACCGAGTACCCCGGAAATCGCGAATCTAGCTACTATTCTGGTGATAATCAATAGACAGTGACTGAAGGACGCAGAAACCACGAGCAGACGACAGACAATGCGTTGAGCTTCACGCTCATCACGCAACTCGGAGGCCGGGGCCCTGCCGCCTATAAAAGGCAGGCAGCGATCTGGGCCACACAGAAAACAATGGCGGTGCGCGCACAAACGTTTCGGAGCACAGCTCATTGTTAAAAGTGTGGCTCCGTAACGGACACCCGCTGAACTCTCCGTGTTGATGCAGCGACATCGTCAGTTAAGATTCAAGCAGGAACGGGGCCATTGTGTTTAGACCGTACATCAGTATAGCGAATGGAGCACTTTTACTTGGTAAACCAAGTCGCTGGTTGTATCGGAATACGCCGTTACCTAAATGCAGGTGGGTCACTAAGGTGATTAAAAGTCATGAGATAGATAGGGATGCAGAATCGTTGATAAAAACATCGATGTTCAGACATCGATGTTCCTGCGGAGAAATATCGATGTTAAAAAAACATCGCTCTGAAAAACGATACATCGATGTTTTTCCGATGTTTCCATACGTTTAAGAAATATTAGGAAAAACACACTGAAATGAAGCTGTGTTGCCAGAAAGAATCTGCCTTATTTATGTTCTTTCACTAGGTTACGAATACACAGCGAAATGGCAGATTAGAATGAAAAAGAAATTGGGAATAAGGTTTCGGTACCTATTGCGCTGATTTTACTTGGGATTTACATCGATTTGTTCATTACATGCGAAATAACTTGTGTTTTGTTGACGTATTGCATTTTTCTTAGCTGTCGACGTGGAGAAAATTAAACATTATGCATCTTTCAGTTATTGCTCAATAATATATTTATAAAATGAATATTCATCAATGACGTTTATCAAATCACGTACCTTGCTGAAATGAAAATCTATGTTATACTTGGCTTGTTGGCTTTTGTCTCGGATTTTTCGTCAACTTTTGTTTGTTGTTGTAACTGACGTTTTGACTGTACGATATCAGTCTGACTGGGTAGCCCTGACAAAGATTCGATTGCACTTGTAACGTCACAGCTGCGTCCACCTAATCCTCAATGGGCGAAGTTGCCGTTACATTCTATTTTAGCTTAATCATTTAATAATTGTTCCAATGATTTGACAGTATGGGATGCGGACAATTACGAGGTTGATCCACAACAGTAAACTTTGTTAACTTCCTTTATTATGGAACGACAAATGTTAAAAACTCTTCCCTTTAAACACACTGATTTAATAGCTGCGTGCCACTACGATGAATTCTACAAGTCCACACTGAAACATTTCAATATACAACTGCAACCCGTATGCGATACGACGGAATGGCAAAAACTTTAGCCACCACTAAACGCAGGTTACGAACTCACTGCCGACATGCTACCGGCTCGCTCTGCGGTCTGCGGCACACCGGCCAACAAACAAAGAACATTCCAACCTAAGCATTGTTGCCAGCAGCTCTCGCTGCACACCGCCGATAACTATCGTTCGGTTACTAACCTAAAACCCTGTATCCTCACACACTGATGTTGGAGGGTGAAATTCCAGTAATGCCAGCAGCCTCTGCTGGACAAACATCAGATTAATCATCAGATTGTTTCATATTTCACTTGCCTACTATTTCAAAAGTATGAAAACAGCGACGAGCGACGACAGCAGGAGCACCACACTTGAGCTGACGCTGACTGCATAACTAATAAAGTAATAATGGAGTTGTCAATCAATTGTTGAACGATGTCGATAGTTTTGGACTTCTGTCGTCGATGCATCGGCGATATATCGCTGTTCAAAACATCGATGTTAACATCGATGTTTATGGACGAAACATCGATGTTTTCAAAACATCGATGTATCGTTTGCATCCCAAGAGATAGATGCACAGATACAGATGCCTTGTCACTTTTGGTCTGGCGATGTGATAAGACTTCCGAAATGATTATCGTCGTACGCAGGACTGGCCTTAACCTTCCAGACGCCTCGGGCGAGTCGCCATTTGGCGCCCTGTACTACACATACACCGAACGTTGCAGTGCTATGCCACAAGGTATGTAACTTGTTTTCTAGAGATCGTCCTAAATAGTTAATTACGCCATCTTATGCTCATAGCATGGTGGTTTCCTTGTGTATTTAAGTATTTTACAAACAGCAATGAAAGCCAAATTTTTTGAAATCCCGCTGAGACGTATCCATTTGAGTATTGTGTAGCCTGTGACGTCACTGTCCAGCATGTTACAGTTTCGAAAATTATCTAAAAATATTGCGTTCTACTGCAGAGATGCGTGAAATATGGTCGAAACACATTCATAGGCCCCAAATAAGATAGCGATCGCTTCGTGCGTTTATTTCTGAGGGGATTATTTTGATGTTTTATTAGTTCACTGTTAATTATCATGCTCTGCAACTGCAATCTTTAAAGTTTTATCATGTAATTAAACTTTAAAGGGGCAGCCCTCAGTCGCAAAGTACGAATATAATTGTAACCAGGTTTCAGTGCCGCTATGGGCACCTTCTTCAGACGAAGATGAATATGTGAAAACTACATGTCAAGATCTAAAATAATACAAAAAATATCTGACAATCAGATAGTCATACCTAAAAAAAAAAAATTGTAGCCAGGCGGAGCAGTCACTAGTGTGTGCAATGTCTCCGCTGCTAATGTTATTTGTCGACGTTAGCAGCGGAAACATTGCACACACTAGTGACTGCTCCGCCTGGCTACAACTTTTTTTTTTTCTTTTTTTTTTCTTTTTTTTTTTTTTTTTTTAGGTATGACTGTCTGATTGTCAGATATTTTTTGTATTATTTTATATCTTGACATGTAGTTTTCACATATTCATCGTCGTCTGAAGAAGGTGCCCATAGCGGCGCTGAAACCTGGTTACGATTATATTCGTACTTTGCGACTGAGGTCTGCCCCTTAAAAGTTTAATTGTATTGTAACAGTCGCTGATTCACAGCCATGCACAAAACTGTTTTATCATGTATATAGTAGGAAGCTTGTGTTTGGATTTGGAAAACAGTTAATCAGGATATGAAAATTACCTGTCAGTAGACGTTTCTGAAAAAAGAAAAAAAAAAAAAAAAAGAAAAGAAAAGAAAAGAAACGATCACTGGCATGTGAGTGTAAATTGTTGCGCTAACACCATATGCATTGTAACAAACATTGGATGGCGCTGTATGATTCCATTGCCTTAGGGGAGTATTCTCCACGAAATGCAGTACATGCATTGCATGATCTGTTAAATGCTGTTGGTGAGTCATTAAGTCAAAATATTAGATATAAATCCATTCGTATTAATGAAACCATAATTTAACGCCAGTATTTTCTTTCATTTAAACCGACAGTTAGTTTCTGTGGTGAATGAGAGAATTTGCAGTTGCATGTGCGCTTCCTTGTTGTCCTTGAAGCGAATAAGACATGCGCTGTAGTAGGTAGTCTCGAGTGTGACACATGGATGGATGCAGGCTGTAGGAATATTGCATTCAGCACGTTTTCTCTTCAGCTACCTCGAATTCAGTGCGCAGTCGCAAGATTTGTGACGGGTGTAGAATGAGACGGAATAATATTTTAGTTCCGCAAAATGAGTGATTGTAAATTGTAATACTGACGTTACAGTAGAGGCGTTTTTTTTTTGTTTTTTTTTGTGACATGCATCATTAGCGACCCTGGGTAGCCGGTACTGGTCGCACGGCTGGACGCGGAATTGTAGTTGGTGTAAGAAGCATGAGACATTCCATTTTGAAACTCGTTCGGGTATTCAATATTTGAAAACGCACAATGTCAAGAATGTGCCGAGGATACCAAATGTCAGGTATCAGCTCTCACTACAGAATGGCCGACAGTCTGCACTTAATGACGGAGGGCAGCGGCGATCACGTAGCAGACTCGTCACTGCGAAGAGATAACAAGCTATGAGTGAAGTAACCGCGGAAATCAATGTGGGAGGGCATGTGCGAACGTGCTGTTAGGTTAAAGCGGTGCAATTTGGCGTTAATGGGATAAAGGCAGCAGAAGACCGACTCGAGTTCATATTCTAACAGCACGACATCACCTACAACCAGGCCCGGTGGTTGAAGTGGGTACCCACACAAAAGTTTTATCAAATTATTTTTCCTCACAAGTTTTCCATTGCTTGTGAAAATCGAAAATGTCTAATTTTCATTCTGCGTGAGTTTTTAGTTTCATTACGCTTCTCACTCTATTTTGAAAAAAGCATGCGGTTTAAAGATCTGATTTTTTGACGCGTGCTGATACAGCATCTTAGCTTTCTAGTACAACCTTATCTTAATTCCTAACAGACGTTTTAAAATTACACTCTTTGTCAAGGATGAAAACATAATTTATTCAAAAAGTTCGACAGCGGGTAGCTTACTGTTCATTACAGCGAGTGAAATAGAACTAAAAGTACAGAAAAGTACGCACTGTGCAATCTTCTTAGTGACTTTCCCATTACTTTATATGAAACTTTATTACTTTACAGCTAACGAACGTACGAGCATATGGAATACGTTTCCAGATACGTTATGGCTCAAAAATTTCTTAAGTAATAGATCCCAGTACGTTGTCATCGCGGCGAGAGTTCATGAGAGACAACGGTATCGTCTGGAGTGCTCCAGGAAAGTCATTATTCCCTGTCTACATAAATTATTTGACCGAGAGAGTGAGCATCAATGTGCGGCTGTTTGCTGATGGTGCTGTGGAGTATTGGAACGCGTCGTCATTGAATGATTGTAGTAGGATGCAAGATGACTTGCACAAAATTTCTTTTTGGTGTGAGGAACAGCAGCTAGCTCTAAATCTAGGTGTTGCAGATGAGTAGGGAAAGCAATGAGATAATATTCAAATACAGCGTTAGTAGTGTGCTGCTTAACACGATCGAATCGATTGAGTGTTGCATATCGACATGAAATGGAGCGGGCATGTAACGAGTCGTGGAGAAAGCGGTTGATCGCTTTCAGTTTAGAACTGATTAGTAGTAGAACGAGGTACCCTCAGCCACGCGCCTTACGATGGATTGCGGAGTATGTGCGTAGATGGAGATGTATATATGTGTAGAAGTCTTTACAGGATAATAGGCATTAGAGGCAGTACATAACCCCATGACTGTAACAATTTAATAAAAACTTGACGTTCATTCTCACGTTCTTAAAAAAGCAAGAAGGATGCGATTTACCTTTCTGATTGTCTCGGTGTACACCTACATGCAGGAGAACTGTAAATGTTTATCCGATATAAATAACATGGGAAGGAATTACGGCTGAAATCGTAACACGGTTCACTTAAGCTCTTTTGAAGCATTGTACTGAAGTGGCTTGAGGTTGTATGTAATAGTGCGAAATAACCACCTTTCTGTAGTTAACTTTCGTTCCACTTCTGTTGCCTTTCGACTAGAGCAAGGAGCTTGTTGGCATCTTACAGCACCGGTATACAATCTGCATACGCTGTTTTGTAGTAAAAATATTGCCTGTTACTTTCGGTTGTTTATACAAGATGTCCACTTCCTCATTGTGTTTTATAGCCTTATGAGAATTTCTCCTTAGAAGCTTAATATTTTAAATTCTGCCTTTCGTATGGCACAGGTTAATTGACTTCATCACATCCAGAATATTTCGGGTAGTTGTTTTATTCCAACGCCGATGCTAGATATTTTGGGAAAGTCCAGGGAATCCGAATGATTAACATCCTAGAGATTGAAGTTGAAAAAATAAATTTAAGGGATTCTAAAACTGCCATCCCGCCTGCAGGGAAATAGGAATCTGTCTTGGGTAATTAGAATATTTTCCGTCCGAATTTAAGTATTTTTCTTGAGAATTTCTGATCCATCAGTATAGAGATATATGAAATCTGGCCACTTTTCGATACATAGAAACGAAAGTTGAGATTATTAAATTATTGTTCGAAGTAGTTAGTTTCAAATATTATATTGGCACTTGAAAACTGGAGGCTACTCAGACACTGGGAATTGGAACATTGAACGTCTGAAGTGATAGAATATGTTGTGTTGAAACTGAAGCAGATGGCTGGAGTTTTAATTATTCTGATAGAAGCCGTCAATGGTAGTGCATCTTTGCCTATCGAGTGCAATTCTGAATTCCAGCGTTATTTCAAGAAAGTGACTTTTAGTGCTAGCTTTTGATTTTTTCCAGCGTAAAAACAAACCAAATGAAGAGTGATAAAAATCACCAGTTAACTCACAAAGACATGACGGAAACGAAAGATGAAGAAGATAAACGTCTAGAACAAGGTAGAAGGATTTCAACATACATCTCCTTCAGTTAAATCAGGCGCAAGGCCTTTGATACCGTTCCGCACCGTCGCCTGACGAACAAAGTGCGAACGTATGGAATATAAAACCAACTGTGTGACTGGATTGATGCGTTTCTAGTTAACAGTAAGTAGCGTGTCATTCTCAGCGGAAAGAAGTCTTCAGGCGTTAAAATGATTTCATGTTTCCCTTAGGGTTACAGGACCGTTGCTTTTCACAATATTTGTAAACGACCTCGTAGATAATATCGGAAGTTAGGCTTTTCGCGGATGATGCTGACGAGCTGAAAGAACATGCTACCACATGGCTGAATAAACAGGCGGCAACCTTCTATGAAGAACGCATACTGAAACTTGGGCCACGCTATGACAAGTGCCTACAAAATTTCGGCAGCTATGTAGAAAAGTAGTTTAATAATTGTAGACTTTTGTACAATAAATATTTATTCTGTATCTGTACACGTTTGTTTTATATAACCAAACGGAACTTACTTTCTGGACGTAACTTGTATTTGAATTGGAACGACCATATAAAAGCAGTCATGGGTAAGGCAGATGCATGCCGGCCGCGGTGGCCGAGGGGACTGAGGCGCTCTAGTCACGGTCTGCACGACCACTACGGTCGGGGGTTCGAATCCCCCCTCGGGCATGGATATTTGTGTCGTCCTTAGTCTTAGCTAGTTCATAAGTAGTTTGTAAGCTTAGAGACTGATGACCCCGTAGTTAAGTCCCATAAGTTCTACAAACATTTGAACATTCGCAGATGCCAGGCTGAGATTCATAGCCAGAATTCTGAAGAAGTGTACTCTTCAGCAGGAAGGAAGCGGCACACAAAACTCTCTTTCGAGCAGCGCTTGAGTATTGATCAGTACTAGGGACCTGTACCAGGTAGAGTTAATAGAAGACATAGTGAAGATGCAACGGAGAGCAGCATGCTTCGTTACGGGCTCATTTAGTAAGCTAGAAAGCGTCACAGAGATTATTAAGAAACGCCAGTGGCACACAATGCAAGAGAGACGTTCTGTATAGTGGTACGCGCTTTTGTCAAAGTTCCAAGACCAAACGTTTCATGAAGAGTCAACCAATATATTGCTTCCTCCTACGTATTTCTTGCGAAGCGACCTCAAGGATAGGATCAGAGAAATTAGGGCCCACACAGAGGCATAAAGGCAATCAGTTTTTCCGCGAACCACACGCGACTGGAGTAGGAGGAAGTGGCAGTAGTTTCCGCCACACACCGTGAGGTGGCTGGCCGAGTATGGATGTGGATGTAGAACCGCTAATGGTTTGGTGATTCAAGTGGAGAGGGCCCAGTGTTACTGGCGAATGTTGGATTCGGTCGTTGCCACGAACGGCGTAAAGCGAGTCATCGGAAAGCGTAGTGGAGGAAGGACAGGTGCGCCACTAGGCAGGTGACCTCGGTACGCTGCGTTTGACGGCCGACGCGCTGTATTGGGGTCAGCAAGTGAAGCAACGCCGCGCGTGACCGACCGCCAGCCCGCGAGGCCGCTCAAACTACTGACGCCAACACCCACTCAGCAGGACTGCCTGACAGGGTTCATCGAACCGCATTCCATCCTGGAATAGCAGGCGGGTAGAAAAAACGCCTACATCTCTACCAAGTCCTGTCTTCTTTTGTTATGATTATTATTTAAGGTTCAAATTTTTGTAAAGTTATTGGACCTGGCTGCAGTGGTCATCGGTCCATAAACATACAAACTAACTGACGCTAAGAACTACACACACAACAATGCCCCAGGGAGGACTCGAACCTACGACGGGGAAAGCCAGCTGACTTACAAGGAGACCACATGGCTCACCTGCAGACGGGGATACCGCACGTCAGCTTCGACCCGTGACGTCATGCAGCGCGGTACTTTTGAGGTGCGTGCGTGTTTGTAGAAGGCGTGAGTGATTATGTGCTGGTTGAGTTAAAGACGATAGTTTGTTTACAAACAAAACAGATTAATATTTTGTGTTTAAAAGTGATCTGTAGCTTCTCTCTGATAGGTGTAGGTTAACCGAGAGATCTTTTTTTTTTTTTCGTATGTGAGCGGCGAAGGCTTGAATTTTTGGGCTAAGACCTGTGATCGATGATACATTCTGTTATCTATAATAACTACAGATTATTTGTATCTACAATACAGAAGTATTAAGATATCCCGTATACTGGTTTTCCGACATCTTGATGACGTCATGGGTCAAAGCAGACGGGTGGTATCCCAGTCTACAGTTACGACGACAACATAGGTATCCGATTTTAGAGTTTTTTGATATTTGTGGTACCTGAAGTTCAGAACTCAAATAACCATCAACCAAAGCCATTCGACGCAACTCTCAAAAAGTTTTGAGATAATCGATTTTAAAATTTTACAAGTAAGCGTAAGTACCAATTATTAAATGAATTGCAGCATCTTTCGTTGTAGCTCAGATGGTAGCGTACTGGCACTTCTACCCTAGCGTGGATGGTTCGAATCCTGCCGAGACAGATTTTTTTATATGTTTTCGTTCGAATATTTGCTCAGTTTTAAATCTAATGGTAATTTTTACAAAAACTGCACATATTTTTATTTATTCGCAATTTTCTGTTTTTTTATAGTAATTTGTTAATAATTATGGTTTAAATCAAAAAGATATCAGTTACGTTTTTTACACTGTTCGTTTCACTATTAGTGGACGACGGTAGTCTTTGATTGTTCAGTTTGTGAAGCGCTACGACACTGTTTTTGGAAAGTCATCTCCATAACTACTAATGGCGTTCCAAGCAGCTAACCTACTCAACAATCTTTTTACGTGACGACAAGGTTTCCAACTCGTCTACATACATATAAACAAAAACTGACACAACACGTGGAATTACAGGTCCCAAAATATTTAATATAACTGTATAAGAAAGCGGAAAGGAAAAGTTGTCACAATGGGATTCGGACCAACAACTCCCTGGTTGTTAAACCAGAATGCTACCACATGAGCTACAACGACAGACGCTGTAACTCTTTCAGTTACTGGTACTTACGTGTACCGGGTGATCAAAAAGTCAGTATAAATTTGAAAACTTAATAAATCACGAAATAATGTAGATAGAGAGGTAAAAATTGACACACATACTTGGAATTACATGGGGTTTTATCAGAAAAAAAGTTCAAAAAATAATTAACAGATGCGATTCATCTGATCAGAAAATCAACAATTACCATAACAAATTAAGACAAAGCAAAGACGATGTTCTTTACAGGAAATACTCAATATGTTCACCATTATTCCTCAACGATCATCACCAACCGACGCACGCAAGACATCTTTCAAGCGTCTAGCAATAAAGGGTGGAGCGCAATCCTGCCTAAAAATCGTACGTTCCAGCCAGACTGAGGATGATGCGATTCTTTATCACATCGGCGCACCTCTCACCCGTCACGGTAGCAGTCACTGACGTTTTGCTGTCCAGCGCCATCTGTCGGATATGTTTTGAACCTTTTTTTTGTTCTAATAAAACCCCATGTCCTTTCAAGCAGGTGTGTCAATTTTTACCTCTCTATCTACATTATACCGTGATTTAAAAGTTTTCATATTTATGCTGACTTTTTCATCACCCGGTACTTTGCAAAATTTCGAAGTCGATTTTCTAGAGAATATTTTAGAGTTGCGTCGAATGACTTTGCCTGACTGTTATTTGAGCTCGGAACTTCAAGTACCATAAATATAAGGAAAGTCTAAAATCTGATACCCGTGTGGTCTCCTTGTTAGAGCCTTAGAACACAGGCCTCTTCCCGAGCGGCTGATGATCATTTCTCCCTACGTAGGGAGGGCTAGTGGGGAATCAATACTTTTTGCATGCAGAGTAGGGAGACGATCGAAATTTCGTAAGTAGATCTCTCCACAACGAAAAATGCCGTTGTTATAATAATCTCCACCCCAACTCGAGCTTAATTTCCATGACAATTTCTACCGTTATAATTAAAAAACGAGTTGCCCTTCACTGTATCGATGGTTTCAGTCAGTCCTGCCCATAATGATTCCACACCCGGCATCATTACTACGAAAGTCGAGGACAACCGTTCTATACCATCTTCTAAGCGTTCTCTGAATAAAACACATTCTTTCGTTTGCCTTCCCCTGGACAATTTCTGTGCTTTTTTCCAATTTATGTCAGTCGTAATCATAATTCCTAGGTGTTTACTTCAGTTTACGGCGTCTAGCTTTTAATGCTTTATCTAGTAAAGGAGGTAAGAGATGCAATCAACAAACTGAAAAGCCGGCCGTGGTGGCCGAGGGGACTGCGGCGCGCCAGTCACGGTCTGCACGGCCACTACGGTCGGGGGTTCGAATCCCCCCTCGGGCATGGATATTTGTGCCGTCCTTAGTATTAGCTAGTTCGTAAGTAGTTTGTAGGTTTAGGGACTGATGACCCCGTAGTTAAGTCCCATAAGCTCTACAAACATTTGAACATTTTTTTGAACAAACTGAAAAACCATAAAGCCCCGGGAGCAGACTAAATAACTGCAGAACTAGTTAAAAATGGGGGACAGAAATTGGCAGAAGTAATTCACAAAGTAAACTCAAGGGTGGAACTCAGCGATGACACCTAAAGAGTGGCAGGAGTCAGCTCTGATCCCAATTTTTAAGAAGGGCGACAAAATAGTATGTGGTAATTACAGAGAAATATCGCTATCACCAGTGTGTTTCACGCTTATCTCGAACATTTTGTTAAGCAGGTTTACACCATATGCAGATGAAATTGTGGCGGATTACTAAGCTGGCTTTCGGAGGAACAGATCAGACGAAATATTCACCCTGCGTCAAATTTTGGAGGAGAAATGAAAATATAATAAACCGGTTTTAATCTTTTTATAAATTTTACAAAAGCATATGATTCAGAATTGCGAACAAAATTGTACAGAATTGTTTTTTAATTTGGAATACCAAAGAAGTACGTTATGCTTACAGAAACGATTTTAAAAAACAGAAAAGGTAGAGAGCGCGTGGGGAAATTGGAGTCAGAAGAATTCGAAATAAAGACTTAAGCAGGGAGATGGATGGCCTGCCCCGCTACTTCTTAATTTAGTCCTAGAATATGTTGTGTGAATGGCACCAGATAATTCAGAAGTTGTGGAGTTAAGTGGAAATATTAAGATATTAGGGTATGCAGATTATCAAAACATCATTAGCGACTGGAAAGAATCTGTAACGGCAAATGCGAATGCGTTAATCAAGGCTAGTGAAGACGTAGGTCTGAGGACAAGTGATGCCAAATACTTGGTTAACAGCAATAGATGAGGAAACGTTAAGCATTGGTCACATGCAGTTTGAAAAAGTGGACGCGTTTAGAGTGTGGAGATTACTTCGAGAAATAAGATTGAATCCGAGATGAGGAAGAGATTACGGACTGGAAATGCTCGCTACTTTTCACTGATTAGATAACTCTCATCACGGTTGCTGCCTTTTTATGTTTTTAACCTATCGGACTCAACTGCTGGGTTATTAGCCCGTAGCTTACAAACTACTTAAACCAAGTTAAACTAATATAAGGCCAACGCCCATGCGCGAAAGGGGACTCGAACCCCCGATGGCGAACGGCCGCGCGCACCGCATCACGGCGCCCCAGTGCGCACGGCTAATCCGCCGTGGCGATTATTGTCTAGAAATGTAAAGATCGGAATATACAAAACTATTATTCTTCCAGTTGTGCTTTATGGGTGTGAAACTTGGTCTCTCACTTTGCAAAATGAAAAACAGTTTCGAGCATTTGGATACAAGATTTTGAGAAAAATTATCGAAGCAAAACGGGGTGATATTAGTGGGAGTGGCGAAAACTGCGTAACGAAGAGGCTGATGAAGTCTATTCAAGCCCTAACATAGTGGATGAAGACAGGGCAGCGAGCAGAGTATTAAAGGGAAAACGTCCTGTGGGGAGACCGAGGCGTAGATGGGAGGACAATGTGAAGGCCGATTTGAGGAGCCTAGGTAGTACTGAAGGCGACTGGAAGGAAGTAGCACAAGACACGGACAGGCGGTGAAAACGTGTTGCTGCGGTGATGCTTTCAAGTCCGGTATGGCCAGTAAGTAAGTATCTAGTAAACAAATATCAATGGATTTCTTTCAGTGCTCATTTAGACGTCCTCACAGTATTCATTATTTCGCGTCTAATGACAAATTTTTCACCATGATCTTCTAAATCGTGCCGGCCGCGGTGGCCGAGGAGACTGAGGCGCTCCATTCACGGTCTGCACGGCCACTACGGTCGGGGGTTCGAATCCCCCCCTCGGGCATGGATATTTGTGCCGTCTTTAGTATAAGGTAGTTGATAAGTAGTTTGTAAGTTTAGGGACACATGACCCCGTAGTTAAGTCCCATAAGCTTAACAAACATTTGAACATTTTTTCTAAATCGTTCTGGATTTGATTTTGAACTTCTGGTCGCTTACTTAACCTCCCAAAGGGTTCTCGACGACAGCAAGAACCCACCAAGGTGACGCAGTGGTAACTCACTGGACTCGCAATCAGGAAGATGCTGATTGAAATACACTAGCCGCGCAGGAGTGGCCGGGCGCTCTAAGGCACTTTGCTACGGAGTACGCGTCTGCTCGCTGTCGAACGTTCGAGTCCTCCTTCGCCATAGGTGTGAGTGTTGTCCTCAGAATACGTAGTTTAAGAAGTTTTTAAGTCTGGGGACTGATGAGCACTGCAGTTTGGTGGCATAGTTCTACAAACGTGTTATTATTATTATCAAATCCTGAATTAGGTTTTCCGAGATTTCCCTAAATCAGTGGTTCCCAAACTGTGGGTCACGTTATCTATTGAGGTAGGTCTCCAGAGGACTTTAAAATACGTAAGAAGTGAAATATCCTACCCACTGATAAAAAGTGAAAGTGTGTTTCATAAGATGTGTTACTCTCATGATATTATTTATCACCCCGTAAGGAAAAGTAACAATTAAGTTCTACCGCTTCTTTATTTAAACTGATAATCGTTATTCTTAAGTTATATTTGAAAATTCTTGATTTCGTAATTGCTTTCCAAGAATTCATTATCATTATTGTGAAGTATGAAATCCGTTTGTAGACTACAACTCAAAACGTTAAAGTTATCAGCAACCGAGAAACGGTACTTGATGGAACAATCGTGTGATTCTTCTTCGACGATTCAAGACTGATCTCATTTTAAATCAGGAAAGGGAAAGTATCGCCCGCACGAAAATATAGCTTAGAAGGAATTAATGGGATTCTGCATCTACATAAATACTGTGCAAGTTACATTTAAGTGCATGGCAGAGGGTTTATCTACTACTCGCAGTCGTGCATTTTTTGTATTTATAAAAAGTAAAAGCCGGCCGCGGTGGCCAAGCGGTCTGCAGCGCACCAGTCACGGTCTGCACGGCCACTACGTTCGGGGATTCAAATCCCCCCTCGGGCTTGGATATTTGTGCCGTCCTTAGTATTAGCTAGTTCATAAGTAGTTTGTAAGTTTAGGGACTGATTACCCCATAGTTAAGTTCCATAAGCTCTACAAACATTTGAATTGAAAAAGTAAATATCAGAAGAAACTGTGTAATGAACGATTTACGCTGAAAACTAATAAGCTTCAATGTAGATATCGAAAGTATCATTAATACCCAGAGTTAATAGTCTCACAAATCTCTCTATGTTTAGCCGCAGTGGAATGACCGAGCGCTCTAAGGCGCCTTGCTGCGAAGCGTGCGGTCGATCACCGTCTGAGGTTCAAGTCCTCCCCTGAGCATGTGTATGTATGTGTGTGTGTGTGTGTGTGTGTGTGTGTGTGTGTGTGTGTGTGTGTGTGTTGTCCTTAGGTTAGCTTAAGTAGTTTGTAACTCTAGGGACCGATAGCTGCAGTTAGTTGAGTCTCATAGATTTACAAACATTTGAACATTCAAAAATCACCTTTTAATTCGTATAAAATAAATTTTTGGTTGGAAAAAATAGTGGTCTTTTTTTAACTATAAAATGTTATATATGTTACTGGGTTGCTAAACTTTTTCAGGAAGATTATGGGTGCCATTAAAAAAATGATTGGAAACCATTGCCCTAAATCACCACAGGCAAGCGGGTTGGTTCCTTTGAAAGAAGCAGGGCCGGTTCCCTTCCACATCCTTACTCAAATTAACCTAGTTGTTGACGTTGAAACCTAAGCTTCCTTCCAACATCATTGCGTGTTCTTCCAAGCTAGCCTGTATAGCTATAGAGCTAGCAGTGCTTCTATGTAAGGTCCAAGTATCTTCTTGAGAAAGTTACTTTCGTCCTTAAGGGTAGACGCCAATGTTAATGAAGACTACACCCACAAACAAATCTCCCCGTACCGACTACTACTACCACAGTGCAGCATGTTTCCGTCCATATCATAGTTTCCCCATCATAGTTTCGAAGTTATTCTTGGTGGCAATAGTTAGTGACTAAACCTGTATATACCAAAGGTCAGGGGTGGTCAATTATCTTTCTACCAAACTTACGGAACTATTTCGAAGCGAGTCACGTGTAATACAAAGTAATTGTAAACGTCAGTGAAGAAAAATTCTTTCAAAATAGATACTTTCTTTGCATTTTGATGTGCGTTTTTGAGTGTTTACTTCAGTTGTAGGCCTTTCGAAACGTAGCTGATTGCTATTCCTGAGCGAAGTGGAGACAAGTTCATTGAACTGTTCATCAGATAGCACATATCGACATTTACATTTGATAAACGTGACTGTTGAGTATTGTGATTCACAAACACTTTATTGGTCCCAAAATAGATAAATTTCTTGGGACTTTTTCTTATCTATATAAAAATGTAGAAGTTCATTTGTGCAAAACCAAGTCTCCAAACGTTCTTGACTGATTGCTTTCGCTTTACAATTTTGACACAAAGTTGCATTCTAATACAGGAATGTTTTCATATGCCCATGTCTTTAATACATGATATGTAACCTAAGTACAGGGTGTAATTGAATATATGGAAAACTCCGTGGATTCGATGAAGGACCTGACAACAAGCAGAACATGTCCGGTTCAAAATGTTCAAATGTCTATCTATCGGACCAAACTGCGTGGTCATCAGTCCGTAGCTTACAAACTAATTAAACCTAGATAAACTAACCTAAGCACAACACACACACCCATGCCCCAGGGGGGATTCGAACCTCCACGGCGAGCAACCGCGCGCTCCGCAGCGAGGCGCTTTAGACCGCTCGGCTACTCCACCGCGGCATGTCCGGTTCACGTATGGTTTAATTGATTTCGTTACTGTGTTAAAGGCATTTGTCGTGTGGTATATAATATAGACCACTTCAGCCGGCCACGGTGGCCGAGCGTTCTGCGGCGCGTCAGTCACAGTCTGCACGGCCACTACGGTCGGGGGTTTGAATGCCCCCTCGGGCATGAATATTTGTGCCGTCCTTAGTATTAGCTAGTTTGTAAGTTTAGAGACTGATGACCCCGTAGTTAAGTCCCATAAGCTCTACAAACATTTGAACATTTGAGACCACTTCACTGTCATTAGAATGGTCGCGTATGAATAGGCAACCCGCGCGTCGCCGATCTAAATATTCTATTGTTAATTTACACAAAATTAATATTCAGTTACTAGTAATATTATACTTTCATGTTTTCCCCTCGTTTTGTTTACTTATTCAGTGCAACATCTGAGACTAATTAAAGCTGACGGTTGACCCTGAGTCTCACGGATACAACCCGACCACCGATGTTGCTCCTAGTGACGTGACCATTGCAGTGCTATGTAGGTTAGTCATTTGCGTTGATACAGTGTAGTTTACTAGGTGCAGTTCTATGCAGAAGGTTCGCAAAATAGCTACCAGGTGCTGTAATGCAGGCCTCTATGCGCCGCACGATTGACTCACTTGTTCCCATGTTTCATGCGTATGTCCTATCTGATGACACTCTTTCTATATGGACTGGCGCAGCCATTCCACGTTTTGAATAGGTGTAGCATACACGATAGCCTTCAAGTTTGTAGTAAACATCTTGCGAATACCCTTAAAAAGTAAGCAGGATGTACATCACAACCATGCTTAAATTTTAGAAAATGTTTGTACAAATTTATCCTACTTCCTAATTGCCGTTCCTGTTCATCCAGCCTCAATCAATTAGACTTCTACAAAATTTACATAGATGCAAATATGAAATATATTAGCAAATTAGGCATATAAAATGTGCATATTATATTGCAATGTTGTCAAAACATCAAAGCATTCAGTCAATAATTTTCAGAGATGTGCTATTATTGACAGATTCCTCTATCTATTTTTGAGAACATTATGGATTAACAGCGATATTAATTATCAGTTCGTGTAACAAGGCAGTCTAGATCGCAATTCCTTTATTTATTTCCCTGGTAACTGGTTTCGGTCACTTACATGACCATCTTCAAACTACAACTGTAGTGATACATAATACAATGTTACAGCGATAAATTGTTTCTGAAATAATAATATATCTAAAATGTTGGTCAACGGTTGTTTTCAACTGGAGCAGGAGCGCCTAAAAGGTTTAATGTTGACTGCTGTAGAAGTAGATGTAGTCGTCCTCTAAATACTGAAAGCTCCACTCTCTTAGGTCTAAAAACGTAAAAAACATTTAAAAGTACATTATATGTAATGGTATAAAAGACTTATGTAGCATATGGAAACACAGAAAGCCATGTGATGGCTTGAAAAACAGAAATCGGAGGTGCTATATTACCATTGTCAGATTATAAATTAAAATATTGTTCTCATTAGGTCAGAACTAAAATAAAGAAGCACCAGTTTCCTGCTATATATGAATGTATTTCATCTGTAATATTTTATCATCTTTTATCAAAAAGGATTTTATTACAGAAAGGAATTGTGATCTAGATGGCCATGTTACATGAAATATTCATCTATATTAAAAAACATATTAACATTCGTTTGTTCGAAATCGTTTAGCCCGAAAGTTCTTGACATATTTTTGAAAAATGAAAATACTAAGCCTGAAATATAATGCTATAATTATAATGAATGTTTCCGTTCCAAATACAAGTTTCTAGTTGTATGGACATTGCTTTTGGAAACATCCGCAGAACAGCAATGCCTATTACAGGGATGTGTAAATCGTGGAGCACTCTTAGTAATACTTTAGCTGCGTAAGAAATTAGACTAACAGTTCTATGTTCTTCCCAATTTGTATTTATTTTCTTCTCTATTGGCATCATTATCGTTGCAATAAGTCGTCAGGCCATTCCTCTTTGTTATAAACCTCATGACACAGGTAGACTATTTCCTTCATTCCCCTGTTTCCCAAACTCTTCAACAATTCTGCTGGTAGGTTATCGATTCCACATGCTTCCCGATTCTTCATCTCCTTCAGCGCATTTTCCACTTCTGTTTCCAAAATATTGCACCCCTTTCCATCTTCCGACAAACATTCCTCCTCTTTAATCTTGACATGCAGTTTGATCCACGTTGTGGAGACATTCTATATGTTCTTGTCATCTGCTCATACCCTCCTGTGATTCTTCAGCTAAAGTGACATCCGCTATTTCTATTTCCATGTTAGTCTTCCTCCTTTTACCTTCAAAAAGTAACTCACTAGCTTTCCCTCCTGCTCCATTTTCTCTATTCTTCACATTTCTCTTTTATCCCTCTTTCTCTTGGTTTTTCAGGTTCTCTCCTTAGTTCGTTATTCAGTTTCCTGTACCTCTTCTTGCCTTCTTCATGTTCCACATTTTTCCACTTTCTTCGTTCATCCATCTTTTTCAGCATGTTTTCTGTTATCAATTCTTTCCCGATACTTTTGGACGCTCTAATTCCTAGTAAATGTTTGGCAGATTGCATGAGTCTTCTGTCTACAACTGTGCCTATTTTCCTGTCCCATAAGGGCGTGAAAGGGACAAAGTCGTTTGGAGGGGAATAAGACAGGGCTGTAGCCTTTCCCAATTTATTAAATCTGTACATTGAGCAAACTGCGAAGGAAAGCAAGGAGAAATTTGGAGAAGGCGTTAACGTTGAAGGTGAAGAAACAAAAACTTTACGTTTTGATGATGATATTGTAATTCCGTCAGAGACAGTAAAGGACCTGGGAGAGCAATTAAACGGAATGGACAATGTCTTGAAAGGAGTGTATAAGGTGACTACTAACAAAATCAAAACAAGGGTAATGGAATGTAGTGTAAGAAAATCCGGCGATGCTGAAAGAATTGGATTAGGTAACGAAACGTTAAAGGTATAGAGGATATAAAATGCAAAATGGCAATGGGAAGAAAAGCGTTACTGAAAAACAGAAATTTGTTAACATCGAATATTAATTTAAATGTTAATCTTTTCTGAAGACATTTTTGTTAAGTGTTGCTGTACGGCAGTGAAAGAAACGGTAAATAATTCAGACAGGAAGAGGATAGAAGCTTTTGCATTGTGGTGCTACAGAAGAATACTGAAGATGAGATGGGTAGATAGAGTAACTAATGATGAGGTACTGAAACGCAATTGAGGAGTAAAGGAATTTCTGGCATACCTTGACATCAAGGAATTGTGAATTGGCATTGGAGGGAAATGTATAGGGTAAAAATCGAAGAGGAAGATCAAGAGATGAATGTAGTAAGCAGATACAAATAGATGTGGGTTTCCGTTCTTATGAGAAGATGAAAAGGCTTGCTCAGGGTAATCTACAAATAAATACTCTGCAAATCATATTGAAGTGCACGACAGGAGGTTCATCAAACCGCTTATATGATATTTCTCTACATTTCCATTCTCTAGCAAAGCGCGGGAAAAAGGTACACCTAAATATTGCCGTTTTCGATCTGTTTTCTGTTATTTTGTTATAATGATCATGCTTCCTTACGTAGGTGGGTGCTAACAAAATATTTAGTGAAAGAAATTTGCGCGCAAATACTTCTCGCGGCAACGAATAAATCTTTATTTTAATGTCTCTTGGTTAGACGGGTGATGGGACAACGGCTTTGTATTAATTTGGCAAATGAAAAACCTTCAGCCGTTATTTTTGGACTTTTAATTACTAATTTCGAGAATACATTATTATTTTCTTCAGACCCTTGTAAGTATCTGTGCAGTAACGCAAAACTAGCCTCTCTTTATAATATTGCATAACACCCTCTCACACCAAGATGTAGCCGATGTAAGCTAGAGTTGTCGGTTACATCTTGGTGTGAGAGGGTGTTATGCAATATTATAAAGGGAGGCTAGTTTTGCATTACTGCACAGATACTTATAAGGGTCTGAAGAAGATAATAATGTATTCTCGAAATTAGTAATTAAAGTCCAAAAATAACGGCTGAAGGTTTTTCATTTGTCAACCAAAACGTGCATCTTTCCGGCCGCGGCGGATTAGCCGTGCGCACTGCGGCGCCGTGTTGCGGAGTGCGCGTCCGTTCGCCGTCTGGAGTTAGAGTCCTCCTTCGGGCATGGGTGTGTATGTGTTGTCCTTAGGTTAGCTTAAGTACTTTGTAAGCTAGAGACTAATAACCAAGCGGTTGAGTCCCATAGATTTACAAACATTTGATTCGCATGTTTCTAGAACTAGCTTATAAAAAAGGGCTGTATCAAAGCGCTGAAGATACTGTTTATTAACAGTAAACGATCTCAGTTGGCCTAATAGTAGCCTCCTTAAACTATCATATTTAGAATTTGTACATTTAAACGGTTAGAACACTGTCTCCCCTATCTCGAGATAATACGAGCTGCCCTTCTCTGAACCTTGTCTAAATTGTCCATCAGTCCTACTTGGTGGGCCCCGACATTGCGCAGCAGTACTCCATAAAAGGACGCACAAGTGCAGTGTAGGCAGTTTATTTGTCAGAACTGTTGCATCTTCTAAATGTTCAAATATTTGTAGGGCTTATGAGCCTCAACTACGGGGTCATGAGTCCCTAAACTTCCAAACTGCTTATGAACTAGCTTATACTAAAGACGGCGCAAACATCCATGCTCGGGGGGGGGGGGGATTCGACCGCAGCGGCGTGGAGACCGTGATTGGCACGCCGCAGACCGCTCGGCCACCGCGGCCGACCAAGTGTTCGGCCAACGATACGTAGACCTTAGCTCGCTTCCTTATTTTCTACTTATCCTTTCCAAGTTGTTCGTAAGGTGGAGAGCTGCATCAAACCAGTTTTCGGACTGAAGACTACAACAACAATATCATGGGAATCATGAAATTTCCGGGCATATGTTTATTAGACCCTTTTTATATCGTACTCTCACAATGATCAATCCCCAGAGATTGTACATGGAAAAATCACCCTGTATATGTCAGAAAGAACAGACATAACGTACATACACAAACATAAAATTATTTTTACTACATGACTCTTCAATCAACAGAAGGAAAAAAAATCTTTTCAGTCTTGTAAAATAAACAGAATATTATTGTCGAATGATAAGTCGAATAATTTACTTTCAATTCTTGTTTACTTATTGCAGCCTGGTTGACATACACAACTAACGTACGTGCCGCAGTGGTTACAGTCGGTTTTCACTACATCACCGAAGTTGAGCGCTGTTGAGGTTGGCTAGCACTGAAATAGGTCAGCCGAGCGCTGTAGACACGCCGTGTTGCACTCAGACCTTGTGAGGATAATTGAGGAGCTATTTGACTGTGTGGCACGCTGGTCGCGTCTGTGATTTACTAATTGTGCCACTAGGGTTGTTGCATATTTTGGTAATAAACATCTCAGTAAATTAGCTTACTGCATCTATATTCATGAAGACATAGTGTGTGTGTGTGTGTGTGTGTGTGTGTGTGTGTGTGTGTGTGTAGTAGTAGTAGTAGTAGTAGTAGTGACCTAGCAACAGTTTTGAAAGGCGGTAGCTGAATAAATTTCCGGAACGACAGATTCTTTTGAAGCCGTGTATAAACAATATGGTTTGACAGGCTTTCCATCAGTAACCCAGAAAGCCAGCGTCCTGAATGTACGTGACAGGTGATGACAAGACAGACTTTCACCGGTCGTTTCTGCGCTGAATGTAGAGGCGTCGATGTGGGAATCGTTAACCTGCTTAGTCAGGATATACGGGTATCAGGGTATCATTTTGCATTGAATGTACGTCCCTTACTGAAGGCTTCTCGCCGTATCGCAGGTCACGTGACACCGCTTTGCTGTCACCGTTCTCAGTCGTGTAACGATCAAAGTGCAACATTTGTGAAATGCTAATCTATTAACAGTCATAACTATCACTTCGCAATAATTTAATTGCACACTAATAACCCTAGAGATCTGACCACTGGACCGAAAATAAGCAACATTAAAAAGTTTCGTTCAAGCCTTAGGCTGAGTTATGCAGTGTATTTTACATCCTCATGAAAGAATATCTCCAAATAACAGTTCAAATATGTATAGAAACCATATTAGTACACTTCTTAAGAATCTACATATTCTCCAAAATAGGAACAAGGCTAATCATACCTTGAAAACAGGCAAATGGGGAATGAAACACGGATAGCAATCAGAAAGGCAGTGTGTAAAGCTCTCAATAACTTCTAAGGATTATTAAAGAAGCGCTCAGTAACTCCGATTTTTACAGTAAGTAAAAGTTGTAAATGACAAAAAGAAAGAAAGAAAAGAAAAGGAGTGTACAGATGCTTTTTGACTAGACGGTAACCTAGGAACCTTGATTCGTTTACAAAGGAACATCGAAAAATATTGCTGATTGTCATTGTAGTACATGAGTGACATCGAAATTACTCATAGTGGTGTTGGAAAACATCTCAATTCTAAAGCAAAACGAAGATCCAGGGCCCAACAGGGTCACTGACAGTTTCTACACGGATTCTCCGCAGGATAGAGTTTTCCTCTTTACTATAATTTACCGGGGGCACCATAAGAAAGGAATTGATCTCAGTGATTCGAAAACAATATATAAGGAACAGATGAATTGAAAGAAGACACCTAGGGAAAAAGTAAGTAAGCAGCTCATTATTTCACCAGCAATCATCGTAACTGCTAATACATTTAATCCACTATCAGACAAGACGGTCAATTCCTCCAGGCACAAATGTTTACAGGTAGCTACAGGAGTATGACTTTTACTTAGGCGATGTCCATGGGTTTCTTTTTGGCGGATCCAAATATATGGGAATCGTATGGGGACAAATCGTGACTGTATGGAACATGTTTAACGGCTTCCAAGTCTTGGAAAAATGTAGGCGGGCTCTATGCTGATACAGAATGATGCCATTTTTGTTAGCTTTGTCAACATTTCTGGAGGGGTTAGAACCCAGAAACCTCTCCTCCCCCTCTGGCTACACCATGCGCACCACTTATCAGAAGCGCTCATCTGTGTCATATAGTGGTTATTTCCAAACAGCTTGTTCTAGGAAAGGAATGTGTTAAATTCCTTTTGTTCGTCGCACCCATTTATGTAGAGGATTCGGGTTGAATCTTCCCAGTCAAGAGAACAGTTTAAGCAGATTTCGTGATGACATGTGTTCCAAACCTACGGGACCCAACTATTGTAGTCTCTCTCTCTCTCTCTCTCTCTCTCTCTCTCTCTCTCTCTCTCTCTCTCACACACACACACACACACACACACACACACACACACCAATGGCCGAGGGAGGACTCGAACGTCCGGTGCGAGCGGCCTCGCTATCCGTAACACGGCGCCCAGACCGCACGGATATTCCCAGTTTGTTTTGGTAATAGTAAGGGTTTGTTGCAGTTTCAGAAGGGATTTATAATCTCCATCACGTCCCTTCAAAGATTGTTTGAAGAAATATGAGAACTTAAAGGAAGGTATGTCCTAACATCGCGACTAAATCAAGACTGTCTAGAAATTCCCAGAATTCGATGTGTTGGAGTTTTCTACAACATCCCTACACCAGTGGAGGTTTGTATCAACAGGAAATGCAGAAGACGTACCGTTATCAATCAGTGCTTCAGCCGCTGATCAGGGTATCAGTACAGTTGTTGCAGACACCGAAGCGCACGATGACGAATTCATGAAATTCATTACCACTGAAATTTGTATTGACGTGACAGAAGAAGACCAAGTGGAAGCTCAGTGTGCATGCAGTTGTAACACTGTGCACATTACGAATTCCTAAGCATAATCCACGAAATAGAGCATATAAATTATGATACAACGCATGTTTCAAAAATGTTTGTACATCTATGGGACTCAGCTGCTTGGTTATTAGTCCCTATCTTACACACTACTTAAACTTAGGTAAACCAGCCTAAGGACAATACATATACTCATGCCCGAGGGAGGACTCGAATCTCCGACGGCGAACGGCCGCGCACCACAACACGGCGCCCCAGTGCTGACGACTAATTCGCCGCGGCTGAGCATGTTTCATCTGACTCGCTTCACTACATCTACATCTACATGGGATACTCTGCAAATCACATTTAAGTGCCTGTCAGAGGGCTCATCGAACCACCTTTATACTATTTATCTCCCATTCCATTCTCGAATAGCGCGCGGGAAGAACGAACACCTGAACCTCTCCGCTCGGGCTCTGATTTGTCGTATTTTATTCTGATGATCATTTCTACCTATGAAAGTGGGAGTCAACAATATATTTTCGCATTCGGAGGAGAATGTTGGCAGACTACCTTGCATTTACGTGTCGAGTCACTGATCAATCCTAGCGATCACGAACTGAAATGTGCGCAGTTCTTTGAATTGTTAGTGATTCCCGGAAAACTACTGTTTTACAGGGTCTGTTTGAAATAAAACAAAATGCGTTAACATAATAAAACAGTTCGAAATTATACGAGGGTTAGGGCAAAAGTCATGACAACAATTTTTTTCTTGCAGATAACTGTCCCGTTGGAAAATGTGACTTATTCAGACGAAAGGACAAGGTGTTAAGTACATGTGTGGACAGTGAACAACACTGAAATATCGTAACACACTAATTTATTACGGTAGTATACGGGGCAATATAGCCTTCACGGTGCAAAAGAATGACAACACTGTTCAGATACAGTTGGGATCACAGACCTGGGCCTACAGACCCGCAAAGTAGTCCCCTGCTACTGTCACCACACGCTGCCAACCATGTGGGAGGCGCTGAATACCATCTGCCTGAGCATTTGTCACACCATGACTGAATGGTGTAACAATTTAATATAATTTAAGTATATTACAGTTTCATTCTACCGATACTCAGTTTTTTAATATTTCGATGTATGGGGGTTCTGCTCGCTGCAACATTATTCTCCTGGGGCGTCGTGGTAGAAATAAACACTCGATATATACAATTTTTCACTTCTTCTTTAATTTGACGCAAACTTCTCTACCAAAACAATACAAACTCAATACATCAGAACTTAGCTGGCAGTACTTCCATTGTCAAAACACAGAGTGACATGGATTCCAGAGCACTTGACAAACGACTCAAACTCGAACTACCTCACGCAAGGCGGTGAGGCAAATATATAACATCGGCAATAATGATGTTACATTAAGCATTGTTCATAACAATAGAATATACTGATTTACAATTAACAAATATAACAGAAAAACATTTCATGTTCATAAAAATAATCACAATAAAAAATGAAAACTATACACACAATAAATTTAGATCGCACCTATCTTTTTAAGACGAAATTTCCAATCTTTCTGTTGACAACAAAGTGCGATCTTAAATATCAATTAATTTGTTAACGAGTACATCACACATGTTCCTAACATATATTGAGCTATCAATTATCTTGGCAATTCTCAAACTAGATTCTAAATCTCAAGTGAGTCAATATAGACAAAGAAATACAATATTGAAATCGCGAGTACATCATTAATTACACAATTAGCTGGTCTACACAACTTGTTTATTAGCCTAACATATATACAATGCTATTTACTTTCATTTCTTTATGTTTTACAAAAGTTTTTACCCTTCGTCTGTCTATTTATTGAAATAATGTACAATGACAAAAGTATTGTTTACAGAACTGTCTGGAAAGAAACTATATGAATCTCTTAATTAATGAAATCTATCATTTGCTTTAATCGCAGTATCACTGAGACACTGTCCTACACTGATTCCTAGGCTGGCTATTACGTTTTTAACTTCACACGCAACATATATCACAACTGAAACACACGATTCCGGGTCCGACGCAGATGGTATCGTACGGTAACATTGAGATGAGGGTGTCAGCAGTATCGTTACAATGGGGTCACCTGTTCGCGCACAGCATTACCAACGTCCGCTCGTGTTGCAAACTGCCTACCACCTAGTGGTTCCTTAATCTGCGGAATGAGATCAAAGTAGGTGTGTAGGCCCAGTTTTGTGATGTTAACTGTATGTGTGCTGTGTTGTCATTCTTTTGCAACATGAAGGCCAAATTGCCTGTAAACTACCGTAATAAATTAGTGTGTTACGATATTTCAGTGCTATTCATTGTCCACACAAGAGGTGAACACCTTATCTTTTCGTCTATATATGTCACATTCTCCAACTGGACTGGTAACTACAGGAGAAAAAATAAATAAAAAGAAAAGAAAAACGAAGTAGAATTAAGTAGTATGCAAGGAGAAGAATATTTTATTCCCATTAGTTGGAAGCATGGAAGGAGAACTCTGCAAAGAAGAATTTGACGTGGAAAGTATCTCAACAGTACAAAAATTGAGGATTCGTTTACCTTAATGCACAATAGGCAATTCATACACTGAAAAAGTACAGGATGCAAGTTTGTTCACCTATCGAATTGTTGTAAAGTGTGGAATTATGTTCTATATTTTTAAGGGCTATTTATGTTCTTTAAAAGCTGCTGAAGCATGTAAGGACAGCACATTTTGCCTCAACTGTACCGCAGCCTCGCTTTCATACATCGAGCTGAGGCGGCCGGCGGCAGGTGACGTCACGCCAGAATTAAGATGTATGTTTGATAGCAGCGAACTAGTTTTGTCGAGGAATGCCCTTCTTGAGTGTGCCAGTTGACTGTGTACGTTGAAAATAAATTTTGAAAGAACCTTAGCAGAAATTACATCTCAAGCATACGAGATTAGTATTGTATCTGATTACGAGTTTAATTACAGTTTTGTCATTAGCAGTTTGACTTCATGTGCTGTGTTATCCGTTGCGCTCTAAACAAACACACACACGTTATTTTACAGAGTTCAATGTCAGATGCGTTTAATATATTTCAAGGACAGACTTACACTAAAATTTATACTTTAATCAATTTATTTAATAGACATGGTCATTATATAATTTTGTTGGTAAATTTAATCTGAAACATTACATGGCCAGTGACACATTTACTGTTTGAATACATATAAGGTTTGACGTTTTAACCACATTAGGCGTACACACAAGTTTCAAGCTGCCCTATGGTACGTTTCGCAGGGTAATGCATAGATTTTTATCACGGCACCTAAGCAATATATAAATAACCATCAACAACTTCTTCATGTCTATGACTACTGAATCCACGTAATATGCTGTATACTGCAAAATCTCGCTTCTATTACGATACTGCTGGCATTCGAAAATGCAACACCAATAAGAATCTAAGATATGAAAGCCAAATTTATTTGGGAGGTGACATGGTATACAAAGATTACACGACTGAAAATACAGCCCCATGCGAAGGAAAGAAGAAATCAGTATTTCATGTTGCCGTCATTGCTGACTATAACGGTTGCCGCAGTCTCGTCACTGTATCAAAGAGGCTCGGGACGTGTTGCTGCGGTATAGCAGGTATGTTGATTCCACACATGGCCGAACCTGATCTGGTGTAAAAACGGGTGGTGTATGCCGAGCCAGTCCCTCGTCGACCAGACGTTTTCGATATACGAGAGGTCGGCAGGTCAGGGAGGCCAAGCCAGCAACGCAGTTCGACGGGCGCTTGAACAATGCGTGGTCCCGCATTATCCTGTTGAAATGTGGCCGTCGGCGAGCTCCAGAGGAATGGATGGGCAACAGGGTCCAAAGCTACACATATGTGGGGGAGAGTGGGGGTAATGGCGATCACTTAAGTTATCCCGTAACCAAATCAAATGTTCAAATGTTTGTCAAGCTTATGGGACTTAACTACGGGGTCATCAGTCCCTAAACTTACAAACTACTTATGAACTACTTACGAACTAGGACGGCACAAATATCCATGCCCGAGGGGGGATTCGAACCCCCGACCGTAGTGGCCGTGCTGACCGTGACTGGAGCGCCTCAGTCACCTCGGCCACCGCGGCCGGCATCCCGTAACCACAGACGTTAATTTATCTTACATAACCACAGACACAGAGTCAAACTGACTCCATGTATTTCCTTTGCCATTTACTTCTTTCTATCGCAACTTATATATATATATATATATATATATATATATAATGTGTAATTAAGGAGTGTTGGACATTTACGGATGCCAATCACCACGTTTAGTAAATCAGAATTATATTTAACACTAAAGAATTCATAAAACATAAAATTATGCAGCTTCGTGAGTTATAAAATTAAACTGTTTTCAAAGAATTACTTAAGTTATTGACTTATTCATTTCTTAGAAAGTAATAAACAATGTTTTTTCACTATAATTTCAGATAAACGTAATGTAAAATATGAATGTTTCACAAAATAAAGTTATGCTGCTTCCTATGCAATTGTTACAACTGATGATCACTCCCCACAGACTGGACGATTACAATGTCTGGATAATTTGATGGCTTTTCTTTTCAGTTTTTAGGGTATATACAGGAATATTTTCTAGTTGCCAGCTTGTCTCCACCGGACATTGTTTGCTCCTCTTCTTTACGAAGAACCTTTCTGTTAACAGTAAGATTAGAAGGTATAAAGACCTCTAGTACGTTTATATAAATAAAATTTTTTCCCAACTATATAATTTAGAGAAGTACAACAGTGTGCAACCGATGAATATCTACCTAGGGGGAGTTAATCTGACTCCCGTCTGTTGTTGTGGGTCATTCTCGTCAAAACAAGATTAATTTATCACTTGGTTCATAAAACCATCCATTTTTTTGTTGGACACGCGACCTTACGTTGGCATGTATGAAAAAATTGTTGAAATGTCTTGGTCGCAGTTAGCTTTATTTCATGACGCGTTTCGAGACATCATCATCAGACTGTGGTACAAAAAAGGAAAAATTACATTTTTGGATATATATAGAACGTAATAATGATATCTATAAGGAGTATATACCATATTAATACATGTATACTTACAAAAGATTTTAAAAAGATTTTAACACATTTTCTTAGAAATGTCGTTCACATTTTTTTATGACTGCTCACAGTATATTGTTTTATGTGTAGTTTTTTCACGCAACTTTCACAGTTTCTATGACTGCACACAGTATAGTATGCCCAAAATGTTTTATATATAGCTTTATTCACGTAACTTCCAATGCCAACCCTGCGCCATCTGGTGGCGAATGGGGCCTAGGTTACCTGTTACGGTGTTTCCCCCCTCTCACCACAGTTGAGCATGTAAGTCTGGTTGAACACCTCCACCAGACATCCATGATGGTATTTTAAATTTGTATTCATGAATCTATACGAAGATGGTGTAATTCCCATGGTTTTTTAAAATCTTTTGTAAGTATACATGTATTAATATGGTATATACTCCTTATAGATATCATTATTACGTTCTATATATATCCAAAAATGTAATTTTTCCTTTTTTGTACCACAGTCTGATGATGATGTCTCGAAACGCGTCATGAAATAAAGCTAACTGCGACCAAGACATTTCAACAATTTTTTCATACAAGATTAATTTAAATGCTGTTTTAGTGCTACTGCGTAAAACTGGTTACAAATATATTAAACTTTATTGTAACATCGTTAAAATTCGTTCAAATCTTACGTCTTTTTTCTAAAAACAACTGTTTAAATAAAAATGTAGCTTTGAACGGCATTTCCTCTATCCTGGTGTAATGGCAGTTAGCATTTAAATCCATTGAAAATCATAGTAATAAATAAGGCAAAAAATGACTAAAACTCAATTTCTTTTAAATCAATGTGTTTATTTTAGAAAAGTGAGACATAAAATTATTGGAACTGTGAAAAGAGGATTAATGAAAAATGTCGCCTTAGATACACAAATCACACTTGTATCCCTCTGCATGATCCCATACGGAACAAGCTTGATGAGCCCATACACCACCAATAGTGCAACGGAACCAAAGTTGCCCATCTATAGTGAATTCTTTGCAATAAAAACAAATTTCTTCGTCAGATTCATCTACCCCAGACCGACTGACTGACTGACTGCCATTCCCCCCAGAAAACGCAATATTTGAAAACGTTAAAACAAAATAACCATATATCCTACGCCTTAAACAAATGTACCACTAAAAAGTTCATACATCGTAGTACAGTATACGTTTGGCAACAATTTTTACATACATGAATTCAAGAACTTACCGTGGTGTAAATAAGGTTGTTCCTTAAATCTAAGGACGTGAAAACAACTTCTCTGCATCAAAATCGGGCAGACACTGGCAAGATGGCGTCGATTTCAGCAGGAGTTCCTTAAACGGCCGTGAGGTTGCAGCATACTCTACAACCCCTCTACTGCAAAGCAGTTACGTCATACTTTGGTGACCGCCATTACCCAGTGACCGTCATTACCCCACTCTCCCCTACCTCTGGCTGGTTATAGTACCGCTAATGCGGGAGTGGGATTCAGGCTACGCATAATGCAACCCTGCAACGGTCTCACCACGGTTTCTATCTTACCATCCGACCATCGTGGCACTGCAGGCAGAATCGGGACGGGACATGGTAGTTTTTACCGACGATTCAGATTCTCCATGCACCTCCACGGAGAAGTGAGGAACATTCTGAATATTTGTAGTGAGTGAGTTGGTCATTCGTCGCCTGACATGAGTCCCATCGAACATTTATGGGACATAATCAAAAGATCAGATGGTGTACAAAATCCTACATCGCCAACTTCGTCGTAGTTATGGACGGCTATATAGTCAGCAGGCCTCATTCTACCAGCAGGGGACTTCCAAGGAATTTTTCGTGCCACTCGAGTTTGTAAGCGTTCTCTATGCTACATCTTTGACTGTCCGAGAGATATCGATAGTCGGACACGCGAGGGGAGTGGAGTCTTTAAACAGTGGCAGTTGTAATGTGTGGCTGAGAGCGGGCGGATCAAGCTAATTACAAGTTTCAGTTGCAAAAGGTGAAAATCTTCATATCTTTTAAAACATACCTAATTCAATGAGCAAGTTAGAAATGTGGCTGCAAACATAAAGAAGGTCATAAATTTTCTCGAGCGAAGGCTTTCTCGTAAACTGTATTACGAACCTCTCTTTTATTACTTGAAATAAACCTAATTGATGTGTGTTTTTTTTGCGTGCACTTCACCTCTGGTCGCGCAGAATTGCAGCACCTTTAAGGAAGCATCCGAATCACCATTTTGCAGCTTCCGCAGGAGTACATTAGGCTTCTCTCCATCAGAGAATTGCAGTCTGCATTGCTACAAAAGGAGGATGTACACGGCTCTAGCGTCGATATTGCGCCCGCTTTGGTGACTGCACTCACGTGTATATCTGTCTCTGTGATCATGTGATGTATACATACTCAACGATGTCTCAATAAAATTTCTCACTGTTGGATCGTCGAATTCGTGGTGTTCTTTTCTCATTTTCCAGGGTGTATTCCCTGTGATTCTAAGGATATGTTTGTGTGTTTTTCATGATTACTGCGTTGAATACAATGACATGTAAAATGGAAACAAAAGTTCCCGGGTTCATTTTGATATAACATTACTTCATCTACCGAGAGGAATATGCCCCACAATTTGTGCTGTACATTTTGTTACACCCTGTATAGATGTGAAAGAATGACTTATTTCCTGTTGCTCCTTCTGGAACATGGAACCATGACGAAATTCTTCCATACAGTACGGTCCTTGGCCATCCTCTTAACTTCACTCCAGGTCTTATCAATCTTGGTGATTTCCTTTCGGATCGTCCTCCTCCAGGTCGTCTTTGCTCGACTTCGCTTTCTGGTGCCTTGAGGATTCCACTCTAGCGCCACCCTTAGAGTGTTCCAAATCCAGCGCCACTTCCTTTCCTTGATCTGGATACCTATTGGCTGCAGATTGGTCATGGTCCAAAGGTCTTCATTTGAGATTATGTCTGCCACCTCACATTTGTTATTCGATGCAGACGCCTATTTATGGAAACCTGCAGGAGATTGTTTATCTGTTTCGTACCTTTACACGTCCCACAGCCGAATAAAAGAATCGACTTAACATTGCTGTTTAAGAGGTGGAGCTTAGTCTTCCTGGGGATGTTTCTATTTTTCCACACGGGGTAAAGCTGGAAAAATGCACCGTTTGCCTTCCGGGTCCGGCTTCGAACGTCTTCCTCTGCTCCCCCATCCGTTGTAACTAAACTTCCAAGGTAGAAGAAGGACTCAACTTTTTCAATTTCCTTCCCATTTATTGTCAGACTGGTCACGACATTAGGATTTATCCTCAACTCTTTGGTCTTGTTTATGTTGATTATGAGACCTGCGAGTTCCGCTTCCTCCTGCAATCTGTTTAGCTTATCTTTTATATCCCGATATATATATATATATATATATATATATATAACCATATATAGATAACAATATATATATAACCCATGAACCACAGACATTGCCGAGGTGGGGTGGCTTGCGTGCCTCAACGATACAGATAGCCGTACCGTAGGTGCAACCACAGCGGAGGGGTATCTGTGGAGAGGCCAGACAAACGTGTGGTTCCTGAAGAGGGGCAGCAGCCTTTTCAGTAGTTACAGGGGCAACAGTCTGGATGATTGACTGAGCTGGCATTGTAACATCAGCTAATGTGGCTTTGCCACACAGCTACTGCGAACGGCTGAAAGCAAGGGGAAACTATAGCCGTTATTTTTCCCGAGGACATGCAGCTCTACTGTATGAACATATGATGATGGCATCCTCTCGGGTAAAATATTCCGGAGGTAAAATAGTCCCCCATTCGGATCTCCGGGCGGGGACTACTCAGGAGGATGTGATCATCAGGAAAGACAATACTGGCATTCTACGGGTCGGAGCGTGGAATGTTAGATCCCTTAATAGAGTAGGAAAATTAGAAAATTTAAAAAGGAAATGGATAGGTTGAAGATAGATATAGTGGGGATTAGTGAAGTTCGGTGGCAGGATGAACAGGATTTCTGGTCAGGTGAGTACAGGATTATAAATACAAAATCAGTTGGGGGTATCACAGGAGTAGGATTGATAATGAATAAGAAAATAGGAATGCGGGTAAACTACTATGAGCAGCACAGTGATCGCGTTATCATTGTCAAGATAGATACGAAGCCAACACCGACAACAGTAGTACAGGTTTATATGCCAACTAGCTCTGCCGATGATGAGGAGATAGAAGAAATATATGAGGAGCTAAAGGAAATTATTCAGACAATTAAGGGAGAAGAAAACTTAATTGTTATGGGAGACTGGAATTCGGTAGTAGGACAAGGAAGGGAAGGGAAGATAGTGGGTGAATATGGTCTGGGCAAAAAGAATGAAAGAGGAAGCCGCCTGGTAGAATTTTGCACGGAACATAATTTAGTTATAACAAACACCTGGTTTAAGAATCACAAAAGAAGGTTGTATACGTGGAAGAGACCAGGAGACACCGGGAGATACCAGATAGATTTTATAATGGTAAGACATAGATTTCGGAACCAGGTTTTGAAGTGTAGGACATACCCAGGGGCAGACATAGACTCTGACCATAACTTGTTGGTTATGAACTGTAGGCTGAAACTGAAGAAACTACAGAAAGGTAGGAAAATAAGGAGATGGGACCTATATAAATTGAAGGAAGGGAAGATAGTGGGTGAATATGGTCTGGGCAAAAGGAATGAAAGAGGAAGCCGCCTGGTAGAATTTTGCACGGAACATAATTTAGTTATAACAAACACCTGGTTTAAGAATCACAAAAGAAGGTTGTATACGTGGAAGAGACCAGGAGACACCGGGAGATACCAGATAGATTTTATAATGGTAAGACATAGATTTCGGAACCAGGTTTTGAAGTGTAGGACATACCCAGGGGCAGACATAGACTCTGACCATAACTTGTTGGTTATGAACTGTAGGCTGAAACTGAAGAAACTACAGAAAGGTAGGAAAATAAGGAGATGGGACCTAGATAAATTGAAGGAACCTGAAGTTCTTAAGAATTTCAGAGGGAGCTTCAGGCAACAATTGACAGAAACAGGGGAAAATAAAACAGTTGAGGAGGAATGGGTAAAATTGAGAGATGAAATAGTGAAGGCAGCAGAGGACAAAATAGGTAGGAAGGCAAGACCTACAAAGAATCCTTGGATATCACAGGAGATACTAAATTTAATCGATGAAAGGAGAAAGTATAAAAATGCAGTAAATGAAACAGGCAAAATGGAGTACAGACGACTAAGAAATGAGATTGACAGGAAGTGCAAAATGGCTAAGCAGGAATGGCTAGAAGGCAAATGCAAGGATGTAGAAGAATGTATAAATAGGGGAAAAATAGATACAGCCTACCGGAAAATAAAAGAAACATTTGGTGATAAGAAAAACAGCTCTATGAATATCAAGGACACTGATGGAAAACCAGTTCTCAGCAAAGAAGGGAAAGCTGAAAGGTGGAAAGAGTATATAGAGGGGCTCTACAAAGGAAATGAACTTCGAAACACTATTGTAGGAAGGGAAGAGGATGTAGATGATGATGAAATAGGAGATACTATACTGAGAGTTGAATTTGACAGAGCACTGAAAGATCTAAGTCGAAACAAGGCCCCTGGAGTAGATGATATCCCGTCAGAGCTACTGAAGTCTCTGGGAGAACCAGCCATGACAAAATTGTTTCACATTGTGTGTAAGATGTATGAGACAGGTGAAGTACCCTCAGACTTTAAGAAAACTGTTATAATCCCCATTCCAAAGAAAGCGGGTGCAGACAGGTGTGAAAACTACAGAACCATCAGTTTAATAAGTCATGGTTGCAAAATATTAACACGAATTATACACAGAAGGATGGAAAAGCTGGTAGAAGCCGACCTCGGGGAAGATCAGTTTGGGTTCAGGAGAAATGTAGGAACACGGGAGGCAATACTCACTTTACGGCTTATCCTAGAAGATAGGTTAAGAAAAGGCAAACCAACATTTCTAGCTTTTGTAGATTTGGAGAAGGCTTTTGACAATGTTGATTGGAATAAACTCTTTCAAGTTCTGAAGCAAGCAGGAGTAAAATATAGGGAGCGTAAGGTTATTTACAACTTGTATAAAAACCAGACAGCGGTTGTCAGAGTTGAAGGGCATGAAAGGGATGCAGTTGTTGGAAAGGGAGTAAGACAGGGTTGTAGCCTTTCCCCAATGTTGTTCAATTTGTACATTGAGCAAGCTATAAAGGAAATCAAGGAGAAATTTGGAGAAGGAATTAAAGTTCATGGTGAAGAATTAAAAACATTGCGTTTTGCCGACGACATAGTAATTCTGTCAGATACAGCAAAGGACCTGGAAGAGCAATTGAACGGAATGGACAGTGTGCTGAAAGGCGCATATAAGATGAACATTAACAAGAGCAAAACTAGGGTAATGGAGTGCAGTGTAAGAAAATCAGGTGATGCTGAAGGAATTAGATTGGGAAACGAAGCAATAAAGGAGGTAGATGAGTTTTGTTACTTGGGCAGTAAAATAACAAATGATGGTCGTAGTACAGATGATATAAAATGCAGAATGGCAATGGGTAGAAAGGCGTTTTTGAAAAAGAGAAATTTGTTAACATCGAATATTGATTTAAGCCTAAGGAAGTCCTTTCTGAAGGCATTTGTATGGAGTGTTGCCTTGTATGGGAGTGAAACATGGACAATAAGCAGTGTGGACAGAAAGAGGATAGAGGCTTTTGAAATATGGTGCTACAGAAGAATGCTGAAGATTAGGTGGGTGGATCGCGTAACTAATGAGGAGGTACTGAACCGAATTGGGGAGAAAAGAAATTTCTGGCATACCTTGACTAAAAGAAGGGATAGATTGGTAGGACACATTCTTAGACATCAAGGAATTGTGAATTTAGCGTTGGAGGGAAGTGTGTGGGGTAAAAATCGCAGAGGGAGACCAAGAGACGCGTATAGTAAGCAGATTCAAGTGGATGTGGGTTGTCGTTCTTATGAGGAGATGAAAAGGCTTGCTCAGGATAGAGTAGGTTGGAGAGCTGCATCAAACCAGTCTCTGGACTGAAGACCACAACGACAATATATATATATATATATATATATATATATATATATATATATATATATATATATATATATATATATATATATATATAATATTCAAATGTTTGTAGAACTTATGGGACTTCACTACGGGGTCATCATTCCCTAAACTTACAAACTACTTATGAACTAGCTTATACTAAAGACGACAGAAACATCCATGACAGGGGGGGGGATTCGAACCCCTGACCACAGCGGCCGTGTAGACCGTGACTGGCACGTCGCAGACAGCTCGGCCACTGCGGCCGGCTTGACGTTAATCATTTCTGTTAGTTTCCCTTCATAAAGAACCTGACACTCGCACCCTTCGTGCATCTGTTTCATCTACATTTACATCTACATGGGGTACTCTGCAAATCACATTTAAGTGCCAGACAGAGGATTCATCGAACCACCATTATACAGTTTATCTCCCATTCCAATCTTGAATAGCGCGGGGGAAGAAAGAACACCTGAATCTCTCCGTTAGAGCTCTGATTTCTCGTATTTTATTCTGATGGTCATTTCTACCTATGTGAGAGTCAACAATATATTTTTGCATTCGGAGGAGAATGTTGGCGATTGGAGTTTCGTAAGTAGCCCATGCCGCAGCGATAAGCGCCGTTGTTGTAAAGATTCCCATCCCAGATCCTGTATCATTTCCGTAACGCTGTCTCACCTGTATCGTGACAATACGAAACGAGCTGCCCTTCTCTGGACTCTTTCGATGTCCTCCGTAAAACCCACCTGATAAGATCCCACACTGGGCAGCAATACTCCAAAAATGGACGGACAAACGTAGTGTGTGCAGTTTCTTTTGTAGTTCTGTTGCATCTTTTAATGGTTCTACCAATAAAACGCAGTCTCCGGTTCCTAGGTATTTTGTGGAGTTTACGGCCTTCACTTTTGATTGATTTATCTTGTAAACAAAGTTTAACGGATTTCTTTTCGTCCTCGTGTGGACAACATCACACTTCTAATTACTTAGAGTGAATTGCCAATTTTTACACCATAGTGATATCTTATTCAGATCGTTCTGCGGTTGGTTTTGATCTTCAGATGATTTTACTAGACGGTAAATGACGGCGTCATCTGCAAACAACCCAAGAGAGCTACTTAGATTTTCCCCTAAATCGTTTATATAAGTAAGGAACAGCAGAGGACCAATAACACTACCCTGAGGAACGCCCGATGGTCTTAATGATTTCTCAAGAAATGCTTTAATCCTGTAGGGTCTCCCACATGATCCTTCGATTTACAGAATCAAAGGCTTTCTCAAAATCTGCAAATGCGAGGTAGAGGGTATGTGTAAGCACGACAATATTTTCAGAATGAAATTTTAACTCCTGCAAGGCTCGCAAAAGAACCATGAATCTTGGAAGGTAAGAGACCTGGTACTGGCGGAACTGAACCTGATGACGGGCCCTGAGGCGTGCAGAGCTGGCTCAGACGGTAGAGCACTTGCCCGCTAAACCGCAACGGTCCTGGTATGGAACACAATTTTAACCTGCCAGGAAGTTTCAGAATTACGATTCTATTCCAGGATTGGCGATCGTACTCACAAGCTCGAAATTTAGCGAGGACTTCAATGCGAGATGTCTACAATATTTTTCGAAATTTGACTGAAAACCCAAAGATATTTTGGTCATATGTTAAATATACTCGGGGCAACGAAACTCTTTCTCGAAATTTGACTGAAAACCCAAAGATATTTTGGTCATACGTTAAATATACTCGGGGCAAATCACAAACAATACCTTCACTACGTGATAGTAATGGCGATCCTGCCGATGACAGCGCTACTAAAGCAGAGTTACTAAACATAGCTTTTAGAAACTCATTCACCAAAGAAGACGAAACCAATACTCCAGATTTCGAATTACGAACAGATGCCGTAATGAGTAACGTAGAAGTAGACATCATCGGAGTAGTGCAGCAACTAAAATCACTTAACAAGAACAAGTCTTCTGGTCCGGATTGTATACCCATTAGATTTCTATCTGATTATGCTGAAGCGATAGCTCCTTACTTAACAGTCATATACAACCGCTCTCTCATAGAAGGATCTGTACCAAAAGATTGGAAAGTTGCCCAGGTCACACCTACATTGAAGAAAGGCAGTAGGAGTAACCCACTAAACTACAGGCCTATTTCATTGACGTCAATTTGCAGCAGGGTTTTGGAACATATCCTGTATTCAAATATTATGAATTATCTGGAACAGAACGATCTATTGACCCAAGGTCAACACGGATTTAGAAAATATCGTTCATGCGAAACACAACTAGCTCTTTATTCACACGAAGTGATGGGTGCTATCGACAAAGGTTCGCAAATCGATTCCGTATTTCTTGATTTCCAGAAAGCTTTTGACACAGTACCTCACAAACGGCTTTTAATCAAATTGCGTGGTTATGGTATATCGCCCCAAATTTGCGATTGGATAGGGGATTTCTTGTCAGAGAGAGCACAGTTCGTAGTAATCGATGGTAAGGTATCGACTAAAACAGAGGTGATGTCGGGCGTTCCACAGGGTAGTGTTATTGGTCCTCTGCTGTTCCTTATTTACATAAACTATTTAAGGGAAAATCTAAGTAGCTCTCTTAGGTTATTTGCAGATGACGCCGTCATTTACCGTCTAGTAAAATCATCTAAAGATCAAAACCAACTGCAGGACGATCTGAATAAGATATCAGTATGGTGTAAAAATTGGCAATTGACTCTAAATAATGAGAAGTGTGAAGTCGTCCACGAAAAGAAATCCGTTAACTTTGTTTACAAGATAAATCAATCAAATGTGAAGGCCGTAAACTCCTCAAAATACCTAGGAATTATTATTACTTCAGACTTAAATTGGAACGAACACGTAGATAATATCGTGGGAAAGGCGAACCAGAGACTGCGTTTTATTGGCAAAACCCTTAAAACATGCAACAGAACTACAAAAGGAACTGCATACACTACGCTTGTCCGTCTATTTTTGGAGTATTGCAGCCCTGTGTGGGATCCTTATCAGGTGGGTTTGACGGAGGACATCGAAAGAGTCCAAAGAAGGGCAGCTCGTTTCGTACTGTCACGATACAGGGGAGACAGCGTTACGGAAATGATACAGGATCTGGGATGGGAATCATTACAACAACGGCGCTTATCGCTGCGCGATGGGCTACTTGCGAAACTCCAATCGCCAACATTCTCCTCTGAATGCGAAAAGATATTGTTGACTCCCACTTACATAGGTAGAAATGATCATCAGAACAAAATACGAGAAATCAGATCTCGAACAGAGAGATTCAGGTGTTCTTTCTTCCCGCGCGCTATTAGAGAATGGAATGGGAGATAAATAGTATAATTGTGGTTCGATGAACCCTCTGCCAGGCACTTAAATGTGATTTGCAGAGTATCCCATGTAGATGTACATGTAGAAGATACACAGCAGCATTAGGCTCAAGCCAAACAGGCAAGATAGCGTGCGAGTATGCACGGTTGACAACATTCAGTGATAGACATATGGTGTTATACGACATCACGCAGCCAGGTGCCGCTGGATAAAACCGCTCTACCCAGTGGACAGACATCGCTTTTCCTGGAGGCGCTGCAGTGCGTCCACCCTGACAGAGGCGCCACTGCGAGAGCAGAGGAAGCCAGCTGGCGGCCTGTTTTTGTAGAGGGGGCTATACAAAGCCTAGAGAGGCCGCGAAAGGAAGCGCCCATTGGATCCGACTGACGCCGTGGCCGTCGTGGTCGGGCAGCCGCAGGAAGAAAGAGTGCGCTGCCCGACTACCTGCTGACCACGAGGTTGGGACGACTGCCTGGTAGTTCATCACACAGAGAGTGTGGTCACCTTTACTGTTCAAGTGTCTAGATATTCCTTAGTTTGTTGTCGCCGGCAGTTTGTATATTGACGGGTGACCTTTGTTGTTATTATTGTTGTTGTGGTCTTCAATGCAGACTGCTTTAATGCAGCTCTCCACCTATTCCATCCCGCGCAAACCTCTTCATATCTAAATAAGAACGGCAACCTACATCTCTTTGAACCCGTTTATCTCTCTCTCTCTCTCAGTGATATTTTCCCCCACGCACTTCTCTCCAGTGCTAAATTGACGATTCCTTGAGGTCTCAGACTATGTCCAACCAATCGCTCCCTTCTTTTAGTCAATATATACAAGAAATTTCTTTTCTCATCAATTCTCTTCAGTACCTCCTTATTCGTAAAGTGAACTACTCATCAAATCTTCAGCGTTCTTTTGTAACGCCAAATTTCAAAAGTGTCTATCATTTTTCTATCTGAACTCGTTAGTCCACGTTTCACACTATTCAAACAAATGCCTTCTGAAAAGGTTTCAAGCCCAAAGTCGTTTCCATGTTATATCTTCTCTGCTTCGGCCATAAAACTTTATTCTGTTACCCAAATAACAAAACTCATCTTCTACTTTTATTATCTTATTACTCTAATTCTCTCTTTCCTTTCAACATAAGGTCCTTTTCGTTCAAATACTCTTCCAGGTCCTCTACTGTATCTGCCACAATTACAATGTCATTGGCAAACAGCAAAGTTTTTATTTCCTCTCCCCGAACTTTAATTTCTTCTCCAAAATTTCTCCTTGCGGTCTCAGAAATCTTGTTTGGGAAGAGACTTCACAAAGTTATAAAATACTTCAACAGTGTCCACTGTACAAGTTCAAATGTTTGTTAAGCTTATGGGACTTAACTACGAGGTCATCAGTCCCTAAACCTACAAACTACTTATCAACTACCTTATACTAAGGACGGCACAAATATCCACGCCCGAGGGGGGATTCGAACCCCCGACCGTAGTATCCTTGCAGACCGTGACTGGAGCGCCTCAGTCCCCTCGGCCACCGCGGCCGGCCCACTGCACAAGTCATAAAGCGCACTAGCCAGAATATTTAGAGAAAAGAGGCTCGAAAGTTTCATGCGCTACTGATATACTGATCAGTTCGTATAGAACAGCAATATGGCTTGGTCTGTAATGGACTCGCTTTCCATGCGGGAGATCCCACTTCCGGGTAGGATTTTACGAAGTGCACCCAGAGAGTGAGTTTTTACATCTACAGCCATACTCCAGAAGCCAAATCAGGATCTGTGGCGGAGACCACTTTGCGTATCTATCCCAGTCGCCTAAGGTGCGGAAATGTGGAAGTTCGAACAACTGCCCATTTAGGGGGCTCTATGGAATCACTGGGATCCTAATGCACAGCTAGAGAAAACCTCTTTCGTTGAGGTACACAGTAGCCACAGAAACGAATTTATATGTTACTACTGTAATTGGTCATTATGACATTATTGTTGTCTTCAGTACAAAGACATTTGATATGACTCTTCACGCTACTGCAGCCTATACAGCTGTCTTCATCTCCTAAGAACTACTGCAATTCGTTTCTATTTCAATCTGTTTACTTTGCTCATGTCTTGGACTCACTACAATTCCCCTCCCCTCCCTGCCGACCACGGTGGTTGAGGGGACTGTGGCGCGCCAGTCACGGTCTGCATGGCCACTACGGTCGGGGGTTCGATCCCCCCTCGGGCATGGATATTTGTGCCGTCCTTAGTGTTAGCTAGTTCATAAGTAGTTTGTAAGTTTAGGGACTGATGACCCCGTAGTTAAGTCCCATAAGCTATACAAACATTTGATTTTTTTGTATCCCCCCCCCCCCCAAAAAAAATAGATTTCTTGATCTCTTATAATATGTCCGCTCAACCGTCGCATTCTATTATTAGTCTACGTACACTCTACATATACACTCCGTGATTCACCATAAAGACCATCGTGGAGGGTACAATACATTTCCTTTTCTGCTTCCCTTCCAAGCAGAACAAGGGAAAAACGACTAGCTATCTGAATTCCTCTTAGAGTCATAATTTTCCTTATGTTTGTGGCGAAGTTGGCGGCATTAGAATCGTTCTGCAGTAAGCTTCAAATTCCGGCTCTTAAAATCTCCCAAATGGCGTTTCTCGAAAAGAATGTCGCCTCTCCGCGATTCCCATTTGAGTATCTCTGTAACAGTCGCGCAGCTAGCAGTAATGATTTTAGCAGCCCGTCTCTGAATTGCTTCTATGTTTTCTTTTCAGACGATCCCAAACACTTGACCTCTTTTCAAGAATGGGTCTCACTTGTGTGATATATGCGGTCTTCACTAAAGATGAACCACATTCTCGCAATGGACCTAACTCGAACATCCGAAATAACTCTCCTTACATCCTCGTTCCATCTCAATGAAATGCTACTTCTAGGTATTTGATCAAGGCAAATGTGGCAGGCAGTAAATTTATAACACTATATTTTAATATTACAGCATTGTTTTTTCTATTCTCCTGTATCACGTTCCATATTGCTACGTTTAGAGCTGCCAATCCTCGCATTAACTTCATATTTTGTCGAAGTCATCTAGCTCCTACTGCAGTCACTCAGGTATGGCGCCTTCCACATATATATCTACATAAATACTCTGCAAGTCACATTGAAGTACATGGTAGTAGGTTCGTCGAACCGCTTTTATGATATTACAGTTCCATTCTCTAATAGCTCGCGGAAAAAGGTACACCTAACTCTTTCCGTTTTCGATGTGATTTCTCTTATTTTATTATGATGATCATGTCTCCTTATGTAGGTGGGTGCTAACAAAATATTTTCGCATTCGGAAGAAAAAGTTGGTGAAAGAAATTTCGGAAATAGATCTCGTCACTACGAATACGCCATTTTTTAATGATTTTCCACCCTACCTCGTGCATCATTTCCGTGACAATCACTCCCCTATATCGCGATAATACAAAACGAGTTGCCCTTCTCTGAACTTTCTCTAAATTGTCTGTCAGTCCCACTTGGTGGGGATCCCACAGCAGAGATAAGAGAGTTTTTGGGCCCAGAAGTGTCAACGCGAAATGTTGCCAACCAGTTACCAGCAGTGCAACTATCGGCACGTACACTTCTTGTCCGTCTTCCACTAGGGACTGATGACCCCGTAGTTAAGTCCCATAAACTATATAAACATTTGAAACATTTCGTCTTCCACTCACATAACATCATAGTCTCGCACGGCGGTACTGATGCTGTCAGTGCAGATTTGAATTAAATCCCGTGTACGGAACTGAATAAACTTCAGGGATGGAGGTTTTTGTTTGAATTCTGCATGGATCCTGCTCTCTTTCTTATCCAGAAACAGAGGCATCAAATTATGCCAACTCACCCGCTGAAAGCTGATGTTTATTATAGATATTGCTGCTGCTTTATCTTTGGTCGTGTGATGGCGTTGTGTGCTTGCTTGCTCGGTGTGTGTTGTCTTCCTGTTGTCACTGAGAACCGAGGTATTAAGCTTCGTAGCACATTGCTTCCTCGCTGCAGTATTGCCTTGAGAATGGCAGGGTGGTCTCCTGCCGAAATATCCATACGCCATACGCCGGAAGAAATTAAGGAATCGGAAACTTTAGGTTAATGAATATCGAAACAGCTGCAGGAATTAAATTTTAAAGGTGATAAGACAAAACAGAAAATTAATAATACCGGCATAAAAAGATAGCGAGAGTCATTGTTGAAGTTAGCACAACACTCGGAAATAAGACAACAAAGAAAATAGGCGAATAAAGTTAGATGAACTGTAATTATTAACCCGATTTTGACCATTAATTGAATTATGGGGAATTATGGGCCGTAAGTTGATGCTTGGTTATCTTACACCTCGTGGAATAAAGTTTCACGGACTTTGACGGAAACAAACATTGACTGCAGGTTATTTATTACCGAATCAATATGAATGGAATGCTGAAATAGGAGAAATTGAGATACACTTAAAGCAATCACATAGCGAACTAATGGCGTGCCAAACATCTCTTTACGTTCGTCTGTGGTTTTCTGAAGGAAAAAAAAAAAAAAATAAATAAATAAATAAAAAAAAAAAAAAAAAATTCGTAGTTGAAAAAGGTAGGAGTTTTTGATGTAAGAAATATCTGAGATTAAACTGGGAGTTTATTATAATAAAAGAGAAATTTACTCCATTACTCACACTTATATGTAGTTGTAGAGAGTAACATGATAAGACGTCCGTTCAGTGTCATGGTTAAGACATAAAAGACGACGAGCGTAAACGTTATCTCTCAAAGTCAGAGAAAAAAATTGACCATCGTAAACAAAACCAGGCAAAGGTGTAAACTGAAGCGAGAACGGATACGTAGGTGACAAGCGTTACAGATAATAAGATACTTAAAAATATTTAATGTAATTAATTTTGACAACATTGTCAGACGAGAAAACAGCGATCTATTTGGTATGATGAATATACAAAAAACAGTCTTGATCGCAGAAATTAACAGTTTCAACTAACCGGTTTCGACCTGATGTAGGTCATCTTCGGAATTACAAGTAGCCCATGTGGCCAGTGCTGCACTCGGCTGGGCTGGGCTGTTCTGCTGCCAGCAGGTAACTTGAATGTAACGCTACAATGCACGATGCTAATGATGATGCCAGTGGGACTCTTGGGTGATGCAATGGCGGTACGTGGTGTTCAGCGAAGAAAGAAAATTCTGCCTGCAAGCAAGAGGTGGTTGGTTGCGCGTACGACACATAATTAGCGAGCACTATAGACTGCATTTGTCATTTTGCCATTCTTGCAATAGTTAGATGAAGTTTTCATTCAACAGGATAATGCCCACCCACTGTGCGTGAAACTCGTGTGCTCTGCAAGACGTGCAGCCGCGTGGAGTAACCGAGGGGTCTAAAGCACCTCGCTGCGGAGCGCGCGGTTGCTCACCGTCGGTGGTTCGAGTCCTCCCTGGGGCAGGTGTGTGTGCGCGCGTTGTCCTTAGTTTAGTTTAAGTAGTTTGTAAGCTATGGACCGATGACCACGCAGTTTGGTCCGATAGATTTACAAACATTAAACAAGACGTGCAGCAATTTTCCTGCCTACCATGATCTCCGGACTTGTGTCCAATCGAGCACGTGTATGATGGGACTCAAATCCTTAGCGAGCAGCCGGCCGCGGTGGCCGAGGGGACTAAGGCGCTTCAGTCACGGTCTGCACGGCCACTACGGTCGGGGGTTTGAATCCCCCCTCGGGCATGGATATTTGTGCCGTCCTAGTTCGTAAGTAGTTCATAAGTAGTTTGTAAGTTTAGGGACTGATGACCCCGTAGTTAAGTCCCATAGACTATACAAACATTTGAACATTTGAAACTTAGCGAGCAAGAGGTTTACTAGCCAAGAAAGGTCACCGATGGACTATTTTCTTCGAACCTCGCCAACCAGAGGCAACAGCCGACCGTCGGCAACGCGATATCTCTCGGTCACAAGTGTCGGAGAACGGAATTTACACAAGTGGCGATATTCAAGGTACCAGGCGTAATTAAGGAGAGACACAGCACAGCCAGAATCTAATAAAGCGCAAATTGGCTCGTTACCTAAGTGGTCACACACATAAGGCAGATGGGAAAATTATGGGGGGGGGGGGGGGGCGACCTGCCTGGAGTCAGCTGTTACGACTAGCTTTCCTGAGTACGGTGCAATCACGTACCTGATGGTTTTGCGCACTTTACCGGAAACAAAGCCTAATGCGATTCGATGGATTAAGAGTGCTTGTTCTCTTACTTTCAGTCATAGTTTGACCAGACTGTTGATGTTCGTTCTTACGCTGTTGGTCCGCGAAAATTACGGCCGCGTCAGAACTGAGCAAGGTTTGAAGGCACTGAAAATTTCTGGTCCACTCTGTGAAAACTAACTAAGATCGATGCTCTTGATCGCATGTCCTCCAATATGGTAGCTAAAGCTTCTGCTTCCGTCTTATTCATTTTAAGCGCTGCCACGGCACTACGAACGCGATCTGTGTACTGCGTCTGAGTTTCTGTCTTTACCTGAACCTTCCAATAGAACCTACGTTCAAGTCCTACTCGCACACCAGTACAACGTTTACGACCAATACTCTGCCTTTTAAGACTCTATGTCACCTTGCTGCTTCAGAACGTCACTCACAACTCACTAAGTCCACCCTTTGCTAACGGGTACAGCAAGGACAAAATAATGGGTTGAGGAACAGACAACAGACTCAGTATGAAACTGTAATTTTACCAACAGCCTCAAAACACGTTGGACCTGCTCTAAATCATCAATGGCTAGTGTGTACACACCATTAAACAAGTTCATAACAGGACTCGGTAGCTTAGCGAAAGAATCAGGTGTAAGGTGAACAGCTTCCCGTCCTATTGGGTACAATCTACCTTGCCAGCATGGGAATGTTCAAATGTTCAAATGTTTGTAAAGCTTACGGGACTTAACTACGGGGTCATCAGTCCCTAAACTTACAAACTACTTATGAACTACTTAAGAACTAGGACGGCACAAATATCCATGCCCGAGGGGGGATTCGCATCCCCGACCGTAGTGGCCGTGCAGACCGTGACTGGAGCGCCTCAGTCCCCTCGGCCACCGCGGCCGGCAGCATGGGAATTTATACCCTGTTGTTGGTCGACCACAATGTCATTCTGCAAGGTCAATTCACTAATTTTTTCAAGTAATTTTCGTCTCACTCGGGACTGTCGCTCGGCAAGATTAATAGCGACATCACCTAAACGGTTCTTAAAATGGGCCAACTTAGCCTGAACGCGACAAACGTGTGCGGCGGTCGGCTGGGTGCCTTCCAAAATCTGTATATTACTCAAAAACCCCTCAATACTACTTGAAATGACCAGAAAGAAAGCTTCTACCTGCTAAACACAGCCGGTGCGGATTAGTAAATGCTTCCAGGACTCTTGCTACTAACTGGGCTGCCGCGCCGTCGTCCGACAACCCGCGGACGCGGCATTCGTAACTGAGCTGCTCTCTTTTCAGATAGGATATCCCCGGACAGTCCCTGTCGGTCATGCGTCGGAAGAATTCTGAAACATACAATGAAAATATCAATGCAGTTACACTTACAGCCGATGAAAAGAAAAGTAGCTCAACTGCGAGACACGGGAGGTGGATGTGATCAGAACCCAGCGTTCGTATCGGACTGCTCTGCTACCAAATGTAGGGTAGTGGTTAGGGTTAACGAAATTTATTAACCTCAGGAAGCGGAGGGCTCGTCTTTCATCACCTTCAGTATCTGCATTTCTTTTTATTAACGGAGATACAGTCATGAAGCACAATTTCACCTCCTGAGAAAGGCACTTAAATTTTAAAATTTCACATCTTCCAAGAAAATGTACAATTACAGATTGTCAAAGTTAATGCAGATATTTTAAATTTTCACAATCGATGGAAAATAGTTTTCATAAGAAAATTACAATTTACCGCTTTCAAAAAAAAAGTCGGTATAAAGACAGACTACATTTTGAAAAACTTACAATTAAAACATTTCCAAAATCACTGACCAACAACGATTTTTTAAAAAGTCAATAGTACAAAGCCAAACTCAAACAGTCAGAATATACAGTGAGATGAGGGCATCCGAAAACAGGAAACCCTTTATAAAAAAGAATGTGAGCATGCTTGCCCGAACGCCGCGGACGGTACCCCGTCCCGAGGAGGAAAACTGAACTGAGAGGAAAACCAGAGGCTGCAATCGCTCCACAAGTCGACCGACAACTCCGGGCGGCCCACCGTCCGATGCGTCCGGCTTCCCTCAGGCTAGCCTCAGGTTCGTGCACTTGTAACACACAGAGATCAAGCAACATTAATAATACACCAAAAATATCAACACTGTATAATAACAACAAATGGTAAAACACAAACATAATAGTAATAAGAACCAGATTCTCAGAAACTGAAATTTAACATTGACCAGCTACAAATGAAACACCAAGTGGTATATTCCAACATATGAAAAGACTTTTAAGTACTCTTACGGAGTTCTCTTTACTTTACTTACTTACTTCACCTAGATATCAGTACCAAATACATACACAGCTAAGTAGACAAGATGTCTGCCGTTCGTAATATAGGAAGGAAGGAAGGAAGGAAGGAAGGAGGTTTAACGTCCCGTCGACAGCTTGGTCATTAGAGGCGGAGCTAACGCTCGGAGTTTTGTGTAAGGATGGGGAAGGAAAGCGGCCGTGCCCTTTGAAAGGAACCATCCCTGCATTTGCCTGGAGTGATTTAAGGAAAACACGGATGGCCGGAGATGGATTTGAACCAGCATTCTCCCGAATGCGAGTCTAGTACGTTACCACTGCGCCTCCTTGCTCGGTTCGTTCGTAATATACCAATTGGTCACCTAGTAGGATGTACGAAATAAATACAAACATTTGTATAATAGAAGTCACTCTCAATTCCGTAGGTACTGCGAACATAGGGATTAATCAATTCACGATAGTCTAATTCAATCGCGACTGAACAAATACAGCAACCTACTTGACAGAACATAAATTATTTAAACTGTAAAGGTGCCTCCAATAACTGCAAAGCTAATTTAGGCAAACAAGAATATAGCTTCAGTATTACATTACTGATTTAAAATATGAACAAGCAGTATCAGTATCCAAGTAAAACTATTCCACACTTGTTTATACGGAAATAGTAGCGGAATGCTTTAAGCTTCAACAACTGTATGGCTGAACCAATAAACAACCGAAGCCGCGGATCTAATCATTTCTGTGGTGTCGCACAAGTACAAAGTGCGCGCCACCTACTTTCACCGCGCGCCGCCATGCACGCACGGCGCGGCGTTCTTACGACGACAGCCACGAGCGCCCTCTGCGACTACTCCGCTCGTGGCCACCACTGAACGACATCGTTCACTTGGGACTGAGATAGGAACCAGTTAAGACCTTCGGAATCTGATAGGCACCAGTGAAGACTTTGCTATCGTACAGGCACTACGCAGGCCTCTAACAACTATGTATCAGCATTCTGCAGTACTGATCTCTGTAAAAGTTAAGTATTGTATAAATTCTGTTCAATATATAACTCGTTCTAATTTACTCTAGTGTTTCTAGTTTCTGGCTGCTCCCCTCCGTACCTGCACCTGCGTGCTATCTTTATTCCTGTGTCGGTCTCATTCCACTCGGCCACCGACACCTACGACGAGGCTGGGACACAAAAGCGGCGACGAGGCAGGGACACAAAATTTTCCATGTCACTTAATGTGTTTTTCAAGGATTACGTGTTTGTTCAACGAATAAAAAAATGGGGATTAGTAGCAGTAGTAGTTTTCAAAATGTTCAAATGTTTGTTAAGCTTAAGGGACTTAACTACGGGGTCATCAGTCCCTAAACTTACAAACTACGTATGAACTACTTACGAACTAGGACGGCACAAATATCCATGCCCGAGGGGGGATTCGAACCCCCGACCGTAGTGGCCGTGCAGACCGTGACTGGAGCGCCTCAGTCCCCTCGGCCACCGCGGCCGGCTAGTAGTTTTCCTCGGAAATCTATGAACACCAGGGACAACCGATAGTGTAACTCAAGGTATACTCTGTCACACACCGTCGGGTGGCTTGCGGAGTATGGATGTACCTGTAGATGTACCAGGCGTTATCTGAAGCTTCAGACTATCTCTGCACACCGAAACCGCTTCGACCGAAGGTAACAGCCAACAGTAAAACGGACAGCCACGAGGCCCGGCGGCAACCGAAGCAATCCTTTGCGCCCTCGTCCCGCGCTGACTGACCTACCCTCCAGCACAACACGCCTAGCAAGAATCACTGCCACGAGAAATCGCGGTAGGGAGAAGATGATCTTGCCAGAAAGGAATCGATTTAACCAGTGGCGCAGCCAGGATTTGCTTCTGAGGGGGGTGGGGGTGGGGGGGAATTAAAAAAATAATAAAACCTATTGATTTTATTAATCTATGACTTAGTTTTAAACTTTTTATAATTTAACCAATTATACTACGAAAACAATTGCACAAAAAAAATTTTAGTAGGCTCCCATTAATTTGAAAGTGAAAGAGGGGCAACGTGATGGAAATGGAGAGTATATAATCAGCTCGTAAAGTAATTAAGAAGCTTCAATGTTACCAGCCAAAGAGAAAGGTCTTTACAGTTTCATCAACAGGAGCGATTATGGTAAAAATTCTAAAATAGCACTATTGTTATTCAAAAGATTTCACTCGGTGGCGCCGCTGACCTGCTAAGCAGCGGAACACCGCATATGAACAATCGGTTCGTAACTTCAGCATAATTGTAACAATAGGGGCAGCATCAAAGTTGGTCGCGGCGGCATTAAAACCGCTCACAGTAACCGTTGGCGACCCATGGTCACGTTCACTTGTGCTTGGAAAATTATAGTTAGTTGTTATTTATTACACGTGTACTATTTCAAAGTTCCGGTGCCGACCTGTTCAAAAATAAATAATTGAAAGCTATAAAAATTAATAAAATTAAAAAATATTTGGAAGGTGCTGAGGTGGGAGGCTTCAACCCCATTAGATCCCTCCCTTTCCCTTTCCCCGTGGATCCAACGAACCGCCACGGTTCCTTTACAGTTCTTGCAACAGAAAGGTGAAGTTTTGATTCAAAAGGATAATGCTTGCCCACACACTGTGCATGAATCTCAACTTGCTCTGCAAGACGGGCAGCAACTCCTCTAGCTAGCACGATCTCCGGACTTGCGTCCAATCGAGCACGTGTATGATGGGACTCAAATCCTTAGCGGGTAAGAGGTTCACTGGCCAAGATAGGTCACCGATGGTCAATTTTCCCCGAACAACAAGCGAACAAAATACAATATGTCGGCCTTCGTCGCAAACAAATATTGACTGCAGATTATGAATTATTGAATCAATATGAATGGGATGTTGAAATGGAATAAATTAAGCTACACTTGAAAGCAATCACATAGCAAACCGTAATGGCAGCCAAGCATCTATTTACGTTCATCTGTGGTTTTCTGAAAACAATGAGAAATTAGTAGTTGAAAGCGGTAGGTGAACTGAAATGAGAAATTAAGATTAAACTAGGAGTTTATTATAATAAAAGAGAAATTTACTCAATTGCTCACACCTATATGTAGTTGTAGAGTGTAACATAATAAGACGTCCGTTCAGTATCATTGTTAAGACATAAAAGACGACGAGCGTATCCGTTCTCTCTCCAAGTCACAGAAAAAATTGGCCATCGTAACCAAAAGCAGGCAGATGTGCAAATTGAAGCAAGGACAGAAAAACATGCGACAAGCGTCGCAGAAATAATGTATGTAAGAATATTTAATGTAACGCTACAATGCACGGTGCTAATGATGGTGCCAGTGGGTCTCTTGGGTGATGGAATGGCGGGACGTGGTGTTCAGCGATGAAAGGAGATTCTGCCTGCAAGCAAGAGGTGGTTGGCAGCGCGCACGACGGAGAACTGGCGAACACTGTTTCGTAGAGTGAATTCGTCGAAGGCACACTGATGCCACACCAGGCCATGTGGTATAGGGTGCGATAAGCTACAACCCTCGCTCACCTTTGGTGTTTGTGGAGGGAACGCTGACCAGCGCGCGGTACGTGCTGAATGTTGCAAGACCGGTTCTTTTGCCTTCTTGGAACAGGAAGGTTAAGTTTCCATACAACAGGATAATGCTCCCTCATATACTGTGCGAGAAACTCACCTTGTTCTGAAAGACGTACAGCAACTTTCCTGGCTATCACGATCTCAGGACTTGAGTCCAATCGAGCACATGTATGATGGGACGGCAACTGATACTTGCGGCTCAGCTAATGCAGAACTACGTGAACAGTTGGAGCAGGCGTGGAATAATGTCTCTCAAGCGTTCGCTGCCTATAGGGATGCCACCCTGAATTGCCGTCCGTAGAATTCACACTACATGCAAATATATCCGTTCACCATGGCTCGACACTTGCTACCTCAGTACCACTTGATCTGTAAATGGCATCATTTCATGTACTCCATATGTACTGTTTCAACAATAAATGTTGTGTGAATTAGAAAACTAAGATCGTGTAGCAATTTTTATTTCCGACTGTTTATGTAACTTTTTGTCTATGCTTCTGCTGTCTTCAGAAACTGAAAATGTATTCCATCAGCATTTTGAAAAGCACTCTCTAAATGTTTTCCGAGCTATAAAAATACGCGGTATGACCACAAAGCAAGTTCCGTTTGGTTATATAAAACAAACGTGAACAGATACAGAAAAAAATATTTATGATACAAAAATCTTCAACTGTTATACTACTTTTCTACAGAGCTTCCGAAATTTTGTATGCACTTGTCAAGACGTGACAAAGTTTTTGTATGCCTTCTGCATTAAAGATTGCCGCCTGTGTATTCAACCATGTGGTAACATGTTCATTCAGCTCGTCATCATCGTTGAAGTGTTGACCAACGAGGACAGATTTTTAGGTATAAGAAGAGATTAAAGTCGCTAGGAGCGAGGTCGGGACTGTACGGAGAATGATCAAACACGTCCCAGTGAAATTCCAGTAAACATTGTTTGGTCACATTCGCCGTGTGAGGTCGGAAATTATAGTGAAAAAAGTAAATAAATAAATAAAAATAAAAGTATACCGCGCGGGAGTATCCGAGCGATCCGGATTGTCACGTTACGGATCGTGACGACTCCCGCGTCGGAGGTTCGAATCCTTCTTCGGGCACGGATGAGTGTGTTGTCCTTCGATTAGCTTACCTTAGTTAAAGTAGTTTGTAAGCTACGGACAAATAACCCAGCAGATGAGTCAGATAGATTTAAAAACATTTGAATACTTTTGAGAAAAAAAAAAAAAGTACACCTTTTGACAGTAATACTCGGCGCTTGTTGTGTATTGGGCGGCGAAATTTCTTAATGGTCTCGCAGTTACCATGTGCTTTGATTGTTTGGCCTTGTAGTAAGAAATCAATCAGCAAAATGCCTTTTCTGTCACAAAAAAGGGTACACATCACTTTTCGAGGTGTCAAGATTTTCTTGGGCTTAAACTTCGTTGGGGATGCAGTGTGTCTCCATTCCATTGATTTCCGGGTTGTGTCTCAGGGGTGTCGTACGATACTCAAGTTCATCCCCCGTGACTATCCGAGTAAAATTCATCGTCTTCTTTATTGTAGCGTGTCAAAAACTGAAGTGCACTGCCCATCCGTTGTTTTTTGTGTTGTTTAGTAAGAACTTTGGGTACCCAAGATGAGCAAAGTTTTCGAAATTTCAGTTTTGCAGTAAAAATTTCATGTATTAGTGATCGTGAGATTTGCGAAACTTCCATAGCAAGAGCACCAACTGTAAAGTTACAGTTGTGCTTAATCTTCAATTGTGTGAACCAGTTCATCAGTAACTACACACGGGCGTCCACTTCGTTCTTCATCGTGCACTTGATCACGTCCTTCATTGAACAGTCTGACCCATCTTCTAACCATTGAATCAGTCATAGCATTTTGTCCGTAAACCTCGCTGATTTGCCGATGAGTATCCGTTGGTTTAACTCTCTTTGCGCCGGCCGCGGTGGCCGAGAGGACTGAGGCGCGCCAGTCACGGTCTGCACGGCCACTACGGTCGGGGGTTCGAATCCCCCTTCTGGCATGGATATTTGTGCCGTCCTTCGTATTAGCTAGTTCATAGGTAGTTTGTAAGTTTAGGGACTGATGACCCCGTAGTTAAGTCCCATAAGCTATACAAACATTTGAACTCTCTTTGCATTTAAACAACGAACACAGATCTGATTTCACTTGCGGCGGCATTTTCAATTACGGCTAACAGTAGAAAGAAGCACTACAAAGTGCACATCGGCAACAGCGATCTGAAAATGGCGTACATGTCTTCTCCTTGAGACAGAGTAACTGCCGCGCATGCTCGGAACTACGTTCGTAGTGCTGTCGTGGATAGAGATTAAAGCGGGACTTACGTTGTGGAAGACCCTCATGTAGCTTCCAAATGAGTTCTCAGAACCAATATTGCGTTTTCCACCACTTCTCCCGAAAGCACTGTGGTAGTCCCCGAGGCCGACTGGTTTCTGTTTTCCTTCTTCTATAAATAATTCGAGTCAGTGTTACGCAACAGCGAGAACGTACAGTAGTTCCGTAATATTCATATCCGTCAGCCTGTGCTTCCTTCGGAACTGAATTATTCCATTCTTCTTGGAGTATGAGGGTATTTCCCCTGTCTCATATAAGAATACAGTGCGCAACTGACGTGTCACTTCAGAAACTGGGCCCTGCAGTGGTGGTTTCTTCGCCGCGCTGCGCGCTGTGCGGCAGCAGACTTCCCTACGTGGAAATTCACGTGGGCCGCTAGGTGTGACGTCACACAGCTGCTGCCGCGTGCTCTGGTGTAACGACCTCTCCAATGTTTCTGTGACAGCCGCAGTGGCGGCGGGTCCGCCTTGCAGCGACCTTGGCGACCTGAGCGACAACCCGTTCTGCCGACGTCGAGGCTGACTTTGTACTTCCACACGGACTGCAGACCAGCACAGCACTTCAGCGTCACTGACAACGAGGTCAACTCTGCTCCACGCACCGTGTGTGGAAACACGTTCTTTAGCTCACCCACTTGCGCCATTCGTTAGGGTCAGCGTACAATAAAACCTTCGTATATGGTATTATAGTAATCAGGAAATACAGCAACCAGTCGCCTTGTGTATTTATTCACCACGACCGGTTACAAACTGCCTGGCAGTTCATCATCAGTTGCTATACATTTTTACATGTTGTTCACAACTTTGTGGAACTCGTTTGGCTGTGTTTGTACAGCTTATGGGACTTAACTACGGGGTCATCAGTCCCTAAACTTACAAACTACTTATGAACTACTTACGAACTAGGACGGCACAAATATCCATGCCCGAGGGGGGATTCGCATCCCCGACCGTAGTGGCCGTGCAGACCGTGACTGGAGCGCCTCAGTCCCCTCGGCCACCGCGGCCGGCTGTGAGCTACTTGTTTGGCACTAAATTACGATATTTATACGTTTAAATCGTATTCTATACAGCTACTTACAGTTGGTTCACACTGCTGTTTGACGATCGGTGGTTTTTCATGCATTTCAGATCGAATGAAGTGCTCAGAAGCTGGCCACAAACACACTGCACTCGCTTTTCACGTGTTTACAAACGTAAACAATACAGAGATATACACCGCTATTTGTCAAAGATCACAGTTGATGGACAGATATTATTTTTAACTTTTTACCAGTTACAGTTTCAACAGTTAACGTGTTCATACATTTCCATTTACATTATTCTCTTAAAGTTGTGTTTTTTTTTATTCCTTAATAGTGTAATGAACAAAATGGTAGCACTAATGTTATATTTGAGGAAAAAATCCATAGGCTGCATTTATGAGATTGAACATAAATAGGGTGGAGTAGCATTTGGGAATTGCATGAGGAAGGGGGGGGGGGTTGTGTGATCTAAGTATCTGTATGTGTATGTGTGTTTCAAAATTACTAAAAATTTCCGGGCTTTTATGCCGTGGTCTTGTGGATATATTATGGGTTTCCATAATAGCCCGGAAAAGTTTAGTAATTTTGACCATCGTGAAAGTTTACATCTTACAGTAAGTGTGTTTGTTGGTCCGGTTTAAAGAGTCTTTAAAATTTTTGTTTGCCAGTTTTTTTCATTTAAGATGGTGTGGGGTGCTTTATTGTTATGAATGAAAATTTCTAATTGTTATAAAAGGTCCATCTTTATTCCTTTGTCTGCAGTATGTAGTATTTGGAGTTTGGCTTTTATGTTTGTAATGGAATGCCTGTTTTCAGCCAGATAGGCTGCAAAGCTTGACTTATTTAAATTTTTTAAACGGAGTGCGTCAGTATGTTTTTTGTATCGTATTTCAAAATTCCTTCCTGTTTGTCCCACAGGAAACACTGAATTTAATTGATGAAAAGAGAAGATATAAAAATGAAGCAAATGAAGTAGGTAAAACTGGAGCACAGACGACTAAGAAATGAAATTGACAGGAAGTGTAAAATGGCTAGGGGAAAAATAGAAACTGTCTACAGGAAAATAAGGAGACATATGGAGACGAGAGAAGCAGCTGTTGAATATCAACAACTCAGATAGAAAACCAGTTCCGAAATCTGAAACGTGGAAAGAATACATATAGGGGATCTACAAAGCAAATCGAGACAATATTGTAGGAAGGGAAGAGGAAGTATATGAAGATGAAGTAGGAGATACTATACTAAGAATTTGACAGAGCACTGTAAGACCTAAATCGGAACAAAGCATCTGGAGTAGACGACATTTCCTCAGACCTACTATGTTTCTGGGAGAACCAACCAGGATAAAACTATTTCATCTGATGTGTAAGATGTATGAGACAGGGAAAATGCCCTCAGACTTTAAGAAAAATGTAATAATCCTCATTACAAAGAAAGCAGGCACAGGAAGGTGTGAAAATTACAGAACCATCAGTTTAATGATTCATGCTTGCAAAATTTTAAGACGGATTATTTACAGAAGAATGTAGAATCTGGTAGAAGCAGACCTGGGGGAAGATCTGTTTGGATTCAGGGGAAAAGGAACACAAGAGGCAATACCCACCTTATGCCTTAGATTAAGGAAAGGCAAACCTACATTTCTAGTTATTGTAGATTTGGAGAAAGCTTTTGACAATGTGGATTGGAATACCCTCAATAAAATTTTGAAGTCAGCAAGAGTGAAATGTAGGGAACGGAAGGTTATTTACAACTAGTACGAAAACCAGGAAGCAATTATTAAAGACGAAGGGCATAAAAGGGAAGTATTGGTTGAGATGGGAGTAAGACAGCGTTGTAGCACCAATGACATCGGTTTTTAATTGCGATGAAGCCAAAAACAGGATAAAAAGCACCAATCAAATCGGACTTTTAATTTCCGTGTGACTGGCGCAAAACATGTTCGATATGCTGTCCACCGTTTTCTGCAAAAAGTTGATATCTAGAAACAGCATGTTCCACAACTGAAAGAAGTGTTTTCCCGCGTCACGTTCTGAATGTATCCTCAGTGCGTGCCTACGTTCGCAATCGGAACACTGAACACAGCATCTGTCAGATAGCCCCACAGCCAGAAGACACACAGATTTAGATCAGGTGATCGGGACGGCCACGCTGTAGGGAAACAGCTTTTGGTAAGCCTACCATTTCCGAAATGGTGCTTCACCAGCTGCTTAACTGGATTTGCAATGTGGGACGATGCGCCATCTTGCATAAAAACGATCCCATCCACACTCTTGGACAGATGGAATGACTTGGTTGCGCAAGCAACACCCACATCGCTTACCATCAACGGTACAGGTAACAGGACCGGAAGCACCTTTCTATTCGATAAAAATATGACCCTGTTATAAATGATGCCGTAAACCCGCACCTTTTCAGGTTGATGCGGTATTGGTTGATTTGGGTGTGGATTTTTTTGTTCCCCATATTCGACAATTCTGTTTACTGACATATCCTGTCAGATGGAAGTGGACTTCGTCTGTCTACAAAATCTTCCACGGCCATTCATCGTCCACTTATATGCGAACAAGAAATTCCAAAGTTCCTCTTGCTGGTGGTAGGTGAATCTGGAGCAACTAGTGGACATGGATAATTTTGAATGGATTGCAAAGAAGGACGTTTTGTAGTAATTTACGCTTCGTGCTCACAGGTTTGTCCCATGTTCGAGCAATTCTCCGTGTGTTACACGTGCGCACACCACCACTCGACTTCTCCTGCATTGCTGTGTGCACTTCCTCCGCTGTCGTCGAATCAATTCGTTTCCTCCCTTTACCAGGTTGCATAACAGAGGAACCCGTCTTTTTGATTTTCCGAATCATCTTCTCCAGGTCATCGGACCAACGCATTTTTTCTAACCGTTCAGTGTCCGGAACTTCTGCAGAGTAACTTCTGCACAGTCATCATTCTTGCAAAGACCGGTTTACAAGCAGAACGCGATCCTGCATTGAGACAGTTAAGGCGACAGCCTCACACTTGAAATGAGGAAAAGCCGCGCACCTGGCGTATTTATACAAACTGCAATGGGTCGTGCACATGATAAGTGTTTTAATATATATATATATATATATATATATATATATATATATATATATATATATATATATATATTCTGACACATAAAGCGAGATGAGATTAGATTAGATTAGTTATTCGTTTCGTAGATCCATGTCCAGGAAATCCTCATGGATGTGCAACGTGTCAATTTATTTAATGTTATTAATTTTTTTACAAGCTTATAATATGATAATATGAATGGTACGAATACAGATATATACATCATTTGGTTCTATTTAAGAATTCGTCAGTGGAGTATAAGAATTTGGCCACTAGGAAGTCTTTTAGGCTCCTATTAAACTGATCTTAATTTGTAGCTAAATTTATTATGGTTGCTGGTAAATTATTGAAAATGTGTGTTCTGGGAGAAGTGGACCCCTTTTTGAACTAAAGTAAGTGATTTTAAGTCCTTGTGTATATCGTTTTTGTTACTATTATTGTATGTATCAACTGAGCTGTTTGTTGGGAACAGGTATATATTATTTACGACAAATTTCATTAAGAAATAAATTTACTGAGAGGCAGTAGTTAATGTACCCAGTTCTTTGAAGAGGCTTCTGCAAGATATCCGTGAAATTACTCCACAAATAATACGTATTACATGCTTTTGGACTCAGAGAACTTTTGTTTGACTTGAAGAGTTACCCCAAAATATTAGACCATATGACATTACGAAATGAGAGTAAGCAAACTATGCAAGCTTAGTTTTATGTCTCCTGCGTCTGATAACAATCGTAAATACAGATTTGTTACGTCGTTTCTGCAGTTCTGTGATTGCTCCTCCCAACTGTATTTATTATCATGCTGTAATCCCAGAAATTTAATGCTGTCAACCTCTTCTATCTGCTCTTCTTCATAATTTATGCATATGCTGGCGGGAAATCCATAACATGTTCTGAACTGTATGTAGTAAGTCTTTTCAAAGTTTAATGAGAATGAGTTGGCATTAAACCATTTATTAATGTTCAGGAAAGTATCATTAGCAGACCTTTCTATAACTATGCTTGACGTACTTTTCATTGCAATACTTGTATCATCTGCAAACAAAACGAACTCTGCTTCTGGTAGTGTAACTGATGAGAGGTCATTAATATACACAAGAAAAAGTAATGGCCCTAAGATGGATCATTGTGGGACACCACATTTAATTACTTCTCAATCCGTTGATGACTGATAATTCACTAATCCCTTGCACTGACACCCTTTGCTTCCTGTTAGCGAGGTACGACTTGAACCATTCTGCAGCACTGTCCGTGACACCGTAGAATTCTAAAGGATTTTGTGATTCAGAGAATCAAATGCCTTTGACAAATCACAGAAAATACGTGCTGCTTGTAGTTTATTATCTAATGAATTAAGTACATTACTATTGTAGGTGTAAATATTCTTGTCGATATCGCAACATTTCAGAAACCCAAACTGTGTCCTGGACAATATGCCATTAGTGGTCAGGTGGTTGAGAAGCTGCTTGTACATTACCTTTTCTAGTATTTTCGAGAATGCCGCTAGGAGGACGAAATTCCAGCCACAAAGTCAGTCCGATAGTCGGAAAACTAGCGTTTTGTTCGTCGAACAGGAACACACCTCGAATCTGGTCACTCTGTATCTGATGGATGAACCGTGCAAGGTGAGTTTCAAAAGATATGTATCTGCATAATCTAGGTAGATTTCTAACGAGGAGATGTTCATTCTTCAAAACGACTTAGCGTGTACAAAGAGTTTTCCATAGTTCTACAAGGGATTGGCGGGCATCGGACGGGCCTACAATTATATGCATCTTACAGATGACATTACTTTTGCTGCCGATTGTTGGCTTTCGTCATTGCAGTGCTCTACGATTATTTGCTGCTAGGAGGAAAGCAATCCCTAATTTGTTCGCGGTCTGTTACATGGTTTACATTGTTCCTCCGTTACGTTTAGAAGTTTCGCACACAGAGCGGAAATAGCGTGGACAGTTTTGCGTGAACTCGCTCAGTGAGGAGGAGAACACTTGGCTGGGAACCGGTTCGGCCGACATGGAGTCAGTCCGGCCTGGCCTGGCTGGTTTTCTGGGCTCATCCGCAGACGGCAGAGCTGTTGAGGCAGGGCGAAGGGCCAGCTGGTCTGAAACCAAGCGATCCGCGGAGTGCGCGATAAGATAGCGGCGTCACGGTCTCTCCCATTCGCTAATGGAAACACTCCTGTACAGCAACTGTTGTTACTCTTGATGGTAGTTACGTAATTAAGAAAATCTTCACGACCTTCCAAGCATTCAAAGTTGGCTCGAGTTTCCAACAATCTTTCACTTCCCTTAGTTAACGAAGACGAATATACATAGTTCGCTAACGGGTTGTGTGAATGATGTGGAAAAAAAATAAAATAAAAATAAATAAAAAAATAAAAAATATAGGATGACCTCTATTAAATTTTTAGTCGAAAATAGACTGCTTATTAGTCAATACACAATTTTAAGCACAGAAGCAAATATGACACGATATTGTCTCCATTACCATGATCGTAACCATCTAGATATCCGAAATCGTGTAGAAACGTTTCCGTGAATTGCCCTTTTTGGTTTTAGAAATAACCAGTAGTCGCACTGTAACCACTCTTCTAAGAAGTATGTCCAAGTACCATTACTCATTTTTGGGCCAAGAAATTGCATACGATCTTGTTTCGTTGGTCCATGCATTGTCGTGCAAACAAACACCATGTTCCCGCCTTGCCTTGCCTTGAGAAGGCTTTCATGCACGAGTAGTTTTTTCGCTCTCGGAAATTTTGAATCTTTAGATCCTTAGCTTTTGCACTTGACGAGTTTCTCTTACTGAAAACTCTGTTTCATTACCTGTTACGCTGAAAGCCGTACACCTGCATCTGCACAATTACTCTGAAATTCACATTAAAGTGACTGGCAGACAATTTACCACACCGGTTTCAGACTATTTCTTTACTATTATAGATACCATATCAATAATTGTAAAATACGTCACCAACAGGCAATTCTCAATTTTTGTATTCATCCATTGTGGGTGTTTCTTTACTGTTCCATTCATGCATAGTGCGCGGAAAAAAGGAGCAGCTAAATCCTTCCACTTTAGATCTGACATATTTTATTATGACGACAATGTCTCCCTACGTAGGCTAGTGCCAACATTTGCGGGAGAAAGTTAGTCAAAGAAATTTCGTAAATTGATCTCTCTTTGCATTAATCTGGTAAGACACTAGCAACAGGAGTATCATTCACATTTTTTACAAAGAAATTCTTCGTCTTACAAAAATAAAAATAACCATTGGTGACATGACAAAAGGAAATGGAAGACTGTTTTTGTCCAATGATATTTAGTTCCCGGTACGAGCATAATTATAAAACTAAGAGAAATGGTTTTTCTTAAAAAAAAATGATTTCAATAAAAGCATAACTCTCTCCCTATACTTCTCAAAAATACCCCAAAATGGGACGGAAAAGTGAAGTATAGGCTGTCTGTTTAGTAGAACTGCTGCAACGTCTACGCGTTTTACTAATGAAACGCAACATTTAGTTTGTCTCCGCCACAGATTTTTCTATGTTATTTCCACTTAAAGTTGTTCGTAATTGTTATTGCTAGGTATTTAGTTGAATTTACGACCCTTAGATTTGACTGATTTATCGTGTAAATAACGCTTAAGGGATTTCTTTTGGTGTTCGTCGACCTCACATTTTTCATTATTTAGAGTCACTTTCCTTTTTTCTGCATTTTGATATCGTAACTAAATGTTTTGCTGTTGCTTTCGATCCTCTGGTTACTAGACGACAAACGACTTTTTAACCGCACGTAGCCTAAGACGGCTGTTCAGAATGTCTGCTAAATCGCTTATGAAGTTAAGGAGCAGTAGCGGTCCTACATCACTTTAATTGCGATGCCAGATATCACTTCTGTTTTGCGTCTGGGTTCAGAGCGGCCGACCTTTGCACGTATCTGCAGTATTCCACTCTGCAGTCTCGTTGATTCTCAATGAGTGAATTGGGTACAATGAGGAAACGTCTATTCCAAAAAAAAAAAAAAAAAAAAAAAAAAAAAAAAAAAAAAAAAAAAAAAAAAAAAAAAAAAAAAATCAAATGTTTGTTAAGCTTATGGGACTTAACTACGGGGTCATCAGTCCCTAAGCTTACAAACTACTTATCAACTACCTTATACTAAGGACGGCACAAATATCCAAATATCCATGCCCGAGGGGGGGTTCGAACCCCCGACCGTAGTGGCCGTGCAGACCGTGACTGGAGCGCCTCAGTCTCCTCGGCCACCGCGGCCGGCGAAACGTCTATTCATTTTACTTATAATTTCAGTTAGAATGCAGTAAACATATGTCTGTGAATTCAGTGGAGCTCCTCAATTAACCTGGCATATGGGCAACGATCATTTCAAAGAATTTCATCCACTTTTGAATATTTTCTTCGATGATGTTCCTGGACTTGAATTGTCTTCAGTTGCTCTCTCTCATTATGAAATTTTAATTACCACTTAGAAACATTTTCACGACTCATTATTTCACTAATATACATAATTTGAATCATTTCAAAAGTGTCTGTGGCCCCTTTAACAACTTTAATTTGCACACGTTGCTTCATTGCTTCTTCATGACCCATGTTCAAATCATTCTATTAAAGTTACCGTTACTACGACCGGGCTGTAATGTCACTGCTGTTAAATTTAGAACTAAAGGTAATAAAAATTTCACCTAGTTAATTCATGCATTCTTTTACAGAAGCCATTACTAATCCATACCTGTTATAAGAGGGTTGGAACTTAAATAGTGGCAACTATTTATTCACAACCGATACAAAAGCCTTAGCCGCGGCGGAGCGGCCGAGCGCATTGAGGCGCTATGCTACGATGCGCGAGGCCGTTCCCCGTCGGGGGTTCGAATCCCCCCTCGGTCTTGGATGTTTGTGCCGTGTTTAATATAAGCTAGTTCATAAGTAGTTTGTAAGTTTAGGGAGTGATGATCCCGCAGTTAAGTCCCATAGTCTTTACAAACATTCATTCATTCGAATAGAAGCGTTACACGTTTGCACTTGTTACTGTCTTTCAAAGGAGTCACCAGCGTTATGTAGAACCCGTTGCAAGCGATTTGGAAGGTGTAGTATAGCATTAGCAGAGCCTGTTATGTTGACGGTACAAATGGAGCGGTCTACTGCCTGTCAAAGCTCTGGAACAGTTCTGCAGCGATTGCCACGAAGCGGTTCCTTCATTTTCAGAATCAAATCAAAGTCACAAGGACTTAAGTCCGGGGAGTATGGTGGATGATACAGTACTTCCCAGTCCCATCGACAACAATAGAGCAGCCACACCTTACGCTCTATGCGACCGCGCATTGTCGTGCAAAATGATGGGTGGGTTGCGCAGAAAGTGTTGACGCTTCTTTCTCAAAGCTGGTCGCAGGTGATGCTCCAAAAACGAACAGTAATACTGTGCAGTGACGTTCTGCCTTGGAGGAACGTAATGCCTTGGGATGCCACCATCACAGTCGTACACGAGAATCTCCATAATTTTCACCATACTGATGCACTTTCGAATTTAGCGGTGACATAATGACGCCATTCGTTGGAGTGGCGTTTCAGTTTTGGATCGTCTCATCCAGAAGAAGAGGCATAAGAAAGCCTCTCCTTCGCACTCATAGCGCTCCAAGTGCGTCTGAGCAGCGTCGTAACGCATCCATTTCTGCATTTCCGTCAATTCACGCAGAACCCATCGTGATGCAATTTTTCGCATGCTTAGGGGTTCCTCGCGGATGCGGAGCACAGTCGTATGCGCTAATCCGGTTTCGTGGGCGACCTGACGAATCGTCTGGCTTCGATCGCTGTCCACTAACGTGGCAGCAGTATGCACTTCTTCGTGAGAGACACTAGGACGACCTGCCCGAAGCATTTCTGCCACCGTTTGCCGACCTTCGTTGAAGGCTTTTACCCAGCGTGGCACTATTCTGTACGGCATTGTCGATTCTCCGTACGCCTCTTGAAGACCTTGATGACGCGGCAGAGTAGCCGTGCTCACTGGGGCGCTGAGCTGCGGTGCGGGCGGTCGTTCGCAGTCGGGGATTCGAGTCCCCCCCCCCCCCCCCCCCCCCCCGTCGTACATGGGTGTTTGTGGTATCCTTAGGTTAGTTTACCTTAGTTTAAGTAGTTTGTAAGTTACTGACTAATAACCACGCAGTTGAGTCCGATAGATTTACAAATATTTGAAGACCTTGATAACACTGTCGTGCTGTACGACCTCTGGAACATTCAGTCTTGCTCCAACTCCTATTTCGAAAATATAGTGACACTTCTACGTTAGACCGCTTGGTCACAAGAGACTGTGTTTCCCTCACGGTCACGTGCGAGTTCAGGAGGTAAGATGTCATATTCAGTGAAAGTCACGAAAACCTAGCATAATATGCATCAATATTTCACATCACTTCCTAAACTAATTGACCAATGTGAACAAAATTTGCAACAAGTATTCTTTACTGTCAGTAAACAATCGGTGTAGGAACACAAACCGTCTATGACTCATAGTTAAGGAGAAAAAATGTTCAAATGTTTGTATAGCTTATGGGACTTAACTACGGGGTCATAAGTCCCTAAACTTACCAACTACTTATGAACTAGCTAATCCTAAGGACGGCACAAACATCCATGCCCGAGGGGGGATTCGAACCCCCGACCGTAGTGGCCGTGCAGACCGTGACTGGAACGCCTCAGTCCCCTCGGCCACCGCGGCCGGCAGTTAAGGAGATATGACGTCTTCAACAACAAGAGTCACAGAAAGTGCCCCATCAAGTAACGCGTGATAATGAAACTTTATTCATGAGAAAATGAGCGATTAGCGACTTATAAGAAAGATATGTTTGTTCGGCGAAATAAAATGAATGTTTGTCTGTATGTCCTCTATGTCTTCATAAGCCATTCACTGGAATGCAGTGAAATTTTGGTGAAGTGTTCACCGTACGTCCAAGAAGGTTCCTGACCCATAAACAAAAGAGCACGACATACAGCTCAGGAGATATGACGTATAAATAGAGAAAGGCCAGCGTGTGAGAAAACCAAGATTTATACGTCAATTATTGGAAAATGGGAGTAGTTAGGGAACTGCAACAAAGTTTACATGTAACTTCAGACGTTTATGAAGCGTTTTATAACTGACCGCTCCCCCCCCCCCCCCAAACACACACACAATGATGAAATAAAATAATCTACAGCTCACAACAGTTTCGCTGTAATGCCATAAAACTGTCGCATCAGGCTTGACCTGGTATCAAATAAAGTTAGCATTACAGATTTGCTTGTTACTACATTACTGGCCATTAAAATTGCTACACCAAGAAGAAATGAAGGTAATAAACGGGTATTCATTGGACAAATATATTATACTAGAACTGGCATGTGATTACATTTTCACGCAATTTGGGTGCATAGATGCTGAGAAATCAATACCCAGAACAACCACCTCTGGCCTTGATACATCTGGGCATTGAATCAAACAGAACTTGGATGGCGTGTACAGGTACAGATGCCCATGCAGCTTCAACACGATACCACAGTTCATCAAGAGTAGTGACTGGCGTATTGTGTCGAGCCAGTTGCTCCGCCACCATTGACTAGACGTGCCCAATTGGTAAGAGATCTGGAGAATGTGCTGGCTACGGCAGCAGTCGAACATTTTCCGTAACCAGAATGGCCCGTACAGGACATGCAACATGTGGTCCTGCATTATCCTGCTGAAATGTAGGATTTCGCAGGCATCGAATGAAGAGTAGAGCCACGGGTCGTAACACATCTGAAATGTAACGGGCACAGTTCAAAGTGCCGTCGATGTGAACAAGAGGTGACCGAGTCGTGTAACGAATGGCACCCCATACCAGCATCACGCTAGGTGATACGCCAGTATGGCGATGACGAAAACACGCTTCCAATGTGCGTTCACCGCGATGTCGCCAAACACGGATGCGACCATTGTGATGCTGTAAACGGAACCTGGATTCATCCGAAAAAATGACTTTTGCCATTCGTGCACCCAGGTTCGTCGTTGCGTACACTATCGCAGGTGCTGCTGTCTGTGATGCAGCGTCAAGGGTAACCGCAGCTATGGTCTCAGAGCTGATAGTCCATGCTGCTGCAAACGTCGTCGAACTGTTCGTGCAGATGGTTGTTGTCTTGCAAACGTCCCCATCTGTTGACTCAGGGATCGAGACGTGGCTGCACGATTTGTTACAGCCATGCGTATAAGATGCCTGTCATCTCGACTGCTAGTGATACGAGGCCGTTGGGATCCGGCACGGCGTTCCGTATTGCCCTACTGAACCCACCGATTCCATATTCCTTTATCAAAGTCGGAAACGTAATGGTACGCATTTCTCCTCCTTACACGAAGCATCACAACGCCGGTCAACTGCTGTTTGTGTATGAGAAATCGGTTGGAAACTTTCCTCATTTCAGCACGTTGTAATTGTCGCCACAGGTGCCAACCTTGTGTGAATGCTTTGAAAAACTAATCATTTGCATATGACAGCATCTTCTTCCTGTCGGTTACATTTCGCGTCTGTAGCACATCATCTTCGTGCTGTAGCAATTTTAATGGCCAGAAGTGTAAATGACCAAGAACAAATTGATACTAGCATATAAGGTGTTGGCTTCCGTAACGAGACGATTCTTGACTGCAATTGGTCATCGACGAGGGAAAATTTCGTTGTTTTAGACTTTTCTGAACATGAACAATTAAAGTCACTTAGTTCCGATACTTAGTCCAGCGCTGATCGTCAGTAATTCGTTTTAGAGTCTTTCGGTGTTTGACGCTGTAAAATAAACTTCAAAAACACACGTTTACCAGTAAAAAGCGTCAGATATGTAAGTACCATTTTGAAAACTCTGTTTTTCTAGTTATATTTCACTTGCAGTAGTGCATGGTCTGGCTGTAACGATCAGTAAACTGCACGCTCTCAAATTTTCTCAATGCATGAGTTTCCCTTAATTCTCTGACTGACTAAACACGAAATATCGAAAACTACTTCACCTATAAAGCTCGCATTTGGCAAGAATGTAGTTTATAGGTAGAAAACGTCAACTAAGAAAGTATTTTTTGATAGGTGCCATGGTGGAGCATACTTCTCCTACAGCCTCACGAAATCTACAGTTTCATTCCGATATTCTCGAGATTTCGTACGCTTGACCTTCAAAACAAGAGGAAGGTCACTGTCTACCTTGAGTTTAATACGGTGCAAGGGGGAGGTGGATGCAGAGAGAGGGGGAAAGGGGATGTGGACTACGAGAGTGTAGGATAAATACCCAGACGACGCCAGGATTACAGATAGTACGTAATAGAAGAGAAATAAGTTAAGTAAATTTGTCAATACCGTCTCGAGATTTTTGGTAACGATGTTTCTCTTTACGTATTTACACAAAACGTAAATTAAAAAAATACGTAGAATACGTCAATCGAATGTTCATTAGAGTACCCTAGAAAAAAGACGTAAAACTGTTGATAACTATTTGATAAATTTGGTAACAACGGAGCAGTTATTCATTTTTTTATTCTCTGGAAGAAATCTGTTCTACTGGTAGATCATTGCGTTTCATGCTGTGGACCAAAATAACAAAACTATCCCGTAAGCATGGGTTCTAAAATGCACACCTATGCTATTAGCACCTGACCAAAAATGGAGATGTGTTCCATTGTGATGGGAACAATCGAATGAAAACAATCGATTCTTTCGGTTGTTGGAAAAAAATCGATAATTCGGTTGTAGTTTCTCGTATCGGTTGCATTATTCATTCATTCTTCTGAGTGAAACCAGTCGGTGGGATCAACCGAATGAAACAACCGATTCAGTCGGTTGGACTGCTCATCCCTTCTTTTGAGTGAAATCAGTCGGTCGGAGCAACCGAATAAAAAAATCGACACGGTTGGACTACTCATTCCTTCTCTTTTGAGTTAAATCAGGCGATGGGACCAACCGAATGAAAAAATTGACAGTACGTTGGCCTTTTCATTCGTTCTTTTGAGTGGAATCAGTCAGTGGGAGCAACTGAATGAAACAGCCAGTCAGTCGTAGTTTTACGTGTATGTTGCATTAATATTTGTTTGTTTTCGAATGAAAGTAGTCTGTGGGAACAACCGAATGAAACATGCGACACTTTTGCAGTTTTGTACATTGACTGAATTACTCATTCTTTCTTTTCAAGTAAACAGGCAGTAAGTTTTTCTGTCGGTTGAACCATGTAATCATTATTTCAACTGAAACGACTCAGTGTTTTAGCTTACAGAGCTAACCATTTATGTGTATGAGTGAAACAGGCATGCACTGTCAGATAACTACAGCAGTGCTACATTATACCGCCATGGAAAAGGGATATGCCAAAGTTAAAATGCGTATTACAATGTTCATTTAATTATGTACTGAATGAAATAACTTTTAGTTTTATAATACACAGTAACAGTGATTCATATTTTGTTGTAGATTAAATTGTTCGAGGTGCCATCAACGAGTAACTAATTAGATGTCATATCGCTGGAGCAGGCCTGCGATTACTTTAATTGCCCACCCCAGACTTCAAATACGATTACTTTCGCAGACACCCACCATCTGTATAAGTTACGTGGCCGATGACCATGAAGTATCGTGGGGAGCGGGGACACGAGAGGGGGTGCTGACAGCGCCAGCAGGCGCGCGCCGATTTCCACACAACAGTATCTGGCCAGGGGGGCCGTGCATGCCATCGCCGATTGTTGTCGGTTTCTTACTGTCTCAATAAAGAAGCATGGAACTACAGGGTGTTCCAAAACGATCTCTACAAGTTTAATCTCGCATGCTGTATCTCCGAAGTGGGAATAGGTTCAAACGTGCAGTTTGCGACTTATTGTACATACATATCTAAGGTTCTAGTAGGACAGAGATCAGTATGTTAACTTTGAGCATATTTGCTAGATCCAAATTCGAAAATCACTAAAACATTAGCTTTTGTAAAGAAGCTTTCATTAAAGTATTTTGTATAAAAATAATTTTTATTAATTCCTTCTAATTTGAAGGAGTACGAGAAGACGCACAACATTTATCAGTGCTGTAAATTTTCGTCAGCGTGTCTGTATTCGTCAACAGTATATGAAAACATTCATCTCAAGTTTCGTCGATCTGTTTAAAGGAAATACATTTTCACGGTTCATCCAGTAATCTAATGGACCACTGGAAAAGGAAACACCATCCGTTCTCAAACATTGCGTCCCCGGATAGTGCGTCAGAAGATACAACAGGCAGCCAACGTGCCCCATCTGATGTTGGCACCATGTCTACTTCTTCCATGTCCGACTCCACGATGTGCGCTATCTCTTCGTCTCCAGCTGTTGGCACTGCTACGATCACGGATGCAGCAGGTATATCAAATATGCAAACTGATTTCACAAACAGTACTATGGCTGAAACAACTCTAGTAAACCAACCTGCAAATCACCCAAGTACTATAATCACTCAAGCGTCTAGAAAAACACCAAGAAAGGTGACGATTTTTGGTACTATGAAGGTAAAAGAACTCTCTAGTAATGAAATTAAAGAGATTGACAATCTTCTCGTTATGAAGAAAACAGTACTGGCATCTGTGCCAAAGCGACTATTTTGGATCCTCGCTTCAAAAAGTGTGGATTCGGAGTAGCTCAAAGTGCTGAAAACGTCGTGATGTTAATTTATGAAACCACAAATTTTCAGTGCAGCACCAGTTATTAAACCAAGCAAAACGTGTAATTATAGTGACAAGTACGAACATTCGTGCGTAAGTAAATAAATATATATATTTAAAATACTGTTTTTTTAAAAAAATATACTTTTTATTCACACTGTCGTCCTTCAATAAATACTTCGCTAGCTGAAAACCCGGCGTTGCCTAGGTGTTTATTAACCCTTCCTTTCTTTATTCCTGATCTTCCCTCTTTCTGTTCCTTCCCCTCTCTAGGTCCATCTCCCTCCACCTTCAATTTCCTCCTCTCTTCTCTATTTCCTCCTCAGCTTTCTCACGCCATCGACTCTTCCCTTGTCTATGGAAAAGGTTATCGGTGAAACAGTGTGGAGGTTTATTCCATCCCTCCGCCATGTACCATACAAAACCTTAGATGAACCGTGAACTGCCACTTGGCTTGAAAATCAAGTGTGCAAAATTTCATCAAGATCGGAATAAAACTCTATATTGGAGTCAAAGTATGGAATACCTTCTGTCAGGCACTGAACGAAAGATGTAGACAGTGACCATTCTCTTGTTTTTGAAGGTGAAGAGTGAAAAATATCATTAAAATTCTAATTCAAATGTTTGTAAATTTATCGGACTCAACTTCTAGGTTATCAATCCATAGCTTACAAACTACGTGAACTAAGGTATACTAATCTAAGGGCAACACAAACACCTATGCCCTAGGAGGGAATCGAACCCCCGACGGCGAACGTCCGCGCGCACCGCAACACGGCACTCCAGTACGCGCGGCTAATCCGCCGCGGTAGTTCGATTACAAACGGTATTTGTCGAAGTCAATAGGTAAAGTGCCCTCCGCCATGCACCTACGAAATTTGTTGTACAGTTACCTTCGCCTTGTTTTAAAGGACAAGTGTGCAAAATTTCATCAAGATCGCAGCCAAATTGTGGTTTTTGTCAAAGTCACTATGCAAAGTACCCTCCGCCATGCACCAAAGCCGGCCGCGGTGGCCGAGGGGACTGCGGCGCTTCAGTCACGGTCTGCACGGCCACTACGGTCGGGGGTTCGAATCCCCCCTCGGGCATGGATATTTGTGCCGTCCTTAGTAGTAGTTAGTTCATAAGAAGTTTGTAAGTTTAGGGACTGATGACCCGTAGTTATGTCCCATAAGCTATACAAATATTTGAACATTTAAACATGCACCAAACGAAAGCTGATGCAGACAATGAATTTTCTCTTGCTTTGAAGGTCAAGTCTGCAAAATTTCAACGAGATCGGAGACAGACTGTGGTTTTTGTCGAGCTGAGTGCTTAAAGTACCCTCCGCCATGCACCATACAAATTAATTGTACACAGTCAACTCCGTCTTTTGAAAATGAAGTGTGTAAAATTTCATCAAGATAAGAGCAAACAGTGGTTTTCGTCGAAGTCAGTAGGTAAAGTACCCTCCGCCATGCACCGAATGAAATTGATGTAGACAGTGACTTTTCTCTTGCTTTGAAGGTAAAGTGTGCAAAATTTCATCAAGATTAGAACAAAACTGTAGATCTGCATGCAATAGAAACACACACACGGACACACTGCTATGTTTATAAGATTTGGCTCTAAGAAAGTTTCAAGCTTAATCACGGTTCATTTATACCTGAAAAGGCTGAAGAAGTATGCAAATAAAACCACACAAACTCGGTGAATGAATGAAAACATCCATATAACTGCAGAAACCGACAGACATTCCAGTCGGTTGTATCGCATCGAGTGAAACCACTCAAAGCCGAAAACATTCATATAAAGGACAGAGACTTGTTTCATTCGGTGAGCGCGCATCGACTGAAACCACTCAAACCCACTGAATGAGTGAAAACATTCATATTACGGCTGCAACCGACAGTCTGGTTTCATTCGATTGTTTCGCATCGACTGAAACCACTCAAACCCCGCCAGTGAGTGAAAACATTCATACGGCCATAGAGACTGTTTTCATTCGGTTGTTTCATTCGACCGAAAAAACCGACTGAACGAAAAAACAACCGATTGACTAATCGGTTGTTAAAAACAGTCGGTTGTCCCATCACTAGTGTTCTACAGTATGGAAGATACTGCCCCTTAGAGCCCACATTTACCTGACGATTGGTTGTTCAGGTCCATGGTACCTCCTTCCAAATCATGGAAAGCAAACCGCTTTAATCAGAAGAGATTTATTTAACAGTATCGAAGATACTATTGGTGGCGCTGGATGACATTAACGAACATGGGTTCCTCCGTGAAACTTGAGTCCCCTCTACAACCTCTAGAAGTATGTGAGGTCTGAAACAGTCTGGACAAATAGGGGGACGTCATACCAAGTAACAGCGTGGAGCCGGTACGACTCTCGACAGGAAGTGGCATTAATGCGGGGGGAAGGGAAGGGACCAGATAACTGGCGTCAGCAGTCAAGGTAGCTTCGCAACGCCTCTGGTAGCAGCGATAGTGAGTCACACACGCCGGCAGGAAATAAGATAGCGGCCGCGGAGAAGTGTCACGCGGCGGCGAGCGGCTAAACTCTAAGCGAGGGGCCTGCCTGCCTCATACACGTAACCTTATCAGCCGTCCGGCATCCGCTGCTCGACGGAGGCCTATTCTAGACGTTTCCACGCGTTGCGATCTCCCACTACAAGCATTCTCGCCACTTCTGCATGCTTCTTAATGTCATACAACCCACCGAGCCGTCGTCCCGATCCCTTCTTATTCCTATCCTTTGGAACCTAATGAGAAACTTCATCGTTCCGCATACCATCCCCTAGCTCAGCGGTGGGCAACTGGCGGACCGCGGTTCAGGTTCGGACCGCGGAAGGCCAATAACTAGACCGCCAAACATATTTTGAAATTGTAAGTTACCTACTCAGATTATTTTAAAAAAATCTGTTGGTAACAATTAGAACCCTTAATTATTATTGTAAGTAGATTGAAATCATGGTAGTCATAATGTGCAACGCAGGGGAGTACACTGAAGAACTGGCCGGTGATCCACATGAAAGTTCTTTACACACGAATGCAGTACAAGAACTTTATTTAATGAACAAGAAAATTCTAAAAAAAAAAAAAAAGAAAAAAACGACTTCATACTCTGACGATCTCTGAAACCTCTACTTAAGCGATCAGGGCATATCCATTTAAACACAATTTTTGTGCTCCTAACGAACGAAAGCATTAAGCTACTTTGCAAAATAATATTTTTGTATTTTTTATACATTTCTATTTTACATCTATTGTATTTCATAGTAGTTTGAGAGTGAAAAATAAAATAAATTAGTGAAGAATATTATTTTTTCTGGATTTTTGAATACGAATATCCCTATCTCATGTATTTCATATTACTTTGTGAATAAAAATTAAAATTAAAAATTAATAAGGAATATGAGATTTTACTTGTGGACCTCGATAAAATTTTTGAAAAGTATCCGGACCTCCATCTAAGATTACTTGCCGACCTCTGCCCTAGCTGCTTACTTGACTAATGTACGAGGGATATTCCAAAAGTAAGGTCCGGTTAAAACAAAAATATCCAAAATCAAACTTGTTTCCAACGCAATATTTATTGACATCCATTCCTTCTCTATATTTGTACATAATCTACATAAATATTTAGACATTTGTCATATCGTTCAACAATCTTTTGAATGCCTAAGTCGTAGAAATCGGCCGCCTGCGAAGATAAACCAGTCTTTTACAGCTTCTTTCACCTCATCATTCTACTACACTTCTAAACCTTAAATAGTGAATCGTCGATCGTTACGAATTTTGTCGTCAACCGCATGAACCAACTCGTCTGAAATCACGGATGGTCGGACGAATCGCGGTGCATCGTGCACATTTCCCCGTTAATCATCAAAGGCTCGCACCCACGTGAACACTTTAGTGTCACTCATTGTGTTAGGACCGTACACTTGAGTAATCCGCCGATGGATTCCTGTCCCAGAAATGTTTCTTGCAGACAAAAACCGTATCACTGCCGTTAAGTCACAATCGGCGGGCTGACTGATTGTGTGAAACATTGTGAACTGACACTATCAACAGCACACAGCAACAATGACAACGATACTGGCGCCACTTTCAAATATTTACGGCGAATCGGACCTTACTTTTGGAATAACCCTCGTAGCTCCCTTCCATTTCCTCAGTCCGTAATTAGGACTTTCACTCCTGTCTTTTTTTTTTTAGAAATTTTCATCACGTATCTCCTCGTCTTTCAATAAACAGGCGTCTTGCTTTCAGCAGTTTTCGGATATAAAAATCCATATTTCAATGCTTTAGTCCATAAACGGCAATAAACACTTATTGCAAACTTTACCATTCACACACATCTCCGCGCGGTCTAGGGCAGCATGTTATGGATTGCAAGGTCGCTCCTACGGAAATTCGAGTCCTTCCTGGGGTATGGGTGTGGGTGTTGTCTTTGGGATAAGTTTCAATAGTTCCAATTCTAGAGTCCGATAACGTTAGCAGTTTGGCTCCCTAGGAGAGGAGTACAAACATTTGAACATTTAAGACACATCTATTTTTGAAAACTTTGTTTAGTTTACCTAAATAATTTCACTCCAGTAGTACTATTTTGTTTGTTGATTTTCCTGTCTATGCAGTACTCACCTTCAGTTGCCCTGAGTGCAATAAAAAAAAGTAGCTGTTCTGATGAATGCGTTATTAATTACAAAGAAAACGCAGGAAATGTCGTAGGGAAAGCGAACCGAAGGCTACGTTTGATTGGCAGAATACTTAGAAGATGCAACAGTTATACTAAAGAAACTTGGTCCTGTTTTGGAGTGTTGCCGAGCATTGTGGGATCCCCACCAAGTAGGATCGAAAAGGATGTAGAGAAAGTTCAGAGAAGGGCAGCTCGTTTTGTATTGTCGTGATATAGGGGAGACACTGTCACGGAAATAATGCACGAGATGGGGTAGAAATCATTACAAGAAAGGCATTTCAGCCTGATTGCCTTCTACAAGTGGCTTACGGTGTTCCTACATAATGCCACCAGGAAACATCCAGGAAACATCACCTTTCTCTAATCAACTGGACGGTGTATATACGACGTTCAGGCTGACCGTGCTGCCTCCAAAAACGCCTCCAACGATTGTCTGGTTGAAGGCAGATGCGAGTCTCGTCTGTGAACAGCTCTTGATGGCAATTCTGTCGAGTCCGTTCAGCATGCTGTAGGGCCCACCTGTACCGCTCTGGGTGGTCGTTAAGTGTCATAGCTGGACCTCGCTATGCACATCGGAGGTGAAGTTGCATGTCATGCGGCCTGTTAAGTACACTGAGTCGAAACACGACGTCCTGTGGCTGCACGAAAACCAGTATTGAGTCTGGTGGCTTTTCTCTGAGGGTTCCTCCGAGCTGCTGTGGTAGCCCTTGGGCGGTCAGAGTGAAGCAAGTCATCGATAGTTTTTGTATCTCTGTACTTCCGTACTCCCTCCACGTCCGTAAAACATCGCTTTGGTTTCCCACAAAAGTCTGGAAACTCCCCTTGATGAGAATCCCTCATTAGCCAAAGTCATTTATTACTTTGGGCCGCTTCCGTTGGAATTACCCTGGAAGTTAGCCAATCTAGTGGCTGCGCGAAAATTGAAGTGAGCCTGTTAACAACTGTGTTGCCAATCATGCTTTTTTTTCCTTTAAATCGAATAAGAGTGTGAGTCAGTAGCTGGACGGTAAGTAAGTCTAAGGGCTCAGACTGGCAGTTGGAATGAACGTACACAACGGCGTGACTGGCTAATTAAATTACCTCATCGTATAGATTCTTTTAACAAATGACACCAAGTCCAAAAAAGAAAATATGAAGAAGACAACAAAAAAGGTGAGGCTCATCGTACACTTTTTTTGCACATCTCGTTATTGCAGTTATGGGAGATAAGATCGTTGTAGGTGCGTATAGCTGGTGGGAATATAGGTACCATCTTGCAGAAAGACACACACGGTACAACACCAGGATTATAAGTAATTGAAGGAAGTCATTTCATCAGAAGCGTCTTTCTTCACACTACTTCTCCCTTCTGACCAAGTTTACGGTCACAAAAGTTTCACATGGCAGGGGTTCACTGATATTTTCAAGAAGACAATGCGTGGTTCCACGTATTCCACAGATACTCTGCAAAGTAATGCGAATTATTTCGAAGACCTATTTCATAATTGTGGCTGATAAGATGCATCCCATGGTACAATGTACGCTCCCAGCGATGTTCACGTTTCCCAAGATGATAGGCTGCCTATACAGACAGCTCTCATTCTCGACGACAGGTTTTGTGAGAACGAAGATTGCCTGTCACACCTCCCCTGGCCGCCATAATTACAAGGTCTCAATATTAAGGAGCCTTTTTGTACTAGTTTAGAGAGAAAAGTGTTTGATCGCTCTCAACCGCCATTATCGTTGCCTGGACTTACCTCGGTTTCCTAGAAAGAATTATAAGCACTAAAGAGCCACCTGCGAGCACGTACAAGTGCCGTAAAACGACGTGGTATACAATACCTTACTGGGACATTCAGTTTTCCTGATCACTTTGGTGCTTTTGAAATATACACGTCAAAACAGTGTAGCATCACTTTGGCTCATAGGTCTCATGAACACTGAGTATATTGTATGAACAACACAGTTTCTTAGATTATCCACAGACGTCACTCAACCCGCACAAAGACGTAGAAAAGTAGTAGCAAAGTGGCGGAGTGGGAAGACCGCCGAACACTTCAAGTCCTAACACCAGGATGGAAGTACACTGGATATAATAATAATGATAATGATAATAATAATAATAATAATATGATGTCTTTAATTTGGGGCATGCGGTGTGGAATATGTTGTTTAGTGACATGATTTTAATTGACGTTTATACCTTTTACACTGCTAGTATAAAGCTTTATTTATTTACAATGAGCTCATTTCGGCTTTTATTGCCATTGTCGGATTTTTCTGTAATACAAATGAGGTAATTTACAATTAGTATCCACACTTATATTTATGGTTATTACGAACTTACATATAATGTCGATCTTATTGCTGTCCTTTATGATTTTATGCAGTTTTGATTGTCTTACATACCTGTAACAGACTTTTTATTTTCTGACTCAGTAAAAATGACAGCTATAGTCAAAGTGTTTGGACGACATTATATGTTTACTATGGAGTGAATATCTATGGCATGTTTGTGGCTTTTTCGTGGCTGAAAATACGAATAAATTTTCAATGTATGTTTTGTGTTTTAGCTCTGTTTGCTAATTGAGTAAATTTAGAGGATCTATAAAGTCATGTGATTATAATTCAATTTCTTCATGGATATTCATGATTGCTCCTTTGCCCGTGATATGAAGAATTATCATTGTTTCATTTATGGCCCTCATTTCGTGTTTCTAGATTTTTAGGTGTTGATAAAAAGTAGATGGATTCTTTTTGGTGTTACAAAATTGTACGTAACGCATGTCACAAATTTTATATAGGGCAGACTGACAGAAACTTCCAAATTAGATATAAAGAACACACCAGAAACACCGAAAACATTCTTACTGTTTCTAACATTTTGATACAATTCCCACTTTGTTCTACATGATACTCTTATCCCCTTTGTCAGTCACCCAGGCTGCCTGTTACTGCAAGCACCATGTTTTGAGCATTCTAGCGGAAAGCAACTTTCAAACAGCGTGTGAAATGTGTTGACAAAAGCATTATATTTATCATCTACTAGCTTATATGTCCGTGATTCGCAACGGTTGGTGAAGGAGAGCCAGTATGTATCATGGCTTTTTAGGGTTCCGGACCTCAGCCAGTAAAAATAGAATCCTTGTTGGATTGCTCTGCCAATAAACTCTATTGTGCTAGCCAAGATATCAAATGCAAGTAAAAGTCATTGTCCGAAACGATGTATCTTCATAGAGATGTCAAATGTAAGTAAAAGTCATTGTCCGAAACAATGTATCTTCATAAAGTTTTTGATACAAAAGGTGAAACACGCCAAAATAAGCAAAGAAATGTTTTTAAGTATTTAATACACAAAGCGAAATCAGTAACACTATATTCAATGTTTATTGGTATTCGTAGATTGCTTAATTCTGTCACAGACGTTAGCTTCCTTGTTGTACTACCCCATATTCATTATGCAGCAGCGATAGTTATTAGTTCTTTGGTGCACTACGCAATCCATACTTCAAGCATAACCTACATTTAAAACAATTTCCCTGATTCCACTTTTATGAAATGAAGTTGCTCCATGCAAGTCCGCGAAGTAGTTTAGGAGACTAGGTATTTCTAATAGATGAACAGACAGTTACTGAAAACTCTTAAGACTGCGACGTACCTTTTATCCGTGATCTGATTTCGATGAAATCATGCCTATATGTTGCCCCAATCTTAGCTCAAATTTCCTGTGAAAACCGCATGAAAATATCAGTTGGTTTTTTTAATACGTTTGGGAAACAGAAATAGGCATATGTGCATGAATATGATGTAGCTTACATCATACATCAGTTATATTCGCCATTTAAAACATTTCATGATTAATCACATCTCTGGATAATGGGCTGAAGCATTGAAAGCTGAAATATAATAAGTAATAAGTATTTCCTTAATGAAGTTGAAATATCCCTGAAAACAATTATTATTCTTACGGTTGTCTTTCTTTCCGTTAGAAGCGCTATTATCGCTCCAAGCGTGAGACCTCAACTTCCACAGCAGTTGTACATACATATACGTTAGACTGTGATATCAGTATGTAAATATATCGATTAAACACGGCGAGGATTGTAGCAGTTTTATATTCATTGCGTTGCATCATATTTCGTAGAACAAAGCAACCAAGAAAACGATTTTCAGAAATATGGTAAATTTGAAAAGTCAAAGAGCAAGTAGTATTTTCAAAGCGTAATAATCCGATCGCTGTCCCGAACTTCACACGAACACGAGCAGCGCTATCTGTTAGTTCTTTGCTGCATTACGCCGTTCTTTCCAAGCATGAAATAGACCTAAAACTTTAAATTAAGATATCTTTTACTTTCCTGATCTGATTTTGATAAAATGGAGCTATATGTTGCCAGGATATTCTCTATTTATCTGTGATACTCCCACGAATGTTCATTTAGTACTTTTGGAGATTACTATCTACAAATCAACACATTCGATTGCTTTCAGATAAATATATAAATTGTTATATCTTACTTTTCTGATCCGATTTTGTGAAATGAAGCCTTTCTGTAACCGCAAGACACCCTCACGTTTCCTGTGAAAACCTCCTGAAAATTCGTCTATTAGTTTTGGAGATGAAAGAGAAAGATAGGCACGACGGTTGTCGATGTAAAACGTTAAATTGTAATGTTCTTTCCGTGATCCGATTTTTATGAAACTAACTCTATATGTTGTCCCAAAGTACGCTGAAATTACATGTGAAAACCCCATGCGAATTCGTAAAGTAGTTTTGGATAAATGGTTTCTAATAGATGAACAGACAGACACGCCGGTCTATTAAAACCCTTCGTGATTCTATTATGAGGAAATCATGCCTAGATCATGAACCAATCTTCGCTCATATTTCCTGTGAAAACCGCATGATAATTCGTCCTGTAGTTATGAAGATTGAAGCGAACAGTGACAGGCGTACATTTACAGATTTATTATTAGTATAGATATGTTGTACAACTGCATAATTTTGCAGGACTATATTGATATGTATAAGTGCTGTATGTCGGTAAAATCTGTTGCGAATACGGTTAGTAGTAAAGAAGTAATAGATTAAAACGTGATGCTTGATGGGGCGGTATTCCATGAACGTTACTCTTTACGTCCTCATATCTCATGAACTACGTGTCGTACTGTGATACAATTTCGAAGGTACATTCATCTGTATATGCGGTTATAATTTGTAGTGTACAAATTATAAATTGTAACGTCGTACCGAATGCCGTAGTTTTACTCCATAAACAGCGGAAAAGTAGTAAGCGAGAAACCTTTTTCCTTTAATCGTTTTGCTATGGTTGTCAGCGAGAAAAAGTGTAATAGAAGTTTGAAATTATGTTTAAAGTTGTTGCAAGTCGCTAAGTACTCTCATTCTCATATAGTGTATTCATAAAGTCTCGTCGCATTATGTGGCAGTTTCTTGCTATTCTTATTGTTTATGATGTTATATCTCCTGAACTATATGTCGCATGTGGTTCGTACTCCTACAGCAATTGTTATCTCACATAAGGAATATGTGTACCAAATTTGGTTCAAATCGGTCCAGTGCTTTAGGAGGAAATGTGCAGCATTGTCGTTCGACGCAGTGGTTTTTTAGCGGATCTCATTTTTATGACGTCATATTTCCTTACGTATGTGTCGTAGGTGATTCTTACCCCGACAGCGATTGTTGCCTGATATTAAGGAACATGTGTACCAAGTTTGGTTGAAATCGGTCCAGTAGTTTAGTAGGAGATGTGGAACACACATACATACATACATACATACATACTTACAGACACACATACAGTCTATTTTATAAGATGTAAGATATTATCAGTAATACATACTGCCATCCTTGTTCCTTAATTCGGTTAAAAAAGGCCTAAATTGTAACTGGATTAGCTTTTCTAATTACTTTATATTTAACATTTGTTTGAGCACAAAGAACTTTTAGAGTTAAAACTTGTACATAATAATTTAAATACATTTCTGCTAACAGGCTGACCTAATAATGAAGAATGAACTAAAATATTGTCAATGTTAGAACTGCTACTGCCTTGCACTCTCGTTGGAAAGAATGCTGTTTTCATCAGATGATAGGAATTAAGGAGATTAACAGCAGCCTTTTTTTCTTGGGCTATCACTTACACAATTAATGTTGAAATCGCAACAAACAACTAAATTTTTGTACTTCCTATAAATTGAACAGAGAACCCTCCTTAGCTTGGGCAGAAACATTTTAAAATCAGTCAGAGACCTATAAATAACAACAATTAGTAGTTTAGTTCCATTAACAATAACAACTCCTGCACAACCTTATCTTTTGTGTAAAGTGTTTTGAAACATCGATGGATTGAAATGGAATATCGTTCTCAACATCCATGGCCACTCCCCTACACTGCAAGGAACTCCTAGAGAATAAGGTAACTAATCTGTATCCTGTCAAAGGAAGTTTCTGAATTATAACATCATTTAAAAAGTGCCCTGATTTACCAGTAGGGTGAGAATCGACATGTATGAGCATTTCATTTACTTTATCTCTGATACCCTGTATATTTTGATGAAATAATTCTCTTATTACTTAGATTCTTAAACTTTGTCGAAAGTTGTTCCTTTGTTAGAGGGACTTCCTTTAAGCAGGAATACCTATTAGTTGTCTTCAGCCTAAAAAAGATGCAGCTCTAACACTACTACAGGAATTTTTCCTTGAGTGACACCCCCACTCACTACACCACTGTCACATGAGCTGTGCGAACCTCCAGTTCTCATACTTACTGAGGTACAGACCGTGCCTAGTGAAATCCGACCTTTGGATAGACTCAACTGGCACCACAATGCGACCCATGCCCTCCGTCATCAGCGCCTCCTAGAGCCTCGTGTTAATACGTTGAAACAGCTGCACGAAAGGCACATTAGTGCCACCAGTTTGAGTGGCTGTCGTTTCCATATCACCACCTACATATACTCCCCGTACCTATGAAGACTATTCCCGACCCCACCATACCTGATCCTCTTTTGAGAAATCCCTACGTAAGTCCCCTACGTTACAAATAACCTGAGCTAACCTTGCACTGGGCTTCACTATGCTGGTGACCTGGTACTCACTCCCAAGTACGTTCTGTAACTGCTGGCCTACACCTCTGCCATGAAAGCTACCTAACAGTAGAACCTTCTTATTCCTAATAAACATCTCTACTGATTTCGGCTTCCTAATAGCTAAGGTCTGCTGCATACTTCCTACACCTACAACTACAGGAGGTTCATCTCCACTTTGACAGTTGTGCAAAACTATTTGCAACATGCAAAGCGAAGGTACTTGAATATCTTCTTGTAGCTACCTTCTTGCCAATTGCCAGTTCCCATTCTCCAGCCCCCTTCTCCTCCTCAACCAGCCTAGTTCCTCTTCAGGGTTTTTCAACTGCACCTGAAGGGCGTAGATCTAACGCTCCTGCTCAGCTTATTCCTACCGCATATTCTGCAATTACAGGAGCGAACCTGACTGCAGTGCCAGTCGGCTTACCCACTGCATTCCCCGCAATGAAAATACTTAGTACAAATCCCACACTGCAGCCCACTGCTCATTAATCTACGACAGACCCACACTTTCACTCATGGTAAAATTTTACAGTTGCTTGTTAAGAAAACTAGACATATATGTTCTGTAAGTTTGGTTTCTACAAAAGAATGAGTTTATGAAGTACCTTAACTACAGCAATCAACAAAAAATCAGTCTTTACAAATCAAGTAACTACTACTAGTATCAATGTAGAGAAAATTACACTATCAGAAAAACTTCACATAGCTGCTTGTAAAAATAATAATAATAATAATAATAATAATAATAATAAAAAATAAAAAAAAATAAAAAAAATTAAACCAAATTCAAGCGTCACCAATAAACTAACTAAACATAGTGAGAGCGCAGGAGTTATCAAACACCGTAAGCGAAAGTTTCCCTACCGCTATTACAATAAAAACAGAAAGAAAACAGTGGCTGAAAAGTGATGAATTTAGTAAATAACTAACGTGTTAAACACCTCTTGAAATCTACCAACGTTACTAATTAACTACAATACACTTATGAGAACTTATCTTTCGGAGACCTTTACAGCTTAAACTGCTCGCCGCCAAACGTAAATTCAGCACTGTGTTGAATGTAGATCCGCTTTGCCTGGAAGGTCAATATCGAATTTTGATCATATGGTTATTGCTACTTTGTGCCAGGAGGGGTTCTCATCAATGGAACTTTGCCGATGTCTCGGAGTGAACCAAAGCGATTTTGTCCTGACATGGAAGAGGTACAGAAGTACAGGCACTGTCCATGACTGGCTTCGCTATGGCCGCCCAAAGGCTGCCACGGCAGCTGACTACCGCCAGTTACCGATTTCAGCACAGCGGGAACCCTGAGAGAAATGCCACCATGCTGAATAACGATTTTCGTGCAACCATCGGTCGTGTTTCTAGTAAAACTGCACGAGATGAAAATTCATTCTTGACGTCCATAGCGAGATCTAGCATTGACACCATGCAACGCGTGACAGATGATGAATGGACGCAGGAATTGACACCAAGTGCTATTCACAGATGCATCTGTCAGGATGTATGTTGCAATCTTTGTATGTCAAAAGAATTGAATATGAGAAGAGAAATTATTTATTTGATGTTTTTGTATGCTTTAATTTTTTATATGTTGGTAATGCAGTTTTCGGATAGTTATTTGTTTATCTCTGTTATGTTCTAAGGTCTTTGCCTGTGTATATATTGTTTTTCCTCCTAATCGTGTGTTATGTGTTGAGCATGTTTTTTTTAGACAAGTTGTTGCGTTGTATTTGTATTTGTTATTTTGCCGCTGTAGACTTTGAATAAACCTGTTGCCCAGTTGAAACCAGGACTGTCATTCATTTTAACAGGTTATGGGCCCAGATCGCCGGTGACTTGTTTTGAATCGGTATCGTGCGATATAGACGTGTCAGTGATGGCTTCACCTTAAAGATTGAAAGACTTGGACTTAAGAACTACTTGGTGTGGAGCAAGAAAGTGAAAGTGTTCTTGGCACGAAAAAAGTGTTGGCCTGCAACAGATCCTGGTTTCGATGATGATGATGATGATGATCTGATTACTGAAAAAGAACAGACGAATCCTAATGCTCTTGGCTATATAAGTTAGTAAAAGACTTATGTGAATGATGTATGCAGACACGAACGAGCTAAACATACCTGGAATAGACTGTCACTACCAGAGGAACACCAACAAATAAGGATGGCAGAAAGGTTAAATCAACAACTTTTGACCTTAGTTAGATATATGTTACTAAATGTACGAATACCATTGAAATTTTGGGGTGAAGGTCTGTATACCGCATGTTATATTAAGAACAGATGTAAATCTACTGCTATTGAAAATAACATTCCTTATGTATTGTGTTTCAACAAAGAATTGTCCAATAAGGAACTCTGTACAATGAAAATATTTGGATGTGAGGCATGGGCTTATGAAGAGCACAACAATGCTGAAAAGTTAGAATCTCGTGCCAAAGACTGTATCTTTCTAGGATATCCAGAAGACAGAAGGCGCTACAGACTTTGCGATTTGCAGATTAGGTGTGTAGTCTTGTCTAGTAGTGTGGTTTTTGAGGAGAATATTTTTTCCCATGGAGAATAGGGGAGGTGCAGTTTTACCACTCGGTAAGACTCATAGTGAATCATTAACAGTAGATTTGAACTTGTTTGGTGATTCTGATGCTGTAAATGTAAACAATGAACATATTGAAAATGAGCGAGAGGTACATGAAGTTGAGGACAATGATGTTAGTGACAGAGAGTATGTAGTTCCAGAGCAAGAACTGGGCAGACCAGAAAGTATCAAGACTAGTAGAAAACGTGATAGCTGTGTAGGATGTAATTTACATGTAACATGTGAATCATCTCAGAATTTACCTAGAAATGTCAAGTTTTTTGAGTGGTGCAAACAGGGACAATCTGAATAGCTCTCTTAGACTGTTCGCGAATGACGCTGTCGTTTATCGGTTAGTGAAGTCAACAGAAGGTCAAAAGCAACTGCAAAGCTATTTAGCCAAAATTTCTACATGTTGCGAAAATTGGCAGTTAACACGAAATAATTAAAAGTGTGAAGTAATACACATTAACAAGACCAAAGCAAGAGTGCAGTCTAAGAAAATCAGGCGATGCTGAAGATATTAAAGTAATGAAACAATAAAGGTGGAGACCAGTTTTGTTACTTGGGTAGTAAAATAACATATGGTGGTCGGAATACAGAGGATATAGAATGCAGAATGCCGATGGGAAGAAAGGCGTTTTTGAGAAAGAGAAATTTGCTAACATCGAATATTAATTTAAGGAAGTCTTTTCTGAAGGCATTTGTGCGGAGTGTTGCCTTGTACGGGAGTGAAACTTGGACGATAAATAGTTTACATAGGAAGTGGATAGAGACTTTTGAAATGTGGTGCTACAGAATAATGGTGAAGATTAGGTAAGATGATGATGATGATGATGAATGGAGGGCGCTCAACAACAAGGTTTTCAGCACCCGAGCCTTATGTAGTTGAGACGAGTGTCAGAAATGTTCTTTTCAACATGAGGAAAACACAATATAAAGTGCAGAATTCAACAGCTGGAGATAAAACCTGGATGCAGCATGAATCAAGGTAGGTAACTCTATCGTACTTTGTCTGAAACGTAGAACGTGGATGAAGTAGTTAAAATGACAGGGTGAAAGCTGACTGCCTGCAGGAAGAAAAGATATCAACCTACCAATCTACAATACACTAAAACCTCCAGCCTAAACGCTTAGGCCAGAGTCCAGAAATTTCACAAGAGTGTAAAAGTTTGAACACACTCGCCACGTCATCGCCTAAAATATGTGGCAAATCTGCACCAAGATCTGCCTCTGTTCTCTGTGCCTGGTATAAGGTACACTCTATTAAGGTGTGACGTACGCCACAGGCATCAGACATCGGGGGATCTTCTCGTCGTAGGAGGAATCCGTGGGTAAATGGACAGTGCCCGATTCGCAGGCGGGTAATGGCGACCTCATTCCTTCTGAGGGGCCGGCAGGAGGAAGATAGGTAGTTAGATCGCAAGTGGTACTGAAAAGAATGGGAACGAAAAGGAATTTTTTGGCATACCTTGACTAAATGAAGGGATCGATCGGTAGGGCACACTCTTAGACTTCGACGAATCGTAAATCTAGCATTGGAGGGAAGTGTGTGGGGTAAAAGTCGCAGAGGGAGACCAAAAAGCCCACATAGTAAGCAGATTCAAATGGATATGGGTTGCCGTTCTTATGTGGAGAGGGTTCCTCAGGATAGAGTAGGGTGGAGAGATTTATCAAACCAGTCTCCGGACCGAAGACCGCAACAACAACAACAACAAGAACAACAGTGTAACGATACAGACAATTGATCCCTATCCGCCATAAGCGTTCCCGATGAAATCTGTAGAACTCCAGACGACTGAAGTCGTGCGACGGGGCCGCGCGCCGCAGACGCTGCGCATGCGCAGTGCAGACGCGGCTGGAAGAGCGTCCACAGCCGGCAGGAAAAACCGCGCCGCTTGTTCGCCGTACCGCAGAGTCACGCGTTTCCTGGAAAAAAAGCTGCCTTCCCCACTTCTCGGGACACGCCTCTTGCTGCTCAAACCGTACTGTTTCATCTCATGTGGTCAGGGCCACCCGACAGCACCCGTCGTCTCTGCATGCAATTTAGAAGCTTGCGTTCGCGTCTGTATTACTTCGCGCTAGTAATATTCAGTTTATAAGATGCAGATTCGGAAATACGTTCCCATATTTTTTCAGAAAACACTATATTTGTGGGACGTTGTTCTTAATATGGTGTAATAATCACAAACGCCAGCGCATGCTGTGCGAAGTGTTCCAAAATGCTCAAAAGTTTGGTAAGCAATTCTTGTCGTAGTCTCTCAATTCCTCCACCAGTGCTGTTGACTAATGCTTGTAGAAAAAAAAGGGGAGAGGGGGGGGGTTTCCTGGCCTGTACGTCCCGAGATTAGAGACCATGTATTGGTTCACAGTTTTGTTAGAAATAATGCATACCCAGAAGAAATCGCTCTACTTCCGAATTGTATAGATCAAAACGTCTGCAAATTTAGAAAAATCTTCGAAAATGTATACATCGCATACAATAGCATCACTAGTCAGACATTAAGAATTAGGCTGAACATGTGATCACTTACTGCTGTTATCAAGGTTGTTACTTAGCCGCGCGGCATTGCCACTTGGTCTAAGGTATTGTATCATGCTACAGACTGAGTGGCCGTTCTCGTCGGAGATTAGAGTCCTACCTCGGGCATGCGTATGTGTTAGTGTATGTTAGTTTAAGTAGTTAAGGTACTGACGACCATAGCAGTTTGGTCCAGCACGTTTACAAACATTTGAACTTTTGTTGTTTCTTGTGAACGTGTGGTTAGCCGTCATATTTACTCCTCTCGTGCGCCGGGAGCTGGACCAACGGAAAGCTAGAAGATTTTATTGTATTCGTCGACGCCCGAAAACTAATAGCGGATGTGATAACGCTTGCGTGCGACGGTATTACACTGTGAAAGTCTGCTTACCAACTTTGAAACTGATATCGCACACGACTACATACCACTTCCCTCCAAAAGCCATAAAGATGCAAAAAACAAGTGATACTTTAATCGGAAGAAATTTAGTGACGCCTATTGGTGGGTGAACAATACCTACAATGAAAGGTAGCAATAAAGTTAAAAGAAAGAGGGAAAAAAACTGTATTCAAATGAACAGAAATGATTATAGGCATACAAAATTAGCTGTTTGAATTTTTATTTATTTATTTAGTCTTTAAATGGGGAGAGCACATAGTATTGCAACTTACCCTACAACGTAAGATATGACTCCGATTTTCGGTGCCCTGGATTTGCAAATGGCCTGTCTGACGGTTTGCAGAGAAAACAAAATTTTCAATTTCAGCATTTCGCGTAATTACTGAGTAAAATTAAAAATGCTGTCACAATTATTAATTAAGAAGTAAAATCTTATGTCAAGCCAAGTTCCACAATTAGAAATTGCGTCTTTGTTTTGAAGCGGACAGCGCTGAAATAGTTCAAATTTTCTCATTCATTACTCGATAACAGTTCAGTGACTTTCAAAAGCTTCACATATAATTTCATACTTTACGAAAATTTTCTGTCTGTCACTCCCCCCACCCCCCCCCCCCACTCCAAAACGAAGAAAGGAAAAAAATATATCGCTTACTAATTCCTCGCTCATCGTTATTCTTATGATCAAGCGTCATCATCTGCCGTGAAGATTTAATATATTACCTTTTAACATCTAATTCTATTCCAAACACACTTAGCAAACATTATCGCTGAAAGCACCAGCAAAATCAGTGACCGACGCATAGCTCAGGAGATGTGACAGATGCTTTAAAACTCTTCTAATTACATTGTTGTGTAGTAACGCCTATCAGGCGTGATGTTTTACTTTGCTGCTTTCTTTCCCACTAACTTTTTCCCACTAAGACTTCGCGTGTAATATACAGGGTGGATCAAAAAAGGATGGCGCAGACTTACACGGTTGAAAGTACACGATAAGAGAAGCAAAATTGTCCCAGTAAACATGGGACAGCAAACGAGCCTTTTGCGAGATAATTACAAATATATGGTACCAAGCTGCCACTGACGTCATTGAAAACAACGTCCTGTATTGAACATGTGAATTTGAAATTTAGACTTTACTATTAGGTTTTACATCGCATTTAGTTCTCATTTCACGAATGCGTTACCTGTTAAAGAAGGTGTTCGAAGTGTCTTCCTTGCACCTGGATGCCGTACTGTGCTCGTCTCTGCAATGGATTTCGAACTTTCGAAAACACCTGGATAACTTCGAAATTCTTGACAAGCGTGTTCAGCTCTCCGGTCCAGTTCTTCAACCATGTTAACGGGTGGGGGCGGGGGGGGGAGACTGAGGCGCTTCAATCACGGTCTGCACGGCCACTACGGTCGGGGGTTCGAATCCCCCCTCGGGCATGGATATTTGTGTCGTCCTTGGATTTAGCTAGTTCATAAGTAGTTTGTAAGCTTAGGGACTGATGACCCCGTAGTTAAGTCCCATAAGTTCTACAAACATTTGAACATTTGTTAACGGGTGTAAAGTAAACTTCGTGTTTGAGATGACTCCACTACCACAGACACAAAAATCCAAAGGATTCAGATCGGGAGATCTTGAACGACATGGTACAGGTCCTCGTCGACGTACCCATCTTTGGCCTTATCTGTACGTTAGATTCCGTCTCACAGCAGCAGCAAAATATGCCGGAGCTACATCTAATTAACTAGAACGATGTTTACAATAAAGTCAGTGAAATGAGAACTAAATGCGATGTAAATCTTAATAGTAAAAGTCTAAATGTCAAATTAATATGTACTAACTGGGACAATGTTTACAATGACGTCAGTGGCGGCTTGGAACCATACACTCGTAATTATCTCGCAAACGACTCGTTTGCGAACTCATATTTACTGGGACATTTTTGTTCCCATTATCGTGTACTTTCAACCGTGTAAGTTTGCGCCATCCTTTTTGATCCATATAATATAAATGAATATACCTGCCAAATTAACTGTACAACAAATAGATCACGACATCTGTCGTCGTAAATAGTGCCTTATAGACGTTCGTTTGCTTAACAGGAAACGGAAATTACTCATGCTTCTATCATCGACTGTTTCACAGTGAGAGCACTTAGCAACTTCCAACAAACTTTAACCCTTTCACTCTGTCATTACTCCCGTGCCTCGGGACATTTCTTGCTGCGTGATGTAATCTGACACGTTTCGACGCTTTAGTGTCGTTGCAAGTTGCCAACAGTTGGATATTTTTGTCAGCAGGAATGTGCAGTGTGAAAAGGAAGCACTTTTTTTTTCTTTTTTTGGTCTCATGAACGACATCCTGGAGGAGTGAATGCATTCCCATTACTTCTCAACAATCTGTATTTCTTTACTGATACATTTCGAAATCGTGTTCCATAGAAAGCCTTGTATGTACGACATTGTCAAGAAAGAATACAATTCTCAATTGCTTCTTGGTACCCAAATGTGGGATTAAAAATTGAATCTACTTTTTCATCTTATTGGTTATTGTTGTTGGCATCGTCAAAAGAACAATGTTAAAACACCGAGACGACCTATAGCTAGAGGTCTGCGCGGATAATAAAAGTGTTATGCGCATCCGCACCAAATCCGCAAGGCCCATATCTGCAACCACATCCGCGGCACTTTATCCGCATCCGCAAGATTGTTTTTCGCATCCGCAGATATTAAAGTTTTGAATGGGTAATGGTAATAGATATAAGTATTTAAAACCATGATATGTAATTATATAATTATTGTTAGAGTGTCATTTCTGCGACAGCTTAACTACTTTTGACTTCTCGAAACACGGTGACTGTTCTATACCTACTCAACCAAATCAAATATTTGTAATTCTTATGGGACCAAACTACATTGATCAGCAGTCCCTGGACTTACAAACCACTTAAACTAACCTAAGGACAACACACATATCCCCGCCCGAGGGAGGATTCGAACCTCCGACGCGGGATGCCGCGCGCTGCGTAAAACGTGGTGCTCCAGACCGCTCTGCTACTACCGCGCGGTAATCGTGTACAGCTTCGTGCGCTGTGGCCAGGGGGTGAGGACAATAGACTTCCGCTCTACATGGGCCCTGTAAGGATTCCAAGACTGTCCACAGAGATTTTCAGCTAACATTTCGACAGACGTATTGGGCTGATACTTCGCTCCTTATCCGCATATAAAACGCGGATATTCTCGTCGCTCACAATTTTATCCGCAATGTAAGAAATACTGCGAATATCGGCATCCACGCAGATCTCTACTTATAGCAACTGATATAAACTCTAACTTCACGTATATTTCGCGTCCCCAATGTTGGCGAATGCAGACTCGAGCTCATTCCCGCGGCCAGGCTCTGAATTCTGATTTGCAAAGTAGTTACCGGTACGTAGATGTAGATTTAGTAGAGGCCCTCGAGGGATTAACTATAATTTCTAAACCTTTTCTCATTTACATGCTAATAGTCAAGAATAACGGAATTGTAACACTACTATTATTGTTTTTTTTTTTTAATTTTTTTTTATAGGAGACATCATATACAATGATTATTACGTGTGGAATTTCTGGCCGTTAGCCCCCACCTGGGGTCGTGTTCGGTCTGCCTGGTGCCGTCTTTAGGTGACGCCACATGGGCGACTTGCGCGTCGATGATAATGAGGACGTCACAACACTAAGTCCCTGAGTGGAGAAAAATCTCCAACCCAACCGGAAATCGAGTCCAAGCCCCCTGCGTGGTAATCTAGCACGCTGTGCACTGGACTAGGGAGGCTACGGACGCTCCTGCAGCCGCGGCGGCGTCGCCTCAACGACGCCATATATAATGAGTTCACTAGACACAGTAAATTTATTTACTCACCATTACTACTTTCAGCGAAGTCTGCCGCCATTATCGAATGCCTTCAGTGATTCTCTGCAAGGTTACCTGTTAAATAAACGTCACTACTTAATTTGATTACTAAAGAAATACACCGTCATGGAACTATTCTAACGACTATCCATGAAATTATTTTCTTGGCTGTATAATCTTACACGTCGGATTATTTCACAGACAACAGCTGTGCACTAAAACTAAAACAGTATTAAATCAGTAACTGATTAATGCATATTGGTTTTCTAAGTGTTATATACTTCAGTGCACAGTTTCTTATCTGTGCAATGATCTAACGTCGACCATTATACAGCCACGATATAAATTTCAACGATACACATCATAATAGTAGAATCAAAGTTGGCGTAGATTCGTCTCGATAGTCGTTGTCAGAAAATAAATAAGTTGAGCCTTATATCCCTCAAGCGACCCTACAAGGGAAAAAAAAAAAAAAAAAAAAAAAAAAAAAAATAGCCAATAGCCAACGTGTTTCTGGCCCTCGTTGTCCCAAACTTTTGTCCCACAATCTTTTCAGCTCCTATCATAGTTTCAAAGTTATTCTTGGCGGCAGTAGTTAGTGACTCACAATGTATATTTTTGTTTGGTGAACGGTTTTAACACGCTATAACAGAGATATTGAAGGTTTAAAAATGGAACTGTTTACGTTTTATAAATGCATTGGATAGCTGTTGAGAAGACAATTACAGCGATATAGCGTTTGTTAATGTCAACGTTGAAACTTGTCGTAAAAAAAATTCGAGAAATGTCTAGAATTTGAAGGCACGGTAGCCGGAATCGGAGTTATCAGTGCAAACACTATCAAGCAGGCGTCCCGGACAGACTGCGTAATTGTGAACCCTAAAGTAGGCCTGAGCGACGATAGTTTAGATATGTTCTCTCCACGATCCAACATGACACAGGTTCACCTACATGGACATACGACATAGGCTAGAATCTTCCATTCACCAAACAAGAACATTTGCGCCCTTAACCAGTGGCGTACCAACTATTTCCTTAGGGGGAGGGGCAAGGTAACGTATTTACTGATTTCAGGAGGCTGAAGTCATGAAGCTTTTGTGTAGCCGAGCTGACTCAATTTCCGATTGCTAGAGATACACAGGGTGAGTCACGTAAGACGTAACACCCCCTTTACTCCGGGGGCGATTGGACTTATCGACAAGAGGTTTTCGGCGAATCTTAGCAGACTATGGAGCACCTACTTTGGTATATGTACAATAATCACAACGTTTATACTGACCGAGGTAATGAGGTAAGTACATGTTTTTTTAAACGGGACGCTATACTTTCTTTAACATCATTCGAAAGCTCTGGAAAAAACGCGTATAGTAATGTAACGCAAGTTGGTTGCTTAAAAGACGCTGGGAAATATTGTAAGATTGGAGGTCGAGGCGGTCGGAATCGGCTGCAGACTATAAATACGCCTCACGCGACCCGCAGGCTGAGTGGCCGTGTTCTGTGCTGCAAGAACGGCCCACCTACCTCCTCGACCTTCAAGTCTTACAATATTTCTCAGCGTCTTTTAAGCAAATTTTGAATCGCGATACCAACATGCGTTACGTTACTATACACGCCTATTCTAGAGCTTTCGAATGATCTTAAACAAGTTAAGGGCTAGCGTCTCATTAAAAAAAAAAAAAAAAAAAAAAAAAAAAAAAAAAAAAAAACGTGTACTTGCTTCATTATCTCGGTCAATATAAACGTTGTGATTATTATGCATATACCAAGGTATGTGCCATGTGCCCCATAATCTCCTATGATTCGCCGAAAACCGCTTGACGATCAGTGCAGTCGCCTCCGGAATAAATGGGGTGTTACATCTTACGTGACTCACCCTGTATATATGGTAACAATAATAAAATGAGAGCAGCGCGGGAGTAGCCGAGCGATCTGGAGAGCCACGTTGCGGATCACGAGGCCTGCCGCGTCGGAGGTTCGAAGTCTCCCTCGGACATGGCTGTGCGTGCCCTCGGGCATGGATGTGTGTATTGTCCTTAGGTTAGTTTAACTTCGTTTAAGTAGTCTGTAAGCAAGGGATTAATAATCAAGCAGTTAAGTCCCATAGAGTCACAAACATTTAAAGTGGGAGTAGTCTCAAAAATCAGTCACGTTCTCGTAGAGGCTGCAGTGGGGACTGGGGGGGGGGGGAGGGGGATTTCAGCAACCGTTAAGAATAAACGTATGCCGATAGTGTGGGGAGGTGTGTTAGTTAATCACCGCTATCTTGTCCCACAGAGAGAAAAATCTAGGTCGTGTTCATGAAAACAATTTCGTTGCTTTGATTTATAAAAGGACGTAATTTACCTGGGAAGACATTGGTCCTACTTTGTTTCGAGAACATTTACGAAAAGGAGTTCATATTTACTGTAGACTGTGATTTCAATTGGCTACAGGGACACTTTTTGTTATTATTGCTCCTATATAAACACTGTGCATCACATCTTGGTTCTAGGTGACTACTGTGCTGTGGTTCGGATTAATAATGTGTAGAACAATGCTGAAGTAGTGTAACTCTGACTATCGTATGGGTCGAAAGGAGAGGACAGAGCGTACGTAGTAAGTGTTACAAGATGCTTCACACAGCCGCAAAAATGGCTGCCAACAAAAATACTGATAACATAATTACTGACGGCTGCATACTTTATTCACTGGCTCTGCATAAAGACCAGATAAAACCAAGTGAATATGGGGGGCAGAAACCGTATCTTGCCATCCTCTCCCTCCCCCAGAGTTTAAAAAGTGTGTGTGTTTGTGTGTGTGTGTGTGTGTATGTGGAGAGGGGGAGGGGGCACACAGTTGATACGCCATTGTCCTTGACACTTTAGCATGTGCGAAACACCGCGTTTCGATTTATGTAACCTATCACGAGGTGTTTACGTTACTTGACTGACGCTATATACGGTGTCTCGTATTACAAATAATCCAAGATCAGTCCTGAGCCGACATTTTTATTTATGATTGTTGTTTTGTATTAGGAAGGACATGTGCACTACCCCTGATTTCTATTTTTTATCGAAGTCTTTTGTTGACGTAAGGCGACCGGCCGAGCTGGGCCTGGACTTCGTATTGGTGTGTTATACGGCGGAGTTACGTGCCCATGTGTGGACGTGCGGCGGCAGGTCGTGACGACTGCAGGTCGTGATGTGGGAGGCGATGTTATTGCAGCTCTGATCGACGCATTTTCATCGCGGAGTACACACACGACGTCGGACTGCAAGGTTATCTGCGATGGCGTCTACTGGGCTTCTGCCTCATTTGTATGTAGTAATTCTCTCCGTTATACTTCATGTCACTGTTTACAAACGACTACCGCGATTGCGATTTAACAGTCAGTGAAAATGCCCTTACATAACATCCACAATAGAAGTCACCGCTACAACGACTTTAAACTTCCGACAGTTTAACAAAATGTAACTCATTGCCGGCCACCAAATTGGCCCGCGGGTCGCCCCGGGCATCTGTTCCTCGCCTGACGTCACACTCGTCTCACCACGGCGCTGTGCTGTCTGAGCGGGAACTTCCCAGGACTAAAGTGCAGAGTCATCGCTTGGTAGATGCAAGGACTGTCGCACACGGAAAACAAGACCGCTTTGCATGCGCCTTGGTTTCCCATTATGGCATATTAGCAAATTCGCAAAACTGGAGCTATACATCGTAAGAGTTATGTAAGTAAGTAAAGCAGTCAACAATCCGAAGATTGATTTGAACACCGCAGTGCTTTACTAGGCATGGTACTGTTTGGAGGTGGTATGCCGTTGCCTTCCTCCGACCTTCGAACTGACTTACCCAGCCAGTTATAGGGGACCTACAGTTCCGAACCACGGTGCTACTCGGTATTTTTCACATGAGCAATACTGCCAGAGGGGAAAGAAGTGGAAAGTGACAGATAAAAATCGTAGGACGTGGCGGGGATCGAACACGCGACCTTTCGATTTGTAGTCTGGCACTCTACCACTGTGCAACCGAGGCGCACACAAAGAGTTATGTATATTAATTCAAAATGTTCAAATGTTTGTTAAGCTTATGGGACTTAACTACGGGGTCATCAGTCCCAAAACTTACAAACTACTTATGAACTACTTACGAACTAGGACGGCACAAATATCCCATGACCGAGGGGGGATTCGAACCCCCGACCGTAGTGGCCGTGCTGACCGTGACTGGAGCGCCTCAGTCACCTCGGCCACTGCGGCCGGCGTATATTAATTAATTAATTTATTTATATTTATAATGTTCCGCAGGACTGAATTGAGGATCAAACTTCCTTGGTCATTGAACGAGTCGGTACATCCTATTGTTACAAAGGATAACGTTCAACGTAAAACAATCGTAAGCACATGACAGGACTAAGCATAAATAAAAGAAACAATAATGTAACACAGAAATTAGCTTCATTTTTTAATTCCTCCAAGGAATTTCTTAACAGAACAGAAAAAGTTAGCTACGAGGAAACGTTTCAGCTTATCCTTTAAGGTACGTCGATTACTACTAAGCTCTTGTAATTCTTGTGACAGCTTATTAAAAATGGATGCAGATATTGTAGCACATCTTTCAGCACAAGGATCAAGGAGGTATGATCCAAATGCAGATTCGATTTCTTTGACTGGATGAAAGCTGCTAACACTTGGGTGTAACCAAATGTTATTAACAACAAACGACATTAAAGAAAATATTGATAGGTCAGTGTTAGAATTCCGAGGCAATTGAACAGGGATCGACAAGAGGTACGCAAGTTTACCCCATATATTGGTCGAACCGTCCGTTTATGTGCAATAAATACACTTCTTGAATCCGAGGATTTACACAAAAAATAACACCATACGTCATAAGCTAATGAAAATTCGTGTTGAAGTATAACTTACTACAGAAACGTTTCTTGTGGTAAACAACGCAGGATTTGGCTTCTGAACAAGATCCTGAACATGGGCTTTCTACGACAGCTTACTGTTTATCTGAACGTCTAGAAATCTGAATCATTCATTCTCATTTATAATGTTCCAATTCTGTGTAATCACATCAGTTTTTGTTGAATTGTGAGTTACAAAATGTAAAAATTGAGTCTTACTGTTATTTAGCCTCAATTTTTCTACAAGCGATATACTTATTTCATTAACTGCATCACTTGAGACTGCACCAATATTGACAACAACATCATACACTATCACGCTAATGTCATCATCAAACAGAAAAATCTCGGAACTACCTCGTATACTTGAAGGCATATCATTTATATAACTGACAAACAACTGTGGCCCCTGAACAGAGCCCGGGGGAATGCAGAGGATAGCCTTCTGCTGTCTATTATTAAAGTAACAAATGAAACAATTGTGAGTTACATCCCTCATTTCAACTTCTGCAACAGTGTCTTGCGATCAACACAATCAAAAGATTTTATTAAATCAAAGAATGCGTCCAAGCAGTAGTTGTTTTGCAAATGCATTACACTAATAATATTGTGCGAGCCATATTGCTCCATTGACATTTCAGCTGAGTTATAGAAAGATAGAAATTATACAATGATTCATAATGATGGAAACCGCTTCAGCTGTATGGTATTCTTTTATTAACCAACTAGTTTCGTGGCATTAAGAGCCACATCATCAGGGTTATAAGTTATTTCATATTTTTCTCTCTCAGTGAACTAGACATTATACAATAATGTTGGGGATGGAATAAATTATTGCTTTAACATTCTGTCGTCGTCATAGTTACTACAGATGGAACTACTCGTGGGAAAAATACTACTCAGCACTTCTCTGACGACAGTGCCACGATTGCAGTCCTTAAGAAGATGTACAACACTGAAAGGTGGCAATAGCACATTTTGTTATTGTCATTGACTTTGGTCAGAGATATTGGTTGCCCCAGAATGTGATTTGGTGGAGTCACAGTCTGCACGGCCTCTACGGTCGGGGGTTCGAATCTCCTCTCGGGCATGGATATTTGTGCCGTCCTTAGTATAAGCTAGTTCATAAGTATTGGCTAAGTTTAGGGACTGATGACCCCGTAGTTAAGTCCCATAAGCTCTACAAACATTTTTGATATGGCGGTAGCCGGCGTCTGTTGTAGCAATTAGCAGTTTGAAGCGAGTATGGTACAGAGCTGTTAGGTGTGGTTCTGTTTGTTGAAGAAAAATGTGGAACATATTTTGTGCTGAAGCGGAAATTACGGAATTTTTGGTATGCTGTATTTATTCTGCATAACGACTTTAAAAATGAAATCTTTAACACTTAATTTAGGAAATTGTTATAAGGTAACTTCGTTCTTTTGTTTCATTTAATAATGACTCACAGGATCGCTTCGAATAATAATAACTAGTATCATAATTATCAATTTCTGTCTCTTTCATTTTTGTCATTCGATATCATTTTAATCAGTATTTCTGACAATATTACAGAAACAGTGATCAACTAGTTTGTCAGTTAGTAACCAGTATTTCTTGCCAATCGTGGAAAGTGCTTGATACACCAAATTAATTACACCTCTTGCTTATTGTTCCCGTTTGTTATGTTATTGCCGCGCGGGAGTTTCCGAGCGGTTTGGAGCACCACGTTACGGATCTCGCGGCCTTCCGCGTCGGAGGTTCGAATCCTCCCTCGGGCATGGATGTGTGTGTTGTTATTAAGCTATTTAACTTAGTTTAAGTAGTGTGTAAGTCTAGGGACTTATGACCAAAGTAGTTTGGTCCCGTATAATTACAAAGATTTGAACATTTTTTGTTATGCTGTTACATTCTGTAACAGAAATCGTAACCAACTAGTCTGCAGGTAGCTACCAGTATTTCTTGACACTCGTGGAAAGTGCTTTATATACTAATCTTAATTACACCACTTGATGACAACACAATAATTTGTTTGTTATTGAAATTAAGTCGTGTTCTCAGCACGTGTCGTCACATCAACAATCATTGCTACAGTCGCAACAGAATCCAACACTGCCCATTTTGCATTTGTAATCTATGAATGAATGAATTTCATAATTGTTAGCTTAAGCATTTCCACTCTGTCCTATATTGTACTCGCTGTCCTGTTGCTATGTCACTGTTAGAAATTGTCCGTCATTCCATCCATGATCTTTTACACACCGATATCTGATACAAACGGTCGGCACTCTCAAAGGTGGCGGCAGTTTATTAGTCATCACTGAAGCTGCCACGTAATCGTGACTTATTTAATTTTATTATTGAAAAAAAATTAAAAAATAATAATAAAACATCTTTTACACACATGATTTGAGCCAATCATGAATGTAACTTCTGCAGCCTCATTGTGAATAGATGCAAACTGTTCTCTAGAACATGCCTCCTAAAACTTCTTAACAGTTTTAACGTAATATAATTTGTCTTTCAATCGGTAATAACGCTGCAAGTCTATCAGTTGTATCTGTAAATGGACAGGGGACATTCAGTTGATAGTCTTGAAAACGTCTCAAAGAGAGGTTCGACGTTGGCAGTATCCTGAAAACGATCTGAAAACTGTTCATGTATTTCTTCCATAAATGAAATAAATTTTACAATATTCGAATTTTCTGTAGCACCACAAAGCTCAGGGAAAGCAGGAAAATATCTCACCATAAACCGGAAGAACAGAGCCGCATCGCAATGTAACTTGAGTTGTGGCACCGAGAAGAGCCGAGCACAGCCCAAGAAGTCTGAGCCTCACTTGGCCCACCAGCTGGCCCGTTTGCCATTTGGAGAGGGGTATGGACACTATGGACACTTAAAACATAAACAATATTTATTTGTTTGTAAGAAGTTGGTCCATTATTGGCTCTGAGAATTGAAATAGTTCGAAGAAAAGATTCGTAAAGCGTCTTCAGACTATAGTTTGCAACAGAAAGTTATCTATTCTTGTACCAAAACATCCGCCAACTACTTGAGCGATATTGGAGCGGTAAAACCTCTCGTAACGGTTCAGTTACTTTGAGACATGACGACTTTGCCACCCAGAGGAGATGTTCAATAACTTTCTGATCCTGTACAAAGCACTCCTGAACCTGTTTGGTTGTGTATTCACAGAATATATGACATCAACTGCGAATGGGCAAAGCTGTAAATGTGTACCCAGCCGGGATTCGAACCGGGGTCTCCTGCGCTGACCACCACACCACTGAGAACACAGTGATCACCACACTTGCAATGACTACCTAAGCACGCCTCCCACCAGACACACATTCCCAGCTTTACCCTGTCCACAGTATTTGGTTGTGTGTTTCCGCACACTATCATATTGGAATTGGCAGTATTTGTTAGCAATGTCTTAGTCAAAATAAGCAGTTTCTTGTCGACGATAGTCTGGTACTCATTCACAGTTATCCGGCCAGTGAAGAAGGTAATGACAGAAACAGCTAATACTACGACTCAGATGAAATTATGACGGAATCGTCCCCATGCTCGTCTGTAGGAAGCTGACGTGTACCGTAAGCTTCTTTTAGGGTTTTCGATGCAGAAACCCGGTTGGAAACGCGAATATTGTACTGTGAATATTGTACACGTACAATTTAATGAGGATTGTGAAAGCTTGATTTACTTATCATGTTCCACAGGACCAAACTGAGGAGCAAGTCTGCACGGTCATGGAACGAGTCAGCACATGAAATTGTAACAAAAGAGTATCACTAGATAAAGTGAAATGCATAGCAATCCTATACACACGACGGACCTACCGTAAGTAAAAAGAACATATAACATATCACAGTATTTGCTTAATTTTTAAATTTTTCCAGGAATTCATCGACAGAATAGAAAGAGTGAGCCATGAGGAAACTTTTCAGTTTAGCCTTGAAGGTCCGAGGATTACTATTAAGCATTTTTAATTCTTGTGGCAGTTTATTGAGAATGGATGCGGCAGGATACTGCACACCTTACCGACGTTTACTTCTCTGAAAGCGGCGTCACTTTAGTGGGAAGACAGACGTGATGAGAGTTCAAGGAGACGCCCACGCGTGATTCCTGCGTGATGCTGCTCCTCTCGCCATGACTGGTACCAACTGAGTTGTGTTATGCAGATATCTGTGATTGACTTTGAGGTTGGGTTAAATGTACTTTTCAATCCGGTTGATCCAAGCAGAGATCCTCTTGGATGTAGAACATATGAGAAAACAAATGAGTTCATGTGGGTTAATGTACCTTCCACAGGTTCAAGATGCCCTTGTGGACGCGGACTCTTAAGAGTATTGACATTTAAAAAGACGCAAAACTTGTTACTACATTCTAATACTAGGTGGATATGATAATTCTGAAGTTATTGTAGCCACGTATCTTCCGCGAACAGTCAGCTATTCAGATTGTCTCCTAAATCTTTTTAATCACAATGAAGAGTAGGGGACTAATAACACTTCCCTGGGGAACGCCAGATATCACTTCAGTTGTAGTCGATGACTTTCCATGAATTACAACGTACTGTGTACTTTCTGACAGGAAATCACCAATCCAATAGCATAATTGTTGCTATATTTCATAAGCACGCAGTTTGATTAGAAGACGATTATGAGGTACTGTGTCGAAAGCCTCCCGGAAATCTAGAAATACGAAATCTATTTGCCATTCCTTGTCGATAGCAGTCATCACATCATGTCTTTCAGAAGAATGATACTTTCTGGATACGTGTTGACTTTAGGTCAATGGGTCGTTCTCTTCGAGGTTGTTCCTAATATTTGAGGAAAGTATATGTTCTAAAATCCCACTGTAAACCGATGTCAATGATACAGGCTGGTAATTTTGCTGATCACTCCTATTGCCTTTCTTGAATAATGGAGAGGCCTGTGCAACTTTCCAGCCTTTGGGTACACAACGTTCGCTGAGCGAGCGGTTGTATATGATGGTAGGTATGGGGCTATTACATCAGCATACTCTGAAAGGAGTGACCATATTGCTATATAAGATTAGTACCGTAGTCAGACTGAACACAAGTAAGAGGTAAAAATCGTTAGCAACCGCTGCTACTGTAATCTTAAGTATGTATCCTGAAACTTCCTGGCACATTAAAATTGTGTGCCGGAACTGGGATTGGAAAGTGGGACCTTTGCCTTTCGCAGGCAAGACCTAGACCGCGAAAGGCAAAGGTCCCAGGTTCCAATCCCGGTTCCGGCACACACTTTTAATTTGCCAGGAAGTTTCATATCAGCGCACACTCCGCTGCAGAGTGAAAGATTCGTTCTGTGTTTTTGTTATCTGAAGCGAGTCTGGTCTGATGAAACTGCACTTCGGGGCAGTCAGGCGGTGTCATGTAACACACGACGACACCTGGCAGTGTCTTCACGCTCGGCTTGTCGCGTTGTTAACTAGAGACCTTGAACGCTCGTGCTCGCTGGAATTTCTGCCTCACGTTTGGCGTGGAGTGGAGCAGTGTATAGTTCTGGAACGACATAAACTGCGAGCATCTCTAGGTCATGTGTAAGTTAATGAGAGCGAGCTACACCGAGATGATAAAAGCCATGGGATAACTCCTAATATATACAGATAATATTAATCACATTTTCCGAGGCTCTACTTCAAAATAAGGAAGGAAAAAGTATTAGAAATTTGAAAATATTACCAAATACATTGAAGAAATCTAACAAAAATTACTATGGTGCAGGTTCGAACCTGGGTCCGCGTTTTGACAGCGTAAGCCCTGGACCGCCCGACCGACGACGGCGCTCGGAAGACCGCTCTTGTTTACAGCACCCAAGCTACAGCATGAAAACGCAACACGAATGTAATTAACTTTTGCTGACGTATATATATATATATATATATATATATATATATATATATATATATATATATATATATATGAGTAAAAATGCTCGTCTTCAGATGATCTTTCGATATGTTGTTGTTGTGGTCTTCAGTCCGGAGACTGGTTTGATGCAGCTCTCCACAATACCCTATCCTCAGCAAGCCTCTTCAACTCCACGGCAAGCTACATCTGTCTGAATTTGCTTACTGTATCCTTTGCGGTTTGTACCCCACACACTTCCCTCCAACGCTAAATTCACGATTTCTTGATGTCTAAGAATGTGTTCTACCAATAGACCCCTTCTTTTAGTGAAGGTATGACAAATTCCTTTTCTCCCCAATTCTGTTAAGTACCTCCTCATTAGTTACGCGATCCACCCACCTAATCTTCAACATTCTTATGTAACATCACATTTCAAAACCCTTTATCCTCTTCCTGTCCGCACTGTTTATCGTCCATGTTTCACTCCCACACAAGACAACACTCCACACAAATGCCTTCAGAAAGGACTTCCTTAGGCTTAAATCAATATGCGATGTTAACAAATCTCTTTTTCTCAAGAACGCATTTCTACCCTTTGCCATTCTGCATTTTATATCCTCTGTACTACGACCATCATTTGTTATTTTACTGCCCAAGTAACAAAACCCGTCTACCTCCTTTATTGTTTCGTTACCTAATCTAATTCCTTCAGCATTACGTGATTTTCTTAGATTGCACTCCATTACCCTAGTTTTGCTCTTGTCAATGTTGATCTTACATGCACGTTTCAGCACACTGTTCATTCCATTCAACTACTCTTTCAGGTCCTTTGCTATCTCTGACAGAATTACTATGTCGTCGGCAAAACGCAATGTTTTTAATTCTTCACTCTGAACTTTAATACCTTCTCCAAATGTCTCCTTGCTTTCCTTTATAGCTTGCTCAATGTACAAATTGAATAACATTACAGAAAGGCTGCAACCCTGTTTTAGTCCCTTCCCAACCACTGAATCCCTTTCATGCCCTTCAATTCTTACAACCCTGTCTGGTTTTTATACAAGTTGTAAATAACCGAACGCTCCCTATATTTTACTCCTGCTTGCTTCATAACTTGAAAACCCGATTTTTCCATAATAAAATTTGACTTTAATTTCTTCAAAGAGTACCAAGCTTATACCAAAAAGCCGAAAAAGTGTCTATTTACATTCAATATAGAACGTCCATGCAAAGTTTGATCGAAATCACTGCCTCACATGTCAAACCCCCTCCTTGTGAGCCGTGCCGGGAGGAGGGAGGTTAAAACCAGCCTCCAGCAATCCTCATTCAGGTTTTCCGTGATTTTCATAAATCACCCCGGGCAAATGCCAGTATACTTCCTTCCCCATTCCTGACACATTATACGAGCATGTGCGCACTCTCTAATGACCTAATGATGGGACGTTGAGCCCTAGGCTTCCTTCTGAGTCATGCCGCCTCTATAGGAGTGTATATTTGAGAAAGCAGCACGATGTCGCTCGGAGTCGAAAGGTTGCAAGTTCGCTGTAGAAATACTGTCATGATGCCTCATTTCCACTTCATAATTGGGACAGATTTGCCGCTTTCAACACGAACTGACGTCTCTGTTATGTCCCATAAATGTTCCGTGCCATTCACGAAAGGCAACCTGGGAGGGCAAGCCATTCACAATACATCTTTAGTCTTCTACATCTACATAAATACTCTACAAATCACATCGAAGTTCAGGACAGAGGGTTCATCTAACCGCTTTTATGAAATTTACGTGCAGTTCCAGTCACTAATACTGCGCGGGAAAAAGGAAGACCTAAATCATTCTTTTTTTCGAACTGATTTCTCTTTATTGTGATGATCGAGTATAGCCATGTAGGTAAGATCTAATAAAATATGTTCGCCTTCGGAAAGAAATTTCATAAATGAATCTCGCTGTAACAACGCCTTTCTTTTAATGATTTCCACGCCAACTCTCATATTATTTCCGGCACACTCTCTCTCCTTTATAGCGATAATACAAAACGAGCTGCCCTTCTCTGAAATTCTTCTAAATCGTCTGTCAGTCCGATATGGTAGGGATCCTGCAATGGGCAGCAGTACTGCAAAATAGATCATACAAGTGTAGTGTATAGGCAGTTTCTTTAGTGTAACTGCTGCATCTTCCAAGTATTCTACCAATGGAACGTAACCCTTCGTTCGCCTACTCTACAATGTTCTGTTTGTTGTTTCCAATTTAAGTTCTCCGTAATTTTTATTCGTTCGTATTCAGTTGAATTAATGGTCCTTAGATATGAATGATTTATTGTGTAAGAGAAGTTTAACGGATTTGTTTTAGTGTTCATACGGATGACTTTACAATTGTAATTGTGTTGTGGTCTTCAGTCCGCAGACTATTTTGATGCAGCTCTCCACCCTACTCTATCCCGAATAAGCCTCTTAATCTCAAGAACGGCTACCCACATCAATTTGAATCTGCTTACCGCACTCATCTCTCTGCGATTTTTACCCCATACACTTTCCTCCACTGTTAAAATCACGATCCATTGATGCCTAAGAATGTGTCCTACCAAGCGATCCCTTCTTTTCGTCAAGATATGCCAGAAATCCCTCTTATCCCCAATCTGTTCAGTACCACTTCATTACTTACGCGATCTACCATCTAATCTTCAGCATTCAAAATCTCCTGTCTTCCTCTTGTCTGAACTATTTATCGTCCTTGTTTCACTACCTTACAAAGCAACACTCCATGCACATACCTTCAGAAAAGACTTCCTTATACTTCAATTAAAATTCGATGTTAACAAACGTCTCTTTTTCAAAAACGCTTTTCTTCCCATTGCCATTCTGCATCTTATATCTTCTGTACTGCTACCACCATATGTTATTTTATTGCCCGAGTAACAAAACTCATCTGCCACCCATATTGTTTCGTTACCTAATTTAATTCCTTCAACATCGCCTCATTTCTTAGACTGCATTCCATTAAAATTGTTTTGTTTTTGTTAATGTTCATTTTATACGCTCCTTTTAACACACAGTCCATTCCATTGATTTCTTTCTTTCGTTAATCTATCTTGTTGGATAAGTTGTAAGCTGAGTTGCCTCCCATGTTCCTACCTTCCTCCTGAATCCGAACTGATCTTCCCCGTGGACAGCTTCTTTCAGCCTTTCCATCGTTCTGTAAATAGTTCATGTTAAATTTTTGTAACTATAACTTATTAAACTGATTGTTCCGTAATTTTCTCATCTGTCTGCGCATGCTTTCTTTGAAATACGGAAAATTACATTTTCTTAATGTCGCAAGGTATTTCGACTGTCTCATACATCATACACACTCTCCTTTGCAGGCGAATCACACCTTCACAAAATTCTCCCAACAAACCGAAGTCAATAATTCGCCTGTCCCATGACTGTTCATTCCATTTCATACCGCTGTGCAGCGTTACGCCTAGGTATTTCATTGACGCGACTCTGTCAAGCAGCACACTACTAATGCTGTATTCCAAATGTTCAAATGTTTGTAGAGCTTATGGGACTTAACTACGGGGTCATCCGTCCCTAAACTTACAAACTACTTATGAACTAGCTAATACTAAGGACGGCACAAATATCCTGGTCGAGGGGGGATTCGAAAAAATATAACAGAAAATTAAATTAACATCATGCATTACAATAATGGTGTACTGCAACACATAGTTGACGACTGCTTTCTACAACAGCTTCCTTACCACTACAGACTTCCTCCAGCAACTAGCAACTAACTGCTCTCTCGCATTCAGAGCGCTTACTCTACAACTGAACTTCCAAAGATTACTGCACGACTTAAAATATATATCTGTGGCCAGTTCACAAAATTCACTACATAAACAACTCATGTACAATGCAGAATGACGAACAGTATTAAGAATAATTAATAATATAACTTTATGAGTATTCTGTGAACACTAATGTGGTCTAAATGTAACTGAAAATTAATTATGCCGGGACCATAGGGACCTTACATTATCACTGACCCACTGAACTAGAATTAATACTTCAACTGTATAATGACAGTGATTATGACGTAATTAATTTTACATTTTGGTTAATAGCTCCACTGGGCTGTGGTTTAGATGAACAACAGAAAAATGACAATAATGTGTAACTCATGGTTACCATCAATACTTGAACTGCATAATGACAGTGGTTATGACATAATTAATTTTACATTTTGGTTAACAGCTCCAGCAGGCTGTGGTTTATATGAAAAATATAATGACAGTGGTCATGATATAACCTATACAGAATTCAAGGCTATCGTAAGTACAACAATATAATATACCAGGATAAATTATATATAAACTCCCTAAAACCTCCATATCATAGGTGCAAATTCATCGTATTGAGTAGAAATACATGACATATTCCTTAAATGACAAATATAAAACGAAGTTAATGTGGGAAAAGATAATCATAAAATTTGTGGAATCTACTTCAGTCTTCGTAAAATTACATTTCGTGAAGCCTCAAACTGCAGGCAGGAGCCCAGTGCAATGGTACATTATTATAAATTATGAGGTAGTTTAATAGTGTCTTCATACAAAATTGCAGGATATCGTATGTAAGTAATAAGTTGGTGTATATCATATGTAGTAAAGTGATAAATCCGAAGTGTACTAAGAATATACAATATTGTAGGCAATGTCATCCATAGAAAAGAAGTATAATAAACACTGTGCGACAAACAGCCCAAGTTAATCAACATAGAACATCATAAAGAATAATACAACCAAAGATTGGTAAGGCCTAAACCTAAATTGCTTATATTTCTCTTAGCAATTACCCAATCTTAAATGCAAGTCACAAAAATAGTAGAAACAAATAAGATCTATAGATATATGAGCAGTAAGTAGTGAGACAAAAGATATGAAAATCCTCCAAACAAAATGTTCTTATTCAAAATGATACCATACAAATGCCTGTACTCTTTCTTAACATCAATAAATAACAATATATACGTATTCAGTTTTATCTATTTTCATTGTTAGGCACTAAAGTTTCTCGGGTTTGTTTAACAGTGAAGGGCTTACGTGTACTTTTAGGTCAAGAGGTACATGATCATGTTCTTGAAACAGCTGAGACAGATTAGGAAGAGAATCAACAGATTTCGTATTGGTATAATATTGTCTAGTTGGAACAATGTCATTAGCAAAATACTGTCATCAGAAAAGAGGGTGGCACAACTATCACACCTATGTAAAATATGTGACAAAGGTTCTGAAAGATCAGAGGAAGCAACATAATTTAATGCTGAGGCAGTACTAGCATCATCATCATCATCATCAGAAATAGTAGACCAGCTATCTGTATCAGACATTATTGCTTCAGGATCTGAAGGTTTAAGGTTATCAACAGAATCGTACAAATCATCTAATATTCCAGGCACAGTTAGTTTTTTGTCCATGCGAGCCTTCCTTTCGTCACGTTCAGCTAAGTCAGACTGTAATTTAGAGAAGTTTTGTGAAAAATTATTAAGCTTCACATAATGTAAACAAAACAGCTACCTAATAGAGACCATCTTAATATCACACATAGAGTCCCCATTCCTACCATGTTTACTTTTAGACTTTAAGATCAAAACAACATGTATAATTAATTGTAGAGTAATATGAAAAGTTAATTTAAATATGTGAATCTTGCCAAATGCTGTCAAATAAGTGAATTGTAAACTAAGTGTAGAAAACGTATTTAATGTGCAACTGAAGTGACGATCTCAATTTATGCTATAGTGTCAATAATGTTAAAACAGTTTTTAATTCAGTAATATTTGGTATGTAATGTGTTTCACCCTGTTAACTCGTAAATTACAATGCAAAAATGTTAAGGAGGCCACTGATTATGCAAACATAATTCTACATGGCAACAGACAATTGTTTGCAAGTCCAAAAAATGTCATATGCAAAGACCGAGTTTTCTGTGTATTGTATCTTTTCTTACCATCTTTGAGAACCTAAGCAATAGCGTCTTTGTCGACGGCTGTCAACAGTTTACCTGATGATGGCCTAATAAGCCGAAAACTAGTTAGTAAATAAACAAAACATTAGTAGCACAGAAACAGTTTGTTTGTTTTCAAACTTAAATATTATTAAGAAGTTGATTATTTTGTTCAAGAAGTTGCTTATTTTGTTCAGATTGCTTCTCAAAAAGTTGCATAATCATTTGTATACTGATTTCTGGTTGAACCATAGCCTTATTGTTAACTGGTAATGTAGAAACTATTTGTGTGATGTTAGTTGACTGAGACTCTAAATGTGTTACTTCCACATCTGTTTGTCGTAGAAATTGTGCGTTACTCCCGCTATGTGTGGAAACGTTATTTTTAGCTATACCTGACTGTACTAGCGTTGCGTTGCGAGACTCGTCCAAGGTCACGAATTGTTGCGTCACGATACTCTCGACACAGTCCATTCGGTTAGCAATGTCGTTATGTTGTAAATCATTATTATGTGATTTAATTAAATTTCGTCATTACGGTAAAGGTCAATTATTTGTTCTAAACATTCGTCCTACCCAACTGTGCGGCGCGTCGTGAAACTCACTACATAAAAAATTAGAAAACTACTGTCTATATTTAGAGTTACGCACGATCTTCGTATGTCGCTTCTGTAAGTAGATCCAAAAAGATCCAAAAGTAAGTTCAGCCATTGTCATTATGAACAACGCAAATGCACAGAATAGCCTCAGTACGTCTCCCTCTACAACACAACAATTATGCCTCGATATTCGTATCAGTATGGGGAGCCTCTCCAACATCGGAATAGCAACCCAGCATTTAACGTAAATGGGAACAATGCTCTTCCACAGGCGTAAGTGATACCGACATCAAATAAATTAATTTTACTGAGACAGATAGAGACTGATGTAGTCTGAGAACACATCAAAGATGTTCATTAGAAGGCGAGTATTGAATTGAAATTTGTGTCTCGGCCGAGGCTCGAACCCGGGACTACTCCTTACCGGATATTTATCGATCCCCTTCACCTCCGCGCCCACTAGTTGGTTCCTGGAGTACATGGGTTCTTCGCGGCCATGGCGTCGCGCTGAATATATGTTGATTGCTGACTTCTTGGCTCAATATTTTGTAACAGAAGGCATCGAGTCCTGTCACCGATCGCGCTGAGCTACCACGCCGGGACCCAATCAGGCACCATGCCACTGTGGTTATATGTGAGCCGTTGTAAGGCACCTTGCTGCGGAGTGCGCGGTTGCTCGCCGTCGGAGGCTCAAGTCTTCCGTCGGGCATTGGTGTTTGTTTTGTCCTTAACGTAAGTTACTTACGTTTAAGTAGTTTGTAAGCCTAGGGACTGATGACCAACTTCATTAAGTCCCTTAGAAACATTTGCACTGTGGATAATGAAAATGCACGTCTCCCTCCACGACACAAATATTAATTCCGCCTCGATGTCTCCCGAATGGATAAGGCGACAGCCTAGTAAGCAGGAGACCTCGATTAGAATTCCGATCATGGCACAAATTTTAATTCACGCGTAACCTTGTAATATCACTGATATATTGAGACTACATCTGTATCTGCAAAATTAATTTATTTGATACTAGCTACTACTCGCGGCTTAGCTCGCGTTGACGTCCTTACGTACGTATCAAACGCCATTTAAAGTACAATAATTACACAACTTTGTTATTACGTTATGACTAGAATCACCAGGATAAATAAAAGTTTCCAATTTTCCGATTTAAATATGAACCGTGCGTGGAATTATGGTAAATGCTGTCCTTCATCGAGATAAAAATAAAGTAGATTTTATTAAATACGAAAGGAAACCGTGTTACATCGTGACTAAATCGCTGACTGAACAAGCTATAAGTTATAGAACGTGTAAATTATGTAGGATTCAAATGTCATCTAAATCGGTAGTGCGCTTGCCCGCGAAAGGCAAAGGTCCCAGGTTCGAGTCCGGGTTCCGGCACACAATTTTAATCTGCCAGGAAGTTTCATATCAGCGCACGCACACTCCACTACAGAGTAAAAGTTTCATTCTGGAAACATCCCTTAGGCTGTGGCTAAGCCATGTCTCCAACATATCCTTTCTTCCAGGAGTGCTAGTCTTGCAAGAACTTCTATGAAGTTTGGAAAGTAGGAGGCGAGGTACTGGCGGAAGTAAAGTTGTGAGGCGACATCGTGTTTCTTGTTGGGATAGCACAGTCAGTAGTGTGCTTACCCGCGAAAGGCAAAGGTCCCAGGTTCGAGTCCCGGTTCCGGCAGACAATTTTAATCTGTAAGGAAGTTTCATTCTGTCATTTAAATCGGTTCGGCGCTTTAAAGACGTTAAAGTCTTGTGTAAGCATATCAATCATTAAAAGTCTTTTAATAAATGTCGCAGAATAGGTAGCTATTCCAAGGATTTTTCAGACGTTGTAAGAAGCATTGATGCTCAGTTGTTTCATATTTCAAGTTATACACTTAAAATCAATAAATATCTTGACTTATTAACATTATAAAGTAGCCTACGTTCTTTTTCAGCGTTCAAGCTATCTGCATCTTATAAAACTGGTTAAGCGGTTTTGTCGTGAAAGCTTAACTTCCGTATTTATGATATTAGCAAGTATGGATTACCATATTTGTTGTTGTTGGGTAGGCCGCCTCTCGCACCCACAGTCTCTGCTAAGTGGTATGAAAAATCAGTATTATATTGAATGTTCTGTATGTTTGCGCTATTTCAAACATTATTCAGTAAATACAAAAAAAAAAAAAAAAAAAAAAAAAAAAAAAAAAAAAAAAAAAAAAAAAAAAACGTAACAGTCATTTCATGATACGTAGCTACTTCCCGCCGACCCGCTATGTAAATGAAAAGTAATAATGTCTGAATTTGTTTGTGTGTGAAGAAACTACATCGTATCTCACGAAGCAGATTTAACTTGTCGCGCCGGCCGCGGTGGCCGAGGTGACTGAGGCGCTCCAGTCACGGTCTGCACGGCCACTACGGTCGGGGGTTCGAATCCCCCCTCGGGCATGGATATTTGTGCCGTCCTTAGGATTAGCTAGATCATAAGTAGTTTGTAAGTTTAGGGACTGATGACCCCGTAGTTAAGTCCCATAAGCTTAACAAACATTTGAACATTTTGAACTTTCTGTTACTCCGTATTGGACTCTTGGAGCGTTGTCAGTACTTCAACTGCACTTCAGTATTTGTCCTTCAGAGATTCGCGACTGACTGTGTTACATTGTGACTGAACCGTGGCACAAAAAATATCTGCCTTATCGTCTTGGAGGAATTCTAAATTTATAGTGAAGAAAGGCAATATCCGAATCTTATACTCAATGAGCAGAGCGATTTTAATCGAAATGCCTGTTCTGACATTTGTGAAGACTTTGTAAGTGGTTTAAGACGATACTGCAGGGCAGCAATAACATCTGTGCTTTCCCTTAAGGGCCCTCCTGTGTGCCCTCCTTCCCACAATGGACGTCAGTAGAAGACTGACTGTCTCTCACGCCACAACGTCGAAATACCCCAGCGCGGGGTGGGGGAGGGGGGGTCAAGCCACGACCGAGACGGGCCTATATGTACGCCACGAGTGCGAACGTCGTCTGCTATTCAAATTAACCCTATAATGCATGACTTTTTATTTGAAACTATAAAAACTACCACGATTAATGTGTAGTGTGTATATACTGAGGAAAATATTGAAAAAAAAAAAAAAAAAATTCTTTAAAATTATTCTGCACAACTAGCAACGTGCTTCAATGATGTACCCGATGTAGTAAATGTCACTATTATGCCTCTCAGCTTGAAAGTAACTTACAATGCAACCGTAGTAAGTGACTGACTACCTTTACACGGTGAAGGAGGAATACTAATGTACACAAACGCACATGTTAGGAGTAACTCAACGCAGCTAACTGGCAAACTGATTCAGTAGCACTCTGAAATTTATAATTTGTAGGACGAGCTACTAGCATATGTAACACTATCTATACAAGCAGCTACAAATGAATTTGTGGTAAAATTTTGGTCAGTTTGAGAGATAATGGAAAAAATAAGGTGAGTAGCTTATCAGCTACGTTTCGCATTAAAGGGTTAAGTATTGTTGTAACTGGTATGCACCCCTAATAAACTACACGTTTCTGTTACTTGTTTCTACGAACAGTATCGACAAAAATTAATATGAACTCAGTTTGGTAAACGTTCCACAGTCATCTGTTGCCAGTTACTTCGACGTCTATATGAATTACATCGAGTCTACCAAAGAGCTGATTTATCCGGTGGGATAGCTTGTAAATTTTGGTAATAAGTTATACGAATTACTCCTGTCAACTGAAATAACCACATTTATTGATTATAATATATTCAAACTTCTTGAATATTACGCGGCATTCCCCCTCAGCGGGCTCACGGTTCTTTCAAGAGCACGAGGCCCCGAGCTAATGCAGTCTTCCTTCCTTACTTACTTACCGGACTGCGTCTCCTTCCCCTTCTCCTCCATTTCTATCCTAACTCCTTCCCCTCCCCACCGGGGGACTGATATCCTTTGCAGTCCAGTCCCCCCTATCCCAACCAAACAACCCAACCCAACTGGGCATTCAAAGAATTCAAACGAGAAGTTGAAAATTTGAGCTGGACGGAGATTCGAACCCGGATTATCCGTTTCGGGACAGCGGTCGTCTTAACCAACTAGTCTAAACGCACAGGCTTCCCTTTAAGTCCATATTTTCAACTTATCGCACACTGATTGTAGACACCCCTCTCCATTAGAACCAGTTTCTTGTAGCTTTTGCCGGCCTCAGTGGCCGAGCGGTCTGCGCCGCGCCAGTCACGGTCTCCACGGCCGCTACGGTCGAAGGTTCGAATCCTCCCTCAGGCATGGGTGCAAGTTAGTTTAAGTTAGCTAAGTAATTAGTCTGTAAGTCTAGCGACTGATGACCTCGAATTTTGGTCGCATAAGACCTCCCTCACACATTTGAACAATTTTTTAAGCTTGTAGCTTTAACCAACTACACATAGATACAGGGCCTGTGCGATGCTTGCCAAGAGTAGTCATAACACAAGCAAACTATTTGTCTTACGTAGCATTGTGATGAGTTTGGGAATACGTACATGTTGCACACTGTGTTTCAGAATGTTCTTCGTGTTATCTGTGATTCTCCGTGTAGATGTTTGCTGGCATGAGACAAAATGCGTAGTACGAATCGTCCGATTCCAATATCGGTAAGATATCTTACTAATCATAAAAATCTCATACCAAAATAAATTTGTCTGTGTATCACATAAATAACATTAAGAACATTCTGAAACACAGTGTGGGACGTGCACGCATTCCCAAACTAAGCACAACGCTATATAAGACAAATAGTTGGTTTGTGTTATGACCAATCTTGGCAGCCAGCGCACAGGCCTTGTATCTAGGTGGAGTTGCTTTAACTGTGTTCCTGCAAGGGATCGGGCGTATTTAATGTCAACCGTGTCTGTTCTTTCCAAGATGTCCCAAAGAGTCGCCCGCGGTGGCCGAGCGGTCTGCGGCGCGCCAGTCAGTCTGCACGGCCGCTATGGTCGGGGGTTCGAATCCCCCTCGGGCATGAATGTTTGTGTCGTCTTTAGTATAAGGTAGTTCATAAGTAGTTCAAAAAATGTTCAAATGTTTGTAGAACTTATGGGACTGAACTACGGGGTCATCAGTCCCTAAGCTTACAAACTACTTATGAACTTCTAACACTAAGGACGGCACAAATATCCATGCCCGAGGGGGGATTCGAACCCCCGACCGTAGTGGCCGTGCAGACCGTGACTGGAGCGCCACAGTCCCCTCGGCCAACGCGGCCAGCAGTTCATAAACAGTTTGTAAGTTTAGGGACTGATGACCCCGCAGTTTTGTCCCTTAAGCTTAACAAACAATTGAACATTTTTGTCCCAAAGAGCAGATATCACATCGATAATTGTATACATGCCCGCAATTGGCAATTTGTGTGCGGATGCGCAAATACGTCCGATTCCTTGCGGGAATATAGTTGAAGCTGAGAGCAAGAGGAAGTAAGGGACACTGGCACTACCATCGTAATGTGCTACAAGCTGAACTTGCGCAGGACGGGAAGCGTTTCTGGATAAACTATTTCAACGAGCAACATGACACCAGCAGGACACCACGTCCGCAAGGAACAGATCTGCCCGAAGAAAAGGAAAAGAAAGTCGCTAAATGTGATTGCTAGCCTGAAGCACTCCCGCACAAATTTTTAACTTTGTCACTGAATTTATTTAAATGCCTCGCAACAGTCGAGGTGTTAAAATGAGTAAATTTACGGTTGTTAGTATCAACCTATGGTGACTGTACTTTTGAACACCATATCTAAAAAACACATTTGACGTTTTATAGCAAGAATGGGCACCCTTTCGTTACTAGCCCAACGGATTCACACACTTATTTAAGCTCGAAGGCCGCCTTGTCTTATGGATTACTGCACCGATAACAACCAAGAAACCTTTGCCCGACCAGCCACCTCAACAGATTATTCTTCGAAACACGCTTTTTTAGCGTACTTTCACCTTATGCCAACCCCATATATGCGAGTGCTGAACATTATTTTATTTCTTTACCTACACCCTATTTTACACTGGCTCTCTCCCTCTCCCTGGGATTTCTTCCGTATGCAGGTTTGACACCAATCGCGTGCCGCATCGGGTCCGAGGACCGCCGGTTGCTCAGCGAAGTTTAATAGTGTACTGCAACAACACTATCTCATTTCTTATAGTGTTTGTTAATTGTTTTATCTACAGATTTGACAATGACTGACTTCGAAACAAAATCGGTCATTTGAAGGAAATTAAGCGGCAAAGATTATGTACAATAAACATTCTGTTTTAAGACCAGTAAGGATATTAAGAAATGTATGTATCGTCTCCAGGATATGTAAATTTCTGTGAGCCAAGCCTCTTAAACTAACAAATTTATAGCATCATATTGAATAGCATCCTTCATTATAGCATCCTTCATATTGAAGGAGATCTCTAAGTTTTCTTTTTAAACCAATTAATTTTGTGTCATTATAGCCACATAATCAGGGTTTCCCTGCATACAACTAAGAGCAAATTACAATCGTCTTTTGATAATTCTACAATCAGACAATAGGCAAAAACTACAGGAAAAAATATACTCAAAATTACTCCATAGTCTAGGCTCGGTAGTTGGTAGAGATAGTAAGTTTCCACGTAGTTCTCTCCTGCAGCAGTTGCTGACAACGAAACAATAATTATAGAATATTATTTGCTGATTACTAATTGAAAGCTTCTGCTAGGACAACTGCCCTCTGGGTATATAGGGGTGATCAACGTAATATGAACACCATGCAATATGCTACATCTTGCTGCAAGTTGGCAAGCGTGTTAACACTGAGACTTGGCCGCAGTGTCCAATTGACGTACAAAGTTTTGAACGTTACGTTCTAGTATACTCGTATTAAACATTTTTGTTCTCCGACATGTGTTTCACAAAGGACTGCTTGACATTTAAATTAATATTGGATGTCAACAAATTTAGTTTCTTTAAAAACACTTTTCTTCCCATAGCCAATATGCATTTTGTATCTTCTTTACTTCGGCCATCAGAAGTTATTTTGCTCCCCAAATAACAAAACTCAACTATTACGTTTATTGCCTCATTCCCTAATCTAATTCCTTCAATGTCGTCTCATTTTCTGACACTAGATTACATTACTCTTATTTTGCTGTTGTTAATGTTAATCTTATATCCTCCTATCCACTCCATTCCATTCCACTGCTCTTCCAGGTTCTCTGCTACTTCTGACAGAATTATTATTGTCATCGGCAAACCGCAAAGTTTTCATTTCTTCTCCTGAACTTGAACTGCCTCTCCAAATTTCTCCTTGCTTTCCTTCACACGTTGTTCAATGTACAGATTAAACAACATTGGCCAGCTATATTGTGCTATTCTACTGTTCATATCAGTGTTTCCTAATCGTTTTGAATATCCGACCCTCTTGCAACTAAAAATGTTTTGGCGACCCCCTGCACCCTGACCAACCCATTATAAAACTATGTGTTAATTTGAAAGGCAACGAATTCATTATTGTTCTGTTGATACAACTTTCTCGTAAAAACAACAACAACAAAAATACAGTATTGTACATTATTGGATAAATTGTTAGTCCATTTTAGTGAATGGAACCTATTTTAAATAAATTCCGACAGAAAAGTATATGTTGTATAACGAGGTTCCGCTTTGCAGGTAAATCTCAGACGAGAATTATGCTAATCGAGCAAGGTTCCACTTTATAGTCAATTTGTAAACAATCGAATTTATCAAACACAATAATTGCATCTTGTAAATTTAGGCAACACCTGGTACCTGAAAACAGTTTACAGCTCTTTTGTTTATTAATTGTGAACAAAATGTATTTATTATGAAATAATGTTTGTTCTATTCAACTAAGAATTAATGACCAACAAGGGCGCGTAATTTTAATACAAAATACATTTCATTTTTCTTGGGCATATTTTTTGAATTTTGGAACCCCTAGTATTTAGATACACACTGGTTGTTGTTTTGTGGTGCAACTACTTCCTCTTGTGATAGTGACCATGCACCGCCCCCCCTCCCCTAGAAAAAGACTTTACGACCCCCCTGAGGGGTCGCAATCCACTGGTTGAAAAACTAACATACTATAAAATTATAATGCGCCCACACACAAACACCTAGCCAAAATGGTTCAGGTGTACTTGATTCAGTGCCAGAAAATTATCAAACATCTCTCCTGGGGAGTCTTAGAGCTGAGAGTTAAGACCAACATCGATGAAGTAATTGTCGGATATTTTCATACAAGAATGGATAACATTCTGTTGGAAACTATAGAGGAACTTTATGGATCTTTACCTCGAAGAGTTGGAGCTCTCCTCAGAGCAAGTCGTGGGCCGACTCCTTACTAATAAATACATATTGTGTCTGCGTTAGGTGTTCATATTAATGTCTAAAACCCCTGCAGTTGACCTGATCTCATTTGCCATTTCTGGAAACTGATACAAGTGAAATATTTCTGCTTTTATGACACCATGATCCTCAGTCACCTCTGTTATTATGACAATGTGATAGCTGACATTTTCTAAATAATCAGTGATTTTATTTATCAAAGTAACACATGATTTTTTAATAAGATACCCCAGCCCATTTCTCGATCTTTAAATATTTATATTTACAGTTCTTTAAAAAAGATCGTTCGTAGCGAGTTGAATTTCTCTCGGTTTCGGTATGAACTGTCGTTTGTTGCCCAATACCACCCTTACAGCGTAGTAAATATTGAGCGAGCTTCAGTATATTTAAAGCTCGGCAGTCTCAAACCGGTAATACCGTTCTCAGACGGACGGTATTAATGTGCAAAACCAGGTATCACGTAATAAATATAGAGCATGTAATGGGCCTTTAAGGCGGTTGTGGTTATATTTGTGTGGCTTGAAGCAGAAACAAAGAGAACTACGTTTGCGAGTTATTCGCTGTGCTCCACGAAGGCAGTGTGCCTTGTCTGTGTGCTGTTGTCCATCATAACTTGATAACTGCCGTCACAAAGCACCCGTTATTGTCGTCATTATGAAGCTATCAGCCGCTGTATTAAATCTCGCGCATTCCCATGAAGTAGCCTCCACCTGTGCCGGTTCAGAGCGTCCTTTCTCTTTTCCCCTGAAGTGCCCAACTCTTTTTCGAGCGCACCCGCCCAGGGTATTCTTGTTCTACCAGGGTTCCCATTTTAGTGGTCACTTCATTGGAGCTGGGCCACAGCGCTCTCGATTATTCTTGCCACATGAGATAACCTTGCACACAGCGCACCTGCTGACTTTGATACCGAAGTGAGCCCAAAAAAACGTAAATAAGTGCTCTCACTATCAGGGGTCGCCGGTGTACATTTGTATTTATTCAGTTCTTGTAATTATCCGCCTCCCTCTTTTTTCTCTGGCTATCTCCTCTGCCTATGTTTGTACCGAATTCCGAGACTTAATCTTCAAATCTTGTACCAAATTCAGGCCTTCAGCTCAATCTTTATGATGTTATGTCTCTTGAACTATGTGTTCAACAATATTATATTTTTCATAGTATGTTTAGTGGCTAAGTTAATACTAAATAATATATCAATGTCCAAAAATATTTTGTCTCGATACATCAAAGTTATTGAATTGGAGAGGCATTGAATTAAAATTTGTGTCTAATATGTTGTCAATAGTGTTAGTATTAGAGAAGCAATAAATTGAAATCTCGTGCGTCAGATGTCTACGAAATTGGTCCATTTACTTAGCTTGCATCTATCGCGAATGTGTGGTCCAGTGGAAAGTTCCAAATGACTGGGAAAACATGAAGGTTACTCCTGTTTATAAGAAAGGCAAAAGAACGGACTCGCGTAGTTACACTCCAAAATCATTAACGTTAGTTTTATGTAGAATTATTGAATATATTCTAGGTTATAATAAATTAAATTTCCAAGATAAAGAAAAGCTTCTGTCTGGGCATGGTTTTAAGAAACATCGCACGTGAAACTCAGATTTCCCTTTATCTCACATAAATTGCTACCCATACATAAAATGCAGTAGACGAATTGCATAATTTCCGAAAGGCATCTGACACGGTGCGGGAATACAGACTTTAACGAAGTTACGAGCGTATGGAGTAGGTTCGCAGATATGTGTCTGTAGCGAAGAGTTTTTAACTGTGGCGAATGTTCATCAGAGAGTAGAGTATCGTCAGAAGTGCAAAATATCTGACGGACAGAATGACTGGCATTCTGCGGCTGTTTGTTTATGACGCTATGCTGTATGGGAACGTGTCGTCATTGTTTGACTTTAGCAGGATGTAAGATGATCTAGATTAAACATGTAAATGGCGTGAGAAATAAGAGCTATCTTTAAATGTAGAATAATGGTAGTAGTAAGAAGCAAAAGCAAACCCATATTTTACGAATACAGGATTCGTAGTGAACTTCTTTACACAGTTACACCATTTAAGTATCTAGGCGTAACGTTGCAGAACGATATGGAACGGAATGATTATATAAAGACAACCATGGGAAAGGTGGATGCTAGACTTCGGTTTATTGGGAGAATTTTGGGAAGACGTGGTCCTCATACAAGGGGCGGGCTGGTATGTTTCTTACTGGTGGGTTCGATCAATGCGCGAGTGTTACTGAGATGCTTCGAGAACTCAAATGGGAAGTCGATGTTCTCTTAGAAAAATTTATAGAGATGGAATTTCTTGTTGACTACAGAATGATTCTACTGCCGCCAACTTAGATGCCAAGTAAAAATCACAAAGATAAGAGTAATTAGTGCTCGTACCCAGGCTTATAAGCACTCGTTTTTCCGTCACTCTATCTGGGAGTGGACAGAAAAGGAAGTAACTAGTAGTGGTACGCACCTTATGCTAGCTTAATATCATGCACCTCATTCTTTATACTGTCATGTCTCCTAATGAACACTGCTGGAATAAAAATTAGTACTAGCAGAAGCGATACTGAAGTACCAGGTGAAAATCCATGCTGAATCACCTGTATTACTACATGGTGTATCCTACACAGGCAGCAACGCAGACGCCGATCCTGGCGTCCATTCGATCATTCAGATAGTGAATACTGTCCTGGGATACATTATTCCACGCCTGCTCGACCTGTTCTCTTATTTCTGCAACAATTGTGGGCTACGATTCGTACGTGTCAGTTGCTGTCCCACGTGCTCGACTGGAGATGGTGCCGGCCAGGGAAGTTTCTGCACTTCTTCCAGAGCACGGTGTCTTACACGCACAGTTCGTTGGCTAACACATCCTGTGAGAACAACACATTGCCCCCATACTGCAAGAATGGCAAAAGAACGGGTCCTATAACAGTCTGCACGTACCGGTCACTTATCAGGGTTCCCTCCACAAACACCTAACGCGAACGAGAGTTGTCGCTATCGCACCCCAGACCATAACAACATTTGGGGTGGTGCCAGTGTGTTTTGTAGAATGCACTGTTTGAGACTGCGCTCCCCAAGTCAACATCGAACGCGCAGACGGCCATCACTTGCATTCAGGCAGACTCAGTGCGCCGTTACAAATGGTCCTCTGACGGTACTAGTAGAGACATGCACGTCGATGCTGCAACAAAAGTGCAAGACGGGCTAGAGGTGTGCTTGCCGATAGTTCAAATGTTTGTTAAACGTGGGACTTAACTGCGGATTCATCAGTACCTAAACTTACAAACTACTTATTAACTACTCTAAAGCAAACTTACTTCAGCCAAGATCGCTAATTTATTTTATTTGCTGTTTTTTTACCAGTTTCATGGAATTATGTCACCATCTTCAGAAAAATTTACGATGTACTCCTATTATCAATAAAATAGTTACTTGTGAAAATGTAACATAAGAAACAGAACATTGTCAAACAATTAAAAGGCGCATTATTAAACTTGCATCACCAAAGTGGATCGTTATCTTCAGTGCACACTTAAAAATTGTGTATGTTCTTGACACAAGTAATAAGTTGTTGTTGTGGTCTTCAGTTCGGAGACTTGTTTGATGCAGCTCTCCACAATACCCTATCCTGAGCAAGCCTCCCAACTCCACATAAGAACGGCAACCTACATCTGTCTGAATCTGCTTACTGTATCCAACTCTTTGTCTTCCTCTGCGGTTTTTACCCCACACACTTCCCTCCAACGCTAAATTCACAATTCCTTGATGTCTAAGAATGTGTCCTACCAATCGATCCCTTCTTTTAGTCAAGATATGCCCGAAATTCCTTTCCTCCCCAATTCTGTTCAGTACCTCCTCATTAGTTATGCGATTCACCCACCTAATCTTCAGCATTCTTCGGTAGCACCACATTTCAAAAGCCTCTATGCTCTTCCTGTCCGCACTGTTTATCGTCCATGTTTCACTCCCATACAAGGCAACACTCCACACAAATGCCTTCAGAAAGGACTTCCTTAGGCTTAAATCAATATTCGAGGTTAACAAATTTCTCTTTTTCAAGAACGCTTTTCTACCCATTGCCATTCTGCATTTTATATCCTCATTACTGCGACCATCATTTGTTATTTTACTGCCCAAGTAACAAAACCCATCTACCTCCTTTATTGTTTCATTACATAATCTAATTCCTTCAGCATCACCTGATTTTCTTAGACTGCACTCCATTACCCTTGTTTTACTCTTGTTAATGTTCATCTTATATGCACCTTTCAGCACACTGTCCATTCCGTTCAGTTGCTCTTCCAGGTCCTTTGCTGTATCTGACAGAATTACTATGTCGTCGGCAAAACGCAATGTTTTTAATTCTTCACCCTGAACTTTAATTCCTTCTCCAAATTATTCCTTGCTTTCCTTTATAGCTTGCTCAATGTACAAATTGAATAACAATGGAGAAAGGCTACAACCCTGTTTTACTCCCTTTCCAACCACTGCATCCCTTTCATGCCCTTCAACTCTGACAACCGCTGTCTGGTTTTTGTACAAGTTGTAAATAACCTTACGCTCCCTATATTTTACTCCTGCTTGCTTCAGAACTTGAAAGAGTTTATTCCAATCAACATTGTCAAAAGCCTTCTCCAAATCTACAAAAGCTAGATATGTAGGTTTGCCTTTTCTTAATCTATCTTCTAGGATAAGCCATAAAGTGAGTTTTGCCTCCCGTGTTCCTACATTTCTCCTGAACCCAAACTGATCCTCCCCGAGGTCGGCTTCTACCAGTTTTTCCATCCTTCTGTAAATAATTCGTGTTAATATTTTGCAACCATGACTTATTAAACTGATGGTTCTGTAGTTTTCACACCTGACTGCACCTGATTTCTTTGGAATGGGGATTATTACATTTTTCTTAAAGTCTGAGGGTACTTCGCCTGTCTCATACATCTTACACACCAGGTGAAACAGTTTTGTCATGGCTGGTTCTCCCAGAGACTTCAGTAGCTCTGAGGGAATGTCATCTACTCCAGGGGCCTTGTTTCGAGTTAGGTCTATCAGTGCTCTATCAAATTCATTTCTCAGTATAGTATCTGCTGTTTCATCCTTATCTACTTCTTCCTCCCTTTCTACAACATTGTCTCTAAGTTCATTTCCTGCTGCTCTAGAGGTGCTTCTTTCCACCTTTCAGCTTTCCCTTCTTTGTTGAGAACTGGTTTTCCATCTGTGTTCTTGATATTCGTAGAGCTGTTTTTCTTATCTCCAAAAATCTCTTTTATTTTCCTGTAAGCTGTATCTATTTTTCCCATATTTATACATTCTTCTACATCCTTGCATTTGCCTTCTAGCCACTCCTGCTTAGCCATTTTGCACTTCCTGTCAATCTCATTTATTAGTCGTCTGTACTCCATTTTGCCTGTTTCATTTACTGCGTTTTTATATTTTCTCCTTTCATCGATTAAATCCAGTATGTCCTGTGATATCCAAGGATTTTTTGTAGGTATTGCCTTCCTACCTATTTTGTCCTCTGCGCCATCACTATTTCATCTCTCAATGCTACCCATTCGTCCTCTAATGTTTTCTTTCCCCCCGTTTCTGTCAATTGTTGCCTAAAGCACCCTCTGAAATTCTCAAGAACTTCAGGTTCCTTCAGTTTATCCAGGTCCCATCTCCTTATTTTCCTACCTTTCTGCAGTTTTTTCAGTTTCAGCCTACAATTTATGACCAATAAGTTATGGTCAGAGTTTATATCTGTCCCTGGGTATGTCTTACAGTTTAAAACCTGGTTCCGAAATCTATGTCTTACCATTATAAAATGTATCTGGTATCTCCCAGTGTCTCCTGGACTCTTCCACGTATACAACCTTCTTTCGTGATTCTTAAACCAGGTGTTTGTTATAACTATAATATGTTCCGTGCAAAATTCTACCAGGCGGCTTCCTCTTTCATTCCTTTTGCCCAGACCATATTCACCTACTATCTTCCCTTCCCTTCCTTGTCCTACAACCGAATTCCAGTCTCTCATAACAATTAAGTTTCCCTCTCCCTTAATTGTCTGAATAATTTCCTTTAGCTCCTCATATATTTCTTCGATGTCCTCATCATCAGCAGAGCTAGCTGGCATATAAACCTGTACTACTGTGGTCGGTGTTGGCTTCGTATCTATCTTGACTACGATAATGCGATCACTGTGTTGCTCATAGTAGTTTACCCGCATTCCTATCTTCTTATTCATTATCAGACCTACTCCTGTAATACCCCCAACTGATTTTGTATTTATAATCTTGTACTCACCTGACCAGAAATCCAGTTCCTCTTTCCACCGAACTTCACTAATCCCCACTATATCTAACTTCAACCTATCCATTTCTCTTTTTAAATTTTCTAACTTCCCTACCCGATTAAGGGATCTAACATTCCACGCTCCGATCCGTAGATCCTGATGAGAACATCCTCCTGAGTAGTCACTGCCCGGAGATCCGGACTTGCAGCTCTACTGTAAGTAATGAGAACATACAGAATTTTTAAATGTGCAATGAAGATGACAATCTACTTTGGTGATGCAAGTTTAATAACGCACATTTTAATAGTTTGACAATGTTCTGTTTCTTATGTTACATTTTCACAAGTAACTACTTTATTGATAATAGGAGAACATTGTAAATTTTTTCTGAAGATGATGACATAGCTCATTGAAACCGGTAAAAAAACTACCAGCAAATAAAATAAATTAGCGATCTTGGCTGAAGTGAGTGTGCTTTATATAAATTTTTGATCGCTCTCCATAGGCGTCATATATCACTTAACTATACTTATAAATTAACTTATACTAAAGACAGCATATACATCTATGCCCGATGGGGTTTCGAACCCCCGACGGAAAACGGCCTCGTGCATCGGAGCATAGCGCCTCAATGCTCTCGGCCACCCCGCCACGGCCTTGCCGACAGTCTCACCGCTAATAACCGTTGGGAAACACTCCATTTTGATGCTTATGAGTTCATTTTTCCATTTCTATTTATCATGTTCCGGAGGATCAAATTGAGCAGCAATCTTCATGGTCATGGAATGAGTCGGTACATCAAATTGACCCAGAAGAGTATTGATGTTCAGAGACATATTTTTGTCAATATCTATCAAAAATATTAAAATGAAATAGAGGCATTTATCTTCGGCCGGAATTCGAACCCAGGACCTTCTGCTTACTAGGCAGACGCCATAACGACTTGGTGGAGTTAGCGACTGCACGGACGGTCTTCAGACACGTCTCCCTCCACAACATAAATTTCTACTCTGAGTCATGTTCCCTTATAAATGAGTACCATGTTGCCGAGGTTCTCCAACAGCGGAATAGCATCCCAGCAAAGAATGTTGACAGGAACGATCGTGCCTTATTCAGGGAGGCCGCAGCGGAGTGACAAGCGAAATGAGGCGCTATGCTCCGATGCGCGAGGCTGTTCCCCATCGGGGGTTCGAATCCCGCCTCGGGCATGGATGATTCTACTGTCTTTACTATAAGGTAGTTCATAAGTAGTTTGTAAGTTTAGGAACTGATGACCCCGCAGTTAAATCCCTTAAGCTTAACAACCATTTGAACATTGAACTTCAGGCACAAGTCATATATATATAAATATCAAATATGTCTCTGGACATACAATACGTTGGCAATTGTTGTATGGGGCAAAGATTTCGTAAGATGTGAAAGGACGGTTCAGGTTTCATAGCAGTGTGTTATCGGCAGTTTGCTTTTGCTTTGTTTATTTGAAAGTCGCCGCGCCAGTACAACACGTGCGATAAGTCGCTAAGTAGTACTTCGGCCGCCGTGGGCACCCACAGTCTCTGTTCCTCTTTGTTTGCTCGCGCGCCGCCCAATAAGAAGAAGGGGGATCGCCACGTATATCGGCGCACCACAGCAGCACGAGACAGTTGCGATCCAGGAGTCAACAGAAGATTTCCATATACGTGAGCCAGCAGTCTACCTTAGCTCAAGGCAGAACAGCATTCTGTTGCCAGGACACTACGTGATACGTTGCAGAACTGTTTAACAGCTAGGATGAATTTTGTATCACTACAAGCACAGCAAATTTTTCATCTGAAATGAATATATGTGGACTAATCAATTATTTCAATTACAGACCTATGTCTATATCCTTGCTAGTCACAGTCTATATCCTGAACTCGCTGCATCCCGAGACATAGCACAAACTTGTAGGGTTTAATCGTAGTTTCACAATCGGAATATAGGAATAAAGAAACAACTGCATCACGTGTGCAGCAGTATTAATAATACTAGTAACAACACGAAACATAGAAGTATATCGCTAATTAAAATAATAATACTAATAATAAAGGATGTACATAAAGTTTGGGAACACTTTCAATTATTTATTGCACCAGAAGCAAACATTGAATGGATACCATACACATGTCATTTTAAAGATAAACTCTGAAAGTTTTTTTTTTTTTTTTTTTTTTTTTTTTTTTTTTTTTTTTTTTCATGAATACCGCCACAGCGTAGTTTTGGTAATATACTAATTAGCGCTAGCCGTAAACGTGGTGAGCTCAGATGCTATACCAGCCATGGAGCGGCCCCTGTCGGCAGGCAACACTCATGGCACAGTGGTGTATCGGGAAACACACTCAAGAGGCTGCGACATGTCCAAGTAGCAATATCCAGCGACAGTGCTCTGGGCGAAGAAGTAAGGCCGGTATAGTTTTCCAGATGACAAGGCACAAAAAACATTTACCTCTTGGGAATCACGCTCAGATTCAATGCATTCGTGTGGATGCTTTGTACCCCATGTTTGATAATTATGCCTGTACACTTTCCCATTAATGTCAACAGTGGCTACGTCATCCCCATCCTCATTCAATTGTTTTAACTGCGAAAAAACTCAAAACGCCTTGTCGTCGTCATTGAGCTTCTGCACTAGTTTGAACGGTTTCACACACAGATTCTGTTGCAGGACTTTCCACACTGTCATTGGAGCCATTTGAGTTCACGGGATGCACGACGCATCGATTTAGTTGAGAATCCTTACGAATGTCTTTCGTACACACTCCACATTCACTTCACTCACACTGGGACGTCCGCTTCTCTTTGCCGAGCACAAGCAACCCGTCGTAACGAATTTGTTGTGTCAGTGGTAAATGGCCTTCCTTGATGGTGGCATATTATCTTACGTGGTTCTTAACATCCGTTGAACAGTTGTAGCACACTTGTTTTTACCGAACTCCAGCACACATAAAGCTCTCTCCGCACCTGAACTCGCCATGTTTGTGGCTTGCGCTGTCGGCAAATTACCAAACTAAGCTGTGGCGTTAGGCACGAAAAAAAAAAAAAAAACCTTTCAGGGTTTCTCATAAAAAAGACATATGATATCTGTACAATGTTTGGTTCTTGTGCAATAAATAATTGAAACTACAGTATTCCGGGACTTTAAGTACATCCTGTAAAGAAATAACAATGGTAAGTACATAAAGTTGAGGCATCAACACATACACCACCAGAGTCACACAGTGTCCACAATAATGGTTACGTACAAAGAAGAGTGTGATGCAAATTACTTTCGTGCACGAAGCACATTTGATAAATCTCAGATTTGAGCAGACAATCTGTAGATAGCAAAGTTCAATTGCCGACAACATAGTGCTGTAAAATCCGAATTGTCATTTTACATATCAGGAACATGTAGTCCCATATAACACTCGCTGTATGTAGATGTAGATAATTTACAACGTAATACAGAAAAACGTTATCACCAGAGCTTGAACCCAGGGCCCTTGAAACGACAAACGTAATTTCTATCGGTTTCCCCACTGGAGCTCAATACGACGCGCTCTCACAGATATGCTTTTCCTGTACTCCGTGGGGCAGGTCTTACTTATCAATAACCGTTTATACACATTATCCTTGACGACAGCACATAGCACGAATTATATCAAAGTTTTAGTTGATACTTTGTCGATTTACAACGCCGTGGTGGAGTGGCCTAGCGTTCTAAAGCGTCTTGTTGTGGAGCGCACGGTTCCTCGCCGTCCGAGGTTCGAGTTCTCCCTCGGGCATGGGTGTTTTGTGTTGTCCTTAGCATAAATTACTTTAACCTAGTTTAAGTAGTTTGTAAGCCTAGGGACTGATGACCAACGTAGTTAAGTCCCTTAGATTAACAGCAATATTTCCATTTACAACTTTTGGTACCGATCTGACTTACTGACATGTGAAGGGTTGGGTGTGAGTCACGTTAATAGGTAAGCTTGGTATATTAGATGTTGATTTCAAAACACGACACAACAGAGATAGAAACATGCGCAGTGCGTGTCATCTTTGGTCTATGGCTGGCTATTCCGTGTTTAGCTCGTGTGACTGTGGTGGTACGGTAGTTTAGCGGAACTACATACTAAGCAGTGCTTTAGAAATTGTATGTCTATGTTGTATGGTTACAGCACCTAACAGCAACTGGGACCAAAACACAGCTGCAGCGTCACACAGCAACATGTCCGAAAGAACAGACACCTCAGTTCTTAATTATAAAATTGGTATTAGACACCTACAAAACTTTCACGTTAAGGAGGGAGAACCACATTAAAAGGTTCAAAAAATCCCTTTTTTTCATAGGCTTAACTATCCAAAAATACGCTGTCAAAGTTTCAAAGCGAAAATCGATCGTATCCGTTGAGATATTACGAGCTGGTTCGAGTGGTAAAAAACAAACAGTCCTTGGAATGGAGCATGAACTGCACCCTACCCCATTGCACTCCCACGTACAGAAGGAAATTTAATAGTTATGAATCCCTTTATAAGATCTTTATTGCCATAATCGCTTATTGATCTTATATGACTAGTTTCGACTCGTTAAAGAGTCATTATCAAATCTTACTTGTTCAGGGATGTTAAAAAATATACTTCAGATGAACCAACATCATAGTGGCAAGTTATAAATTGTATACACATCATCAATTAAATATGCGTTTGGGTCATGTTGTTCAAGACCCTGTGCTATACTGTGCCACATGTCTATCACAGTGAAAACTATAGATGGACTGTGATAACAAACTACCTACATTTCTTAACATGCCTGGACAAGTAAAATTTGATAATAAAAAAATGTTTGCATAGCTTATGTGACTTAGCAAAATTTGATAATGACTCTTTAATGAGTTGAAACTAGTCATATGAAATCAATAAGTGATCTATGACAATAAAGATCTTATAAAGGGATTCGTAACTATTACATTAAAAGATCGCCTCCAGGAAAACATCCTGAATACGATGTCAGGTAATTATAAGAAGGAAATTTGTCAATCTACGATGATTTATCAAGGTTTGATTTACTGGAGAAATGTTTAGGTGGCCACACACAGAATGCGAATGAAAGTTTCAATTCCACTATTTGGCGTTTAGCTCGTAAAGACTTGCACTCCGTACCAAAAGTTATTGAATTCGCATCGTATTTAGCAGCGTGACGGTAATCAATCCATTTTGATGGTCATGAACGAGGCAGGAATTGTAATAAGCATGCAAATATTTAATTATGCTGAACAACTAGATAACCAGCGCGTGAGTCGGCAGGATCAACGTCGTTGGCATCGAAGGAAGGTCAACAGGCTCGGAAAGCACTGCTGCAAGCGCAAAACGAAGCCCATGAGGAAGACGAGGGATTACTACATGGTGCTGGAATCTCAGGTTAATCAGTAAACTTGGTATATTATTTTTAATGTACAAACTCGTTTATCTTGAAATGACGTTTCACACATTTGCGTGCACTCTAAACCAAAACGTGTAGAACTGATTATTATGACAATTGATTGTATGATTCTTTATACAAGTACGAATTATATGAACCAGCTTGTGAGATGATATGATTTTAAGGGTCTTGTTCGTGGCATAATTAGACAAACATTCATGAATGTCGAAGTAAATTGTTTCGACACCCCCAGTACTTGTACTCGTCATTTTTGTCACTTGCATTGAGGTTCGTATTCTTAGAAAATACGTTATTCATGTAAACCCAAAACCTTTTTGATTTCAGATGAAACTCGGAATGGCTACACTGCATGCAATTGGACACCTGTGCTCACTACCTTTGGCGGACATCACAGCGTAACATTGTTATATGTGGCTAAAATTATTCACATAATTTCATACAAAGACTGAGAATTAAGAATGAAATGATGTCAGAATGTGAGTAAAGATCTTTAATTTTCTGATGTGACTGAGGGCAGTCTCAAATTTGTCTAACCCTGCTCTGTTTGTACGATGCTTTGTTGCCTGTGTTAACGCTTTAAAAAGGTGCCTCATGTAAGCATGTAGTAGCCGTTTATGATGCAGCGCGTCCTGTTCAAATTTTTATACTTACACAGTTTATTACAGTTTTCAGTTGCACATTTTTATAAATTAACATAAGAGATCCTTTCTCGCAAAATATTTTTATCTTTAGTGTAATTAAACTAAAGCTGAATATGTTAATGACCACAGTAACAGCGGTTGTACGACCAAATTACTAGTAAACAACTACTGAACTACAGTTTGTTCTGCACAGTAGCCTAGCAAACATGTTGTCACTAACTCTGTGGCCCATTTAGATGTTTATTTTAAACTTACATCAAGATGCACCAATGAAAATACACTTATGCTGTTTTGATGCCATCATGGCTATCTTATATTAAGGAATGTAACAACAGGTATGCTGTATAATATTTTATATTGATGATTGTAATGCATTGTTTATATTTTATAAGGCAGTCTATTACTAAATGTGTCCTCCTATTTCTGATTTGCTGCAGACTTGAAAATGGTCATCACTGATCGAAACCGGTCGTCAAAACGACAGGAAATTTTGTAATCATTGACGTCAATAAAGATATTAAAAGTAATTCTAATTACTTCTTCCCATCCAATATAAATCCAACAAAATCAGTGACAAACAGCCTACTAATGTGGTTCCCATCCTTTGGTCATAATTGGTGTCGAGAATAAACTTGTTTGGCGTCAACAGGCTTTGCTAAAATGTTGACTTTCACGGTCGGAAATGTCATGTCCATTAAAATTATCCGAGCTGTTATGCCGTGATCGGTTGGATTTGTCAGTAGCGAGCCAGTGTGTGTGTTGTGTAATGATTATTTCCTTTTTGTTTGGTGTTGGCGTAAGGTCAATGTTAGGTACCGCTATTAAAATTGAACAGATCTTGAAATATTACGGAGAAAAATAATTATACAGAAGTGATCTACTGAACAAAATATGAAAGATTCCACACTCAGTGTTTAGTGATCGTAATAGTTTGAACAAAGACAACACCAGAAAGCATCACTACATAAGAAAGTGGCAGAACCCGTACTTTGCCTGACATATTAGATTTCCTGCACTTAGTTGGTCGCCTACTGATGAATCTACTTTGATAGTCTTACTGCATTTTGTAAGATTATGCTTGGTTTGTTTACGGCGGGGGAGGGTGGGGGTGCATGAACTAAATCACCGTGAAAAAATACTAAGTTGATTTTGTTTGTAGAAAAATTTGTTGAAATTGATTGAACTTCGTTTAACAGTGAAGATTCTTTGCAAACATTGCAGGAAAAATCTAGCCACAAAGGTTACTTTAAATAACATCTAGAAACTTCCATTCGAATTATAAGTGCACCAATGGGTCCAAAAATCATTTTACAAGTTAATGATATTGCTGAATAAAATAGAAACATGATATTAATGTGGTAGTGATAGGTCATGGTACAATAAGAGAAGATATTCCACGAAACGTAATTATTATTCAGATATTTTTACACCCTAAGCTCACACACTTACATGTAAGCGTAAAGAGCTGCGTCTGTATCGTACGATGGCTAGAACAAGAAAAGACGAAATGCAATTCCGCTTTCTTCCCAGCACGAGAGAAAAAAAAATGATAATCAAAAATAGCGCACTATCACTAATCGCTGCCAAAGAAAGCGGTTGCCAGCGACAAGCGTCGCAAATATATTTTTAATGAAAAAATCGCACTGGCGTGTTTTACGGCCCACTTTAGATTTATAGTTTTATAAGTGTTTTCTAACATTTTGCACCAAAATAATAATCTAAATAATAAAAAATTAATTAATAAGAGTGTCTGAAACCCTTTTAGGAAAAAAAATTAGGTAGTGGCGGGTTTAAAACTACTGACCTTTAGTCCAACGCCTTGCCCACTACGCTACGACTATCAATCAGGAGATCAGTCTTTTAATCTCATACTATTAATGGCCGTTGTTAACTGATGCTAATATGGCATTTGTAGTGTTGTTGTTAATTCTTCAGCGCACCATTGCTTTGAAATGACAACGTGTAAGTTACAATAAGAAAATCATCAAATACGTAACGCAAGATGGCGTTTGCCCGAGAGTTCTGAGCGAGGAATGTCACGTGACAACTCCGAACGGCTTGTTTTCGTTAATTCAATGGAGGGTGTCAAAGCTCCGTTATTTTTGCAAATATGTCTCAAACGACACGAGATATGAAAAAAACATAAGGGAGCTAAGTTGTAGAGAATTTTCTCCTCTACCAATTAGGTTATTCAATTTTCGTGTCAGACGAACGGTTCGATTGCAATTACAATTACATTACAAACGGTTTTTTTGGTATTACTACCGTATATTTTGTCCAAAAAAATGTGAAAAAGGGAGGTTCTGGTCTCTGGCGCCCTACAATCATGTCTGAAAAATTTTGTGCTGATCGGTTGAACGGTTCGCCTTAAAAACAGGGAACACGTTACGAACAGACAGACAGACATCCCAAAATCGCCGTTATTTTTGCAGATATCTCTGAAACGATACGAGATATGAAAAAAAAAAAAAAAAAAAAAAAAAAAAAAAAAAAAAAAAAAAAAAAAAAAAAAAAAAAACAAGAGAGCAAATTTGTAGAGAATTTTCTCTTCTAATTTGGTTATTCAATTTTCGTGTCAGATGCATGGTTAAGCCGTTATTTGCATTTAAATTTCGAGCTGTTAAAAGACGATCGCAAAGGCCCACTTTTAGTGTTACTACCGTAACCGAAAGTTGGCCAAATACCGCGGGTACGTTCCCATGCCTAAATTTTTGTGAGGAAAGACGAACGAAGACTGAAGCAGCTGATTCCAAACTCTTCCGTCAGTGTTGTTTAAACGTGAATATATTTTGTGCTTCAGCAGCAGCACTTTTCAGCTTGTTCCCTTTTCCTTGGAATACCAGGAGGGTGTGTTGCTCATATAAAACATTCTGCGTGTCATTAACTATGTGACAATTTCTTTCTATGCCTCGAGGTATTTGTATACAGGGTACGACAAATAACAAAAAGACATTCAATATCTTATCGAGAGGAAGAAATGAGACCGATGTATAAATAAAATTATTCACAGAATAGTGTTCTTGAAATGGAATAATACGTATTTCGCTTTTGGACACGCCGCAAATGGAACCAATCTCTCTATAATGCAATGAAATCTTACTGGGCTCTCAGACAGACAGACAGACGGACAGACAGACATACATCTCAAAATCGCCGTTATTTTCGCAAATATCTTTGAAACGCTACGAGATATGAAAAAAACATAAGAGAGCAAAGTTGTAGAATCTTCTCTTCTACAAATTCGGTTATTCAATTTTCGTGTCAGATGAATAGTTAAGCCGTTGTTTTCATTTAAATTTCGAGCTGTCAAAAGACGATTGCAAAGGCCCATTTTTAGTGTTACTACCGTAACCTAAAGTGGACAAAAAAGAAAGGGCTGTCTGTAGAGAATCTAATATATAAAGCAGAGTGTCCGTATATTTGTACGTGTTGCATACAAATCTACAGTTTTGTTCCAATCTTTATGAAATTCTGTACACGTACACATATGATATATAGTTCACGAGATATGACGTTATAAAGAATGAGATGCGCGAAAAACTGCTTCATTTTGCGATAATGCTGCTCATTTTCTCCTAAATCATTGGACCAATTTCAACCAAATTTGGTACACACATTCCTTACCGTCAGGTACCAATTGCTGCATGGTTAAGAATGACATACGGCACATGGTTCAAAAGATATTACGTCATAACCAATAGAAAAGCCATATAATGCGGCGAGAATTTCGAAATACACTGTATGAGAATCACAGTACTTAGAGACTTGCAACAAACTTTAAACATAATTTCAAATATTTATTAAACTTTTTCTCGCTGGCAACCATAGTAAAATGATGAAAGGAAAAATGTTACTCGCTTACTACTTTTCCGCTGTTTATGACCTAAAACTACGGCTCTCGGTATGACGTTACAATTTATAATTTGAACACTACAAATTGTAGCGCCAGGAAATTTTACAGACAGCATACACATATACAGTTGAATGTAGCTTTTAAATTGTATCACATTCCGGCACGTAGTTAATGAGATATGAGAACAATAAACAGTAACGTTCCACTGTTCATGGACTAAAACTACGGCTTTCGGTATGATGTTACAATTTATAATTTCTACGCTACAAACTGTAGCTGCATTAAATTTTACAGACAGTATACACGGATATAGTTGAGTGTACCTTCTAAATTGTATATCAGTACGATACGTAGTTGATGAGATATGAGCTCCTAAACCGAACGGCAGGCCCAGGGCCAAAATGAGACGTTTACAGTGCCTGCCTCGAGAGTGGCGATCGCTACTTTGCGTGGTTGGTTAATGCGGCGTGGCCTTGGGTTTTGGCCTCTGTGGGAAGCGAGCGGCAGGAAGAGGCGGCATCTGCAAAAATCCTAATGTATTACTACAGTTGGACCTGCAGTCCCCCTGAAGATGTCCTCCGCAGACGGGGACGAAACGTTAGGTTCTGACAACAAAATCGATCGACCGCGGAATAACAGGCCGGATAATGTTAATGGAGATAACAGTGTTGGTGTTTGTTGGCGGCAGACAGAGGCTGTTGATGAGGCAGCAGGGCTTTGCTTAATGCCTGGAACGCGGCCAGCGCGCGCCTGCTGGAAGAGTGCCCGCCGTCTGCACAGTAGAGGCGGCCTTCCTGCCTGCTCGCGTCGCTTCTGCCCTTGACCGAGCCCTTACGGCGCTGCGTAGGCCTAGCCGGGATATGGTTTCGGGACGGGGTTTCAATGAAAGAACATTGTAATGAGATTTTGGTCATACGTTAAATATACTAGGAGCAAAACACAAACAAGGCCCTCACTACCTGATAGTAATGGCGATCCTGCCGATGACAGCGCTACTAAAGCAGAGTTACCAAATGTAGCTTTTAGGAACTCATAGAACAAAGGAGGCGAAACCAATATTCCAGATTTCGAATTACGAACAGAGGTCGTAATGAGTAACGTAGAAATAGATATCCTGGGAGTAGTGAAGCAACTAAAATCACTTGGTCCGCACTGTATACCCATTAGATTTCTATCTGATTATGCTGAAGCGATAGCTCCTTACTTAACAGCCATATACAACTGCTTTCTCAAAGAAGAATCTGTACCAAAACTTTGGAAAGTTGCACAGGTCACACCTATATTCAAGAAAGGCAGTAGGAGTAACCCATTAAACTACACGCGTATTTCATTGATGTCAATTTGCAGCAGGGTTTTGGTACGTATCCTGTATTCAGATATTATGAATTATCTCGAACAGAATGATTTATTGTCCCAACGTCAACACTGATTTAGAAAATATCGTTCATGCGAAACACAACTAGCTCTTTACACACAGGAAGTGTTGGGTGCTATCAATACGATTCCGTATTTCTTGACTTCCAGAAAGCTTTTGACACCGTACCTCACAAACGGCTTTTAATCAAATTCCGTGGTTATGGTATATCGCCACCAATTTGCGACTGGATAGGGGATTTCCTGTCACGGAGGACACAGTTTGCAGTAATTGATGGTAAGGCATCGAGTTAAATAGAGGTGATATCGAGCGTTCCACAGGGTAGTGTTATTGGTCCTCTGCTGTTTCTTACTTACATAAACGATTTAGGGGAAAATCTAAGTAGCTCTCTTAGGTTGTTTGAGATGACGCCGTCATTTACCGTCTAGTAAAATCACCTGAAAATCAAAACTAACTGCAGAACGATCTGAATAACGTATCACTATGGTGTAAAAATTGGCAATTGACTCTAAATAATGAGAAGTGTGAAGTCGTCTACATGAGTACGAAAAGAAATCCTTTAAACTTTGTTTACAAGATAAATCAATCAGAAGTGAAGGCCACAAACTTCACAAAATACCTATGAATTACTAGTACTTCAGACTTAAATTGGAAAGAACACGTAGATAATGTCGTGGGAAAGGCGAACCAGAGACTGCGATTTATTGGAAGAACCCTTAAAACAACGACGCTTATCGCTGCGGCGTGGGCTACTTACGAAACTCCAATCGTCAACATACTCCTCCGAATGCGAAAATATATTGTTGGCTCCCACTTACATAGGTAGAAAAGATCATCAGAATAAAATACGAGAAATCGGAGCTCGAACGGTGAGATTCAGGTGTTCTTTCTTCCCGCGCGCTATTCGAGAATGGAATGGGAGATAAAATAGTATAATTGTGGTTCGATGAACCCTCTGCCAGTGCCAGGCACTTAAATGTGATTTACAGAGTATCCCATGTAGAGGTAGATGTAATAACGTGTACTCTTAATGTAACTGCAAACGGCACTAACATTGTATGTACTATATTATTTTTCATTGAAAAGGAAGGGATACTATAAAGTCAGTATGGTATAGAAACAATGTTACAAAACCTCTTAAGAATCTATGTATTCCTCAAAATAGGGACAAGGCAAATCTTATCATGGTAGGCAAATGTGGATCGAAACGCGGACAGCATCAGAAAAAAACTTTGAATAGCTTTTGAAGTTATTCCGTACGTGGTGAAAGCTGTCAAAAAAAAAAAAAAAAAAAAAAAAAAAAAAAAAAAAAAAAAAAAAAAAAAGCGAAGTGACACTAAACTAATCTATAAGTAGCAGACACAGACACCCAGGAAAAGAATAACTGCTCATTATTTCAGAACTAATCACCATAATTGTTCATACATGTAACATGCTGTGAGACAAGACAGTGTGTTTGTAGTTAGCTACAAGATCAGGTGTGAACCTGTTCCTCTGAAACATGCCGATGGCCATGAATGTCTTTCTTCAGGGCTCCAAGAAACATCGCACGGGGCGATGTCGGCACTATATGGTGCTTGTGTAACGGCTTTCCTTTGGCAACATGTAGGTGGGCTTCATTTTAATACAGACTGACAGTTTTTGGTAACTTTGTGGACATTTCGGGAGGGGTTTGAACCCGAGAACCACCCCCGCCCCCGGCTACTCCCATGCGTCGCTGCCGCTGCCTAACATTCTTATAAGCATACTAAGCCTCTTCTAAACTTGCAGGCTGGTTTGAACATTATCAATTATAACTTCTTAGTACACAAATGGCGAACAAAATTGCAACACCGTGAAGGAAGGATCAGATCGATTTCATATCTACAGCATGAGTTTACGGCGATGAGAGGTGCAAATGATTGACGTTTCAGTGCAGGCGCACATCCAAGCGCCAAAAGCACCATTTGCTCTATATAATTGGAGGGGGGGGGGCAGACGGGCATGAGGACGCCTTTTGTGCGGTTGTTTTGCTTGCGTAAGGATATAACTTTCCTAATCTGCTGGTCTATCGAAAACTTTGCCTACAAGCAACTAGACATATCAAGTTTGATTCCATGTCAAAATCGTAGTACACAGCGGCATTTAATATGTAAAAGATGAAAAGTAGTCAGTCGCAAATATTTCTTTGTGGCAGATCTATATTTCGGCCACTGTGTGGCCATTATCGATGCTTAAAATGTTGATGGAAAGATACAAAATGTTAAGCGTTAATAATGTTGAGACAATGACCCAAATCTAGATCTCCCCCAATACAGAAATATTTGCAAATGATTCCTATATATCTTCCACAACTAGCAGATAGTCTTTTGACCAGAAACCTATCCATTCCATTGTAGAAATAAACTGTAACTCAGCAGTACACTACTCGGGTAATGAATATTGCACATTGAAGTCATAGGGGTGAGTTGAGCACATCTGCTTTCATGTACAAAACAGCTATCCACACTGCCAAATATCGAGTAACTCAGCTGTGATCCAGTGCTCCTAAGCATAGGACGCTGCGAAAATATCATACATGATGATGAACATTTAAAAATGCAGTCAAATGAATAACATAAATAACAAATGGTACTAAGTTAACGATAAATGATTTAATCGATACCAAGATGTAAGTACAGTATGCTCATTTTACTGCACAATTCAAAAATGAAATATTATATGCGGAAATGGTCCTACTGGCATACACACCAATGAAAAATAGAACGTAAATAATTTATGTGCAGTAAATTTACATTCATGCAAATGAATGCTGTCAGCTGAGTTCCCACTTGAAATTAACGAGAAGTGAAAACTAAGTTTCTCATCTCGCCTGCTTCTAAATAAAATGGCCATTAAATTGCATTACTCACGATAGAATCCGACAAGACAAAGAAATACGAAACATCACACGATTCGAGAAGTACTAAGAACTGATACAATGCAGTACTGGAGTTCTCAAGAGGCACACAACATTCCCAAAAATTAACGAAATTGACTCAACTAGTGCAGCCGTATACCGCCCAGATGTTTGCTGCGAACTGACGGTATCGTGGGATCAGATTTTGTATTTCTGTGTTGTACAAGTGTCCTCCCTATGAATAGAACCAACCAGTGACACTAGCCTTCAGCTCTTTGTCGTTGTCAAAACGCCGGCTAAACGGCAGGCATTTCTTGAGGTGCAAGAAAAATGGGCAATATATTAAACATGGTTGCAGTTCAGCAACGATAGAACGGGAACTGTTTGTAGTTTCGCCCGCCAGTTGTCCGTCGTCCTCACAGTAACACCTGTATTCCAGCAGGGCCCCCATATTGTGTGCATTTGTTCTGAAACTGTCGTCTATCCGAAGAAGCAATACCTAAATTATTATAAGTGTAGTGACCGACACTATAAATATAATATGGGTATAATGAAAAGAAACTTAAGATGGAAGCCAGACGAATTAATAATATTCACGGAAGTAGTAGTTCGACGGAGTACATTGCCGAATAAGAGAAGGTCGAGATGTTGAAATAATATAATGAGTGCATGGATGCATATTGTAACGATACTGCTGACCACCTCATCCCATTGTTACCGTACGATACCATCAGCGTCAGATCCGGAATCGTGTGGTTAAATAGTGATAAAAGTTGCGTGTGAAGTTAGTTAAAAACGATATAGTCAGCTTAGGAATCAGTGTAGGACAGTGTCTCGGTGATACTGTGATTAAACAAGTGATATATTTCATTAATTAAGAGATTCATATAGTTTCTTTCCAGACAGTTCTATAAACAAAACTTTTGTCATTGTTCATTATTTCAAATAAACAGACAGATGAAGGGTAAAAACTTTTGTAAAACATAAAGAAATGAAAATTAATAGCATTGTATATATGTTAGGCTCATAAACAAGTTGTGTGGACCAGCTAATTGTGTTATTTCGACTATTACATTAATTATCAATATGGAATTCTTTGTATATATTGACTGAGTTGAGATTTTGAGTATATTTTGTGAATGGCCTTGAGATTTGATAGTTCAATATATGTTAGGAACATGTATGATGTATTCATTAAAAAATTAATTGACATTAAACATCGCACTTTGTTGTCAACAGAAAGATGGGAAATTTCGTCTTAAAAATACATGCGCCATCTAAAATTATTGTATGCATAGTTTTCATTTTATATTGTGATTATTCTTGTGTACATGAAATGTTTTATTTGTGTGTTTGTTCATTGTAAATTAGTATATGCAATTGTTATGAACAATGCATAATTTAAGGTCATTATCGCCGATGTTATATATTTGCCTCACCACCTTGCGTGGGGGATTTCGAATTTTGGCTTTTCTAAAGTGCACTGGAAACTATGTCAGTCTGTTGTTTTATGGAAGTTCTGTCAGCGAAGTTCTGATGCTTTGTTTTGAATTTGTTATGTTTTGGTGGCGAAGAAGTTTGATTCAAATTAAAGAAGAAGTGAAAAATTGTACATACCGAGTATTTATTTCTACCACGACGCCCCAGGAAAATAATGTTGCAGCGAGCAGAACCCCCATACCTCGTAATATTAAAAACATGAGTATCGGTTGGAAGTGGTAGAATAAACTGTAATGACTTAAAAATATATAAAAATGTTTTAATATACAGTAAATGAAGAAAGAGAAATGCAGAGCATGGCTTTATCGAGCAATAGCCTCAAGCTCTACCACTTCGCTTACCAAGCCAGACGACACTGGTACGACCCTGCTAAGCCGGAGGCCATTTCGCGGAAGTCAGCTGGCCTTCGAAACGGCATCCGTCGATGCGGGTTTATTTATTCCGTGACATTGTCTGGCTGTTCGCTACTGAATACGGCCTGCCTTTGTAAGGGAAGAAAGGGACTAAGCTACTGCGCAGCTTCGGAATGTGCGTTTGAGAGGTAGCGAGCGATTGCAACGATGCCGGAAACATCGAGTGGCGCGCGTTGATCACCGGCTCACAAGGCGACGTCCGACAGCTCAGCCGAGTCTGTGGAAACTCTGATCCGTATCCGTACAGTGCGCGTCACTACTGCTTGCATCACAAAGGAAAGTAAGCGGAATTGAAATGCGTGCAGTTTTGCTGTAGACTAGCTATGCGGCCGTGCTTTGCTACGAAAGTTAAGGACAGTGGCGGCGCTAGACGATAACTGGGCGTCGGCGAATTCGTCTTTGCGAGGCCCCTTTCATTTTTTCATGAATGAAGAAAATGTGCCGCGGCGGTCTGGCCGAGCGCATTGAGGCGCTATGCTACGATGCGCGACGTCGTTCCCCGTCAGGGGTTCGAATCCCCTCTCTGTCTTTAGTATAAGTTAGTTCATAAGTAGTTTGTAAGTTTAGGGACTGATGACCCCGCCGTTAAGTCCCATAAGCATTACAAACATGTCAACAAAATGTGAAACCAGCTGAATAATACATCAATAATCATTATACTAAAATTCTATTGGTGTAATATACAAGTATTATTGCAATGACAAAAATTACAATAAACAAACACAAATTAGAAGAACTTTTCACTTTTTCGTCTCACTGAATTTTTTTAAGACCACATCTTAATACTAGCCGCCATTTCGTCTTCAGTTGATAGTACTGACAACGCAGATAGTCTTTCTTGGATCATTGTGGTTTTCAAGTTAGTCTTAATCAATTTCAAGTTTGTGAAACTTCTCTCGGCCGAAGCTGTACTGACTGAAACTGAGCATGGTTCTGATTGTTATATAAACATTGCGATATAATTCTTCTAAATCGTTTTCTAAAATGTACTAAAGAAATTGTTTTGTAAGTATTTAACTAAAAATTGCATCACTGCTACACTCATACGGAAATAAATACGAACAACTAAATAGCTGACGGCCGGGAATGGCAAAAACACTAAGGCATCATACCACGGTGAGCGAGATCGCTCTCGCCGGGGGTCGAATCCCACACTTTTATACGAATGTTGTGTTCGTCCATGGGTTAAGCTAGTGTAAATTAGATATAGGTCGTCGCTACGTAACCTAGCAGTTAAACATCAAATATATTTAAAAAAAAATCAAAATTTTAAGAATGTTTTGCGAGGCCCCCACAGGCGCGAGGCCGTCGGCGGTGGCCGACGTCGCCGACGCCTAGCGCCGCCACTGGTTAGGGATGGGCCACTGCTACCATCACTTCTAACGGTTCTGTACCTCAATAGGTGAAAACGGAACCTTTATAAGATCACCGTGTCAATAACTTCGGTTTTTTCTGGCCAAGAATCCAGCTATATAAAATTATATAAAGGCAAAGTAATTGCGTTTAGTTTTTAATACACAGAGCCAAGTAAATTTAATAGTAGATAGTATTCGTAAAGATAAGAATGTGGCGCTTAATTCTATCGTTAAGGTAAACAACTGAAAATGTTCAGTCACTGAGCTTGTGATGAATTGTTGGCCCATGCTGGGTTACGGTAGTGACCTTGTGATTGCTTTCTGACGGCTTGAAATTTAAATGAAAATAATGGATTATCTCTTCAACTAAGACTAACATTGAATACACGAATATCTAGAGGGGACGATTCTCTACAACTTTGCTCTGTTTTTCTTATCTCGTACCGTTTCAGAGATATTTGCAAAAAATAAAGGCGCTTTGACACTATCACTTGAATTTACGTAAACCAGTACAGGCAAAGCTAATAAACTTGAAGCAGAGAACAAACTATCCGGCAAGACAAACGATAATATTTTTAATTTAATTTAATTTTTTATTATTTTGTTCTTAAATATTAGCAAAAAAAAAAATCATAAAACTGCAGGAAAAACCTAAAATTGGCTTTAAAACTCACCAGTTCGATTAAAGAAAATGGTTTTAAGATATGAATGCCGTCCAGACAAATACATTGTCTTAACCCGCTATTAGACATGTTAATTGTAACGCAATGTTCAAACTAAGCATATCTCAGAATTTCATTCATTACGTGAAACGTAACAATATTGCAAACGAAGCTTCGCTGGCATGTAAGAATTTGAATACCATGGCAGAAAATTGCAATGCTAAAGCCACAAAACTGTCAAATTGACAATCTCTGATGTGATGATCATTTCAGTGGTGTGATTTCCTTGTCATGCGGTTGAAAAAAAAAAGTAACACTAAACAGCAATTGACATACTATACTGAATTAACGAAGCAATATCTTCTTTCTACTCTGGAGAACTTAAATTATATGGCAGACATTATTTCGGGTGTTATCTGGGGAACCATGCCAATAATCAGTAAAGTGATCCATGTTAATGTTTCTTCTGTAGCTAGTTTACCCCCGTATGTTCTACAAACATTTAAACATTTTGAACTCAGATTTTTATATAAAGAAGATGCAAGATGGATTACTTGCGCGTCGTTCACTTCCTGTCTACCTTTGAATATTGTGCAGAAACTTGTCAGACGGCAAAAAAATTTCAAATTTTTGTATAGCGTATGGGACTTAACTAAGGGGTCATCAGTCCCTCGATTTACAAACTACTTATGAACTAGCTAACACTAAGGACGGCGCAAGTATCCATGCCCGAGGGGGTATTCGAACCCCTGACCGTTGTGGCCGTGCAGACCGTGACTGAAGCGCCTGAGTCCCCTCGGTCACCGCGGCCGGCTGCCAGACGGCAGTGGTGTACGGGACGCCGTCGCCGGTGACAGGAAAGGCAGTGTTGTCAGACGCATACAGGCTCCGTTTGTTTCAAAATGGTGGACGCATTTTGGTTCTCCGCAAACAGGGGGTGACTGGATTCGCACAAGACATACAGCGCCAACACAAGACATTGCAGTGCGGCGTGCTGTCGGCTCCAACCGCAAGTTGCAGGTACTGCGTGTCCAGAGCACTGTGGCAGTTTGCCCTTCGTGGATGACAGCTTGTGATCAGTACCTGTTCCTTTCCTGCCCGACACCCATATGGAGCGCCAGGAGACGGAGACGGCCGCCACTGGGCGCGGTCCGACGATATGTCAGACTGGAGCACATTGGGCGTGGACCACATAGGAAGCACCAGACGCCGCCTAGGCATAAACATGGGACACGCGACCGTCTCAGGGAACACCTGATGAAGACGCCGAGTTACGGTGGCGACATATCGTGTTTGGAAGACGCGGATCACCGGCAGTACACCCGATTCCACGAGATATGAGCGAAGTTAATTAAAGCGTGCTCTTGTGAATTTAGCACAGTTTTAAGTTATTTGTATAACCAGTCTATTATAACTGGAAAATTTCCTGATTGGTTAAAATATGCGGATATTAAACCTCTATTCAAGAAGGGGGATAAAGAGATACCTTCAAACTACAAAAAGATTTAACTTTTACTGGCATTCTCAATAATTCTAGAAAAGGTAATGTACAAGCAGCTTCTCAACCACTTAACCTCATTGTCTAGAACACAGTGAGAATGTACTTAATTCATTAGATAATAAATTACAAGCAGCAGGTATTTTTGTGATTTATCAAAGGCATTTGTTTGTGTGAAGCATAACATCCTTTTAAGTAAATTAGAATTCTATGGTGTCACAGGAATTGCTGCAAAATGGTTCAAGTCGTACCTCGCTAACAGGAAACAAAGGGTGTCAGTGCAAGGGACTAGTGAATTAAGCCAACAGTCATAATCATGTTGGAAAGAAATTACATGTGGTGTCCCACAAGGATCCATCTTAAGGTCATTGCTTTTTCTTGTGTACATTAATGACCTCTCATCAGTCACACTGCCAGAAGCAGAGTTCGTTTTGTTTGCAGATGATACAAATATTGCAATAAATAGCATTTCGAGCTTAGTTTTAGAAAGGTCTGCTAATAATATTTTCATTAACATTAATAAATGGTTTAAAGCCAACTCATTGTCATTAAACTTTGACAAGACTCACTACATGCAGTTCAGAACATGTAAGAGATTCCCGTCCAGTATATGCATAAAGTATGAAGAAGAGCAGATATAACAGGTTGACAGTATAAAATTCCTGGGATTACAGCTTGATAATAAATTCAGTTGAGAGGAGCACACCACAGAAGTGCAGAAACGTCTTAACAAATCTGTATTTGCAATACGAATGGTATCAGACATAGGATACATAAAAATACTTTGCTTACTTTCATTCTATAGTGTCATATTTTATAATATTTTGAGGTTTTCAGAGTCGAAAAGCGTGAATACGTATTATGTGTGGTGTAAATTCACGAACATCCTGCAGAAGCCTCTTCAAAGAAACGGGTATATTAGTTACTGCCTCTCGGTATATTTATTCCTTAATGACATTTGTCATAAATAATATATCACTCTTCCCAACAAACAGCTCAGTTCATACCTACTATTCTAGGAACAAAACTGATTTACACAAGGACTTAAAAGCACTTACTTTCGTTCAAAAAGGGGTCCACTACTCAGGAACACAAATTTACAATAATTTACCTACAACTATAAAAAAAAATTAGCTAAAATTAAGATCAGTTTAAGAGGAGCCTAAAAGATTTTCTAGTGGCCAACTCCTACTCCACTGACGAATTCTTAAATAGAACCAAATGATGCATGTATCTGTATTCATACTATCAGTATTATTATATTATCAGCTTGTAAAAAGTATATGTACCTGTATTAGTATTATTATATTATCAACTTGTAAAAAAAATGACATGTTCCACATGTTCCATATCCACGAGGATCACCTCAACACGGATCTATGGAACAAACCAACTGATGTAATGTAGGACATTTGCGCCTTACACGTGTCGATGGCATGACTCAAGGAGCAACTTGTCACGACCCATGGCGGGCAAAAGGACAAATGACTACAGGCTGACCGAAATGCTCATCTTTTCTTTAGAATATACTAATGAACATGATGTGTGAATTTCCAGTCCTTCAAAGTGTTCATTTCTTCCAAACACGAGTGTACGTTGCTTCCTTCAACGTTGTCTGCTAGTCAGATAGTGTAATAGCCTTTTGATAAACGTCTCATTAAATCACTGTTAATTCTGCTGCGATAGTCGATGTTCCTGGGGGCAATTTTTCATTCTTTGAACGTGAAGTAAGCTCGGCGGGGCCCTGTGGCGTCTTATCCCGGATGCTAGCTTTGCGGCTTGAAGCCTCGCCGACGAGTTGGTTATTACACACCCAGTACAAATTACGGTTGGGAATGTGTGGGACAGGAAATCGGCTGCTTCCTTTTGAAAGAAATCATGCCGGTACTGACCCGAAACGACCCAGGGAATCTGCGGAAAACCGAAATCAGGATTGCCAGACTGAATTCGTTTAAAGTAGGCTAATTCCTTTTTTTTTCTTTCTCCTAAATTTGTCAGGTCTATCAAAAGGTCAGATAATCAATTCAATGAATGTAACTTCAAAAGTTCGTTATTAGTTTTTAATAATAATTCATATTTTTCCAGGCCTTAAGACTTTGTAACTTGAAGTCTGAGCCGGCCTTACCTAAGATATCGGACGGGTGACAGGTAGTTAACTTTCCGTTAGATGTGGCAGACAGCTGCCAGTACCGAATAAGCTATCGCGCACCAACGCAAAACGAAACCAAATCCACTCAGACGAAGCGGCAAAGTGGTCCGCGTCTGTTCACCAGTGGTGCGGTTGAAATCTATGTTATGGAAATAACCCTTCCAGTCTCAACACTCTGAATTCTCCTCAACAACACCTGATTCCATTTCCAAACATCACAATATTACTCCAGATGGCCAGTCCACAACCAGTAACACTGGCGAAAAATGGTCGTTTGGATTCTCTTGTGGCCAGGTTAAAATGCAATATGATCTACCACAGAAAGTCGGGGTCATCTGGGACGGGCGGGATTCGAAACCCCGACCGTAGTGGCCGCGCAGACCGTGATTGCGCGCCACTGACCGTTCGGCCACCGCGGAATAGCCGCGTGTAGAAGGAAGGAAGGAAGGAAGCTTAGGGTTTAACGTCCAGTCGACAGCTTGGTCATTAGAGACGGGTGGTCTAAGGCGTAAAGCTGTGGACTGACTGGCTGTCACTTAACACACAACTGCTTCTGCAAACAGGTAAACATCAATTGGAAGATACGTTAAGAAAACAGAACATTCGAATTTTTGACATTTCAAGGACCACGAATGATGGACAATAACATCATGAATTTCGGCAATTTTCAAAACGGAAACTGATAAAAGAATACTTAATAAAGCATCACATTCTTGAGTTGCATTTGTAGTCTCCACAAACACTTTCAATACAGAAGAATTCAAATGTTTGTAAAACTTATGGGACTTAACTGCGCTATAATCAGTCCCTAAACTTACAAACTAGTTACGAACTACTTAATACTAAAGAGGCACAAACAATCATGCCCCAGGAGAGATTCGAACCCCCGACGGGGAACGGCCTCGCGCATCGTAGCATAGCGCGCTCTGTTTGTAAAGCTGTTTACAAGAATCATGATGTGCACAAGTCTCTCTGCAGACGTTCCGGACACTGAAGGGTTTTAAAAGAAGGCGTTGGTCCGATGACTGCCGTGGGTCTGGAGATAATGATTCGGAAATTCGAATAGACGGGTTTCTGTGGTGTGTAACCTGGCAGAGTGAGATAACGAATTGATTCGACAGCAGTGGAAGCAGTGGCCACAGCAATCCAGAAATCGAGTGGTGTTGTGCAAACGTATAGTGCACGGAGAATTGCCCGAACATTGGACAAACGGTGCGTAAAATCCTACTAAACGTCCTTCTTTGTATCCATTCAAAATCACCCCTGTGCACGACCTGCTTTCTGCTGACCTTCAGGAGAAAGAGACTTTTGCTTTACAATTTCTTGCTCGCATGGAAGATGAATGACCGCGGAAGATTTTGTGGACAACCGAAGCCCACTTGCATCTGACAGGATACGTCAATACGCAGACTTGTGGAATATGATCGACAGAAAATCCCGTCGCAAATCAACCGGTACCGCTTCATTCTGAAAAGGTCACTGTGTGGAGAGGGTTTAAGGCATCATTTATGAAGAGCCATATTTTTTCGAAGAGACAGGTGCGTCCGGTCATGTAACCTGTTCCATCACTGTTAAGCGCTATCAGTGTCTTTTCACAACCACGTCATTCCAGCTATCAACAGCGATTTACGCAAGATGCTACACCTTCGCACATTGCAAATCCAGCTGATGAAGCACCGTTTCAGAAATGCTAGGATTATCAGCCGCCATTTTCCTCCAGCTCAACCGTCCCGATCACCTGATCTTAACCCGTGTGACTTTTGGCTGTGGGGCTATCTGGAAGACGAGTTCAGTGTTCCGATTGCGAACTCAGCTGCATTGAAGGCAAGCATCCGATCAGTTGTGGAACATGCTGTTTCTCGATTTCAACACGGTGGAAACCATATTGAACATGTTTTGCGCCAGTCACACGAATATAAGAATCTTATTTGATTCTGATTGGTGCTTTTATGCGTTTTTGGCCTCAGCTGGGGAAGGAGCTTTTCACCACAATTGAGGCTCTGATAATTATACCACAAAGGCCTGTAACTCATTTGCGTTTCTTGGATGCACGAGACATCACACGTCTGATCGATTCTTAGCTGCTTCTTATATGCACGAGATATACTCGTCTGATTGATGCCTAGCTGCTTCAGCAGATCATCTTTAACTGGAGAAAGGTCCAGTAATTATTGTCATCTTCGGCCCTGACAAGGACTGATGTTTAGATGGTAGATAATCTTTCATATCAGGGATGTTTTGTGTTGAAAGTATCACCCGGTATATTTTCGTACTGTAGCCTAGGAGACACCCGATTGCAATTTGGTGTTTCAATCATCTGTGAGGCTCCTCTCGTGTCTTACTGGGCCAATGAAATTGATTGCTGCGATTAACTCGGGAAGAAATTGCACACAGAAATCAGAGTAAAGATTTTTTGTTGAAACGTTGGTCAGAGGGAAATTAGAAAACGAATTGGAACACCGTGGTCTGTTAAAAGAAAGAGACTATTATGAAAGGATCAAAGAAATTTGATCACAAAAGAAGGCCAACCATCAAAAGCGACATTGATTGATGGTACATCATGTGGCGCTATTGGACCCTTAGGTGAATAATAATAATAATAATAATAATAATAATAATATGTTTTTAAAAATATCACCAACTGCTCTGCCGCTTTATAGGTGAATTTATAAAATGCTGCGGAAGAAAGTATAATTTAATTTATGACCAATAAGTCAAATAAAAGTTTTCGTAGTTGTAATCGATTTAATAGAGGTGTATTTTCAAAAATTATCACCTATTTCAGCATCTTATTTCGAAAAATCTCGACTCAAACGCTGCCTTAAGTAGAAGATCAACACCCTCTTCAAATTTAACGGTTTGATCTGAGAGATGGAGTCATATTTTACGCACTTAGGGGTTGAATTAAAAAAAAAAAAAAAAAAAAAAAAAAAAAAAAAAAAAAAAAAACACTGCTCAAGTATTTAGTATTTATTTACTTCTAAGCATAAACTGAAATACCAATTTTCATAGATGCAGTTTTTAAAACTGAGTCAATATTTCTTTAATAATTATTTATTAAAAAAAAATTCACACAATACTTCACCCCCCTACGTGTTGAACTACCATTTATTCTGAAACGTGTATTCTTTAATTTGTGATCGGGTGCCCATCTAACAATTTTTGTAGTGGTAGGTCTAAAATTGTGGCAATAGCGACATATTTTCGAAAAGACTTTCATCTCCAACTTCTGCCCGCATATATTCTGAGATTAGAAAATTTCGGTTGGCATATTATCTCCTTGTAAGTGAACTGTCGAACTATTTTGGTCTTCCGATCCGACGTAGATTGCGCAGTTCGGAACTACTTGACTACCACTATTGAATTAACAGAACTGCTTCAGTCTTCCAATCTGGCGCAATTAATACAATTCACAATTAAGAGTTCCAAACTATAGAGCTTAGTCACTGGTGTGGAGTGTACCGCGTATCAAAGGAGTTTTTAGTGAAGGGTAAAAGTACTACACTTGATTAAAATGAACTGTCGTTGTTTTCCCGAAATAGTTCGCTTGAAGTAGTTCAATCACTAACTATACTTGTTAACTGTCGGTTATATAAGAGGTTCGCAGGTACTGGGCGAATAATCAGGCTTAACCTTGCAATAATAATTTGCTTATCAGCACGAGTATTAATACATCTTTCTATGCTACCGTACTACCTATGCGTAAATAATATCGGTGGGTAATAATCAACCTCATGTAGAGAACTGCTTCTCGGAAGAAACGTCAGATCTTGTGAACTCCCCCTTCCTCCCATAAATCTTTATCGTCGTAACTGGTGTATATTGTCACGTGCGACAAACACGCTGTGGTATTTCGCAGCAACCTCTCACGCTACAGCCGAGTACCATTTATGTAACAACTGCTTCGGGCAGCCTCAAGAAACATGATAATTTATACTGTAAATATTTAAATCTTACACGTGCAATTTAAGACATTTACTCACGTAGTTACCTACTGTATGTACGTGGTGTGTCTAAAATGTTCGGTAAATGCTATGAAACATATTTGTTTAAATAAAATAGAATATTTAAACCAAAAACTATAGTAGAGTATGTGAGTAAGCTACTTGTGTGTGTCGTGGATGGAACAGCGTGTCTAGACTGGTAGAGTACTGTGAATATAAAAATCGAGCTGAATGTGTGTGATAAAGTAAGAATAAATATTGTGGCAAATCAGCCTGGCATCGACTGATGGCAAGATGTGTGGCACCGTTAGTGTGATTAACCATCCAGAACATCAAACGACAATCTCACTGTGGAGAAGCAGGAAGAAGTCCGCAGGAGGTGGATAAGGGGAGTGCTCAGGGTGTTCAACTACAGTCAGTTACCATCTTCTGTGCCAGAAATTGACGCACACGGATTGCACAGCGTGTAGGGGAATTATAAAGGTCAATTTTCCATTCCTTTGCAATCCTAGCCGAACCCGCTGTAACGGTTGGTTCTCTGACTGGTAAAATGCAGCATTAATGGCTTTTTTACCTGCAGGAACAAATGCCTTGTTGTCGAAAACTTATGATTCCAGATCGAACTGGTAGCACCAGGTCTCCCGTGAGGATGAGGCTCAGAAGCAATGGACCCTGGTCATCCGTGGAAATGAAATCAACAGAATTGGTTACGGGGTATATAATAATAAGTCTTCAGTCACAATAATTTTATTGTTTTTGTTGTCCAAACTCGTTTAGGAGCGATAACTCAATTTTCGAGGATTTTATTACTGTATTTTCATGTTACATCTGCTTCAGTGTATCACCTAACGGTAGAAGAACGACACAGCTGTTACACATTTTGAGCTTTGCCTATTCGCAGTTGATGCCATATATTCTGTGAATATGTTGTTAGTTTTTGGCGAGAAAGTTGCCGCAGGCGTTAATGCAAGGATCTTATAATAAACATACAGTGAAGTATTGTGTTACCTGCATTTGTCGAGATGAAATTATCTCCTGCATTAGTCAAATAACTTCCACATTTGCACACATTTTCGCAACTGGCATGTTTATGCCGGTACTGTATTCATGAAATTAATTACGTTTAAGTTACAGAGTATTAAAGCTATAGTTACAATCATTTGTTTTGATTAACAGAGTAGTTTAACAAAATAGAATAAACAACATTTTTAGATGACAGAGTCGGCAATTTTTGTTTACATTAGACATATTTGACTCAAACACTGACAAACTTATTATCATACAAGATGATTCGAAATATGAAATGTGTACATTACCAAGCGTTTTAGTGGTTTGCCCCGGAATTGTAGAAAGGTTGTTGTATTATTTCTATAACCAAGACAAAAATTAATGGCAGCAAATGACTTCAGATAGTGGGGATGGATTTAGGACATGGAGAGAGAGAGAGAGAGAGAGAGAGAGAGAGAGAGAGAGAGAGAGAGAGAGAGAGAGAGAGTTTTTGCATGAGGTAGGAATTAAGAGACGTACTTGTGTTGTTTACGTTTTTTGTGGCTGTTGTATGAAGAGGCAATCTTCATTAAATACAGAAAGTAATCTGTTGTATTCGCTGTCAGTCTGTTCATTCAGCATGTCAGAGGTTTGGATGATTTGTTGTTTGTGTATTTCTAGTGCCTCTAATATAATAAGTTTGGTGCCTGGTGGGGTTGTCTATGGCAGATTGTTAGGTCTTTGTTGATTTTTGTGAGGCTGTGTTTGCTCTCATGAAGGTGAGCTGGTAATGCAGATTTATTATGCACTTTTAGACGTAGAGCTGACTTGTGTTCATTATATCGTATGGCAAATTATCTGCCTGTCCTGCCTATGTAAAAACTGGGACAGTCTGGGCATTTGATCTTGTTAACACCTGGTTGTTTATGACTGTCAGGTTTGTTGCAGCTGTGAGGTAGGACATGTTTTATCTTACAGTTTTCAAAATGAAATGCAAAGATCGCACATTAATAATTGTTTCACTGACGACCAGTTTTAGTGAACTGTGTCACCATCATCTGGTCACATATATATTATAAGGTGGTCATATGTATGTGACCAGATGATGGTGACACAGTTCACTGAAACCGGTCGTCAGTGAAACAATTATTAATGTGCGATCTTTGCATTTCATTTTGAAAACTATAAAACGATCAGATCGCCTCCAAACCCAAGTATGTGAGGTAATCTTAATGTTTTATCTTGTTGTTAGTGTAATAGCTCATTATAATACCATATTTTTTGAATTGCTTGCCAATTTTATAAGATGCTTTTCCAATGAAAGGAATACTAGAATGTTTTGTGGTTTTGGTGTCTGTCTGTAGCAAGTGTGTTGATTAATTACTATTTTTTCATGTTATGAAGGACGAGATCGATTGTGGATGGTGGGTATCCATTATTAGTGGCTATCTGTTTGATTAACACAATTTCATTAGCAAGATCATGTTGTGCCATTGGGATGTCCATTGTTCTATTAATCATACTTCTGTATGCTGCTAATTTTTTTGTGGTGGGATGGAAGGAGTTGTTGTGGGTAGTTCTGTCAGTAACTGTTTTCTTTCTGTGGACTATTTTTTTCTTTTCCTTCTTTTATGCAAACTGCTAGGTCCAGAAAATTTCTTATCTACTTCATGTTCAACGGTGAATGTGATGTTGGGATGAAACTGGCTGGAAAGGTTGCGTAGTCCTTCTAGTTCAGTTTTACTACCTTGGACGAGTAAGATATCATCTACATATCTATGAAAGTAAATTATTTTACCTACTAATGCAGCTAACACTTCAAAATACTTCACTGTATGTTTATTATAAGATCCTTGAATGCGGGCCGCGGTGGCCGAGGTGACTGAGGCGCTCCAGTCACGGTCAGCACGGCCACTACGGTCGGGGGTTCGAATCCCCCCTCCGGCATGGATATTTGTGCCGTCCTAGTTCGTAAGTAGTTCATAAGTAGTTTGTAAGTTTAGGGACTGATGACCCCGTAGTTAAGTCCCATAAGCTTAACAAACATTTGAACATTTTTTGAGATCCTTGAATTAACGCCTGCGACAAATTTCTCGCTAAAAACTAACAACTATGTCGTTCTTCAGCCGTTAGGTGAAAAACTGAAGCAGATGTAACACAAAAGTACAGTAATAAAGTCCTCCAAAATGGCGTTATAGCTCCGAAACGCGTCGGACAATAAAAACAATAAAATTGTCACCGAAGACGACTTATTCAAAAATGTTCAAATGTTTATAGACCTTATGGGACTTAACTACGGGGTCAACAGTCCCTAAGCTTACAAACTACTAATGAACTAGCTAAGACTAAGGACGGCACAAATATCCATGCCCGAGGGGGGGATTCGAACCCCCGACCGTAGTGGCAGTGCAGACCGTGACTGGAGCGCCTCAGTCCCCTCGGCCACCGCGGCCGGCGACTTATTATTATTATTATTATTATTATTATTATTATTATTATTATTATCCACTCCCATGAACCACAGACATTGCCGAGGTGGGGTGGCTTGCGTGCCTCAACGATGCAGATAGCCGTACCGTAGGTGCAACCACAGCGGAGGGGTATCTGTGGAGAGGCCAGACAAACGTGTGGTTCCTGAAGAGGGGCAGCAGCCTTTTCAGTAGTTATAGGGGCAACAGTCTGGATGATTGACTGAGCTGGCCTTGTAACATCAGCTAATGTGGCTTTGCCACACAGCTACTGCGAACGGCTGAAAGCAAGGGGAAACTACAGCCGTTACCTTTCCCGAGGACATGCAGCTGTACTGTATGAACATATGCTGATGGCATCCTCTAGGGTAAAATATTCCGGAGGTAAAATAGTCCCCCATTCGGATGTGATCATCAGGAAAGACTATAATGGCATTCTACGGGTCGGAGCGTGGAATGTTAGAGCCCTTAATCGAGTAGGAAAATTAGAAAATTTAAAAAGGGAAATGGATAGGTTGAAGTTAGATATAGTGGGGATTAGTGAAGGTCGGTGGCAGGATGAACAGGATTTCTGGTCAGGTGAGTACAGGATTATAAATACAAAATCAGTTGGGGGTATCACAGGAGTAGGATTGATAATGAATAAGAAAATAGGAATGCGGGTGAACTACTATGAGCAGCACAGTGATCGCATTGTCAAGATAGATACAAAGCCAACACCAACAACAGTAGTACAGGTTTATATGCCAACTAGCTCTGCCGATGATGAGGAAATCGAAGAAATATATGAGGAGCTAAAGGAAATTATTCAGACAATTAAGGGAGAGGAAAACTTAATTGTTATGGGAGACTGGAATTCGGTAGTAGGACAAGGAAGGGAAGGGAAGGGAAGATAGCAGGTGAATATGGTCTGGGCAAAAGGAATGAAAGAGGAAGCCGCCTGGTAGAATTTTGCACAGAACATAATTTAGTTATAACAAACACCTGGTTCAAGAATCACAAAAGAAGGTTGTATACGTTGAAGAGACCAGGAGACACCGGGAGATACCGGATAGATTTTATAATGGTAAGACATAGATTTCGGAACCAGGTTTTACAGTGTAAGACGTACCCAGGGGCAGATATAGACTCTGACCATAACTTGTTAGTCATGAACTGTAGGCTGAAACTAAAGAAACTACAAAAAGGTAGGAAAATAAGGAGATGGGACCTGGATAAATTGAAGGAACATGAGCTTCTTAAGAATTTCAGAGGGAGCTTTAGGCAACAATTGACAGAAACGGGGGAAAATAAAACAGTAGAGGAGGAATGGGTAAAATTGAGAGATGAAATAGTGAAGGTAGCAGAGGACAAAATAGGTAGGAAGGCAAGACCTACAAAAAATCCTTGGATATCACAGGAGATACTAAATTTAATCGATGAAAGGAGAAAATATAAAAATGCAGTAAATGAAACAGGCAAAATGGAGTACAGATGACTAAGAAATGAGATTGACAGGAAGTGTAAAATGGCTAAGCAGGAGTGGCTAGAAGGCAAATGCAAGGATGTAGAAGAATGTATAAATAGGGGAAAAATAGATACAGCCTACAGGAAAATAAAAGAAACAATTGGAGATAAGAAAAACAGCTCTATGAATCTCAAGGACACCGTTGTCTATCAATTAAGCATCGCTTGTACTATGGTCGTTTCCTCAAAACAATTCTGTAAAATCATATTAGTGGAAAATTTTACTTTTTGGTAAAGGGATGATCAATAAATAATATACGCAAATGCAAGAATTTTAACTTTAAATAAGCAACTTCATTAATCTGAAAATCAAAACATCTTACATAACGAGGCGCTATGCTTAGCAGTTTCAACTGGTACCGGGATACCTGATAGATTGTTGGTAGGAGCCAATGAGATGCTGCGTATTTCTTAACCGGAGATTCGGGCGCTACGCGTCCTCACGTACTAAAAAAAAAAAAAAAAAAAAATCTATCAGCTCTCCCGGTGCCAGTTGAAACTGCTATGCATGACGCCGGTTCATACATAATCCATCCAATCTAATCGAGTGCCACAAGAGTGAGTACTCCGCTGTTTGACAAAATAATGGTACATCTATATTGTCTTCTTCTTATCAGAGATGTTGTTCTGCAATGTATTAGATAATTTTTTAATTAATCTTTGAACAATATTGTAGTGGGTTCGTTCAAAAGTGCTGCAGGGTTGTTACCGCGCATGAGCAGTACGGAAATTCGTGTTCAAAGAGCAATCCTGCAGCATGCTGCAGCCTACCGGCTGTTCCAGGAACCTCCAGGTTGCAGCTTCCTGGCTACATGAGCTGCAGGGCAAATTTCCTCCTGCAGCTTTACTGACGTCATCGGTACCGCGCATGTGCGGTAGTTCCTGCTTTGCTGCTGCAGGAAGAAGCAGCCCTGTAGCTCTTTGAACGAACCTAGAAAGAGTTTATACTTTTCAGTGAAGTGAAAACAACGTTTTTTTTTTTTTTTTTTTTTTTGGAAAGTCTAACATGTTAACTTCTTACATGACGTATATAAATTGCATTCTGAATAGCAGTAGATTATTGAAGTGTTGAAATTATATAAACTGAAAAAATAATGTTTCATTTTCTTTCCCGTTTTTAAGTTTTATTTTTTGTTCTTTCCTCAATTGTTTCCTCTACAAGTGAACTCGTAAATCATAATGACACTTTGCACTCAAGTATCACACCATTATTTGTTTACGTTCACGTACACTTCACAGTTACAGTTGGGCGTGACAACTGTAGGCCACATGAGACTGGGCATTGTGCCCCGCCCCTCTCGTCTTTGACGCTAGCTGAGTCTCGCAGCCTAGCGCGCTCTTTGCATGCAATTGGTTACCGCGTTCGCCCCGTGCGTTTTGCATCATGGCGATGGATCCTCGTACCAACTAAACCGTCCGCCTCTCGTTCGATTCACCAAACACCAGTATCAGTTCTTAATGTTAGCTCGCATTGCAGTAATAAGTATTTTATGTTAGTGTCCATTTGCAGCGTCTGATTATCACTGTGATTTGTTTACAATGTGTTCATTCTTGTGTGGTACTGTGTTTGGTTTTTACAATTGGTAGCACATTCAACTAATAGCTTGTTGCCACTATGAATTCTTACTTAACACACAGTAAACGACCGTAACAACCGTTTGCGTTCACTCATTTCAAGCAATGGGAAGCGTCCTATTGTGTCTTGAGCTTTAAATTTGTGTAATGTCCCGCGTAATATTGTCACTTGTACTGCGTCACACAGTAACGACACATTATTATTTCAGTAAAAACGTAAGTGTGTGTTTAAATGTTTTATAGTTCTGTACTTATCACACGGAAGGTTCACTTTTAACGTGTTTGTTTTCACTCTTCAAAAAGGATACACTAATTCACTTCTACACATTTTCATTCATGGATCCAACGTGAATGTTTACTTCCAGTCTGGTAGACACAGTTCGTGTGGATTCAATTTACCTCACAGTAAACATTTATCATTATCCAAGGAAGTGTCACTTTGTTAGTTATTTCTAGGACTGGTTACACACATCACTAACCGACACATTTGTTGGTTAGTTTGTGCTGGTATGATTTTTCGTTTTTGGAAAGTGATTCGAAACATGCAATATATGAATCGCTGTTCGGTAGTCTCGCTAAAACTCGAGAACAGCTGAACCGATTTGCCTAATTTTAGTCTTTAAATATTCGTGTAAGTCCAGGGAAGGTTTAAATGGTGATAAAATATGGAAACGTTGTCCGAAAAGAGGAAAATCGGGAAAAACTGAAACAGATTTTCCAGTGAGCTACCAATACCGTTCGTCCAATTGCGATGAAATTTTGTTCATTTCGTGTTGAAAGCAAGAGGAAGGTTCGCATCAAATAAAAATTTGGAAAAGTCGCCTGGAAATTAGGAAAGTTTAGGAAAACACAAAATCGATTTTTTTCTATGAATAAAAATCAATTCCCGCATGGTTGTAAGAGCATTACGTGAGTACGGCTTGACAGGTCAAGGTTTGTATGAAATAAATTTTTTGGAAAATCTGCCGGAAAATTCGAAAATTTGAGAAAAAGTGAAAGTGCGTTTTTCAATGTGTTTTTGATTGAATTCAGCACTATAACTGACTATTCGCACAACGGATTGGGGTAATTCTATTTTGTTTTGTACATTATGGTCTTGGAAAAGTTTTCAGTTAAAAAATAGGGATAGCGTATCATTCTTACGACTGCAATAAAATTTTACACATTTGTCGTTCAAAGCGAGAGTACATGCATATTAACAATTGCGAATCATTGCGGGATCGACTAGATAACTAGATGGCCCGGTGAACTTCGTATCACTTACCTATTAATATAAACCACATTAATTTTAATAATATGTACTTTAGACCCAGTAGCTTTATAAAGACATAATTAGATAGTCTAAGAATCGACTTGTTAGTCATGAACTGTAGGCTGAAACTGAAAAAAACTGCAGAAAGGTAGGAAAATAAGGAGATGGGACTTAGATAAATTGAAGGAACGTGAAGTTCTGGAGAAATTCAGAGGGAGATTTAGGCATCAATTGACAGAAACAGGGGGAAATAAAACAGTAGAAGAGGAATGGGTAGCATTGAGAGATGAAATAGTGAAGGCAGCAGAGGACAAAATAGGTAGAAAGGCAAGACCTACAAAAAATCCTTGGATATCACAGTAAATACTAAATTTAATTGATGAAAGGAGAAAATATAAAAATGCAGTAAATGAAACAGGCAAAATGAAGTACAGACGACTAAGAAATGAGATTGACAGGAAGTGCGAAATGGCTAAGCAGGAGTGGCAAGAAGGCAAATGCAAGGATGTAGAAGAATGTATAAATAGGGGAAAAATAGATACAGCCTACAGGAAAATAAAAGAAACATTTGGAGATAAGAAAAACAGCTCTATGAATATAAAGGACTCTGATGGAAAACCAGTTCTCAGCAAAGAAGGGAAAGCTTAAAGGTGGAAAGAGTACATAGAGCAGCTCTACAAAGGAAATGAACTTAGAGACGATGATGTAGGAAGGGAAGAGGAAGTAGATCAAGATGAAATAGGAGATACTATACTAAGAGATGAATTTGACAGAGCCCTGAAAGACCTAGGTCGGAACAAGGCCCCAGGAGTAGATGACATACCTTCAGAGCTACTAAAGTCTCTGGGAGAGCCAGCCATGACAAAACTATTTGAACTGGTGTGTAGGATGTATGAGACAGGCGAAATACCCTCAGACTTTAAGAAAAATGTAATTATCCCCATTCCAAGGAAATCAGGCGCAGACATGTGTGAAAATTACAGAACCATCAGTTTGATAAGTCATGGCTGCAAAATTTTAACACGAATTATCTGCAGGAGAATGGAAAAGCTGGTAGATGCTGACCTCGGGGAAGATCAGTTTGGATTCAGGAGGAAGGTAGGAACCCGGGAGGCAATACTCACTTTACGTCTTATCTTAGAAGATAGTTTAAGGAAAGGCAAACCTACATTTTTAGCTTTTGTAGATTTAGAAAAAGCTTTTGACAATGTTGACTAGATTACACTCTTTCAAATTCTGAAGTCAGCAGGGGTAAAATACAGGGAAAGGAGAGTTATTTACAACTTGTACAAAGGCCAGACCGCAGTTATTAGACTCGAAGGGCATGAAAGGGAAGCATCAGTTGGGAAGGGAGTAAGTCAGGGTTGTAGCCTTTCTCTGATGCTATTCAATTTATACATAGAGCAGGCGGTGAAGGAAAGCAAGGAAAAATTTGGAATAGGGATTAAAGTTCAGGGGGAAGAAATAAAAACATTGCGTTTTGCTGATGACATTGTAATTCTGTCAGAGACAGCAAAGGACTTGGAAGAGCAGTTGAGTGGAATGGACAGTGTGTTGAAGAGAGCGTATAAAATGAACATTAACAAGAGCAAAACAAAAATAATGGAATATGGTCTTAGAAAATCAGGTGATGCTGAAGGAATTAGATTAGGTAACTAAACAATGAAGGTTGTAGATGAGTTTTGTTACTTGGGTAATAAAATAACATGCGATGGTCGCAGTACAGAGGGTATAAAATGCAGAATGGCAATGGGAAGAAAAGCATTTTTGAAAAAGAGAAATTTGCTAACATCGAATATTAATTTAAGTGTAAGTAAGTCTTTTCTGAAGGCATTTGTGTGGAGTGTTGCCTTGTACGGGAGTGAAACATGGACGATAAGCTGTGCGGATAGAAAGAGGATAGAGGCTTTTGAAATGTGGTGCTACAGAAGAATGCTCAAGATTAGGTGGGTGGATCGCATAACTAATGAAGAGGTACTTAACAGAATTGGTGAAAAAAGGAATTTTTGGCACACCCTGACTAAAAGAAGGGATCGCTTGGTAGGACACATTCTTAGACATCGAGGAATCGTAAATTTAGCATTGGAGGGAAGTGTGTGGGGTAAAAATCGCAGAGGAAGACCAAGAGATGGATACAGTAAGCAGATTCAAGTGGATGTGGGTTGTCGTTCTTATGAGGAGATGAAAAGGCTTGCTCAGGATAGAGTAGGGTGGAGAACTGCATCAAACCAGTCTCCCGACTGAAGACCATAACAACAACATAACAACAACAAGAATCGACTCCATAGTGGGCGGAGAGAGTGGGCAAATGATGCGCTCATGTCCAGGATAATGTTCATGTCACATTCGTGGAAGCTCAGGGAAGGTTTAAACGGTGATGAAATGTGAAAAAATTGCGAGGAAAATTTAGATTTAAAACAATGATAGGTACTTCTGTTGTTCTGCCCTTCTATTCACTTAATACAAAGGGACAAAGCATTCTCGAAAGTTAATTAAAACTTCTGAAAAATAGTTAAGAAATCAAAGAGTAAATAGCTTTTCCAGAGAGTAATTATTGTTCGATATTTCTCTTTATATACTTCAAATCAAAAAATATCTTGAATTACACAATTTCTAAAGTATCTTATCCGGTACTTCAGCGCTCAAGCTATCTCCACACCAGATTTCATCATAATAGATTCAGTGGTTTATGTAATGATATATAGCCAGATCGTTCCACCCGTTGTCGAGTTTTAGCGAGACCAACGAACAGGAATTCATTTTTATCTTTGTCAGTTCATATACGGGTTCAGATCGTGTAAAGCGAACTTTTAAATATTAAAGTATATTTCTGAATGCACCCAACACAACAACCAGTCATTATTTTACATGTTTTAAATCTAAATATTCCTCGAAATTTTTCCACGTTTTATCACAGTTTAAACCTTCTCTGAACTTTCACGAATGTGACATGAACATTATCCTGGACATGTTTGCGTGATTTGCCCACTCTTTCCGCCCACTATCGAGCCGAAATCTGATTATGCCTTTATAAAGCTACTGGATTTAAAAGACATATGATTCAAATTAATATGGTTTATATTAAGAGGTAAGTGATACGAAGTTCACCGGGTCTTCTAGTTTATTGAAATAAAAGTGGTGAAACAATCGTTCCTTTACTGAAATAGGTTTTCTTGTGGATTTAGTTTTGCAGAGGAAACATGTTCTTTCACAAAGATGTTCTTTCGTGTGTGTACAGGTATGTGTAAAATAATAACAGAAAGCACCCAGTTTACGTTCGTAACATATTTATTTTAAAATCAGGAAACGCGTAAGGCGACCCTATCATAAAGTATATAAATTAGCGTGTTAGACGTAAAGAAAATCTCACGAAAGAATTTTCTAAACCTCTGCTCACACTTCATGGTGTTCTCACTTTCAGTCCTGTCCTGCATTTCACATTTATGTGCACCAAGTAAATTAACTATCATAATAATTGCAATAACATAAAAGAATATTACATATGATTATTTACTATATCAGTTATGTATACCTGGTAATCAACATCTTGTTGCTGGCATCTTAAAACCATAACCCTTTGTAGATAAATGAATGAATAAATAAATTTAACCGGCCCTTGGTCTGTAAATAAGAAATGAATTCTTACAAAAATAAAAATTCAAAATAATGCTTGCATTACTATTTGCTTACTAAGGCACGAATAACGAACTGCATGGCAATAGGCAGAAATTGCACAACAAAATTGAGATTTCAAGCATATATTTATTTAAATCTTTGTGATGGTATAGGCCTTAAATTTTACCAGAGGTGGGATAAGCTAGCAAAAAGCATCCTTCATCTGGAACTTTAACGATCTCAGTCTCGCAACTTCCTTGCGAAGTGAAGGTTTGGGGTGTGTTTTCAATAAAATATGCTCACCTAATGTAAAATTTTGCACTTTTTTCAACTTGTTGTCATAATAATTCTTCCGTCTCATGCAGAGATATTATCGCTTACCTGATCCCGTGGAATATTTCTATTTGGTAACTGGAGTGGTGTCGTCCATTCATTAGCTTCGCGGTTATCAAACGTTAATTCATTTGGTGTAAATCCCGTGGACATATTTGGTAAATAATTAGTGATTTGGACAAATGGTGTTACATACTCCACCTATTTCGATTGCAGATGTACTTGCCAATAAACCTGTTGAACTTTGGAAAGATTCTTTCCGTCGGATTACTTTCTGGATGAAATCAGCTCATGATAATTTGCTATTCGATTGTCTCGTAAAAATGTTCTCCATGCTCTTCCTGTAAAATTAATCGTATTATTTGATAGTATAGCAATAAATTTTCCATACCGCGGAAAATATTCCTCCACCAAATGTTTTATGATTGGGCCAGCTCGTGTAGACTTAGTCATAAACACTTCCACATGTTTTGTAAACAAATCGTGTACAGCAACAAATCGATACTTACGATTTCCTCTTGGTCTTCGTGTTATATGTTGTGCACTGGTAATTTATTTGAGCTGTTATTTGGTTTTGCCTTGCATGTCACACGAGTTTATTTACACACTCACTAGGAATAAAAACTTGCCACAGTTCAGTGTCCTCACTATTCCGGTGAAATAACACACCTTGATAGGTTTTGTGAAATTTCGATAACTTGTTGTTCGGTTCTTGAATCAAGGTTTGCTTTATGCTTCTCCACTTAGGATCTTAGTTTTGCAATCGGCTCATGTTTTTACACATCTTCAAACAAAAGTACGGTTAGCCTGATCTTTCGAAAGGAATACCGGAAAATTTGTTACTCGCTCAATAAGTTCACAAAATTCGTGTAATCTTTCAGGCATCCTTGACAATGCGTCTTCTAACGTTGTCTTTCCCTTTTATATAAATTATTTCAAAATTGTAATCTTGCAATATCATACACCACCGATATAATCGCTGATGCACTAACTTACAGGTCAACAGAAAAAATAATCCTTTATGATCACAGAGTACTTTAAGAGGAGTTCCATAAATATAATAGTGAAATGTCTTAAACGCCCAAACTATTTCAAGTGCTTCCAATTCTGTTGTGGAATACGATCTTTCCGTTTCTGATAATACTGGGCTGGTAAAACTTATTGCTTTCGACCTTTCCTTTTTCTTTGCTTGTCTAAACAAAAAAGCTCCCAAACCAATTTTTGATGCATCTGATGTCATGTCTGGATGTCTTAAAATGCGTGAGTGAAGCATAGCCTGTTTAATACGTTCAAAAGCTTGTTAACAGTCTTCTGTCCACACCCAAATAGATTTTTTTTTGTGATTTTAACAGATATTCACTGTTCAATAGTTGATTTGGTAGGAATTTTCGAAAAAAAAAAAAAATATTAATCCCACAAACGCCTTTGTTTCTTTGAAGTAGGTGGTGGGAAGTTTGCGATAGCTCTGATTTTGTCTAGCACAACAATGTCAGGTGATATCAGATGACCGAAAAATTTTATCTGTTCCCTGGCAAAGTGAAGATTTCTTCAGATTTTCTGTTACTTCTGCATATTGATATTTTTCTAATACTGTTGATAGTAATTCCATGTTATCTTCGCAGCTCGTTGTTGCTATTAACATATCGTCTACATATTATACAGTGACTCTATCCAATAATTCCAGTCTTAGCACAGTGTCTAGATCAGTTATAAAAACTCCGGAACTGGCGTTTAGTGCAAATGGGAATACCCTGAATCGTTAAGATCGTCCTTCAAAAATGAAAGCTATGTATTCTCATGATTTCTCTGCCAACGCCACGTGCCACAATGAAACCCGTAAACCTATTGTGCTCAGATATTTAGCATTGAAAAATTTCTACACCTGCTCGTCAAGTGCCTCTGGTCTTGTACGCACAGGTCTTATGATTTTGTTTGTCATTCGTGCAGCTAAAACTAATCGAAATCCTCCCCCTGCTTTCTAAATCGTCACTAATGGGCTTGAATATGGTGACATTGACGTTTCTATAATTTTCCAGACAAAATCTTTCGTATTTCTCTCTTCACGTCTACTCTCTTTGACCACGGAATACAGTATGAATGTCAACAAAATGTAGAATTGGGGACGAATTTCATCTTCTATTCGTATCCTCTAATGATTCCCCGTTTCATAGAAAACACTGCCGCGGTGGAGTAACCGAGCGGTCTAAAGCGTCTCGCTGCGGAGCGCGCGGTTGCTCACCGTGGAGGTTCGAGTCCTCCCTGGGGCATGGGTGTTCTTGTTTGTCCTTAGGTTAGGTTACCTACGTTTAAGTAGTTTGTAAGCTACGGACTGATGACCACGCAGTTTGGTCCGATAGAATTACAAACATTTGAACATTTTTAGAAAACACTGTGATATAATGAAACAATAAATGCCCTAAGACACTCTTCTGCTCATCACTCAATTACTTTCATTTACTTTTCCCGAAATTTCATCTACTGTAGGAAGTTCCTCTTCTGGATTTGTTGACACTGAATCATGTTGACATTCCGTAGACTGTTCTTGTTTACATACATCCGTCATCCACGCATTGCTTATCTTCACTGTAACCCTCTGGCGTAATCTGCCGCGTCGCTCGTTGATACGTAATAAGTTTTTAGATAACATCTTTCCTCTTTCTTCCACATGACACTTCGACGAAGGTCGGCTACTGCGCCCTCACGTGCTAAAAATTTCATCCCTAATAAACATGGAACCATTAATACTTTCACCCCTAAAAACATGCATTCAATACCTCCTTCTTCAAATTCTATTTCATTTAATACCTGTTTATCTATTCTTTGGATGCGAACTTCAAATTGCTGCTGACACCACACAGGTTTGTACCGGTAACGAGGGTACTTTAACCTTCTCCTTTATTATTTCGAAAAATCTTCATTTATTACGTTCATGTTTGCTCCAGCGTCAATGATAATACTAGTAGCAATTCCTGCAATAGTTCCTTGCACTGCCTGTCGCCAGCCTCGGTAAGCTCCGTTTATGTTTTCTCTTTTATGGGCTGCTGCAATGATTGTCAAAGCATCGGCTCCTGTTACCTCTCAGCCTGTGGCTTCTGTTAATTCGTCACTGCCTCTTCCGAGACTTATAATTGTGAATACTCGTTTTAATGTAGTAGGTAGTAATTATATTGAACAAACATGGCAGCTCTAGAGATGAAGACCATGCACATGGGCTGTATAAATGTTCTGAAGATGATCTAAGATAAGGTCGAAATCAGTTAAACAAAACACCTTTCTGCGATTTTTTTAAAACATAAATGCCCTTAAAGAAGATTTCTGTTCCTCCTTTGATGGTGTTGTCCAAATTAATAGTAGGTAGTGTAATAATACGGTACCCTCTCACCGATAAAATTTGTATTGATATTTCATGAAATATATAATTGTCTGCGATATGTTACAGATACATCTCATGTACCGACATTCATTTTCCTTTTTCGATTAACTTTGTAGAAACATATGAAGCTAAATCAATCTGTTCGTCTGTGGTCGAGTTAACATCTTTCAGCAATTACGCTGCTTTTGTAATACATTTTTTTATAGCCAGCTACGGTGATATTCTTTTTATAAAGGTTTGTGTGTGCTTCAGTGCTTTCTTTCATTAATAAATCTTCCCATTCTCTCTTTAAAATGCAGTGTATGATTTTTAATTGTAGTTAGAAGATTCCTCCTATCTCCCTGTGATGCTTTTTTCAGCTATGTTGGACTGCTCCAACAATGGATGATTTGGTTTTAGTGTAAAATACACCGTAATCTCTCTTCAAAATTCACTTTTCTGATCTGTATTTTTCAATAGCCAGTAGAACCTGCAATCATTTTTCCGTAATTTTTCCGTGGTCCGATTTGCGAGTGTTACGAAATTTCGATGTCAATCTTCCTTTTAAAATGCAATATTTTAGCAGTCAGGTACACGGGAAACTGTTTAATAATACCAAACCACACCATACACTGTTGGTGAGTAGTTACTTTTATTAAACAGTACAACTTTCATCCTACCAAGAGCAACTTTGATGCATAGCTATATAGGTAACTATTCCTGGAATTCTTTTTAATACATTATTTGCATTACCCCCCCCCCCCAACTGTTAAATAGTCTGTTAATCCGTTATCTTCCACTTATTTTTCCAAATTTTTTCCGATCTTTTCCTCAGTAATTTTTGCATGGCTTCAAGCATTTTTTAAATCACTAACAGTCACATTAAAGTTATGTTCAGACATCTGCATTTTCTGCAAGGAGTACCTATCGAGTCCCTAAAATTAGCTGCTGTAGCAAATTCGACGTGACATTGTCAATATCCATTCATTGTCTTCACTGGACAAAAGTCGTTTACAGTTTTTCCTCCTCCTCTTGTTCCTATACCCAGACAAATCAATACTTTGATTTCTTTTGCTGAAACATATACGTCAATATTTAAATCTAATGAGTGCAGAAACAAAATGAAACAAAGAAAGAATACAGTCCAGAAATAACGAAGTTATAACAGTTATCTCGCGGCACAGGACGAAATATTTTCGGAGCAAAAATGAAATGTTTGTACAAATGTTTTTAGAACTTATGGGACTTAACTACGGGGACATCAGTCCCTAAGCTTACAAACTACTTATGATCTAGCTAAGACTAAGGACGGCACAAATATCCATGCCCGAGGGGGGATTCGAACCCCCGACCGTAGTGACCGTGCAGACCGTGACTGGAGCGCCTCAGTCCCCTCGGCCACCTCGGCTGGCATTTTTGGTGCAAGCTGGAGTGTTGAGACGAAGTGTACAGGTTCGTTTTGAGTGCTCCTATGCCAGTTGCTTCTTTACAAACCACAGAAAAAACACTGACAAATACTGAAGTTTAAGCTGGGGTGTCATTTCAGAAGTAACCTAACCTTTAGGATAGACTGATGACAGCAGATGGATAAGAATTTTAGCCTTTTCCTTTCTATGCTTCAATGTTTTAAACACTAGGCAATTGCTACGCACAAGCAATGGATATTGGCTAATCTACATCTACATCGATACTCTACAAATCACATTCAAGTGCCTGCCAGAGGGTTCATTAACCACGTTCATTATTTTTCTCTACCGTTCCATTCTCTAATAGCGTGCGGGAAGAAAGAACACCTAAATCGTCCCGTTTTCGATCTGATTTCTCTTATTTTATTGGGATGGTCATGTCTCCCTAATTAGGTGGGTGCTAGCAAAATATTTTCACATTCAGAAGTAAAAGTCGGTGATTGAAACTTCGCAAACAGATCACGCCGCGATGAATAACGTCTTTCTTTTAATGATTTCCACACCAATTCGTGCAACATTTCCGTGACGCTTTCCCCCCCGTAACGTGATAAAACGAGCTGCCCTTCTCTGAACCTTCTCAATATCTTCCGTCAGTCCCACCTGGTGAGGGTCCCACAATGGGCAACAGTACTCCAGAAGAGGATGCACAAGTCTCTTTGGTGGAGCCGTTGCTTCTTCGAAGCGTTCTGCCAATGAAACGATCTTTGGTTCGCCTTCCCCACAATATTTTCTCTGTGTTCTCTCCAGTCTAAGTTGTTCGTAATTGTAACTAACAGATATTTGATAGAATTTACGGCCTTAAGGTTTTACTGATTTATCGTGTAATTGAACTTCAGTGGATTTCTTTTACTGGTCATGTGTATTACTTCACACTTTTCTTTATTTAGTGTCTATTGCCAATTTTCGCACCATATAGAAATTTTGTCTAAATCGCTTTGCAGTTACTTTTGATCCTCTGTTGACTTCACTAACCGATAAACGACAGCATTATCGGCGAACAGTCTAAGGGAGCTATTCAGATTGTCTCCTAAATCGTTTATAAACACGAGGAAGAGTAGGGGACCTATAACACTTCCCTGGGGAACGCGAGATATTACTTCTGTTGTACTCGATGACTTATCGTCAGTTACAACGAACTGTGTCCTTTCTGAACGGGAATCGTGAATCCAATCGCACAATTCGGCAGATATTCCATAAGCACGCAATTTCATTAGAAGCCACTTGTGGGGTACAGTGTCAAAAGCCTTCCGGAAATCCAGAAAATCCAGATTTAAGACCCTTGACGATGGCACTTATCACTTCATGTGCAAAAGGGGCAAGCTGTGTTTCGCAAGAGCGTTACTTTCTTAATCCGTGTTGACTATTGGTTAATAGATCGTTCTCTTCGAGGTAGTTCATAATATTCGAACAAAGTATATATGTTCAAAAATTCTACTGCAAATCGACGTCAATGAGATTGGCCTGTAATTTTGGAGATCACTCCTATTGCCTTTCTTGAATATTAGAGTGACTTGGGCAACTTTCCAGTCTTTGGGTATGGATCTTTCGCTGAGTGATCGGTTGTATATGATAGCTAAGTAAGGAGCTATTGCATCAGCATACTTTGAGAGTAATGTAGTTGGTAGACACTGTGATCCGAAAGATTTCTTTTTGTTTAGTGACTTAAGTTGTTTTACTACTCCAGGAACATCTACTTCTAAATTTCGCATGCTGGCAGCTGTTCTTGGTTTGAATTCTGGAGTGTTCACTTCGGCTTCGAGGTAGTTCATAATGTTCGAATAAAGCATATGTTCCAAAATCCTACTGCAAATCGACTTCGTTGAACGAATTTCGGAAAGCTGTGTTTAGGAATTCTGCTATAGGAGTACTGCCATCAGTAGTGATACTATTGCATCGCGTAGTGAAGGTATTGTTTGTGTTTGCCGCTAGTTGCCCAAGTTACTCCAATATTCAAGAAAGGCAATAGAATTGATCCCCAAAATTACAGGCCAATCTCATTGACATCGGCCCCAATTGTTCCCCAGGCACCGAAATAGCGGATAGTGATCGGTTGTAAATTATAGCTAAGTACGGAGCTATTGCATCAGCATACTCTGAGAGGAATCTAGTCGGTATACAGTCTGGCCCTGAAGATTTGTTTTTGTTTGGTGTCTGAAAACAACGTAAATTCGCGAGGAAGAACCAGCCCAGCTGCTGCCTGCCTTAGTTGTTGAGGAGTGCGGACAGGCGACAGGCTGGTGGAGAGTGCGGGCAGAGATGGGCAGGAAGTTGCCACAGGCCCTCGGCCGCTGCAACACCGCCGCGACGCTCCGCGGGCTTCCGCTGCGGCCGGCTGCACAGCGGCTACTCTCACTCACGTTATTCACCGATGGTTTAAGGAAACACACGTGAATTCTGCTATTCTCAAGGCACCGCCATACACTATCGGAACAACAAATCACTTCGCCTGCAAAGACGACGTCGATTTTGATCCTATGGCGCCACAGTAGACCTGTTGATAATGGATGGATGCTTAGGGTTTAACGTCCCGTCGACAGCTTGGCCATTAGAGACGGAGCTAACGCTCGGAGTTACTGGGTTAGGATGAGGGAGGAAATCGGCCGTGCTCTTTGAAATGAACCATCCCGGCATATGCCTGGAGTGATTTGGGGAAATCACGGAAAACCTAAATCTGGATGGCCGGAGGTGGATTTGAACCACCATCCTTCCAAATGCGAGTCCATGTTGATAATGGTTTCATCGCCGACACAGCACAGGGTCGTAGTTGGCAGAGGGCCATATATGTTGACCATTTAATTCGTAATGTATATTTATAGGACTCAGTGTGACAACGTGTGAAGCGAACAGGCACCATTCCACAGAGTATCACTCCTGCTTCCTACAGGCAACTCAGTGATTCTGAAATGCGTCAAACTGTGGCCTTCCGGGGGTGGGGGGGGGGGGTGGGGGGCGAATGATCCTTTCGGAGAACTGCCTACATCAGTTGGTCGTGGTACGTATTCAAACAACGTAGACACCACAGTGGAATGGCTGAGCGTTCTAAGGCGTCCTGATGCGGAGCGCGCAGTTGATCTCTGTCGGAGGTTCCACTCAAAATGTTCAAATGTTTGTAGAGTCTATGGGACTTAACTATGGATTCATCAGTCCCTAAACTTACAAACTACTTATGAACTAGCTAACACTAAGGACGGCACAAATATCCATGCCCGAGGGGGGATTCGAACCCTCTACCGTATTGGCCGTGCAGACCTTGACTGGAGCGCCTCAGTCCCCTCGGCCACCGCGGACGGCGTGTTCCAGACCTCCCTCGGGTTGGGTGTGTGTATTGTCCTTAGGTTCGTTTAAGTGGTTTGTAAGCATAGCGACAGAAAGCCCCACAGACCTGCAAACATTTGTGTTTCAAGATATCGTTTGGGAAGTCCACGCAGCAGAGACGTCCACCAGGACCGTCGTAAGGGCAGCTGCGGCAGATAATGTAGCGCCGATAAAATGTTTTCTGAGCCCAGAAGTGCAACACCAACTGTTGCCAACTGGCAGTGGGAGTACGGACTCTAACAACTCTACGCCATATTCCACTCATGCTACAGCATCGACATGCACACCTCGATTCGTGTCGCCAGAGGATTGCTTGGACGATGGTACGGGGAGGGCTGTGCGATAAAAGCAGGTTCTGCCTAAAAGCAAATGATAGGCGTCTGCTAGTACGACGTGGGCCTGAAGAAAGCAGTTTCGCATATTCTACCAAGATACAGTGGAACCGCCCCAGGTCTTATAGACTAGGGTACGATAACCTTCACTACTAGCCATTAAAATTGCTACACCCAGAAGAAAAGCAGACGATAAATGGGTATTCATTGGACAAATATAATAGAACTGACATGTGATTACATTTTCACGCAATATGGGTGCATAGATCCTGAGAAATCAGTACCAAGAACAATCACCTCTGGCCATAATAACGGTCTTGATACGCCAGTGCATTGAGCCAAACAGAACTTGGATGGCGCGTACAGGTACAGATGCCCATGCAGATGCAGTCGAGCATTTTCCGTATCCAGAAAGGCCCGTACAGGACCTGCAACATGATGTTGTGCATTATCCTGCTGAAATGTAGGGTTTCGAATAAAGGGTAGAACCACGGGTCGTAACAAATCTGAAATGTAACGGCCACTGTTCAAAGTGCCGTCGATGCGAACAAGAAGTGACCTAGACTTGTAACTAATGGCATCCCATACCATCACGCCAGGTGATAACGCCAGTATGGCGATGACGAATATACACTTCCAATGTGCGTTCACCAGGAGTGCTTGTCTTGCATGTTTCGCAGGAGATCTTCTGTGAAGTTTGGAAAGTAGGAGGCGAGTTGCTGGCAGAAGTAAAGTTGTGAGGCGGCATCGTGAGTCGTGTCGGGATAGCTCAGTTGGTAGAGCGCTTGCCAGCGAAAGGCAAAGGTCCCAGTCCCGGTTCCGGCACACAATTTTTATCTTCCAGGAAGTTTCATATCAGCGCACACTCCGCTGCACAGTGAAAGTTTCATTCTGAATACTAATCATCTCACAGAACATAACACTTTTTCGCCAAAGTGAACGGTCTAGGGAAGGCGGTTTTGCAACATTACAACGTGGTAGTGATTACTCCCCATTTTTATTTACGCTCGCAGCCATATGCCAGAATATAGTGTCCGAGTAACACTAGTTTTTATTTATACTGTAAGTCCTACTTAAAGTTCCTCAACCAAAACATTTTTTTTATATCAGATAGGGTAATACATTTTATTTAATTGCTTACTTAAACAAAACAACAACCGCAAATATATAAATTTGGAGACTGAAGGCGGGTTTTCGCGGATGCACAGTACTTTTACAAGTTAACGATTAACATTAACTTCCGTTAAATTGTCCGTAAAGTAACGCTTTAACATTTAACGAAATTAACTTTTTTTGTAACGGATTAATGATTAACGAATCTAAATTTTTGATTAACGGTGCCCAGCTCTGGATATTAATTTTTAAATTTAATCATTTCATATACTTCAAATGCAATGTTTCCTCATTAAAGACGGTGTACTTATATCTATTTCTGGCAGTGTGTTTTTCTTTCTTTCTTTCTTTTTTTCCCCCTCAAATCAGTTTTCACTGATTCATCAAGAAGGTCGAGCTGTTTGATAACTAGTTCACTGTAGCGCCCTTTTCTTTTCAGGGCAACGACAATGTGGTTCCTCATAAGAAGTGTAACGTGGAACATTCAAAAAGTAACAAATTTTGAAAAATGTAGGAAAACAATTTTATAATATACATTTTAAAGATATACTCTTGAGCTACTGTTGTTCATAATCGCTATCGACATTAAGGCACTATCATACTGTGGCATGTCCTTCGTACACCATTCTGTAAAAAACTGCCGACTTCGATATAAACCAGTGATTTACAACAGTATGGGATTGGCGTCGGTACCAAGGCGTTGTGTAGCGAGCCCTGCCTTCGTTGCTGGAAGGTGGTAGTCGCTCGGCATCAAATTCGGACTGTACGGTGGATCTTCAAACATCCTACTATCAAAATCTCGTACCGGCTCCCGAGTACGATTCGACATGTGTGAACGCGTTTAGTCGTCAGGAAGGGAGGGGTTGGGGGGGGGGGGAGGAGAAGGTTTAACGGTGTTAATAAGAACACCCTTTAAGTCCCAAATCACAGTAGCCGTGATTTTTCTTACGAACATCGTTTATAAACACTTCCTCACTTTCTTGGCAGACTTTCTGGTTGCACAATGCACCAACTACCTGTTTGCTCCGCAATTGAATGGATTCACCCAATTCTCGCCTCCAGTTACGATATGATTGATAACTTTGTTACCATTTTTGAGGTAATGTAAGAATAACGCCAGGGCTGGTCTTCCATTAGGATTTTGGAACCCTCCTAGCATAAAATTTAACACAATTTCTCCGTATGTGATTTTTGGAGAAATTGGTGCGAAAGTTCCGTAATCGCGAATCAACGAATTTAATGTTGGATTTTTTTCTTCCACAGGAGTAGGCCTGCCACTCCGTTCCCGATCGTGAACTTTGCTACGGACATTTTTAAAATAATTATTCCTTTCCCGTTCGCTTTACAAAATTCGCGATAAAACTGAGTGGCTGAGTGGACTGCCAATAAAAACCTAATCACAAGCGGCGCGTTTTACTATACCGGCGCACATTTTAAGACGCCACAGAAAGAAAATTAACAGTTATACATACCACAGGCTGCTAGTAACGTTACGACACCAAGATGGCGCCCACCGGGGCGGTAGACCAAAACGACTGTTACTTCCTGGATATCATAGTTTATATGAGTGGTTATTACCTGCAGCATTTGTCTTAACCACGCGAAACCTTGTCGGAACTGCATGAGTGGAGCTATTTGAAGTTTGTGAGACAAAATTATGAAATAAAAAATGTAAACTCCCAGTGCCAGTGTGTGTGATATTTCCGAAAGAACAGACACCGTATCAATGACAGTTTCAGCGCGGATGCACAATCAAGTCGGATCGCATGGAACGGCTTCGAGTCCGGTTCGGCACAAATTTTCGCCATTGCGTTGTATGTCAAAACCAGATCTGTAGCTTACACCTGATAATAGAAATGTACTTTGAGTGGAACAGGAATCTGTATCAATGTTTATACATGTGGAAAAGGCTTATGACCTTGTTCCTAGGAGGAAGCTATCATATATTTTAAACGCACAATTATTGTATTGATAGTGATCAGGCCAAATATCTCATGAAATAAGCACCAATCCAGAAAAACTACAAAGAACAAAACTTTTCTAGCTTGAAGGGGGAAAACAGATGGTTAGCCACTAGATGGCGCTGCCATAGGTAAAACGGATGTAAACTGCATTTATTAAAACAGGCACCCCCATTTTTATTACTTATTCGTCTAGTAAGTAAATAAATATGAAAGTTTTATTTGGAACACCTTTTCGGTTTGTGATAGTCGGCATTTGTTTCGTGATAAATTACTCGTGTTAAAATGGACCGTTTACCAATTGCAGATCGATATGGTATTTATGTGTGGCTATTGTGATCAAAATGTCCAACGGGCCTATGCTATGTATGTTGATCGTTATTTTGGAAGACATCATCCAAGTGTCAGGACCTTTCGTCGGATAGTTAATATTATTTAAAGAGGCAGGAAGTGTTCAGCCACAAGTAAAACGTCAACCACGACCTGCAACAAATGATGATATCCAAGTAAGTGTTTTAGCTGCAGTTGCGGTTAATCCGCACGTTAGTAGCAGACAAATTGAGCGAGAATCGGGATTCTCAAAAACGGCCGGATTCAAAATTCTACATCAACATAATTTCACCCGTACCATATTTGTATGCACTAGGATTTGCACGGCGATGACTTTGACCGTCGTGTACAGTTTTGCCACTGGACACAAATTACGGGACGATAACAGATTTTTTTTTCAAGAGTTCAGTTTAGTGACGAAGCTTCATTCACAAACAGAGGTAACGTAAACAGGCATAATATGCACTATTGGGCAACAGAAAATCCATGATGGCTGCGACAATTGGAACAACAGCAACCTTGGCGGGTTAATGTACGGTGCGGCATTATGGGAGGAAGGATAATTGACCACTATTTTATTGATGGCAATCTAAATGGTGCAATGTATGCTGATTTCTTACATAATGTTCTACCGATTTTGCTACAAGATGTTTCACTGTATGACAGAATGGCTATGTATTTTCAACATGATGGATATCCGGAATATGGCTCGCGTGCAGTTGAAGCGATCATAAATGGAATATTTAATGACGGTTGGGTTGGTCCTAGAAGCACCATACCATGACCCGCACATTCACCGGATCTTACATCCTCAGATTTCTTTTTGTGGGAGAAAATTGAAGGAAGTTTGTTATCGTGATTCACCGACAACGCCTGAAAACATGCCTCAGCGCATTGCCAATGCATGTGAGAACATTACTGAAGGCGAACTACTCGCTGTTGAGAGGAATTTCGATATGCGTATTGCCAAATGCATTGAAGTTGAAGGACATTTTGAGCATTTGTTGAAGTCATGAGGTAATTACAGGTAATCACGCAGTAACAGCATGCGTTCTCATAATGTATGATAATTTCACAATGTATCACATTGGAACAATCGAAATAAATTTCAAACGTACCTACGTTCTGTGTTTTAATTAAAAAAAAAAAAAAAAAAAAAAAAAAAAAAAAAAAAAAAAAAAAAAAAAAAAAAAAAAAAAAAAAACCTACCTGTTACCCACTGTTCGTCTAAAATTGTGAGCAATATGTTTGTGGATATTACAGCGCCATCTGTCACAAAGCGACAAAAGTGTTCCAAATATATTTATTTACATACTAAACGAATATGTAAAAAAAATGGGGGTACCTGTTTAATAGAAATGCGGTTGATATCCGTTTGACCTATGGGAGCGCCATCTAGCGGGCCAACCATAGCGTCATCTATTTTCCCCCTTCAAGCCAGACAAGTTTTGTTCTTTGTAGTTTTTTCGTTTGATGCTTATTTCGTGAGATATTTGGCCCTGTCACTATCAATGCACCATCCTATATGTGTATAAGTTGTCTCGGAAACGGCCCTAACGATTTCGATGAAATTTTGTATGTACACTGTGTTGCTTCTTTTGAAGTTCACCTACGTAGTTGTATTTTTCGTAAAAACGCGATTTTCCAAAATTAATTTCGTGTTTTTCGGATGGCAGAAGATATGTTAGCCTCGGAAACGCGATATCACTGTCGCCACTAGGCCACTACAATAAATGTTAGATACGGTTTTCTTCGGCTACACTAACGAACTGAAACAGTTTCTGCATTTGTAGCTAAGCTGTGCACTTCGAAATATCTAGGGAATTTTGGACAAAAATATTTACTTTGACACTGAGCTAGGTACATTTTTATGGTTTTTTCGTTTAACGGTTGAAATTACTTCATAGGTAGTGTTGCAAAATATTTATATAATAATAACACTATGTAACAGAAAAAAATCACCCGATATTTGTCAGTTATAACAGATTATGCTGGCAGTTCAAGGTTTTCATGAAGTCAGGCAGCAGGAAGAGTAGACAGTAAATTTAGTTCATGTTTTGGGGTAGTTTCAGGGATAAGACGTGTCCCTATTGTCAGTCATATTATTTATAGATATTGGAAACGATAGACGGGCAGAGTGAGATTAAAGTAGGTGAAAACAGAATAAGCAGTCACGCATATAATATGCGGAAGACTTAGTTGCAATGGCAGATTCAATTGAAAGGTAGTAAACTGATATATCAGACAGAGGAGAGAAATATAAAGGTTATGGTATGAAGATCAACATCCCCTAAACTAAAATAATTTCTGTGGGAAAAAAATTTAAACCGATTGAGAGCCAAATAGCGTGAACAAAGAACAGGTGGGCAGTTTCAAGTACTTCGGATTTATATTTTCAGTGTGTGCCAACAGAAATGTAATAAAGATGGAGCAAAGCTAATGCAGTAAGCGATCGGCTATGATCTACTCTCTTCTGCAAGAAGTAGTTCGGTATCAAGTTAACAGTGCACTGTTGAACCTTTCGATAAAATTTGTTGTATGGGAGTGAAAGCTGTGTTGACACAGAGTTGAGGTTACAGATATGAAAGTAACAACGATGACTGCAGGTACTAACAGATGGGAACAGTGGCAGGAGGTTGTCAATTATTGGGGCAATCAAGGGAAAACTGGAAGTGAACGCCATAGATGAAGCAAACGGGCTTAAACGGTTGGGTCATGTTACACGAATGGGAGAAGCAAAGTTACCTAAGACACCTATGCGTCCAACAGTAGAGAATCGGAGGATTCAAAGTAAACCAAGGAGAAACTACTTGTATTCGGTTCAGAATGATTTTGAAGTAACAGCCTTAAAATCAATGTTGGCAATGAGTAATCTACAGGTTATTTTGGAGGACTTTTTTTAGGGGCTCTATGCTTCATGTCGTACTCTGAAAGTCACGATGTCTTAAATGATTATATAATTTCATGTGGCTCGTTGGCCTGGTGCAAGTCTTTCAATTGGACGCCACTTAGCCTACCGCAGTTATCCAATTGGGGAAAGGGCACCTACAGCTTAACGTGGAGTCCGAACCACGTGTCGTTTCTGGTGACTCCTCACATCGTTGAGAGGTGAAGGATGGGTTAAAATGCAGACTTAAAACATCATAGGTCCGACCGGGTTTCGAACCTACGACCCCAAGACCACAGGGCTTGACTTAATGATGATGAGATGCAGTCATTGAGTTTAATTCATTATCTGGTTCATCCGAAGGCAGTCCATAAGCTGAATCCTTAGGCAGCACTATAATCAATGTATGCAAGTACTCTAAAACAAGAACTCGTCCGTAATCGACTCGCAAGCGATTTATGCTATTTCTCTAACGTTCCATTCTCTAATAGGGCGTGGGAAACAAACATCTAAATCTTTTTTTTCTTTTGATCTGATTTTTCTTATATCATTGTCATGATCATGTCTCCCCATGTAGGTGGGAGCTAACAAAGTATGTTCGCATTCGGAAGAGAAAGTTGGTGAAAGAAATTTCACAAATAAATCTCGCCGCAACGTATAACGCCTTTCTTTTGACGATTTCTACCCCAATTAGTGCATCATTTCTGTGACACTCTCTCCCTGTATCGCGATAATACAAAACGAGCTGCCCCACTCTCAAGTTTCTCTAAATCCTCGGTCATTCCCATTTGGTGGGGATCCCACAGTGCGCAGCTGTTGTTGTTGTGGTCTCCAGCGCTCTACCTTAATCTATGCTGAGCAAGCCTCTTCACTTCCTCACAAGAAAGGCTTCACACGTCCATTCGAATCTGCTTACTGTATTCATCTCTTGGCCTCCCTCTAGGATTTTTACGTGCACGCTTCCCTCCAACGCTGAATTCGCGATTCCTGTATGTCTGAGAATGTATCCTACCAATCGATCCCTTCCTTTAGTCATTCTGTTCAGTTCCACCTCATTATTTACGCGATCTACCCACCTCATCTTTAACATTCTTCTGTAGCACCACATTTCAAAAGCCTCTGTCCTCTTCTTGTCTGAACTATTTATATACCAAGTTTCACTCCCGTACAAGGCAACGCTCCAGAAAAAGACTTCCTTGTACTTAAATAAATATGCGATGTTGCAAAATTTCTCTTTTTCAAAAACTTTTATTTCCATTGCCATACTGAAATTTATATCCTCTGTACTGTGACCATCATTATGTTACTTTACTGCCCAAGTAACGAACTCATCTACCAACTTTGTTTTCTTACCTAATCTAATTCCTTCAGCATCGCCTAATTTTCTTAGTCTGCATTCCATTACCCTTTTTTTTGCTCTTGTTTATAGTTATACGCTCCTTTCCAGACACTGTCCATTCCGTTCAATTGCTCTTCCAGATTCTAACGCCGTCACCCCTTTTCGGAATGACTCAAACTGAGCCCTAATATTTTCCTGAATCACGGAAATTTTTATTAGTTCACAGTCTATAACAAAGTCATTCCACTGTAGGTGAAGTTGAACTTATCTTATATGCTGGCTGAGGTCCATTGCGTTGTGAGCTGTCTTTGGCATTCACTAAAACATTTGATTTTACAGGATCTTTTCGTAAATTAAAACCATGTCAGTTGATATGGAAACGATTTTATTTCCACTTAAACAACGTTCAAATCAATTACATTATTGCACCATCATAAACTGCAGCGACAAGGCAACAGAACTGCTTACATGCTTGTGGCTGCTAGAAGCCTCTTAGAAGACTAACTAAACACTGTTTCTCTCCAACATCTTTCTACATAACCACGTAATAAGATTGATGACAAAGTTTTGTAATTCACAATTAAACAATATTCTTTTACATTAAATATGCCAAAATACAGAAATTAAAACATTACATTTCAGCTTTGACTATTTATGTCAATGTATGTACTTGTTTCATGAAATTTGTATTTAAATGTGGTACACAAATTCAAAGTCATCCTTTTGACTAGTGTTTACTGTGCTCAAATTATTTACATTATGTGTGTTTTCGAAGTGCACACATATTTGTTTTGCCAATATTGTGTAGGCGTAATATTATTGTCACATGGAATTTTAATGTGTTTCAGTTTGCGGTCAAATTATTTATTAATACGGATTTGTATATGGTTGTCGTAGTTTTGTTAATTTCGAAGATAGTTTCTTAGTACCAAAGGGATTATTAATTTTAGTGCATGAAAAATTATCAGTATTTAATTTAGGATCTAGTGATATATAAAACATGGTCTGCCCTAATTTATTTAAACAAAAGGTATATATGAAATCATGTTGTGCAATAGTTATAACATGTAGTATTATTGTTTTTATACAAATTAGTATCTATATAGATTCAGCAATTTCCGAAACTAAGTGTAATGCATTTTTAGTGTTTGCAGCTATTATTTACGAAAGTATTCAAAATTGAAAATTATGTAAAAGGTCAGCCAAAGTTATATTTAAATCAACGTACTATTTTTTAAAGGTATTTTACTAATAGTGTTAATAGAATTTCAAACAGAAGGCGAAAATGTGGTATTTTACATGTCCGGTAGTGAAGTTTTACTTTAGGTGTCAGATATTTCGTGTTTCTATGTTGGCAACTGATTTTTAGGAGTTTGCAACATAGCAGAATCGTTACACATCCCCTACATTGTGTACCTGAAATGCAATGTAGGGTTCACTGTGTACTATCGTTTCAATATGTTGTGATTTAAGTGTTCATAGTGAGTCTGTATTAGTTTGGGTTAAAATAAAAAATTGTATGTTGATTGTAGTCTTGCAAATGCTGGTGGTTGTTGATATTGCTTGATGCACCGACAGTGGTGTATCTGCAAACTGCTGTTGGTGATGTAGTGGCTCGCAGCTTCAGCTGACTGTAGTTACAGGCATTCAAGACGGTTCCTACATCATGGTTGTATCTTTCTCAGAACCACATACTATTTTTCCCTAACTACATACATAAATAAGCATACTGTTATCAGGCTATTGGAAAGAGTAATCAATTATCTCAATACGGTATTTTAAACAAACAAAATTATGGGTTCAAATTAACCCTTAAATTTATAGTCAATTTACTAAGCGAAATGAATGACATAATTAAATAGTAAAACAGTGGATAGAAACAAGCTCTCAGTGAGCACATCAAACATTTATCATTCAAAATTATGGTATAGTTAAAATGGTTATATAGACAGAAAATGTAATCGTGGTTTTGAAACTGTGGGTATTGAATATTTCTCATACAGTTTGAGAGATTGAGAATGAGCAGTAGTAAAGAGTAGAAACAAATTAGATCATAGTATTACATAATATTTTATTTATTAAAAAAATGCATTAATAAAGATTCAAAAACTAACCCCCCTGCGAGTAGTTAGCAGTGGCAATGGTTAATCTCATTGCTCAAATCAAGCATGGAAATTAAATTAATAAGTGTCAGTTCTCAACTGATCCATCAAAGTGTCAAATTTTTCCCAATTTGTGGAAAAATTTAAAGAAAAATGAAAAAGTTTTTTTTTTAAACTGCCAAACTACACCCACTCTCAAGGCAGTAATCAAGAGAGGGCGGAAAAATACACTGCCATTAAATTACGTCCACGGCCAGGGCAGGTAACTGACTCGCAAATGGCTACATAAGCAGAAAAAGACTCTGGTTGCGTTTACCTATATTTTGTTTAACAATTTAGTGTTCGTAAGGTATTATGATAAACCACTTAGTTTTCATAGATTATCTTCTAAACGGAATGTTTGTAGAAGTGGATGAAAATGAGTAACTATCTTAAGTGTTCTGAAAGTCTGTACATGTCTACGTTAACAGTGTAAAATGTCATAATTATATACTACACAAAAGTCAAAATTGACATATAGTCTGCCTGATCATTTTCAGATACAGTACCATATGAAAACTAAACACCCTGTAATCACCTACAAATTGATACACAAAGCTTGCATGCATGAGCAAGTCAACAAGTGTGTCATGAACTAAACACAGGTGTTTCACATGAAAAGTACAAAATTATACAAGTTTGGTGATAATAATAATGATAAAGAGTAATAGGTAGTCTGTAATGGTTCATTAACCTTCATATTTCTGTACAAAAGACAGTATGACCTTACATCATGAGTATGTGCAAGTACACATGATAAACATTCCAAGTATGTAACTTGTAAAACATCAAGAGTTTCATTGTAAACTTTAAGAATAAAAAATGAAAATTATACCTTGCATCAGCCAAAGCTGTATCTTTCGTACAATATACAGTAATATGGTCATCTTAAACCAGTATTAAATATTTTTCTATTAAGCTGTAAGCTCAAGGATAGAAATTGAATTTTACATTGGTCAACACTTGTGTGGCCTATGTGTCCTCCCATGCTTATAGTCACTTTTGTACTAATTGTTAGCAAGTCCCTCTTGACACATCAAAGTACAACACAAAATTCAACCAACAACACAATAATACTAATGAATACTAATACTAATAATAATAATACTACTAATACTAATACTAATACTAATACTAATACTAATAATAATACTACTACTAATAATAATAATACTAATCATAATAATAATAATACTAATGAATACTAATGAATGACTAACAAAAGTGAAAAGAAATAAAGAATTTGAATTGTATTGCACTGTGGACGTGATTAATAGAAAAATCACAATACATAACTGAGGTAAGCTTTTTCATATATACAATGACATTTCAAGCCATAAACAAATAATGAACACTTCAACATACCTTTGACTATGTATATGAGGTTAATAAATTAATTATTGTGTGCCATATTCATAAATGGTATCAAAATTATGAACAAGTATCTCCCTTATAGGTTTCAGAGTATGAGCAAGATAAAATTCACAAGACATTAATTAACTTTTCTGTACGTAGGATTTAAATGCATTAATCTGAGACCGATCAACTTTATGGATCGTGGATAAACAAAACTATAAGAATACAGCTAAGGGTTTCAGTTAACTTCAAGTAACTCCATGCATAACTGTAGATAAACTTCAACTCAGATCTTAAGAACTGGAATACACACATAGTGAAACATTACTTTGTTTTCAGTTTCAGTTACTAGATTTTTTAAACTTCCTTTAGAATTATTCATGTTACTAGAATCACAACTTAAGTTGACAGACAGAAGGTATACTTTCATATTTACTTTCACTTAATTCTTTAACATTTCGGTAGATGACTTAACATTTATATCAGGGTTTGGAGCTAACATTTTCAGTACACTTAACACTATCATTTTGAGATTCCTCGGCAGTATCAAGCAATTTTAACATCTTAGACTTCCAGTAAAGCATCTGTTCAGAGAATACACTAATCTTAAATACTATATCAACATTTTTCATTTAAATATTCATTATTTTTCATATTCCTCTTCTTTATAACATATTAATTCTTTCTCTTCAATATATGAAGCATTTTTCACTTCCATTTCAGTAATTTTATAACTATTTGTTCAGTATATTCTCTGACCATTCTTAACCTAACTTAAATTTCTCATGAACAGCACTTACCATTTATCTAACCTGTCATATCTTTTGATGACTACATAAAGACTTCCACATTAGCTAGTGGTTCATAAACATCATTACATAGATTCCAAAATTCCTGTCAAACACATTAAATAAACCCCCACCATCTACCTGTATTTCATTTTGTATTTTAATTCAATACTCCTCAATGTTCGTTATTACTTGCAACTGCATTAGGCTAACTGTAAACATGAAGCATTATTCGGTTGAAACTGTATTTCAATATACTTACTTCTTAATTCTTAAGTCCATTGTCTTATACACTGGCATAAGTAAAAAAAATTCTTATTGAAAAACCCCAACTAGTATATCATATTAGGTACAGTATTATTATTTGGTATAAAGTTCTTCTGAATTGATGGTTAACGATGCTACAGAAGAATGCTGAAGATTAGGTGGGTAGATCGCATAACTAATGAAGAGGTACTGAACAGAATTGGTGAGAAAAGGAATTTTTTGGCATACCCTGACTAAAAGAAGGGATCGCTTGGTAGGACACATTCTTAGACATCAGGGAATCGTAAATTTAGCATTGGAGGGAAGTGTGTGGTGTAAAAATCGCAGAGGGAGACCAAGAGACGCGTATAGTAAGCAGATTCAAGTGGATGTGGGTTGTCGTTCTTATGAGGAGATGAAAAGGCTTGCTCAGGATAGAGTAGGGTGGAGAGCTGCATCAAACCAGGCTCCGGACTGAAGACCATAACAACAACAACAGGTGTGGATAGTATTGTAGTCGAATTCTGCACTTTTATGATGGTTTTACTGCACATCCATCATATACATTATTTTCCTTGTATCCTGAAACACATTTTACATTAGTGAATACTCTTTAAAATCCTTTGGTCACGTCACCACTTCTAACGCCGTCACCCCTTTTCGGAATGACTCAAACTGAGCCCTAATATTTTCCTGAATCACGGAAATTTTTATTAGTTCACAGTCTATAACAAAGTCATTCCACTGTAGGTGAAGTTGAACTTATATGCTGGCTGAGGTCCATTGCGTTGTGAGCTGTCTTCGGCATTCACTAAAACATTTGATTTTACAGGATCTTTTCGTAAATTAAAACCATGTCAGTTGATATGGAAACGATTTTATTTCCACTTAAACAACGTTCAAATCAATTACATTATTGCACCATCATAAACTGCAGCGGCAAGCCAACAGAACTGCTTACAGGCTTGTGGCTGCTAGAAGCCTCTTAGAAGACTAACTAAACACTGTTTCTCTCCAACATCTTTCTACGTAACCACGTAATAAGATAGATGACAAAGTTTTGTAATTCACAATTAAACAATATTCTTTTACATTAAATATGCCAAAATACAGAAATTAAAACATTACATTTCAGCTTTGACTATTTATGTCAATGTATGTACTTGTTTCATGAAATTTGTATTTAAATGTGGTACACAAATTCAAAGTCATCCTTTTGACTAGTGTTTACTGTGCTCAAATTATTTACATTATGTGTGTTTTCGAAGTGCACACATATTTGTTTTGCCAATATTGTGTAGGCGTAATATTATTGTCACATGGAATTTTAATGTGTTTTAGTTTGCGGTCAAATTATTTATTAATACGGATTTGTATATGGTTGTCGTAGTTTTGTTAATTTCGAAGATAGTTTCTTAGTACCAAAGGGATTATTAATTTTAGTGCATGAAAAATTATCAGTATTTAATTTAGGATCTAGTGATATATAAAACATGGTCTGCCCTAATTTATTTAAACAAAAGGTATATATGAAATCATGTTGTGCAATAGTTATAACATGTAGTATTATTGTTTTTATACAAATTAGTATCTATATAGATTCAGCAATTTCCGAAACTAAGTGTAATGCATTTTTAGTGTTTGCAGCTATTATTTACGAAAGTATTCAAAATTGAAAATTATGTAAAAGGTCAGCCAAAGTTATATTTAAATCAACGTACTATTTTTTAAAGGTATTTTACTAATAGTGTTAATAGAATTTCAAACAGAAGGCGAAAATGTGGTATTTTACATGTCCGGTAGTGAAGTTTTACTTTAGGTGTCAGATATTTCGTGTTTCTATGTTGGCAACTGATTTTTAGGAGTTTGCAACATAGCAGAAACGTTACAAGGTCCTTTGCTGTCTGTGACAATGTCATCATCAAAACAATATTTTTCTTTCTTCAAAATTCAAATGCTTCTAAATTACTGGCCCAAACTGATATGGTTATCAGTTCCTAGAGTTAACAAACTACTTAAACTAACTTACACTAAGGACAACACATACTACCGTGACTGAGGCAGGATTCGAACCTCTTATTGGGAAGGCCACCCGGTCCGTGGCATGACACATAAGACCAGCGGCCATTCCGTTACTCTGAACTTAAATTGCTTCTCCAAATTCCACCTTGCCTTTCTTCACAGATTGTTTAATGTACGAATTGAATATTATCGTAGAAAAGCTACAACACTGTCTTACTCCCGTCCTAACCAACGCACTTCTTTCATGCTTTTCGACTCTAATGACTGCTATTTGGCTTTTGTACTAGTTGTAATTAACCCTCACTTCCCTATATCTTATCCTTGTTGACTGCAGAATTAGAAAGAATCAACATTGTCAAAAGCTCTCTCTAAATATACGAAAGTTAGAAATACAGTTTTACCTTTCCTTAATCTAGTCTCTGACATAAGTCGTAAGGTGTGTATTTTCTTGTGTCAATGAAATTTCACAGATTTCTTATCTAGATCATTCTGTGATTGGTATTCATCTTCTAGTGAATTTATTCGACGGAAAGTGATGATAGAATGATGTGCAAACAGTGTAAGGCCAGTTCTCATGGAATAATTTCTCATTTCATTTATATGGATTCGGAACAGAAGAGAGCCTATGGCACTTCCTTGAGGAACGCCAGATATCACTTGTGGCTCAATGACTTTCTATCTGCACTTGATTTTCAGTGTTACCACACAATACTCTGAGTGAACATATAGGGCACAAATAATATACCTGGAGATGGGCAATAATTGCCTGAAATCGGTTGTGAAGAAAATCTGCAACGCTGTAGCGATTTTCTCTCTTTTAGTGCAAACTCTGGTCTGTCTGATAGGATACGGTAGATACAGTTGCATAATGAGACGGTAGTTCATAGCGGTCAGTTTAATTAAAAGTCCCTTGTGAGGATCGGCGTCGAAAGCCTCCTGGAAATCTAGAAATATGGAAGCAATTTGAGGGTGGACTATTCGGGTACACACATTGTCAATAATTTACCAGCAACCATAAAAAATCATAAATTTAGCTGCAAATAAAGATCCGTTTAAGAGGAACCAGGAACACTTACTACTGACCAACGCCTACTACTCTATTGATGAATTTCTGAATATAACCAGGTGATTTGTGTATGTTCCTACTGTTAGTATTATTATTTCAGCTTGAAAAATAAAATACAGTGACATGCTCCACATCCAGGAGGATATCCTCAGTACGGATTAATGGAACAAACAAGCTGATCTAATCTTCATCTCAAAAGCAGTGTGTCACAATATTGCACAACTGAATTAGGCTTACGTTCAGCCTCTAGCCCTATAGAGGGCAGCGGAGTGGCACACTTCAAGAAGAGATGGAGTTTGTTAGAACTTGCCAGTTCAAGGTCGAAAAACAGTCGTCATAAAATACGGCGCTGCACAGTGTCCCTCGGTAAGTCGAGGAGCTACCCAGCTAAAGAGGGGTCAACTGACAGTTTTGCGGACGACCCTCTACTGGCGGGCAGCATTTCCCGAGGCTCGCGCAGAGTTCGGTGTGCCACGTGGTTAATATCTGAGTGGTTGTTACTCCTTCATAAACGCCCTTAGGCGCTTGGCTAATGACGCTGATAACGAATTGTCGACTTTACGGGAATGACGTTGTAGTACATAGAAGTCGCAGCACTGTAAAATTGTTGCGAAATGAAGGGCAATCTGCAGCTTCGTGGAGGGAGTGGCAGTTGATCCTCGACACAAACTAATGCAATGTACTGGGAATACATAGCACAGATCCTGTATTATATTACTAGCGTTGGTTCACAAAGTTGCCCCAGTGTGTATTCCGTCTTTTCGAAGGTCAGTCCCACTCCTCCTGCCCTCTCTGTCCATTGACTTCCAAACTGCTCTGTCCATTTCACTATCGTTTTCACGCAGCTCACTTCCTATGACGTAATATCTCCAGAGCTGTGTGTCCTACAATAATTTTCCAGCTTTATGCAGTGGAAACTGCAAAATATCTGGCGAATGGAATAGGTGTCAAAGACGTAAAAAATGACTTCATGCTTCATGGGGCGGTTTTCCATGAATTTTCATTATTTTTGACGTCATAGCTTCTGAACTATGTGGAGACAATTTCGAAGGTGCATTCAGTTGTGCCTGTGCATACTGTCTGCAAAATATGTTGCGAATACAGTTAGCAGGAAAGACGTAATGCATCGAAATCTCATGCATGATTGAACGATTTTTCACGTACTTGACTGTTAATGACATCTCTCATGAGGTACGAGTCGTACTTTGATTTAATTTCAAAGGTATATTTAGTGATAAGTGTGTACACAACCTGTAAAATATCTCGCTAATACAGTCATTAGACATTAGTGTAGAAGAAATAAATTGCAACATTTTGCCAAATTCCGTAGTATTACTGCTTGAACAGAGGGAAAGTAGTGAGCGATACACTTCTTTCCTCTTGTTAGAATTGTCAGCGAGGAAAGATTCGTAAAGGTTTGAAATAATAATAATAATAATATTAATTGTAAATTTTGCCGCAAATTGCTAAATGCTCTTATTTTCAGTTAGTGGGTGACCAAAGTCTTGTTATTCTCACATCACATGGTGGGGCAGAGTTCTCTCTCTGTGAAATGCGTCAAACGTGGATTTTACCATCGCAGCGATTAACCCCTTTCAGACCTGGCGTCAAATATATTGGACACCGACTTTTTATTAAATTTTGAACACTATATGATTTCGCTAACCTTGAGACACAGTGCTTTGTTTACTGGACATCTGTCGCTTTTAGTTTCGTGCTTTTTTGCTGCCACCTGTAAACAGAATGGCGCGCTACAATGAAAAACAGCGAACATGGGGGACCTATAGCGGAGTGCGTCGGACATGATATCAGTAGTTGGAATTATTTTATGTATTAATTTATGTATTTATGAATTTTGCACAAATTCCTCTTTGAGATATAAGTTCCACAATAAATATGGAGTGAAATATTTCATGCCCTTAACTGCCATCCAGTCTTGGTGTGCAATTTGTTTGTCATTTTTTATTTCGAAAACCAACTATGAAAAATTTCAATTTTGCTCGAATATACAACAGTTAGGTTCTTATAGACCTGAAAAGCGCAAGAATATGTTTTATTATATTTTTAAAATAATTCAGGACTGGAGGGGTTTTGATGTTATAATAATTATAGTCAGTTTCGTTGTAGTCGATCCATTACTTCAGGAGAAGACGTGGAACAGCGCGCGCGCGCTGTGTGTGTGTGTGTGTGTGTGTGTGTGTTCTTTGGTGTACGTTAGTTTAAGTTGTTTGTAAGTCTAGGGACCGAGGAGCTCAGCGGTTTCGTCTCTTAGAAAACAGGAAAAGGAAAATAAATCTGTCCTGTACTTTAGGAGATGATGTGAAACGTACGCACACAAGAGTTTTTACATACGTTCTATAATGGAATGGAACAGACTACGTTCTCTCGGTGATGTTCTAAAAGTCATACTATCGTATTATTATTATTATTATTATTATTATTATTATTATTATTATGTACCCTGTAATATTATGTACGCTATAACATTTCTTAATATTCTGTGCCTTTCCATTACCCCAGTATAGTTTCATTCTTACTGATCTTCCTCAAAGATTTGGATAGTTCGCTTGGTTTTGACTTTAGCTTGGAACCTCTCTTTCTTGTCTTTGGTTATTTGTTCGGTAGTTTTATCAGTGGGCATAATTTCTGTGATTCGGAGTTCTTTTAAGTCTTTCTATTTTTTCCTAAACTAGCTTAGTTTGGTTTTCTTTGCTTTTTGTTTAGGAAGTAGTCAAAAATTTTTGTAGTTCGGTTCATTCCGAGGAAGTGTCCATTAAAATCATTTGTATGGCCGGCTTTTTGTAATTAATCTCCATTTCGCGGGTGTCCTTGCGATTACTTAAAAACAAGAAGATCCGATAAATGGAAAGTGATTATAAAAAGTCGGACATACAGTCGCAGCAAGTAAACGAACAAATTTCACTTAAATTTCCAGCAAGTCGATTTATTAAAGTGTGTTTCCATTTTCCCACTACAGAACCAGCACCCAGCATCACGCCTAAAATGATCCTGAACACATACATCTTCTGAAGATGAACCTGAAAAGGTTCGAAAACCAGTTAATGGAATAAAACAATCATTTAAAGTCAAAGTGACTGGTAGCATTTTCCTTAAATCATACTGAAATTAACAGTCAGAGGTTCTGAAATATCCGTAATGGATAATCCAAATACCCATGATTAGTTTCAAAACTGGCCATGTTTCAATTTAACAAGTAAATAACCCATAAAGGAAGTAAGCGTGATTATTATCGCAATGTCCATGGAAAGTTTGATTTTATACTATTTTAATGTGAAAAAGTTTTTCTTAGTTAAAAGACAGTGTAAAAGATAAATGATTTTTATTTACCACAGTCAAACGTCACTATGTGTTTTATAATCTATTTCTTGACGAAAGTAAAAGCCTATGTTTCGTTAGACTTGGCGAAAGGCTGGTTATGACACTGAAATGTCCATATCATTATTTAGAAATGTAATTAGTGTAGCTTTTGATATTGGACTGCCGCGGTGGAGTAGCCAAGCGGTCTAAGGCGCCTGGCTACGGAGCGCGCGGTTGCTCGCCGTCGGAGGTTCGAGTCCTCCCTGGGGCGCGCGCGCGTGTGTGTGTGTGTGTGTGTGTGTGTGTGTGTGTGTGTGTGTGTGTGTGTGTGTTGTCCTTAGGTTAGTTTACCTTAGTTTAAGTAGTAAGCTACGGACTGATGACCACGCAGTTTGGTCCGATAGATTTACAAACATTTGAACAATTTGATATTGGACTGCTTGGATACGAAAGTGATTTTGAATGTAGAAGTGTGTTCTTAGTGGGGCGCGTACATGGTTATTTGCCACTTTGTTCTAACCCTTAATCGAAATATCGAAATAGACATCAGCACTTTAAAGAGTGATGTTCCACCCAGGCTAACCGCGTGGGCCCCCCTTTGGCTAGAGCCGTCTGGCCCAGGCAGGCCATTGTCCGCCAGCCAGCTGGTATCGTGTTCATGCGTCGCTGAGCACTCGCGTCATTATCAACGCCAGCCTGGCTATCTCTCTCTGCAGATAAAGCCGGCCGAGGATAGGCTCCGAAAACAGCGTTTGCTGCCAGGGAACTCTTTGTTAACTGGTTGTCGCTGGACACGCCAGAACAGGACTCGGTTTCTAAAGGTAACAGTAAAAAATCTGGTCTAAGGGCATAAAAGGGCCCCAGTGGTTGGGAAAGGACAAAAAACGGTTATAGCCCTTCCCAAATGTTATTCTGTCTGTACAACGAGCAAGCCGTGGAGGAAAGCTAGGAGACATTTGGATAAGGAATTAAAAACTCCAGGGAGAAGAAATAAAATTTTACAGTTTGCCGATGACATTCTAATTCTGCCAGAGACATGAAAGGACCTGGAGGAGCAATTGATAGTAATGGACAATGTCTTTAAAGGAGCGTATAAAGCGAACATTAACGTGGAAGTAAAGACTGGACGATAGGGAGCTCAGACAAAAAATGATAAAAACTTTTGAAACATGGTACAGGCGAATGCTGAATATCAGATGCGTCGATCGCATAAATAATGAGGTACTGAACAGCATTGGGCAGAAAAGCAATTTCTGGCGTATCTTGATCAGAGAACGGAACAATTGATAGGACGCATTCTGACACATCAAAAAATCATCTACTTAACACTGGAGGGAAATGTTTGTAGTAAAAATCGCAGAGAGAGACCTAGAGACGAATAAAATAAGCAGGTTCAAATGGACGTAGGCTGTCGTTCTTAAACAGAACGTGGGTGTGTGTACTATGTCTCCAATGATCTCTATACTACCTGGATATTGCACTATAGACTCCTGAGCGTGCCAGCCAAAGATGTTCATATTGTGTTACTTGACTAGTTACAACATGGCTGCTATGAAGTATTAGAAGAAAACGAAAAGGAAATATATTTCGATTCCGTACTCACGCGCGTCTATTACTTCGCATGTTGACATAAATTTCAAATCCAGAGGTCATCTAGCAATTATTTGCCACGTACTACCTGATGGAAATTCGTTTTATTAATTACAACATGGCGAACAATGAAAAATCTTGTGCAATACGTATGAACGTGCAGAAACGCTACAGTTCTATGCTCAGATACCAGAGATGTAGCCGCCCGCGAAGGTCGAGAGGACTGCGGCGCTCCAGTCATGGTCTGCAGGGCCTCTACGGTCGGGGGTTCGAATCCCCCCTCGGGCATGGATATTTGTGCCGTCCTTAGTGTTAGCTAGTTCATAAGTAGTTTGTAAGTTTAGGGACTGATGACCCGTAGTTAAGTCTCATAAGCTATACAAACATTTGAACCAGAGTTGTACATCCACATTACATAGAAATCACTGCGAGACTCTTATGACTAATAACGAACTCTTCCCCACTTTGTGGTAATGGGGACAGTGGTACCTGTATTATGTGACCAGTAGCATCCCATCTTCCCGGTAGAATACTGGGGCAGAGCTAGTTTCATTATTTCATCTTTGGAGGCATTAACTCGCAGTGGAAAGTTTCCGATGCTTCACTAGTAAAAACAGCAGAACTCCGTAGGAAGAAGGGGTATTTAACAACCAAGGGATAGCCCATCATACACAGCTAGATGGGCATATACCGTCCTGGCTTTGACAATTGTCATCATTATGGAGATTTTAGTTGGTCAGCAGTAGCGTATACAATCTGTGTCGCAGGCTGCAGCAACTCCTCATCGTTATGGAAGAGCCAATTACGAGCCCACTAGGCACTTGACCGCTTGCCCAGTCCGCCAACGTATCGGTCGCCTCCACCATATGCAGGGGCCCGGCTGCAGCCCAGTTCCCCACTATTCGCAGCGACCGGCCGGCACCACCGCACTTTCTGCTGACGCCAAGTCTCAGCCTACCCACTCACCGCCATTTCCTCCTCGCTGGACTGCTCCTGCTACTACCACTGGAATATTACGACAAGAAAAATCTCTCACTGGAAGGCCTATCTGCTGTAGAATTAAAGCGAACAAAGGCAACTAGTATGTGCATCAGTAACGACTGTCTTCCACCATCCTCCTCCCAGGAGCCTACCCTAGCCCGTAAAGCCATTTTGTTACACTTCAATGTCTTTCTTTGATATGGTAGTAATACCTAACAACTGACCACTATTCGAGAATGGGTTACATTTGTGTTATATACGCAGTCACTTTTACAGATGAACGCATATTTATAAAATTCTCCTAATAAACAGAAGTCGACTATCCTTCTCACTAGCCCCTCCAACTGTCCTTACATGCTTTTTCCATCTGATATTGCTCTGCAACACTAGGTGTTGCAGTCAGATCCACTTTCAGCTTTTGAAGAAGACAACTTAGGTGAAGGGTGTCTTACGAACTTTACATGACTGGATGACTACATTTGGATCTTCTTGGTGTTTACCTGTGGATGGGCATAAGATAATTTTGGATTTGTGCTGGCCGTGGTGGAATAGCCGAGCGGACTAAGACGACTCGTTGCGGAACGCGCGGTTGCTCGCCGTCGGAGGTTACAGTCCTCCCTGGGGCATGGGTGTGTGTGTTGTCCTTAGGTTAGTTTATCGACGTTTAAGTAGTTTGTAAGCTACGGACTGATGAACACGTAGTTTGGCCCGATAGATTTACAAACATTTGAACATTTGAGTTGTGCTGCTATGAGATTAAGAGGTTGACAGAGAAAAGAAACTATTGGCCTGCTACATCAAATCAGACATGGGAAGCGCAATAAATGTACATCTCTTAAAATGAAATAACTTTTTGCTAAGCTCGCATTAGTGTATTTTCCTGGACGAGAAGGTTTCGGCACGCAACGGTACCGTTTTGTGGACTGATTGCTGAATGGACCTAGAGTCACAAACACTTCACTTTTTGAAACTTTCCTGGCGGTTTAGTTCCCTCAAAACCACCAACAACAACAATAAACGCAATAGCCTACCAAGAAGAATGTCCACATTACAAAAATCATATCTGCTTTGACACCATCGTACAATATCTCTATCAAGTTCTGAGGCAAATCTATGTCACAACTCGTGTGGGATTTGCGGCAATACTTGAAGCAGTATATAAGCCCAACTGGAATCACTATGATCCAGAAACTACAGTGATTCATTACCAAACAAAAATAAGAGAGCTTGGAAAATTCTAAGGAATATGTTCGGGTTTTTTGTGAAAATTCGAACAAAGTGGCAGTCAAAAACTGGTCTGCAAAGAGATAGTAACAATAATGGACACTTTTAGAAAGAGAAGAATGAAATTTTATGAGCATGTCTATAGGATGGAATAGAACAAAGGCAAATCTTCAAGATGAACTACAAGATAAACAAGAGAAAATGGTCAGTTAAACAGAAAAAGATACTAAAGAAATAGGAATCATACAAAATGACATTTACAACGGAGGACAGTTGAGAATCAAACACAAGCATACAACTAAACTAAAACACAGGGAACAGAGTAAAGGAAATAAATAGTCTGAACAATGTAACAAACCGAGTGTATGAAGTGAATTTGGGAGGAAGGAACGAATAAGAAAAAATGATTGCTCAAGTTCAACAATAATAAGTTCCTTGGATTGGCACCGCCTAGGAGGGTATGTTTAATGCTGTAAGGATTATGTATTTAAACCTCGTGCTTTGTATCCCAGTATTCTAAACATTATTGTAGTACTTCACTGTTATGTGTTCATTGCTCTACATATCCGCGCGCTGAGTGCCAAATATGCATGTGGTGATTTGCCGTTATCTGTGTGTAATATCTTTCGACAGCTGAATCCTTGTCAAACAAGCGGTAATATGGATAGCTGTCGTATCTCATAATTTGTCGCTCTTAGCGCTCTAAGTCGAATATTTGCTTGCAAATTGTTACATAAATTGCGCCTAACTGCTTTTTTCCGCATATTGGCGTACAGTAGATCGTTTTGAAACCATATTATTTCCGCAACTACTTGACGTGTAAGTAAAGGAATAACTTGTTACGCGGATTGCTGAGAGCGATAATGTTGAAACAATTTATTTTATTACCAGTTCCAGCATTCTTAGTTGCCATTCTCATATGCTCTCACTTCACAAAACTAGACGTCATAGCCGCCGTTGTACTGAGATAAATTTCGTTACCATACTGGGTCGTCACAATAATGAAATTACTGAAATACTTTTTGAATCACGAGCACAAATGGTACCATTCTTGTAGATGTTGCATAAACAACGTTGAGATTTGGACCATTTGTATTCATGATTTTCACATTGATTTGCGAAGTGTAAAACCATGAAAAAACTTGCATTGGCGTATGTTACGACCTACTTTAGATGTTCCTGTAGTTTTAGAATTTTTTCAAACGTTTCGGACAAAATAATAAAAAATTACGGACGATACGATTACATACGTTTTAACTTATATCTCTTTCAATTATTATTTTAATTTCTCTCCCATATTTTCACTATCTTTTTCCGTTAAAATATAATCTCCTGTCTTGCCACAGTAGTTTGTCCTCTTTTTTAGTTTTTTTTTCTTTCTTTGCCTGGATTAGTTTACGTAAAATCAAGTGACAGTGTCAGATCGTCGTCATTTTTGCACATATCTCTGAAATGATCCTAGTTATGTAAAAAAAAAACATAAGAGAGCAAAGTTGTAGAGAACTTTCCACTCTACATATACGTTTATTTAGTTACCGCTGGATTTTTTTCTTTGGGGAGCAGTGAAGGATGCTGTTTACCAACATGAACCAACAACACCAGAGGACATGAAGCAACGTATTACTGATGCTTGTACAGCCATCAAAGAGGAAACAGTAGCACGAAGTAGGACATCATCCATCCGCAGAGTGACCATATGTATGCAAGCCAATGGTTATCACTTTGAGCATTATATGTGAACGCTATCTTTAGTATAAAGTGCTGGTATAACAGTGCAAGTTTCTACAAAGGGCCATTTTACCCAGTGATGTTCAGAAACATTTGTTTGAAACAATTTGTCATGTAACGAAATGTTTGTGTAGCTTATGGGACTTAACTACGGAGTCATCAGTCCCTAAACTTACAAACTTCTTACGAACTAACTTACACTAAGGACGGCACAAATATCCATGCCCGAGGGGGGATTCGAACCCCCGACCGTAGTGGCCGTGCAGACCGTGACTGGAGCGCCTCAGTCCCCTCGGCCACCGCGGCCGGCTGTCATGTAACGCTTTAGATAAACATAACATTGATAATTATGTGACAATAAAACTAATTGGCTAAACATGTTTACATTCATCTTCTATGTCTTACCTGAACTTCCCAAATCAAAACATTTTTACCTAAACAACGGTAAAACCTTTAGTCCACTTGCTCGTTTCACTAAAACCATCAACATGAATTTTACTATTATGAGTGAATTATTCACTGTCACTTGCGCTAGATCTACAGTAAAGTTTTAACGTTGAACGGCATTACGTTTATAGTAACGGATTAAAGATAAGCGAAGTTAACTTTGTGACTAACGTTGCGGTAAACAGATATGTTACAGAACCGCATCGCCCCTAGCCTACGGGATACATATCTGCTGGAATGTACGACTTTAATACAGGATGGCAGCAGACCGTATTATTCGTTTCGGACCTCTTGGTAAATATGGAAGTGCGATTACGCATGTCAATCACATCGCGATTACGGGCAGCATGGGATTCATAATGAGCCTCAGGACGTGCACTAGCAGCGCATTTCGGGTTTTTCAAGCGTCAACTTCGCGTCCAAATATCTCGGGATGTAATTGGAATATTGCGATGCAATCAACGCCATTGTTTGTGAGATTTGTCATGCTATGGATTGCTGAAGAAAAAATATAGGGTGTCCATTTAAAAAAACATAAGTTCGTGTTAAAAAACTCATTTGCTTTCGTTTTAGATTGTTTCCAAATATTTACATTCATGGGCCCCAGTCATACATTGATACCGGTGAAAGTCGTTTTGCAATAGCTGTTATTGTTCCAGAGATATTTTGGGTGGACAAGATAGCTGGGACACCCTATATATTCCATGAACCACAGACATTGCCGAGGTGGGGTGGCTTGCGTGCCTGTACAGATAGTCGTATCGTAGGTGCAACTACAGCGGAGGGTATCTGTGGACAGACCAGACTGATCCTTGAAGAGTGGAAGCAGCCTTTTCCAGCCTTTTCAATAGTTACAGGGGCAAACAGTCTGGATGATTGAGTTGGCCTCATAACATCAGCTAACTTACCTTTATCATACAGAGGTAAAATAGGGTATTAAAGGTGTAGGTCCAAGAATGAATAAGAAAACAGGAATGCGGGTGAACTACTATGAGCAGCGCATTGATCATTTTATCATAGTAAAGTTAGATATGAAACGAAAAATGTCCACAGCAGTACAACTTTGTATGTCCACTAGCTCTGACGATAATGAGGAAATCGAAGAAATGTTTGAGTAGATAAAGGAAACTATTCGGACTTAAGTAAGAGGAAAACTTACTTGTGATGTGGGACTGGAATTCCATACTAGGAAAAGTAGGGGAAGGAAATATAGTAGTGAATATAGACTAGTGAATATAGACGAATAAAAAAGTTAGCCGGCAGGTAGAATTTTTCACGGAACATAATTTAATCATAACCAACACTTGGTTTCAAAATCATGAAATGAGGTTGTACATATAGATTTCGGAACCAGGTTTCAAATTGTAAGACATTCCTCTGGCGTAGACTCTGACCATAATTATCTCGTTGCTCTTGAACTGTAAGCAAAACATAAACAATATCATCACTACGTAATAGTAATGGCGATCCTGCCGATGATAGCGCTACTAAAGCAGAGTTACTAAACATAGCTTTTAGAAACTCATTCACTAAATACGAAACAAATATGCCAGATTACGAATTACAAACAGAGGCCAGAATGAGTAACATTGAAGTAGATATCCTCGGAGTAGTGAAGCAATTGAAATCACTTAACAAGAACAAGTCTTCTGGTCCGGATTGTATACGCATTACATTTCTATCTGATTATGCTGAAACGATAGCTCCTAACTTAACAGCCATATATAACCGCTCTCTCATAGAAGAATCTGTACCAAAAGATTGGAAAGTTGCACAGGTCACACCTATATTCAAGGAAGGTAGTAGGAGTAACCCTCTAAACTACAGGCCTATTTCATTAACATCAATTTGCAGCAGGGTTTTGGAACGTATCCTGTATTCAAATACTATGGATTATCTCGAACAGAATGATTTGTTGAGCCAAGGTCAATACGGATTTAGAAAATATCGTTCATGCGAAACCAACTACCTCTTTACTCTTACGAAGTGATGAGTGCTATCGACAAGGGTACTCAAATTGATTCCGTATTTCTTGATTTACAGAAGGCTTTTGACACCATTCCTCTCAAACGGCTTTTAATCAAATTACGTGGTTATGGCATATCGCCCCAAATTTGCGAATGGATAGGGGATTTCCTGTCAGAGAGGACACAGTTTGTAGCAATCGATCGTAAAATATCGACTAAAACAGGTGATATCCGGCGTTCCACAGGGTAGTGTTATTGGTCCTCTACTGTTTCTTATTTACGTAAACGATTTGGGAGAAAATCTAAGCAGCTCTCTTAGGTTGTTTGCAGATGACGCCGTCATTTACAGTGTAGTAAAATTATCTGAAGATCAAAACCAATTGCATAACGATCTAAATAAGATATTACTATGGTGTAAAAATTGGCAATTGAGTCTAAATAATGAGAAGTGTGAAGTCGTCCCCAGAAGTACGAAAAGAAATCCGTTATCTTTGTTTACAAGATAAATCAATCAAAAGTGAAAGCCGTAAACTCCACAAAATACCTAGGAATTACTATTACTTCAGACTTAAACTGGAAAGAACACGTAGATAATATCGTGGGAAAGAGACTGCATACGCTACGCTTGTCCGTCGTTTTCTAAGTATTGCTGCTCAGTGTGGGATCCTTATCAGGTGGGTTTGACGGAGGACATCGAAAGAGTCCAAAGAAGGGCAGCACGTTTTGTATTTTCACGATACAGGAGAGACAGCGTTACGGAAATGATACACGATCTGGGATGGGAGTCATTACAACAACGGCTCTTATCGCTGCGGCGTGGGCTACTTACGAAACTACAATCGCTAACATTCTCCTCCGAATGCGAAAATATATTGTTGACCCCCACTTACATAGGTATAAATGATCATCAGAATAAAATACGAGAAATCAGAGCTCGCACGGAGAGATATAGGTGTCCTTTCTTCCCGATCGCTATTCGAGAATGGAATGGGAGGTAAATAGTATATATGTGGTTCGATTAACCCTCTGCCAGTCACTTAAATGTGATTGCAGAATATCCCATGTAGGTGTAGAAAATACGGAGATGGTTTATGTAAATTGAAGGAACCTGATGTTCTTGATAATTTCAGAGGGAGCTTCAGAAGTAGAAGAGGAATGGGTAACTTTGAGAAATGAAATAGTGAAGGCAGCAGAGGACTAAATAGGAAGATTGACAGGAAGTGCAATATTTCTGAAGGCTAGTAGACGAATGTGTAACTAGGGGATAATTGATACCGTCTGCAGGAAAATGAAAGAGATATTTGGAGAGAAGAAGGGAAAGCTGAAAGGTGGCTCTACAAAAGAAATGAAGTTTGAGACAATATTGTAGGATGAGAAGAGGAAGTAGATACTATACTGAGAGAGGAATTTGACAGAGCAGTGAAATACCTAAGTTGGAATAAGGTCCCTGGAGTGGACGGCATTCTCTCAGAGCTCCTGAATTTTCTGGAAGAGCCAGCCGTGACAAAACTATTTCACTTGGCGCGTAGGATGTATGAGACAGGCGAAATACCCTCAGACTTTAAGATAAATGTAATAATCCCCAATTCAGAGAAAGCAGGTGCAGACAGGTGTTTAAATTACAGAACCATCAGTTTAATAAGTCATGGTTGCAAAATGAACCTGGTACGCAATACTCACTGTAGATAGATGAAGGAAAGGCAAACTTGTATTTCTGGCTTTTTTATATTGGGAGAAAGCTTTTGACTATGTTACCTAGAATACACTATTTAAAATTCTGAAGTCAGCAAGGTGAAAAACCAGACAGCAGTGGTAACAGCCGAAGGGGATGAAACTAAAGCACTGGTTGCCAAGGTACTAAAGGCAGAGGTATAGCCTTTCTCCAGTGTTATTCAATTTGTACATCGAGCAAGCTGTGAAGGAAAGCAAGGAGAAAGTTGAAGAAATTAAAGTTCAAGGCTAAGAAATAAAAAAAAAAAAAAATGCGTTTTGTCAATGACACTGTAATTCTGTCAGAGACAGCAAAGGACCTGGAAGAGCTATTGTGAACGGAATGGACAGTGCATTGAAAAGAGCGTATAAGATGAAAATTAACAAGACAAAAACAACGGTAATGAAATTTAGCCTAAGAAAATCAGGCGACATTGAAGGAATTAGTTTATATAACGAAAACATAAAAATAGATGAATTTAGTTACTTGGGCAGTAAAGTAAGATATGATGGTCGCAGTACAGAGGATATAAAATGCAGAATGGCAATAGGAAGGAAAGCGTTTTTGAAAAAGAGAAATCTTTTCTGAAGGCATTTGTGTGGACGCCTTGTACGGGAGTGAAACGTAGACGATAAATAGTTCAGACAGGAAGAGGATAGAGGCCTTTGAAATGTGGTGCTACAGAAGAATGCTGAAAATTAGGTGGCTAGATCGTGTAACTAATGAAGAGGTACTTAACAGAATTTGGGAGAAAAGGAATTTCTGGTGTACCTTGACAAGAAGGGAGCGATTGGTAGGACAAATTCTTAGTCATCAAGGAATCATGAATTTAGCATTGGAGGGAAATGTGTGGGGTAAAAATCGCAGAGCCGGCCGCGGTGACCGAGGGGACTGAGGCGCTTCAGTCACGGTCTGCACGGCCACTACGGTCGGGGGTTCGAATCCCCCCTCGGGCATGGATATTTGTGCCGTCCTAGTTCGTAAGTTTAGGGACTGATGAGCCCGTAGTTAAGTCTCATAGACTATACAAACATTTTTTTTTGAAAAATCGCAGAGGAAGACCAAGAGACGAATACAGTTAACAGATCCGAATGGATGTGGGTTGCCGTTCTTATGAGGAGATGGAGAGGCTTGCTCTGGATAGAGTATGGTGGAGAACTACATCAAATACCACAAAAACAACACATATATGCATATTCAATGATAAACGATGATGCTGTTATGTTGTAAATGAGAACTTATATTTTGTTGGTTTGTTTTTAGCAGGGTGAAAGGTATTATCTTATTATGCCTTCGTTACTGACACAAACATATATTCCGAGAATGGCAAAATTGAAGCCCGATACCGCCATCTTACTTAAACTCACGTCAAAAAGGTTTCGTATGGTAATTCTGGTACGAAAAGACGCTGTAAGCTTTACTAGTGCGTTTGAATATTCTTTTCGTTTTAGCTAATGGTACTGAAAGAATATTTTGTTGTGCGGCGTAAAATATTTTATTAAATATCCTGTAGCCACTGAGCTTAACTAGTCGTGCAAGTGTCTGATACAATTTAAAGTGTAACTATGATATCACCAATCTAAGTAAAACATCTGATCTCAATAAAAATTTAATACTGTCCTTTATCGTGAAATATCTCGTGACAGAAAGTTGTCTAACTTTGCACGATGAAATAAAATAAATGAGTTCACTCTACTTTTCGCCGGCTACTCTGAGTCAGAGATTTATATTAAGCATAAGAAGTATATTACCAGTTCTTTGATTGTTGCGTACCCAATTTAAATTTAACGCCACAATATAACACACCTCCAATAATCCCCCACAAGGATGAAGTAATCACAACATTTGAATATTCATACAAAATCACTCGTAGGTTAACATAATTAAATCTCAAACTATTTTATAATTTGGGCATTCACAGCTGAAATACACTGTTAAGAATTCTAAAAGGTAAGAGAGACAATTAAGTCAGGATTCCTTTTCATGAATTATCATGGTACGCCTAAGCTGTCTGTTATGCCTTTATAAGAGCACGACCGGTTTCGCACCGTTAAAGGTGCCTCTTCGAGTAACTGTATCAATAGAAAAACTTGATATACATAGGGTTTGTAACAACTAATATTTATAAAATTAGAAAAACCTGCTATACGCTAACCTTCCCTAGCACATGAGGTGGAAAGACGTATTCGACGACCCAATACTCATGTTGGATGCCGAGTTTAGTGGAGCCCCTCCTCTAAGTTCTTAGGAGGTAAATAGGTTTTAGGTAACAGAAATAAGTGGATGTCTCTAGGGTTCAAGTCAACAGTTGGTTAAACCTAGTGGGTAAGAAAGAAATCGTGAACTAGAATTTTGAGGGCGAGATCATTAATGAAAATCGTATCAAGAGGAGCGCTACTCATCAAGTTGACTGCCTAAAATGTTTTATATAATTGAACGTTGGGAGCGGTTTGTATCTCCTTTGAATCTGAAGTACGAATTGGTTGTTCCAATAGGATCGCGGCATATCTCGTTGAAACACTTAACACAACATAGGAAACGTAAATCACTTGGCATGAGGAAAGCTAAGGGGTGGGAGGGGGGAGAATAGTAATACACCAAACTTAAAAAGAATTTTTTTTTTACTTGCCAGAAGAGTTTTGTAGTCGTAAGCCTGTGTTTTGTAAATATTAGTTGTTATAAACCCTGTGTATAAAAAGATTTTTTATCAATACGGATACCTGAAGATGCACCTTTAATGGTGCGAAACCGGTCGTGACATCATAAAGGCATAAAAGACAGCTAAGGCGGGCTATGATAATTCATGGAAAGGAATCCTGGCTTAATTGGCTGTGTTACCTTCTAGAATTCCTATCAACATTAAAACTGTTTGGTCTGTTGAGCTACTTACGTGTATCTCATTTAAATTAATGTTATGGAAATTAATTCAAACTCCATCCAGGTCCCTACTCATGCTGAAACTTAAATGGTTATTGTCCTATTCTTTTTCAAGTCTCGTCCCTCAACTACGAAATGGACCGTGTTATGCATCACAAAACCAAGCGCCGTTACTTTATATTTCTGATGTGAGCGCAATTAATGCTGTATATCAGTTATTTGCAGTGAGATTTCACTACTAAGTGAAAGAACACTAATTCTTCTTTGGTACAAAAAGTTAAGAAAAATTTATAAATAAATATATTTAAAAAATTAAAATGTAGTTACCATTATGTCAGTTATGACATTTGGCGCTCGGACTAGTGATGCATGACACCGTCCAAATGATAATTAGTTTGAATTGACCGCGAAATGACTGAAGGCATCTCTGTTGGAGATGCTGCTGCAAGAGCTGAATTTCTGAAAATTCCCGGTTGCACAGTGCCAGAGAGTCAGACTACAAATCCGGTCGCGGGTTCGATCCCCGCCAGGGCCTGGGATTTTTATCTGTCACTTTCCACTTCTTTCACGTCTGGCAGTATCGCTTATGTGAAAAATACCGTGATTAGGAACCCACGTTAAACTATAGGTCCCCCTATAACTGGCTGGGTAAGTCAGGTTGAAAGTCAGAGGAAGGAAACGGCATACCACCTCCACAAAGGACTATGCCTAGTAAAGCACTGAGGTGTTGAAACCAATCTTCGAATGGTTCACTGCTTTATCCTTTTTGGGATTTTTTTTTTGATCGCGCTTGCCATCTCGTTCTGCTGGGGCATCCAATCAAATCTCGAAAGCTATTTTTTTAGACTGGCCCGTGCCTCTCGTCCTTGGGGGGCCTCCAATTCTTTTTTATAGTATTACATGTATTTCCAATTGGACGGGGGGGGGGGGAGGAGAGGAGCCGAATTTTGTTTAGCAGCCGATCCGGGCGTCTGACAGCCTTAGTCCGCCACTGACTGTTCTACCATGAAGAACACGATATCATAATTAACACTTCTATTTGAAAAAAAGAGACATACGTGCATGTAACAGAACAGAAAAGTGTAATTTCTAAAAAAGAATTTAGCGACCATTCTAGAAATTAACAATGCTTTCTCTTCTTTCGCCCTCTCATTACAAAGGTTACATCAAACCAGACAAGACCGAATCAAGATTACTCAATGACTTTTACATGATTAAACAAAGGGCTAAGATTACATTAATCATTATGTGATAAGTTCTTAGTTATAATTGATTTTTACTACCCTTTGTTTAAAACAGTCTTCTCTGACATCACTACACGCAACTCTTGTATTTAACTACAATAAGACGTTTGTATTGATATTTCATCACGGACGCTTCTCCAAGAGATACCCGCCGTCTGAGCAGACATAGTGGCTGTAGTTATTTATTCTCAAGGAAACTCCAGCTCAGAGGCTCAGCCAGTAAGCGTCGGATGACAGACTGAGGAATATTACTTAAAGTCAAGGAAGAAAGGAAATGAGGGTTTAACGTCCCGTCGACACCGTGCTCATTAGAGAGGAAGCACACCCCCGGGTTGATTTTCGCTGACGATAGGGAAGGCATTTGCCTGTAATGCTTTGAGGGAAATCACGGAAAATCTAAATCAGGATGGCCTGACGGGATTTGTACTGCCATCCGCCAGTCCAGACTACCGAGTCATCCTACTGCCTTACGTCTTTTGGTATTCATTTCAACAGATTGCCGCTTTCGATGTACTTTTTGACCTGCGTTTGTAGAGAGAGTACCTTGCTGATCGCATACGATGTCGTGCTGCCTTGAGGGTTTTGATAAGGAGATTAATTCGTCTTAGGCGCCAGATAACCTTTCCATAAGACGACGTTTCACTTCCTGCCGAGTCGAACATTCCGCGAACTGATAGATATCTGGAACTATGTCTTACGTAAGTATCAGCAAGTGCGGTAAGACAGATACGAATTGAAGTGAAAGGTCAGACATTCCTTAGAGAAGTTCAGACTGACATTGCTGCTCATCTATTTTCAAATAATGATAAACAGAGACTGACAGACGTATTATCGTTTGCACGTGACTTAGAGATACAACTTGACAATCGAAATATTGTATGAGCTGTTCAAGGTTAAGGAGCTGACCATTCGTTAGGAAGTTGGCGCAGAGTTTCAGATACCGGACTTGCAATCGGGCGATTCGACTCATTGTGTGGCCAGTGGCAGTTAGATATTTCGTGGTTTAAATGCATTACTTAAACATGAAGTCCAAATCGTTTCTCTGAAAAGAGAAGCTCACGCTCCGTTTCTAATGACTACTAGGCTGACGGGACGATGCTACTTTTTTTCTCAGGCTTCCGAATGACACGATGGTTATGCAATGGCATGAAGAATGGCTCATCCGATTCAAAAACCCAGTCAAGGAAAATTAAAGCGAATTCACGAAATATTTACAAAGCGCCGTAATCGGTGAAATTATTTGAGTGTATTTGTTTTGTTCGTTTTAATATGGGATTGGCTTAGAAAAAATTAGGGTAACCCAGAGGAACAGCTGAATAACCTAAATAAGTAATTTTGTGTTTGTATGGGGTGGGGGGGGGAGGTCGCTATTTCGTATTATATTCGTACTTTATGCCCTGCTATATCGTTCATCCGACGGCGGTAAAATTTTGGAAACTTGAACTTTAAAGCAAAAAGAACGGTACTGTCTACTTAACAGTTCGCACGGTGCATGGCGGAAGGAACTACTTTGAAACAGACTTCGACACCTATCTACTATTTTTATTCTTATTTTGATGCAATTTTCCACACTTGACCTTCGAAACAAAAGAACCGTTAGGTTTCGTACGACACTTGGCGGAGGGAACCTTAATATAGACTTTGGCACCGTTTGACCGATCACCGTGAAGTTGGTAGGTGTTGTGGTCTTTTATGTAAAGGGCAGGGAGGGGGCGAACAGCTCACATTTGTGCTCGTAGCGAGCAAAATGCTTAATATGACAAATACGAATGCAATGTTCTCAGGATATCTTACTAATAGTTCAAATGCTATGGTATCAAGCTGCTGTGGTCAACAATCTCTAGACTCAAAAACTACTTTAAATTACGCTAAGGACAAAAGACACATCCATGACCGAGGGAAGACTCGAACCTGCAACGGCGAATAGCGGCGCGCTCCGGTGATTCCCGCGTGGCTCAGTGGTAGTTCATAAATATACCTTCTGTGTGCCTGTTCCCTTTCGATGATTCGTCTCCTTGACTTTCCTATTTAGACGGCTAGGTGCAGTGAACTGAGGCCCTTTTGGTATCCGAGTCATTCTCTCTACTTTGCACTGGAGTAGGAGACTCATTCGGATATCTAAAACATCAACACTAAAAGATTAATAACAGTATTTTACATACTGAAAATAATTTAACTGTATTATGTTGATCCAACTGTAGTAATATGCCACGCGGAATTGCCGCGTGATCTAAGGCGTATTGCTACTGACTGCGCGGCCGTTTCCGCCAGAGGTTAGAGTCCTTCCTTGGGCATGGGTGTGTGCTGTCATTGCTGTAAGTTAGTTTATAAAGAGCGTTTGAAAAGTCCGTGCAAAGCGCATGAGATAGCACCACCGGCGCGTATCGAAGTCATAAGTAGTTAGTAGCATCTTTGGAAAGATCGCACACCAAGTAACAGCCATATTGCTCTACTACTATTGCACATTGGTGTGAATCAAGGAAGTCGAGTGATTGTCAAAGAATGGACGAAAAATAATTTCGTGTGTTCATTAAACATTACTTTATGAAAAGCAAAACACCTCAGTAGACCCAAGAGAAGCTTAATAAACATTATGGCGACACTGCACTTTCGATTAGGACAGTTTATAAGTGGTTTCGAAATTTTCTGAGAGGCCATATGGGCACAAGTGATTCTGGACGTTCTGGACTCCCTGTGCAGGTTAAGACACTAGAGATCATTGATAAAATCCGTGATATGATGATGAATGACAGAAGAGTTAAGATGCGTGAGATTGCTAGTACTGTGGGCGTCTCGAACGAACGGGTACATAATATTTTGCATAAACATTTGGACATGAGAATGTTATCCGCGATTGCTCAAACTTGATCAATAACTGAATCGTGTGAAGTGTTGGAAGGGAGATATGCAGCTGTTCAGGAAGAATCCGCAGGACTTCAAGCGTCATTTCGTCACTGCGAAAGAAACATGCATTCATCACTATACTACTGAGACCAAAAAACGATCTAAAGACTGTGTTACCAAGAGAGAATCTGTGTCAAAAAAGGCGAAGACCGGTCCTTCGGCCAGGAAGGTTATGGCGATGGTCTTTTAGGATTCGCAAGGGATAATTCTCACCGACTATCTGGAATAAGGTAAAACAATTACAGGTGCATATCATTCATCGTTATTGGACCGTTTGAAAAATGAGCTTCAAGAAAACAGCCGGCGATTGGCCCACAAAAAAGTCCTTTTCCATTACGACAATGCATGAGCACACACCTTAGCAGTTGTGGTTGCAAAATTTTTGGAAATAGGATTCCAACTGCTTTCGTACCTCCACTATTCTCCTGACTTGGCTCTCTCTAACTACTATTTGTTCCCCAATTTGAAAAAATGTCTGGTAGGACGATGTTTCATCCAAACGAGGATTGCAGAAACTATTAGTTATTTTTCAGGCTTGGACCGTTCCTATTATTCGGAAGGGATCAACAATTAGAACAGCGTTGGACGAAGTGTATAAAAGGAGACTATGTCGAAAAATAAAAATGGTTTTCCCCAAACATTAGTTTTTATTTTAGTACGGCCTTTCAAACGCCCCTCGTAAGTAGTTTGTAAGTATAGGGACCGATGACCACAGCAGTTGGTCCAATAGGTTTACATGCATTTGGACATTTTGTACTAATATTTCTGTACACAGTTTCTTGCGTTTGTTCCAATAGGTTTACATGCATTTGGAGATTTTGTACTAATATTTCTGTACACAGTTTCTTGCATTTGTTCCAATAGGTTTACATGCATTTGGACATTTTGTACTAATATTTCTGTACACAGTTTCTTGCATTTGTTCCAATAGGTTTACATGCATTTGGACATTTTGTACTAATATTTCTGTACACAGTTTCTTGCAGCGTCTTGGATAGTCCATATGCTTGTAGATATCAAAGTCACAAATTGACTAGTAGTCTTTAGGACTGTGTCACGTGACCAATCACCGTGAATTTGTTAGGTGTTGTAGTCTTTTACGTAAACAGCTTTTATGTAACAGCTGCCAGCATGCAAAACTTAGAAGTAGATGTCCCTGGAGTAGTAAAACAACTTAAGTCACTAAACAAAAAATAAATCTTCCGGTCCAGATTTTATACCAACTAGATTCCTCTCAGAGTATGCTGATGCAATAGCTCCGAACTTAGCTATAATTTACAACAGATCACTCAGCGAAAGATCCGTACCCAAAGACTGAAAAGTTGCCCAAGTTATTCAAGAAAGGCAATAGGAGTGATCCCCAAAGTTACAGGCCTATCTCATTGACGTAGATTTGCAGTAGGATATTATGAACTACATCGAACGAATAGTCAACACGGATTAAGAAAGTATCACTCTTGCGAAACACAGCTTGCCCTTTATTCACATGAAGTGTTAAGTGCCATCGACAAGGGATCTCAAATCGATTCCATATATCTGAATTTCAGGAAGGCTTTTGACACTGTACCCCACAAGCGGCTTCTTATGAAATTGCCTGCTTATGGAATATCTCCACAATTGTGCGATTGGATTCACGATTTCCTATCAGAAAGGACACAGTTCGTTGTAATTGACGGTACGTCATCGAGTAAAACAGAAGTGATATCTGGCGTTCCACAGGGAAGCGTTATAGGTCCCCTACTCTTCCTCGTGTTTATAAACGATTTAGGAGACAAGTTGAATGGCTCTCTTAGACTGTTCGCGGGTGATGCTGTTGTTTAACGGTTAGTGAAGTCAACAGAGGAAGCAAAACAACAGCAAAGCGATTTAGACAAAATTTCTACATGGTGCGAAAATTGGCAGTTGACACTAAATAATGAAAAGTGTGAAGTAATACACATGACCACTAAAAGAAATCCACTGAACTTCAATTACGCGATAAATCAGTCAAACCTTAAGGTCGTAGATTCTACCAAATACCTAGGAGTTACAATTACGAACAACTTTGACTGGAGAGAACACATAGAAAATATTGTGGGGAAGGCGAACCAAAGGTTACGTTTCATTGGCAGAACGCTTCGAAGATGCACCAGCTCCACCAAAGAGACTGCCTAAATCACACTTGTGCGTCCTCTCCTGGAGTACTGTTGCTCCTTGTGGGACCCTCACCACGTGGGACTGACGCAAGACATTGAGAAGGTTCAGAGAAGGGCAGCTCGTTTTGTTTTATCACGTTACGGGGGAGAAAGCGTTACGGAAATGTTGCACGAATTGGGGTGGAAATCATTAAAAGAAAGACGTTATTCATTGCGGCGTGATCTGTCTGATAAGTTTCAATCACCGACTTTTAGTTCTGAATGTGAAAATATTTTGCTAGCACCCACCTACTTAGAGAGACATGACCATCCCAATAAAATAAGAGAAATCAAATCGAAGACGGAACGATTTAGGTGTTCTTTCTTCCCGCGCGCTATTAGAGAATGGAACGGTAGAGAAAAGTTATGAAAGTGGTGAATGAACCCCCTGCCAGGCACTTGAAAGTGATTTGCAGAGTATTTATGTAGATGTAAAGGAGAGGGAGAGGATGAACAGCTCAAATTTGTGGTGGTAGCGAGCAGCCAGGCGGCGTCCACAGGAGAAATCTCTAAGAGGTGGGTCACAAGCAGCATCACTGTTTTCCCATCTGATTTTGATGACGTTTGTGCGTGCCTGCACTGCCGCGGATAGTAAAATGCGCTCTGCCAGATGATCTGAGCACAACGCCGGATTCCCATTCATATGTCTTGTTGTAGACTCTGTACTGAATTACGTCTTTCGGACGAAACCTCATAGTGACAACAAAATTATAGGAGAATACAATATTCATGAAAGTAATAGTAATAATATGTGGTTAGAATCAAAGGACCAATAACACACACATAGCATTCCACAAGAGTCTTAAGTTTATCGTAGCAGTGCTTTCTGGTAGTCATGAACAACAGCAACAGAAAGAAACTGACCGAATAAGTCGATATACTTTCCGTGGGTTTAGACCTGCTGGTCTGCGTTCGAGAAATATTCCATGTAGTCCACACCATCCCCGAGGCAGAGATCAATGAGTGCAAATGCGGTTGTGTTGCGTCGCCAGCTGTATGTGGCTGTGAGCGTGAGTGTGTTTCATGTTACTTTATTCCAGCAGTGAATTGCCTTGTCCTTGGTGCTATGGCGAAGATTATGCTATTAATCTGACAGTGTAAACTATCAACAATATAACGTACCAAGTAATAAAATACCTCGGTAAAAACGTCTGTGTCATGCATGAAATACACGACATAGAAATCAATAGTTCAGTCAAAATATTTAACACAGTTTAATGTTTAGTGCACTGTATTAATACAGAAAACAATGAATTTTAATTTTTCCAAAGCTTAATTCATAATGTGGGAATGAGAGGGTCAACAGGGGAAATGGTATCTACCATAATAGGTTACTAAGTTTCCCACCTTGAGATGATGCTTCAGCTGATGAGAAAAGGGATTTAGAATTAAGAAATATCACAGAAAAAGTCGATAAGGGAAACAGTAAATATGATAAGCAGGTTATGAAAGTAGAGTATCAATTTTATGAATTGTTACTGATTAGGACAAGGCATCGATCTTCAAAATTGAAACCTGAAATTAAAAAATGATTAAAAATTTGATGAGCCATACAAAATAATTAGACTGGCTCATTCCAATTCAGTGAAGGTTACAAAACAAAAACAGTGAAAAGCAAAATTATGTACAACATTGTGGACATCAAAAAATATCTCACAAGAAGAGAAATTAAGGGGGCAATAACATTCTTTGCATTGGCAGATAACTGACGATTAACAGGTAACAGAGTTAGCTTATTCTTTTATTTGCACGCTGTTAGGTCTTCCATCGTTCTGATCCGTTCACTATCTTCTTTAACAAATTCACTATCGAATGTATTAAAGGATAGAATCGTCAGGCGGCAACACATTATTTACATTACTAGGTGATTGAGGATTACCAAGGACCCGAATTAGCTGACAGCTTACTTTCTTTAATTTCACTGTTAGTTCTTCCCTCTTCATCTTTCTGAACTATCATTATGTTCTTTCTTCGCTATCCAGAGTAGGTGTAGAAAACTCTAGGTAAGGACTACAAACAAATGAGACAAACACCAAATGGAACGAAAACATCCCAGTTGATGACCAAAATATCTAACCCAGCAGTATAATCATCTACAAACCATGGGTATAAGAATAAAAACAGAAACACAACGTAACACATAGGCCATAATGCACGAAAGAATCCGTTACAAATCCACAGGCAAGAGAACAATGCAAGGTTACACCCACAGGCACTAGTAGAATTATCGTAAAGCTACCTAACAGGTTAAGTATCATGTTAAATGATAATTAAACTAGTAGATGAAGCTGAAACAATGACGTCACTAAAACAGGTAAATGAACATATTCCGACATAAAAATGAATGGTACACACGAGTAATGGTTGTTAAGCAAGGAGATAGATGGTCTCCTCATTAGCATGAATGATATGGTTGAAATTTAAAGTATAATTATAGGTTTTATTATAAGGCGACAGGAAAGTTGGCCAATTACGTAGGTAAATGTGGGTTATAGAGGTAAAAGGCGACAAAGAAATTGCTCAGTTAAGTGGAAGAGAGAGAGGTACTTAAAGATAAAAGGCGACGTGAGCGTCGGACGGTATGTTTAAGAAGCAATTAGTAGAAATATTATCGACACCTGCTATGACCAAACAAGGATATAGCTCTCGTAGGAGACATGTACGTATTAAGTACGTAAGATTGCAAGTGAAGGCCACTTAGTGAAATGTAAAGAGAATGAAACTGTTCACTGGTAAAGTAAAACAGAAACAAGTTATTTGCTAGCATTTTATTTGTATACCAAGAAATGTTACAAGTTACGTCAGCAAAATGTGTGGTAGAAAAACATTGTATAGAAAGCAAAAGGACCAAGAAAACTGTGTCAAGTAAAATCTACAATTTTATAAACGGTGTATTTTGTATCTTTAAAAAATCGAGCCACCACCATGAATCAGACATTGCCGAGGTGGGGTGGCTTGCGTACCTCAAGGATACAGATAGCCGTACCGTAGGTGCAACCACAGCGAAGGGGTATCTGTGGAGAGGCCAGACAAACGTGTGGTTCCTGAAGAACGTTAGCACCCTTTTCAGTAGTTGCAGGGGCAACAGTCTGGATGATTGACAAATGGTATTGTTGCATTAATCTGGCTTTACCATGCAGTTGCTGCGAACGGCTGAAAGCAAGGGTAAACTACACCGTTACTGTGATTCTTCAGTTTCTCCCGGCGTATTTGATGATCAAAATATACACGGGTGTACTGCCGGTCTATAGTGTCCAACGGGCACAATATTTCGGCGATCATACATGTCGCCATCATCAGGTGAACTGACGGACTGAGCTCCTGGAAACGCGCCGGTACGGAGATCCGCACGCTACGGCTGCTCGAAGGGAACTGGGTTCTAGCCCGGTAGCGGGCCATTTAAATACCCTCGGCCCGCGGAGCGACCCCTCCGCGGTCCGCGCACCGCGCCGCGGCCGCGCAGTGGAACCGATTGCGCCGGCGTCTGAGAAGACGTCGGTGTGAGGGCTCTGTCCGCCGTGGTCGTCACTTCGTTACGTTTTCTAGATTTACTCTTAATTAACCCAATCGCTGGTTCCCAAGCTTTGCTAAGATTATAGCCACAGTCACGGTTTATGAGGTGCGAATTTCAATCGCCTCTCTAACGACGCAGTCCCAGTATCTCGACGTCTGTACTAGAATCCTAGTGTGTTCATACTCCATGGCGTGATTCACCGTTACTTTTCCCGAGGACATGCAGCTCTACTGTATGAAAATATGATGGCATCTTCTCGGGTAAAATATTCCGGAGGTAAAATAGTCCTCCATTCGGAACTCCTGGTGGGGACTACTCAGGAGGATGTCGTCATCAGGATCTGGCATTCTACGGATCGGAGCGTGGAATGTTAGATCCCTTAATCTGATTGGGAGGTTACAAAATTATAAAAGAGAAATGAATAAATTGAAGTTACATGTAGTGGGGATTAGTGAAGTCCGGTGGCAGGAGGCACAGGATTTCTGGTCAGGTGAGTACAGGATTATAAATACAACTCCGTCGGGGGTCTCACAGAAGTAGGTCTAATAATGAAAAATAAAATAGGAATGCGGGTAAACTACTACGAGCAGCACAGTGATCGCATTATCATTGTCAAGATAGATACGAAGCCAACAACGACAACAGTAGTACAGGTTTATGTGCAAACTAGTTCACCCGATGATGAGGAGATTTAAGAAATGTATGAGGAGTTAAAGGAAATTATTCAAACAATTAAGGGAGAGGAAAACTTAATTGTGATGGTAGACAGGAATTCGGTTATAGGAAAAGGAAGGGAAGCAAAAATAGTAGATGAATATGGACGGGGGAAAAGAAATGACAGAGGAAGTCGCCTGGTAGAATTTTGCACGGAACAAACACTTGGTTTAAGAATCACGAGAGAAGGTTGCAAACGTGAAAGAGGCCAGCAGACACCGGAAGGTACAAGATAGATTTTCTAATGGTAAGACATAGATTTCGGAACCAGGTTTTAAAGTGTAAGAAACATCCTGGGGCAGATATTGACTCTGACCTTGTCTTATTGGTCATGAGTTGTAAACTAAAAAAAACTTCAAAAAGGTAAGAAAATAAGGAGATGGGACACGGATAAATTGACGGAACCTGAAGTTCTTAAGAATTTCCGAGGGAGCTATAGGCAACAGTTGACAGAAACGGAAGAAACTAAAACGGAAGAAGAGTAATGGGTAGCTTTGAGAGATGAAATAGTAAAGACAGCAGAGGACCAAATAGGTAGGAAGACCTACAAAAAACCCATGGATATAATAGGAAATACTAAATTTAATTGATTAAATGAGAAAATAGATAAATGCAGTAAATTAAGTAAGCAAAATGGAGTACAGACGACTAAGAAATGATATTGACAGGAAGTGCAAAATGGCTAAGCAGGAGTGGCTAGAAGCCAAATGCAAGTCTGTAGAAGAATGTATAACTAGGGGAAAAGTAGATACTGCCTACAGGAAAATATGAGAGACGTTTGGGAACAAGAAAACCAGATCTACGAACGTCAAGAACTCAGATGGAAAATCATTTCTCAGCAAAGAAGGGAAAGCTGAAAGGTGGAAAGAGGAATTAGAGCATCTCTACCAAGGGAATTAACTTAGAGATAATATTGTAGGAAGGAAAGAGAAAATAGATGAAATAGGAGATACTACAGATAAGATTCGATAGCAATGAAGGACCTAAGTCGGAGCAAGGCCCATGGAGTAGACGACATTCTCACAGAGCTACTGAAGTCTCCTGGGACAAACAGCCATGGCTAAACTCTTTCACCTGGTGTGTAAGATGTATGAGACAGGCGAAATACCCTTAGACTTAAAGAAAATGTAATAATCCCCATTCCAAAGAAATCAGGCGCTGGCAGGTGTGAAATTTACCAAACCAACAGTCTGGTAAGTCATGGTTGCAAAATTTTAACACGTATTATTTACAGAAGAATGGATAATCTGGTAGAAGCTGACCTCGGGAAAGATCAGTTTATTTTCAGAAGCATCGTAGGAACCCGGGAGGCAATACTCACTTTATGACTTATCTTAGAAGATCGATTAAGGAAAGGCAAACCTACATTTTTAGCTTTTGTAGATTTGGAGAAATCTTTTGACAGTGTAGATTGGAATACACTCTTTCACATTCTGAAGTCAGCAGGGGTAAAATACAGGGAAAGCATGGTTATTTACAACTTGTACAAAAACCAAGCCGCAGTTATTGGAGTGGAAGGGCATAAAAGGGGAGCATTGGTTGGGAAGGGACAGGGTTTATCCAATGTTATTCAGTTTGTACATCGAGCAGGCTGTGAAGGAAAGCAAGAAACAATTTGGAATAGGGATTAAACTTCATGGTGAAGAAATAAAAACCTTGCGTTTTGCTGGTGACATTGTAATTCTGTCAGAAACAGCCAAGGACCTGGAAGAGTTGAATGGAATGGACAGTGTGTTGAAGAGAGCGTATAAAATGAAAATTAACAAGAGCAAAACAAAGGTAATGGAATGTTGTGTTAGAAAATCAGGCGATGCTGAAGGAATTAGATAACGAAACAATAAAGGTGGTAGATGAGTTTTTTACCTGGGTATTAAAACAACATTCGACGGTCGCAGTACAGAGGATATAAAATGCAGAATGGTATTGGGAAGAAAAGCGTTTTGGAAGAAGAGAAAGTTGCTAACATCGAATATTATTGTAAGTGTAAGAAAGTCTTTTCTGGAGGTATTTTTGTGGAGTGTTGCATTGTATGGGAGTGATACATGGACGATAAACAGTGCGAACAGGTAGAGGATAGAGGCTTTTGAAATGTGGTGCTACAGAAGAATGCTGAAGATTAGGTGGGTAGATCGCGTAACTAATGAAGAGATACTGAACAGAATTGGGGAGAAAATGAATTTTTGGCATACCATGACTAAAACAAGTGGTAGATTGGTAGAATACATTCTTAGATTTCTAGGAGTTGTGAATTTAGCGTTGGAATTTAGTGTGTGGAGAAAAAAATCGCAGAGGGAGACCAAGAGATGAATACAGTAAACACATTCAAATGGATGTTGCCGTTCTTACGAGGAGATGAAGAGGCTTGCTCAGGATAGAGTGGGATGGAGAGCTGCATTACACCAGTCTCCGGACTGAAGACCGCACAACAGCAACAAAAAATCGAGAGTAGTAAAAGTTCTCTCAATAGACCTGTGAAACACATTTGTATGCCTGAATAATAATATTAAATGTTTTTAAAAAGAGAAATTGGTTGGCCAGTTCTTACCTTTGTGCTGTACCGCCGATAGTTAAAATGAAGAAAAAGAAAAAAAGGGGACGAAAAAGGACAAGCTTTCGGAACACAGTTCCTTCCTCAGGTGGGAGAGAAGGGAAGAAAAAAAGGATGGTGGGTGGGTGGTGGTGGACATGAGGGACCAAACAACGAGGTCATCAGTCCCTTCAACCTCACATTGAATACGCCATGGAACTCGACAAAAAATAGGTGAAAGCCAAAAGACCATTACACTAGGAAGTAAAATCGACTCGTCAACAAGACTAAGACCAACCCAGGGCAGCAAATGCTACAGTGTCCGAACCCACAGCTCTGGAAGCGACCTCTAGCCTAAACCACAAGGTACTAATGGCACAGTGGTCAACGTATCATAGCTCCAGAGCAGGGAGAAATAAAACTACATTAAAATGTAAAAGAGTGGGGGGGGGGCTGATGGGGATAAGGCTCTAAACCCCACAATCAGCCAAGAATCACAAACCCACTCATCCCGAACAAGCGAGTCCTAGAGCTGACAATAAAATCTACTTTCACGGAGGAAGGCAAGGACGCGATCAACCATCCGTGGGTCATCCGCCAAAACTGAAGGCAATGCAGGCGGTAGGCCATAGTCGCCACGGAGTGTGGAATGGAGAGGACATTCAGTCAGAATATGAGACACGGATTGTACGGCTCCACAATCACAATGTGGTGGATTGTCATTTCGTAAAAGAAATCCATGGGTCAGCCTGCAGTGTCCAAGACGGAGGTGACAGAGGACAATTGATTCTCTCCAGGAAGGGCGTAAAGATGAACTCCAAGCTGCAGTCGTATCCTTGATGGTGCGGAGTTTATTGGAAGGGGCAGTAGCTTTCCAACTGCTATCCCATGAGGAGTGAAGCAAAGATCTGATCTGCACCCGCAGATCCGCACCCGGAATTTGAAAGGGAGACGGGCAGCGAGTAATTGCCGATCTAGCCAACTGGTCAGCTACTTCATTCCCTGTAATACCAACATGGCTTGGCACCCAGAGAAAGGTAACTGAGCAGGCAGCACGATGAAGGTCAGCAAGGAGTTCATGGATGGAAATAACTAAAGGATGGGAGGGGAAACAACAATCAATGGCCTGCAGACTGCTCATGGAGTCAGCACAGATTAAACCACGTTCCACGGAAGAACGTTTAATAAAACAGAGCGTTCTATAAATCGCCATCAGCTCTGCCATAAACACACTGCATGCCTCTGGCAGAGAATGGCATTCCGCCCCAACAGGAGACGTAAAAGCATATCCGGAGTGGCCCGCTGTTTTCGAGCCATCAGTGTAGAAGATAGAGGCTCCCTGAAACTCTTCTAGTACTGGGCGCACCAAACGCCGAAAGACCATGGGGGAAATTAAAGCTTTTGGGCCCTGGAAGAGATCCGTCCGAATTAGTGGTCGCGGCACCATCCACGGAGGTGTGCGTGCAGTAAAATGGGGGGCGCAATCTAGCGAAGGGAAATGGAAATCCCGGCAAAGAGAGGCAAGCCGCAGTCCGACGGGAAGGCCCGCCCGCGGCCGGGTATCAGGGGGTCGAAGCCCTTCATATGCAAAAAGAACCTGGTAAGCGGGATGAGCAGGATATTGCCGGATGGCGATGGCATAAGACGCCAGAAGCTGATGCCGCCTGACCTGAAGAGGGCAGATTCCCGCCTCAACAAGGAGACTGTCGACCGGGCTAGTCGGGAATGCACCTGTAGCCAAGCGGACACCATAATGGTGAACCGGGTCTAATAATTTCAGGGCAGAAGGAGCTGCCGAGCCATAAACTTGACACCCATAGTCCAATCGGGACAAGATTAGAGCCTGATAGATACGGAGGATAGTTGTTCGGTCTGCACCCCAAGATGAATGAGCAAGGAAACGTAGGGCATTGAGTTTCGTCATACAACTAATCTTTATGTGGCGAATATGGGGCACCCAAGTCAATTTTTTGTCAAAGAGAAGACCCAGGAAACGATGCTGTGCTACAACTTCCAGGCGCTGATTACCCAAGAACAGTTCTGGATCAGGGTGAACTGTAGTACGACGACAAAAGTGCACCACCCTCGTTTTTGATGAGGAAAACTGGAAACCATGGGACGTAGCCCACACTGAAGCCCGCCGAATGGCGCTCTGGAGCTGACGTTCAGTAGAGGCTAATGAGTAGGAGCTGTACCATATGCAAAAGTCGTCGGCATACAATGCCGGGGTTACCAGTGACCCAACAGAGCTCACCAACCCATTGATGGCGATTAGAAAAAGTGTAACACTCAACACTGAGCCCTGGGGGACACCGTTCTCCTGTATCCGAGGGGAGCTAAAGGAAGAGCCAACTCTGACACGGAACAGGCGGTGGGATAAAAACTGACGGATAAAAATTGGTAAGGAGCCTCTGAGGCCCCAGTCATGAAGAGAACGTAAAATATGATGACGCCAAGCAGTGTCGTACGCCTTATGCAGATCGAAGAAGACTGCTACCAGATGATGTCTTTTAGAGAAGGCCTGTCTGATCGCAGTCTCCAGTCGAAGTAAATGGTCAATAGGGGATCGTCCCTCCCGGAACCCACACTGGTAAGGTGAGAGAAGTCCCCGGGATTCAAGAACCCAGCATAATCTGCGGGCTACCATCCGCTCAAGTAGTTTACAGGGGACACTTGTCAGGCTTATTGGTCGATAACTGTCCAGCGCCGACAGGTCCTTGCCAGGCTTGAGGGCAGGGACCACAATACTCTCCCTCCACTGGGAGGGGAACACCCCTTGAAGCCAAATACGGTTAAAAACTTTTAGGAGAAATTGTCGTTGTGAGGGGTTAAGGTGTTTCAGCAATTGATTATGGATATCATCAGGGCCAGGTGCTGAATCACGAGAAGAGGAGAGGGCCAGCGACAGCTCCCAGTCAGTAAAAGGTTCGTTATATGGTTCCACCTGGTGAGAAGTAAAGCCTAATTTGAAGGTTTCGGCCTGGTGTTTCTGAAGGAGAAAGGTCGCCGGATATGAAGTTGTCGCCGAGACATTGGCGAAGTGAGTTGCAAGATGTTCTGCAACAACAGATGGCTCCGTGCAGACCCCATCAGGCAGGGCAAGACCAGGGACGGAAGACGGCCGCCAGCTACCTTGGATAGATCGGAGCATAGCCCACACTCTTGTCAAAGGGACAGAAGAACCCAACGAGGAGACAAAATGCTCCCAGCATGTCCGCTTACTTTGTTTGATTAAGTAACGAGCTCTGGCACGCAGACGTTTGAAATTTATTAGACCAGCGAGCGATGGGTGGCGCTTAAGATGTTGCAAGGCCCTTCGGCGCTCGCGAATGGCTGCGGCAACAGTTGCATTCCACCAAGGGACAGGCCGGCGAGAAGGAGAGCCCGTCGACCGGGGAACAGCGGCGTTGGCAGCTTGGGTGATCATGTTGGTCATTTGGCTTATAATATCATCTATACAGCCTGAGGGGGAAGATGGGAACACAACCTGGGATGTATATAGCGGCCAATTAGCACGACGGAATACCCAGTGGGGTACCCTGGCTCGTGGTAGGCGTGAGGGAAGTGAAAGGATCAACGGAAAGTGGTCGCTATCGCAGAGGTCGTCATACGCCGACCAGTGAAATAAAGGAAGGAGAGAAGGAGAAGTGAGAGAGAGGTCTATGGCAGAAAAGGTGCCGTGAGCGGCACTAAAATGAGTTGGGGAACCATCGTTGAGAAGGCTCAGATTGTGGTCAGCAAGAAACTGGTCTATGAGGCGGCCCCGGCTAGATGTATAAGCACTGCCCCACAAAGGATGGTGGGCATTGAAGTCCCCAAGGATGAGGTAAGGAGGGGGGAGTTGCTGAAGGAGGGCCACTAGGGACGTGAGTGTAGGTGGCCTGTCAGGTGGAAGGTAGAGGTTGCAAATGGTCAATGGAGTGTCCAAGTGAACCCGGACAGCAACCACTTCCAATGGAGTTTGGAGAGGAATCCAGGTACTGACAATATCTGTCCGGACCAAAGTACAAACCCCACCAGACGCCTGGAGGGGACCAACCCGGTTCCGACAAAAAGCACGGAACCCACGGAGGGTCGGTGAATGTGCATCCATAAACCTCGATTCCTGCAGGACGACACAGGCCGCAGAAGAGAGAGAGATTAGCTGTTTAATCTCCAAGAGGTGACGGTAGTAACCATTACAGTTCCATTGGATGATCACATCACGAGGATCTAGGCGGGAAGCGAATGGCATAACGTCTGTCACGCTGCTTTGTCAGCGTCCGTCACCAAAGAAGAAGGGACAACATCCATAAATAGCTGATCAGCCTCGGGCTCAATGGGATGAGCGAGTTGCGAAAGCACAGTCGGCACCTCCGGTGGTACCGGAGGGGCTTTATCTTGTAACTTTTGTTTCTTCTTCTCCTTCTCCTTCTCTTTCTCTTTCTCCTTCTCCTTCTCCTTCTCTCGTGTGGGACGGGCAGGACCCACCCCAGAGAGAGAGGACTTTTGTCAGTTAGGTCTGGTACTGACGAGGATCGGGCGACCTTTGAACCCACTGACTGGGAGTTCGATGGCCGGCTGGAGGTCGAAGATCTCCGATCTGGGGAACGCCGGGACGGAAGGCCCTGAGATAGGGCACTGTCACCGGCAGGCGACGGAGAAGGGGTGCACTTCTCCGGCTGGGAAGGGGTGGGACACAAAGGGAGGGCTACAGGAGCTACAGGAGAGGGAGATGTGAGGGAGGGGTGTGGACGGGGTGTAGGGGGGAGATGGGAGTGGGAAGGGGAGGGTGAAAGGCTAGACGATAAGGTCGTAGCGAAGGTCGTCGCTATTTGCACGGGATGCAGACGTTCATATTTGCTGCGGGCCTCAGGGTACGTCAAACGCTCCAGGGATTTGTACTCTTGTATCTTCTTTTCTTTTTTGAACATAGGGCAATCTGGCGACCGTGAAGAGTGGTGTTGTTGACAGTTGACGCACACCGGCGGAGGAACACAGGGGCTCCCCTCATGTAGTGGGCGTCCACAATCACCGCATACTGGGACTGCTGTACAGCGAGAGGACATATGACCAAACCTCATACATCGAAAACACCGCATGGGAGGTGGAATGTAGGGCTTCACTTCACATCGATATATCATGATCTTGACCTTCTCTGGGAGTGTGTCCCCCTCGAAGGCCAAGATAAAGGCCCCAGTATCGACGCGGTTATCTTTAGGTCCCCTCTGAACGCGGCGAACAAAATGTACACCACGCCGCTCGAGATAGGCCCTAAGCTCCTCATCAGTTTGAAGGAGGAGGTCCCGGTGGAATATCACACCCTGTACCATATTCAAGGATTTGTGCGGGACAATTGTGACTGGAATGTCGCCAAGGGTGTTGCAGGCGAGCAAAGCTTCAGACTGGGCTTCCGAGACTGTTTTAATGAGTAATGAACCAGATCTAAGCTTACCCATAGATTCCACTTCACCAAACTTGTCCTCTATGGTCTCGACAAAGAACAGAGGTTTGGTGGAAGTGAAAGTTCCTCCATCAGTCCTTGAGAAAACGAGATAGCGAGGAAAGGGTTTTGCTCCTAACCGGTGAGCCTGGCCTTCTTCCCAAGGGGTAGCAAGGGAGGGAAACATCCTCTTATCCGCAGTAACAGCATTAAACGATCTCTTCCTGTCTTGAGAGACGGCCGATGCACGACCATTTTGGAGTCTAACTCTTTTCATAGTGCTAGACGTCCGCCCTGGTGTCACCCACTCCGAAACCGGGGCTCTCTCCATGGGCGCCACCCAGCCTCAGCAAAGGCCACCTGGCACGATGGCCATTGCCGGGAGTTCTGATACCCCCGAGGACAGGCATCAACTCCTTGGCTTGCATGGAGATGTCGCAGCTCAGACACCAGTAGTGTGATCCCTGTGGTGTCAGGGGGCTCAGCCAAAGGGTACATAACAGCCCCCCCACACGGACTGGCTACACGTGCTGGGTACCTAGCGGGGGATGGGGGCTACAGCGAGGGAAGGAAGTGGAAAGGAAAGGATAGGACCCGCGCCGTAGGGGCTAGGTCGGAAGTTCTTCCCCAATTGGCTCACACATTATCGGACAATTTTGGTATGGAAGGTCAAACCCCGAGGGGGACCAAACTGGGCCAAAAACCGGTGTACACAGCAGACAAAACCAAAGTGCAGGACAATCGGTACCATGGCATAGCCAAGCCGTCATCCAGAGTACCACTGAGAGACGGGGTTGGAGAGGGTGGGAAGGAGGAATTGGGATGGGAAGGAGGGGGAACTAGGAGGGGTAATGCAGCCTGGGGAAAGCAGGAAAAAAGGCTGCAATGGCTCGGGGACCCGTGCGCGCCACACACGTACCCACAAAAGAGCTGTGGGCCCCCTGGGGGGAAAAAAAAGGATGGTAACGGAAGGGAAATGTAGTTCACGACCTAGGTCATGAAGGTGGTGTTTCAGGAGTGTGGACGTCAGAGATACTCTGACGTCCACACTCCTGAAACACCACCCTCATGGCCTAGGTTATGAATTACCTTTCCCTTCCGTTCCCATCCTTTTTTCTTCCCTTCTCTCCCACCTGAGGAAGGAACTGTGTTTCTTCCCTTCTCTCCCACCTGAGGAAGGAACTGTGTTCCGAAAGCTTGTCCTTTTTCGTCCCCTTTTTTCTGTTTCCGCATTTGTGTCACTATCGGCGATACAGCAAAAAGGTAAGTACTGGCCAGCCAATCTATCTCTTTTGAAAAACATTTATCATCTCTGAAGAGAATTTTCATCATTAATTGAATAATAATATTTTAAGAGTAAACACACGGAGAGTACTAAATATTTAAGAACGGCAGTGAGACTTAACGCAGTACGGCAGTTCGCCATGAATGAAGCTGGAAACAGGCAATAAGACGCGCATGACTCACGTCTGAAACGCGTGGCTAATGACAGCCGCGGGCAGGTACCAGCATGTTAATGAGTCGAAGGGGGAACGACCAAAACAAACTGACTAAAACAAAAACGCGCCTTTGCATGCAAACATCAATTTGTATGTTGTAATGTTTATTTGATTGTTGAGTAATTACAGTTCATTGTACCACTTCCAAACAAGATACTTAGCTTTTCAACATTACGCTGTATGGGGGTTCTGCTCGCTGCAACTTAATCTCCTGGGGCGTCGTGGTAGAAATAAATACTCGTAGGTACAATTTTTCACTTCTTAATTTTCATTCAAACTTATTCTCCACCAAAACATTACAAATTCAAAACATCCACAATGCAACAGAACTAAGTTGATAGTACTTCCATTTTAACACATACGCCGATGAAGAAACAGAAAAAAGGGGACGAAAAAGGACAAGCTTCCAGAGCACTTGACTGAAACTCGAACTCCCCCCACGCAAGGCGGTGAGGCAAATATATAACATCGATAATAATGACATTGAATGATGCATTGTTCATAACAATTGAATATACTGATTTACAATTACCGAACATACAAATAAAACATTTCATGTACACAAGAATAATCACAATATAAAATGAAAACTATACATGCAATAATATTAGATGGCGCATATCTTTTTAAGACGAAATCGCGGTACTTTTTGTTTCATAACAAAGAGTAATGTTAAATGTCAATTAGTTTCCAGAATGAAACTTTCACTTTGCAGCGGAGTGTGCGCTGATATGAAACTTCCTGGCAGATTAAAATTGTCTGCCGGAACCAGGACTCGAACCTGGGACCTTTGCCTTTCGCGGGCAAGCGCACTACCGACTGTGCTATCCCGACACGACTCAAGATGCCGCCTCACAAGTTTACTTCCGCCAGTACCTCGCCTACTACTTTCCAAACTTCACAGAAGCTCTCCTGCGAACCATGCAAGACTAGCACTCCTGGAAGAAAGGATATGGTGGAGACATGGCTTAGCCACAGCCTAAGGGATGTTTCCAGAATGAAACTTTCACTCTGCAAGAAGTTTCATATCAGCGCACACTCCACTGCAGAGTGAAAGATTCATTCTGGAAACATTCCTTAGGCTGTGGCTAAGCCATGTCTCCACCATATCCTTTCTTCCAGAAGTGCTAGTCTTGCATCGTTCGCAGGAGAGCTTCTGTGAAGTTTGGAAAGTAGTAGGCGAGGTACTGGCGGAAGTAAAGTTGTGAGGCGGCATCGTGAGTCGTGTCGGGATAGCACAGTCGGTAGTGCGCTTGCCCGCGAAAGCCATAGTTCCTAGGTTCGAGTCCGGATTCCGGCACACAATTTTAATCTGCCAGGAAGCGTCAATTAGTTTGTTAATGAGTGCATCATACATGTACCTAACATCTAACATACATTGAGCTATCAAATATCTTCGCAAATCTGAAAATATACTCAGAATCTCACGTCAGCCAATGTTGTTGTTGTTGTTGTTGTTGTGGTCTTCAGTCCGGAGACTGGTTTGATGCAGCTCTCCACAATACCCTATCCTGAGCAAGCCTCTTCATCTCCACATAAGAACGGCAACCCACATCTGTCAGAATCTGCTTACTGAATCCATCTCTTGGTCTTCCTCTTCGATTTTTACCCCACACACTTCCCTCCAATGCTAAATCTACGATTCCCCGATGTCTAAGAATGTGTCCTACTAAGCGATCCCTTCTTTTAGTCAAGGTATGCCAAAAATTTCTTTTCTCCCCAATTCTGTTCAGTACCTCCTCATTAGTTACGCGATCCACCCACCTAATCTTCAGCATTCTTCTGTAGCACCATATTTCAAAAGCCTCAATCCTCTTCCTGTTCGCACTGTTTATCGTCCATGTCTCACTCCCATACAAGGCAACACTCCATACAAATGCCTTCAGAAAGGACTTCCTTAGGCTTAAATCAATATTCGATGTTAACAAATTTCTCTTTTCCAAGAACGCTTTTCTACCCATTGCCATTCTGCATTTTATATCCTCTGTACTGCGACCATCATTTGTTATTTTACTGCCCAAGTAACAAAACTCATCTACCTCCTTTATTGCTTTGTTTCCCAATCTAATTCCTTCAGTATCACCTGATTTTCTTACAATGCACTCCATTACCCTAGTTTTGCTCTTGTTAATGTTCATCTTATATGCACCTTTCAGCACACCGTTCATTCCGTTCAATTGCTCTTCCAGGTCCTTTGCTGTATCTGACAGAATTACTATGTCGTCGGCAAAACGCAATGTTTTTAATTCTTCACCCTGAACTTTAATTCCTTCTCCAAATTTCTCCTTGCTTTCCTTTATAGCTTACTCAATGTACAGATTGAATAACAATGGAGAAAGACTACAACCCTGTCTTACTCCCTTTCCAACCACTGCATCCCTTTCATGCCCTTCAACTCTGACAACCGCTGTCTGGTTTTTGTTCAAGTTGTAAATAACCTTACGCTCCTTATATTTTACTCCTGTTTGCTTCAGAACTTGAAAGAGTTTATTCCAATCAACATTGTCAAAAGCCTTTTCCAAATCTATAAAAGCTAGAAATGTTGGTTTGCCTTTTCTTGATCTATCTTCTAGGATAAGCCGTGAAGTGAGTATTGCCTCCCGTGTTCCTACATTTCTCTTGAATCCAAACTGATCTTCCCCGAGGTCGGCTTCTACCAGCTTTTCCATCCTTCTGTATATAATTCGAGTTAATAATTTGCAACCATGACTTATTAAACTGATGGTTCTGTAGTTTTCACACCTGTCTGCACCTGCTTTCTTAGGGATGGGGATTATAACATTTTTCTTAAAGTCTGAGGGTACTTCGCCTGTCTCATACATCTCACACACCAGGTGAAACAGGTTTGTCATGGCTGGTTCTCCCAGAGACTTCAGTAGCTCTGAGGGAATATCATCTACTCCAGGGGCCTTGTTTCGACTTAGGTCTTTCAGGGCTCTGTCAAATTCTTCTCTCAGTACAGTATTTCCTATTTCATCTTCATCTACATCCTCTTCCCTTCCTACAATATTGTCTCGAAGTTCATTTCCTTTGTAGAGCCCCTCTATATACTCTTTCCACCTTCACACTAACGATGGCAGAGTCCACGTCTTAGCGGACAAGCAATAGACCTTGTTATGTTTGTATTCTGATGTGAGAATAATTTTTGGATTTCAGTTCGTGCGTTTGAGGTTTGTTGATCAGGTTTCAAAAAGTTAAAAGTCGAAAATCCTTCATTCAAGTAAAATATTATATACAGTAGAACATCGAGGGGGACCTGGATATTCAGAAAACCGGTTTATTCGGATAATTGAATTGTACACATGTATTTGCAAATAAGAAGTACTTACAATAACAGTATTGGCAAGCGCGCTATCCTTCACACGCCGCAACATTTGGAAGGGGCAGCTGTTGCTGTGAGCAGCTTTAATGCTGCCGTTACTTCTGCCAATTGAAGTGTGCCGATTGTCTTATACCGCGACTGGCGGCTTGGCCGGTCAGCAGCGCCACAGAGTGGCGTCGTGTGTAGGCCCCATTAGAAGCAATGTCCCGCCACCTGTGGGAAACCATTATTCAAGTTCTGCGGAGAAGACGAACGGTAGGATGGTAGACTTAAAAAAAATTCGACGCTCTACTGTAACTTTTTCCGAACGTCACGGACGCCGAGGGGCCCCTTGAGCTCGGGGGCCCAGGGGCACTGCCCCGGCTAGCGCTATGATAGCTACGCCACTGGATTCAAATGGATGTGGGTTGCCGTTCTTACGAGGAAATGAAAAGGCTTGCTCAGGATAGAGTAGGGTGGAGAGCTGCATCAAACCAGTCTCCGCACTGACGACCATAACAGTGTATCATATTGAAATAATGTGATATTTAATTATTAATAGTTTTCTAATAACGAAATAAATTGATATTGGAATGGCGATGGGAATTATTACGTTGTTTACTGAACAAACAAGTTAATTTAGATTATTGAGATTTGGGTTCAGAACATTTATGAATGATAGTATAGCAAATCTCTTGTCATATGGTAAGTGTAATCTTTTCAAAAATGCGACAAAATTTCTTACTCCCAAAAGTGGGTGTTGTTGAGAACATCCCAATTTTTGAAGTGTTAGTAGGGAGGCATGCAGCCATCATATTCACTTTCGTTAGAAGAAGTCGGAACACGGTTGTTTGCAGGTGATGCAGGGTGGCGTGAGGTACGAACAACAGGAAGGTGCTATTCCCGTGGGAAAGGCTGCCAAAAGTAATAGTGCTCTGCTGTGATTGGCCTGCGCATATGGAGGCTAGACGCCAAAACTCATTTCTGCGCAAAATTTGATATATTTTCCATTATATTCATCTCATTTTCATATAATGTCGTCTCCCAAAAGCAAGCTACTATTCTGTTGTTTCATATCATTTAAAATATTTAAATAAATACGCGAAAGTAAAACGAAAAGGCAGATAAACGTTTCGGCCATGTTTTGGGACGAATTGGCACGCAGGCATATCGAGGCTTCAGTTTCGGAACCGATCACGCCGGCCGCGGTGGCCGAGGGGACAGCCGGGCGCCGTGGCTCAGCGCGCCCGGTCAGGGGGCTCAACGCCCTCTGTAATAAAAAAAGCTGAGCCAACAACACACCGAACAACAACGAACAAGAACGATCAGCGTCCGCAACGAAGAGAACTACCCATAGAACAAAAAAAAAAAAAAAGAAAAAAAAAAAGGGGACTGAGGCGCTACAGTCACGGTATGCACGGCCACTACGGTCGGGGGTTCGAATCCCCCCTCGGGCATGGATATTTGTGCCGTCCTAGTTCGTAAGTAGTTCATAAGTAGTTTGTAAGTTTAGGGACTGATGACCCCGTAGTTAAGTCCAATAAGATTTGCAAACATTTGAACATTTTTGAACCGATCACGGGCAGAGCCGCTGTTGGAAGCGGTCGGTGATAAAATAGCTGTTGATTTTGTAAAAGGGCACTTTAACCTTATAGAATCAACATAGGTAGTTAACGATAATTAGAAATAGATGAAATAAGACAGTTTGTTAATTGTGCAGTTTATTTGTTTCTGTGTAAATAAACAAAGTGTCATTCTCTTTCTTTGACTTGTTCCTCGCTAATTAACCTAACAGTCTCAACATGACGAAGCAGCGCCCTGCATGCCGTCTTCTGCGCTGGGGACAAACTTGTGAAGACAACAGGTTGGTGATCATTTTATTTAGAGGCTGCGCATTTCACTCAGGGCAGTGAAAGTAGCTAGTCACCTTGCGAGTATTTTGTTACAACCAAATTCAGTTACTCGAAATCCATAGCCACATGGAGGAGTTGGCAGAAAGAAGATAAAATGTTGGAGAGTCTTTCAAACTACTCTCTCCATACATAAAAGCAATATTTTTCTTCCCTCATGCCGTAGTTCTATCCAATATTCTTGAAAAAGTAATGTGTTCAAAAGTAGCTTCACGTATTTATAAAAATTAAGTACTGACACATTGTCAGTTTTATTTTAGAAAGGCTTTTCAACCGAACATGCTGATCATATGTTAAATACTCAGAATAAGTGAACATTACCCGTTAGGATTTTTTGTTATCTCTCAAATGCTTTTGATTGTGTTAAGTCATGGAATTATTCTAGATAAGCTCAAGTATTGTGGTATTAGTGGAACAGTGAACCAGTGGCTTATGTCTTGATTAACTTGAGGAGAGCAGATAGGTGAAATGAGTGATTCTTATAATGTGCTAAAATCAGCAGTTTCCTCAAACTGGAGAGCTATGAAGAGTGGGATTCCACAGGACTCGGCCTTGTGTCCATTGCTGTTTTCAGTGTATATTGATGACTTGCTGTTCGATATTCACGAAGATGCAAAGTACTTTTTGATGACAATACGAGTATTGTAATCATACCTGACAAACAATTAACGGATGCAATTGTAAATAATAACTTTGTTCTCTGCAAATGGACTCTCGTTAAATTTTGATAAATCACAGTAAAACAATGCTTTTATTACTAAACACGGACTTTACCTAAGGTGGGCCACTCAAAATTTCTAGATATGAGTGATGACGAGAGACTGAATTAGAACAAAGACATTGATAAACTGCTGAAACGTTTGAGTTCCACTTCTTAAGTTATCAAGGTTATTGCTAACAGTGGTAATGAAAGTAAATTACCTTACTATATCTATTCTCATTGACTTCTTTCGTGTGTCATCGTATTTTGGGGTAAGTCACCCCTTATTGAAGAAGTATTCATTGTACAAATGCGCGTAATCGGAATAATTGCTGGAGCCCATTCGAGATCACCATGTAGATATTTATTTAAGGAACTAGGAAACTCGACAGTAACCTCACAGTATATATAGTCACTTAGGAAATTTGTTATTGATAACACAACCCAGTTTAAGAGTAATGGCAGCGTGCATAACTAGAACAGTAAGAAAAAGGATGATCTTCACTATTCAAGGTTAAATCTAACTTTGGTCCAGAAAATGATGAATTTTGCTGCTAGGAAAGTCTTTGGTCACTTGCCAAATAACATTAAAAGTCTGACATATAGCCAACTACTATCTAAAACGAATTTATGAGTTTTCGAATGTGAACTCCTACTCAATAGATGAAGTTTTAGATATAAATCAGTAAAAAAAATAAAAATGTATAAAAATAAATGTCTTCTAATACCACATAAAGATACCTTTTATTCAATTCAGACGTTGCACATCATTACGAAATGTCGTATTCATGATATATGGAACAAGTACTAATGTAACCTCTAATCTAAAATCGTTTTGTAATATTGTAGTTGATGATAGTACAGTGTCCTGTTGGGTGTCATTTCTAAAATTTACAAAATACTGCTGGTTTTAAATATCAATATGATAGATAAATCAGCGATTTCTGTTTCAAAACAGCCATGTGAGCGCATCTTGAGAATGTAACAATTTTTAATAAAATTTTAAATGGTTACTGATTTCGTCAATAATTCGATTCTACTCCACATTATCACATTCTTCTACAACAGAGAGAGAGAGAGAGAGAGAGAGAGAGAGAGAGAGAGAGAGAGAGAGAGAGAGAAACTGGAGAGGTTAGCCTTGAACACGAAACGCAAAATTTGTGATCTAGTCTTGGACGCAAACAGTTGCGCTACCAGTGGATACAACAGGCACTACAGTAGTAGATATTCTCAACTTACAGATATAGGCAATGCGTCAACTTAGACCGTCATTTTTCTTCGAAAATGTTTAATGTTGTCACCTACGACAAACTATTTGTCTTCGTATTTTCAACCTACTTTAGCTTCCCAAGTTCCGATTTAACCAAAAACCAAGCAAATTTGTTTGGAAGTAATCAGTACAAGAAAATGTATAATGTATATGGAAGGAGACTAGTACGCAAGATCAATTTCCGTATATACAAAAATTAATATGAATCTGGATTGTAACTTGAGAGTTCTGCACTTACCACGTGATTTTTACAGCGGCCACTAATAACAGTGATAATTTAAAAGTGGAATGTATTTGATAGAAAAACGAAGACAAATTAAGATGCAATGTTTATTTACACACGTTTATGGTTTATAATAGTTTGAACCTTTATGATTAGAGTTAATCCGTTTATACAAGCAAGCAACAGTTTGGTTTAAATGTAGGTATATTTTACTGTAATTGCAGTTTTGATCTTTATTATTTACGGCACGTAAAAATCTGGTTTTTTTTTTTTTTAGAAAAATTAAGATAACATAAACTCATCATCTTTCGGAATTTTTCACAATCAGACTTCGCAGAATTGTTTTCCAATCATACATGTAAGTTGTAAATGAGTTTTCTATCACAAAAAACTTAACTATACGCAGAGAGAGTAAGGAAAAAGCTATTAACTTTGACTAACAATGCTATTAACACACATAATGCTTCGTTTTCGTCATGTCATGTGACGTCACTAGAGCTTCAGTCAAATGATAGAGCGTTTTCCATCATGTGACCTAATCTAGAAAGTTAATGGTTTTTAAGCTTTAATTTCAGAAAAATTAGAGATGTTTGGTAAGAAAAATGGCCATAACTGGCGAGCTGTCCTTATTCGTATCGGGACCGATTATTGTGTTGCACCTTGCTTTGGAGATGGCAAAAGGTAGTTCACCGCATTATACACTGAGGAGTTATAAAAGTAAACGCAGAGCTACTGTTGACATATGTTAAGAGCATTGGACTATTAGGAGCATTGTACACAGTATAAGCGCGACACCAGTGCTGTTGACGGAAGTATGCTGACTAATATTTGCTTGCTGAGGTAACACTACTTTGTAGAAAGTTGTAGCATGTTCGAGGGCGACATCGTCGGATGGATTTCTAGATGATACAAGGAAAATATGTAAGTTCACTCGTCGATGTGTTCCGTGGGGAGGTAACCTTATAGACTTGTTAGCAGGCTTTTACTACTAAAAAGATGGAAAAGGCAAGGGGTTATACAGATTTATTCTTGAAGTGGAGGGGAAAAGCAAAGCTGTTTCATTATCCATTGCCACGATACCAATTAGCAAAATTTGCATATCGTGAAGGCTAGACTGACCCAGAATGGCAGTAAGTACCATGAGTCTGAGAGACATAACGACGCTAGTAACGGTATCATTTATTTTATACTCTGTGATAGCTGTAAATACCACTGTTGACAACTGTACGGGCACTCGTTAGCGTCAGGTTTCGGCATCAGGTGGCGCTGGATTGATTGTAATAGCGGTGTCATTGTAACTGCCAGCAGCAGCGCTTTCTTACGGCAACATCTGCACACACAGCTGGACAGTGACTAAGCCTTGTACATACAGATGGCGATGTTGGCGTCGAGATGTCCCAGCAGTTATGCAGCTCGACGACAGATGGCAGCAGCATGTTGCGCTTAGTAGAGGCCTGTATAGAGAAAGTAGCAACTCAGCGGCAGCCGTCATTGTTGGGCCATGCGGCTGGTGTATTCCCTTAGCGTAGTACAGGGCCACTGCATTAAAACGAGGTTATAATCACTTTACGACGGACGTGAAAGTGCAAACGATATCGTAATGTTAGAAACATATACCGAAGCACAATACTGCGTCAATGAATGCTAGAGATACAGATACAAGCAGTCAGCATGACGGAATTTGTAATTCGTCTGCTAGAGCAAGTTGGTAGACACAGGCTTATATTTGTTTGCTAGCAAGAGTTCAAATGTTTGTAAATCTATCGGACTCAACTGCGTGGTCATTAGTCCGTAGCTTACAAACAACTTAAGGTAAACTAAGCTAAGGACAACACAAACACCTATGCCCGAGGACAGGGACGGATCAAGGCTCTTTGGCGCCCGGGGCGAGATTATCATTGGCGCCCCCCCCCCCTCCCGCTTTAACGTCGCAATGCCTTAATGATTTAACAAACACAACGAAACTGGGTTTATATTGAGTTCTTTTTATTAAAAAACAGGAGAACGTATACAGTATAAATGAAGTCATAAATGAATATAGATAAAAACCAAAGAAAAAAAGAAAAAAATTAAAATTTGAGGTCTAGGCCTATCTTAGGAAAAAAATTTAACAGAAGAAGAACGTAAAATAAGTAGTATGAAATAAAAAATAAATGCAGATTAAAAAAGTCAAATTTTCGAAGTATAATATGTGACAGAATAAATATTTGCTGAAAATATGAATCAGTATGAACAAGAACTATAACCTGTATTTTTTTATTCCACTTCATAATGGCTGGCTGAGGAGGCAACAATGGATAAATAATTTCAATTCTGAGCAGTCTCAATTACGCGTATTCACAGTTAGCGTATCATCAGATTGGTTAAATATTGCAGATCATACTCTTAACCAGGCGAAACGCGTAAGTGGACATAATCAGTTACAAATTTGCAACAGACAGCTAACTTTTTGAATTATGCAACCTAAAACTTAATCGTTCTAGTTTTTTTACCAAAGTGTGTGAGGTGCTGATGAGCCGTTCTTTTTCTTAAAAGGGTTATTTGTTACAATTGACATACTCCTTTCGTTTGCTGAAACTGGAACAGGCATCGTAACAAAAATCCTAAGTGCCGCTGTCACATTTGGATATGCATCCTGTAATCAGTTTTCGTAAATTAAACTCAAAATTTTTGCATAAGTTGCTATTTAAATGGTTGGTATTAAATTATATTTAAATGATATTTAAAACTCTGCAGTTCTGTTATAAATTAATCGTTATCACCTAAGTGCATTGCCTAGATTTTAATGTCATTATCCTTTAATGTCTGCAGCTGAGCTCCGTGTAAAAATCCAAAGAAATTTTTTATATTTTGAAATGCATGAAACCTGTTCCTCAGTTGATAACTAATGTCGTACATTATTTCTGCGATTGTGTTACGGAAGCTTTTCGAGGTGTCCAATCCCAGTTTTCGTCTTCACAATCTTCGTCGAGCATCCTCTTCCTTTTTTTTTATTTGAGCTACTCTTTGAATTGAGGATAGAAATTAAGCTTTTCAGGTATGGCCTTAGTTTCTGAGATAATATCTGTTATTTCTGCTGATTTGTGTGGAGCGTTGCCTTTTATGGGAGTGAAATATGGACGATAAACAATGCGGACAGGAAGAGTATAGAGGCTTTTGAAATACCGAAGATTAGGTGGGTGTGCTGCGTAACTAATGAGGAGGTACTGAACAGAATTGGGGAGAAAAGGAATTTCTGGCATAGATTGCGGTTTGCCGATGACATAGTAATTCTGTCAGACTGCAAAAGATATGGAAGAGCAGTTGAATGGGATGGACAGTGTCTTGAAACGAAGATATAAGATGAACATTAACAAGAGTAAAACGAAGGTAATGGAATGCAATGTCAGCAAATTAGGCGATGCTGAAGGAATTAGATTAGGTATTGAGACAATAAGAGTAGTAGATGAATTTTGTTATTTGGGTAGCAAGATAACTTCTGATGGCCGAAGTAAAGAAGATATAAAATACAGAATGGCTATGGGAAGAAAAGCGTTCCTAAAAAAGCGAAACTTGTTAGCATCCAATATTAATTTAAATGTTAGGAAGTCCTTTCTGAAAGCACTTGTCTGGGGTGTAGCATTGTATGGGAGTGAAACTTGGACGATTAGGAATTCAGATAAAATGATGATAGAAGCTTTTGAAATGTGGTGCTACAGACAAATGATGAAAATTAGATGGGTAGATCACGTAGCTAATGAGGAGGTCCTTAACCAAATCGGGGAGAAAAGGAGTTTCTGGCATATCCTGACTAAGAGAAGGGATATATTGGTTGCACACATTCTGAGACATCGAGGAATTGTCAACTTAGCATTAGAAGGAAGCGTGTGGGGTAAAAATCGTAGAGGGACTAATATAGTAAACAGATTCAAAAGGATGTATGTTGCCGAACGTATTCTCAGATGAAGAGACTTGCACAGGACAGGGTAGCGTGCTGCATCAAACCAGTCTGCGGTCTGAAGACAACAACAACATCCTTGACTAAAAGAAGGGACCGATTGATAGGACACATTATTAGACATCAAGGAACTGTGAACTTAGCGTTGGAGAGAAGTGTGTGGGGTAAAAATTGCCGAGGGAGACCAAGAGACGCATATAGTAAGCAGATTCAAATGGATGTGGGTTGTCGTTCTTATGAGGAGATGAAAGGCTTGTTCAGGATAGAGCAGGATGGAGAGCTGCATCAAACCAGTCTCTGGACTGAAGACCACAACAACAATTGTTCTAGTTGATTTATATGATCGTTAGGTTGGTCAGTGGTGAATCTTCTTTCGGTAAAATTTTGTTTACAATATCGTCTTGTATTAGGTCAAAAATAAGAAGGTATGATTAATTCAAAAGTGCTGACTTTTTAAAAAGATTTTTAGCCTCTGTTTCGATCTCAGGGGTGGATGTCGCACTATATATAAGTTGATGACTTCGAGGTGTGTACAACTGCTACACCTTCCAGCTTTGTTGACCCTCTAGCAGAACTCTGTAGCTTTGGAGATAATGCACATGCTTCAACATAATCTCCCATCTGTTAGTGCATTATGCAAAGAATAAACATAGCTTACTATTCCGAAATAATTGCGAAGCACTTTAAGCATTCGCGCCAACCAAATTTAATGAGTGTGCAGCACACGGCACGAAGTATGCTAACTTATTTTTTTTTGTTGTAAACGAGATTGAACACCTTTATACTTTCCAGCCATATTAGCACCATTATTGTAGGATTGGCCTCAACAGTTTTTAAAATCTGACTCATCTCTTTCAACTTCCAGCAAAATTATTCCAGAAAGTGCCTGCAGTGTCTTGTCACTTATCGTTAAAGTCAATAAAACTTTCACATATCTCTGCACCACTTGTATTGTATTTTACGCATCTTCTCTCTGCTCACAATGGCTTGCAGCAGAAGTACAATCAAACAAAAAATATGTTGCTTCTTTACTATGAGTCATTACTTGTTCCCTTATTTTGGATCCAATTATTTCAAAACAATTCACCGGGGATACCATGAGAGAAGTAGCTTAGTTGACCTTTCTTGTGGCGCCTTATGTGCTCTCTCTGTGTGTGGTGGTAGCGAGGCAGTAAGTCAATAGTGTTTAAAAACTTGTCACATCTTCGATCACCAAAATCAAGACTTTCATCTGAACACTCCAAAGGGATTGCATCATTTTGCCAAATGCAAAATCACATCACCAATGCCAGTTAAAACCGATTTCCAGTGCTTCTCGTCCTCTGATATTTGTTGTAACTGTTTGTCAATACCACCTTTATTTAGAGATGCCTGTAATTTTTCCAAGAGAAAAACCATTTTTTGTGGTTTAATGATTTTTCATGCTCTGGAAGATTTTCATTTAATTATTTCCACTGAGTGAGACCATTCTTCGCCCTACGGGAATGTTTTGTCTCCGATATATTCTCGTGAAATAGTTTACATGATACGCAAAAGAAAGCATTTTTTATTCACTGTAGGCTAACGAAGAACAGCACACCTTTTGTCCGTTAGGAAGCTGTTTATAAAAGCAGTCTTTTGACAATTTCCGTCCCTCTCTAAGAGAATTACTTAGTCTGGTTCAATTTTTTTCGATTAACAGTTTTTCAACAATGAGGCATCTCGCTGCAACCGGAAAACACTCTGGCCAGGTCCCTGGATCCTTAACCCTTTCCTGCCCGACGGGACTTAAAAGTCCCGGCCCATTTCCAGCGTCATAAAACAAAGTCGAAAATGATGTCTGATTTATGTTCCTCACGGGACGTTAGTGTCCCTCTGATGTGTCACATGACACACTCGCTGGCCGAGATTTGTCAATATCTCTGCTCACCAAGAGCACTAAAAACCGATTGTTTTATGTCTTTGTGTACGATTTCGTCAGGCAATTTTTGCTGTCACAAAAAGACGGTGTTGTGTGTTCTCACGTTGATAATTTGGTTTTGTATTGTTTTAGCTAATGGAAACTGATATTATTCAAGGAATAGAGATCTTTTTATTTATATAGCGTGACTGGAAGTTTTTAGTACTGGCAGTGTGTCAAAAGCATTTTGTGTAATTTATTTATATAGTCCTTTCGTTGATAGATGTCAGTAACAAATAGTTGTAGTTTTGTTTTCTTTTGTTTATGAATTTCGGAATATGAATACGGTTCAGGGATAACTACAGTTGGCTTTTGTTGCCCCGTTTAGATCAACATCTAAAGTGGCATTTCGATACAAAAATTTTGCTATCGGTTTGTTGCTGGTTAACCTTTATGTTAACAGAGATAAGCATTGCATAATGTCTCCCAATTGCATTACATCCTCTTGGACATTGAAGCCCATTTTATAATTTATTAATTTAATATTTTTTTGCGTAAAATAAGGAAAACAAAAATGTGTGAATACACTAATGTGCTTTTATTTACTTTGGTAGCAAAATCGCCAAATATGAAGTCATGTGATCGAATATTTGATAGCTTGGGCAGGAAAGGGTTAAAGTCTAATAGGGATTTTTGTTGAATTGCAGAGAAATCATTAGTAAAAGTGATGGCTGTAGCCGTATTTGAAGATCCCGGCGCTCCGTCGGTTCTAGAAGTAGACACTAAATCGCATTTCTGAGAATATATTGGTTCCGCTTCCACCTCCTTTGAATCGTGGGGAAGTACTTGGACTCGTTTGTAGATACGTGTTCGAAAATACGCCCACTAACTTCCTGCGTAGTTCCACTATCATCTGAAGTACAAAATACAACCGAAGATTAACTTCCTTCCGACCACCTATAGGTCAAGCAGGATGCTATGCATAATTAACCTTCGCAATACGTTAGGGGAAGGGATTATTTTATGCCCACCTTCTATAAATATTGTGATCTATTTTAGAACTATGAAAAGAAGTTATTTGATAGTGTTCTATCACATTCCATATGTTTTAAATTTTTCACTTGAACACAACCCAAACATTCAAGTCTGAAAAGTAGATATTGCTTAGTAACTCTTTAAAAGGAATGTTCGTTCAAATTATGTTTGTAAATCTATCGGACCAAACTCCGTGGTCATCAGTCCGTAGCTTACAAACTACTTAAACCTAGGTAAACTAACCTATGGACAAACACACACACCCATGCCCCAGGGAGGACTCGAACCTCCACGGGGAACAGCCGCGCGCTCCGCAGCGAGGTGCTTTAGACCGCTCGGCTACTCCACCGCGGCGGGAATGTTCGTCAGAAAAGTCCTCAATAATAGGTCTTTTTACCCATTAAGTACCCCCACCTTTTGATAACACGCGTCACGGAAAATGCGCTGGCATTGCTAAAGTAAATGACTTTATTTAGTAAAGACGGAGCGATAGGGCTATGACAACAACTGTTTTTATTTACTTACTTAATTTTTTTCACGCTCGTTTGTTAACAGTAGATAAGTGCGAGCCTTAAACCAATAAAAGACGATATTTAAAATATGGTAGTTTTTGAATTGAAGTCATGACAGTGTTCTTTTTAAGTTACATTTACGACGAAACTGTTATCTAGCTTTATGATAAATGAATTTTTGCACAAATGATGCTCTTTAGATACATTTCTGGTAAGAGTAATGACTTCACGACTATAAAAAACATTGGGAACTGAAAAACAAACAGACGAGCGAGAAAAAAGAAGATTCTGGTCTAACTAAAAATTATATATCTAATAACTCATTTTCCACATTTCTTCTCAACCAAGGTAAAACTACCGAAGAAGGTTTCTGAGCATCCTCTTCCTATTCTCGGACTTTCCTCCTGACTGTCGCTCCAGTTTTTTTTTCTTCCTTCCATCTTCTCACACTTCACACGCAAGTAATAGGCTAATACTTGATATCAGAAGGGACAACAAAGAAAACACACACGATTAGGTCGATTACAACAAAGAAAGTCGCAGTTCGTCTTTCTGGCACTGCGCCGCGGGTGTCGCAATACTACCGTACAAGCCAACTGAATGGTCCGTGGTCAGCGCATTAGAGATAACTTGGCGAATACTTATGTAATCTAAATAACACGGGAACAGGGACATTGTGTGTTTAATAGTTCAAACGGCCAGGAAGGCAAATAAAGTACTTATAATTACTTATTGCTAATGTAACCAAATTCATACTATAGCTTACAGTAAAGTTATTTTAGTTCCTGTAATCATCTTTTCAAAACTCGTAATAGTTATACTAAAGCTTTTGTCCATTTTGGCGCCCCTTGAACTCTGCGCCGGGAGCAGCTTGCCCCCCTTCCCACCCCCCATCAGCCCTTAGATCGTCTCTACCAGAGGGGGGCAATCGTACCCCCGACGGCGAACCGCCGCTCGCACCACAACACGGCGCTCCAATACGCACGGCTAGCTATCAGGAGTGAAATCATAATTTTTCATAATTAAAATTGTCTAACGTTTTTCAACAAGCATCTGTTGTTATCTCTAAATAAATTGCGTCGCGATAACCCTTACGGAACACTAGGTTTATGATAAATATGCCAGTGAAAGATCGGAATGAAAGGTGCAGATTACGATTTTGTTATCGTTTATTTTATATAGAACTATTACTAATAAATTAATAAAAATAATTAATTGAAAAACCAAATAATTATTTTAATGTAATGGCAACTGCCTTAACATCATGTTTACAATATTTACGAACTCATTTTCCATTACTCATGCTCGTACTTTCGCTCCGGTATTGTAATAATTTTTGGTCGTCCAGACCGATTATAGTATTTCAGAAGTATTTACTCAGCGCACGTAGAACAGCATGTGAAGCATCTGTTTGATATGGAGCATTCGCTCAATTGCAGAACGTGAAATCATGAATAGATTATTAATGTATTACAGAGCTGTGGTGTCTCAGCTCACAAAGTTCAGATGATTCATGAGCAATTACATGCAAAAACACCCTGTGACCGTATTGTTTTCTCCTTGTCGCATGTTGAACTGTTTGTATACACAATCTGGAGTTGAGCTGTAACTAACGGCATGACAATCAGGCATTATTCATGGAAGAGCAACAAGCTCGTATTACCGTACCGGTAGGTGTAATACCTGTCTCTCAAACACAATTTTTCTAAATTGTCTTACAAAAAAATCTGATTAAATGGAAACTCCCACTGGTAATGGTGTGTTATTTGTTCGCATTGTTACGTATCCGAGAAGTAGAATAAGAAAACAATTACAATCAGCTGGCTGGATTTGAACCAACACACACTTTCATGTTTACGAAGCGAAACGCGACCGATTACGCTACAACGACTGTGCAACTAATTGGAACATAACTACTTCGTCATGTTAACCACGGCTTTTTAAGCACGTTACAAAATGAGATGATATAATTCCACAGTTGTTTATTATGCAAAAAGGTGGCATAAAGAAATTATATTAAGCGCCAGGAAGACATGAGTTAACCAGAGTTTTCCTTAGACACAGAAATACGAACGGTATCGCTCAGTGCGCCACAGTAATTTTAATACGAAACTTCCGTGTGTAAGCTTGAAAATTATACCATAAACAGTTTATGAAGATCTTTAGTTAATACGAACTTTTATGGCACAGAACCTTAGTGTAGAGGAACAAACCTTAAATTAGTTCATTTCTGCGATGTACGTGATGCCTAGGTTGGCCAAGGAATGGCTGCAGAGTGCCACATGACGCGCAACTGACCAATGGCAACACGCGATTGCCGACAATCCACACATAAAAGATTGTCGCTACTTTCTATATCCAGGGCTTTAGCGCACAGTTCTTCCGCTTTGCGTATCATCACATAGGTTGGTTTGCAGCATTTCTCCATAGTGTCCTGCTGCTTGCCATTTGTTTGGTGCCCCTGTAGGTATTACAATTCATACCGTCCATCACTTGTCTCGTATACTCCAGGCTGGATCTTCCTCTGCAGTTCACTCCCTCCAAGATGATTTTTAGCATACCGTCATGCCTCAAGACATGACCAATCCAGATATTGCGCCTTATTTGCAAGGTTATTCTCAGAGAAAACCCCTCACCAATTCTTTTCAAAACCTGTTCGTTTATTATTTTATCAACCAAGCTTGTCTTTACGGTAACACCACATTTCGAACGCGTCTATCTTTCAATGTTCCGGTTTTCCCGTGGTCCAAGATTCACTTTCATACAATATTACACAATACAAAAGTCTTCAACAATTTCTTCCTCAAAAGGCTGTTCATGTTGTTGGATTGAAGAAGTGTACGTTTCGTATTAATTTTTGCTTGACATGTTCTATTTTGAATGTCTCGTTTAGATTTAGTATCTTAAGTGATCTTGCTATCCAGGTATGTAAATTCATTGACGTTCTCGAGAAGTGCACCATCGAACATAATACTTGCATGGGTTCCGAACGTGTTTTGAGTTAAAATTTTAGTTCTGCTTCTGTTGATCTAGTAACATTTCTATATATGCATACCCTATATTTCTACCTCTTAGTTCAGTCCCAAAAAGCTATACCATTGGTATAAAGTGATATTAGTACCCATATAAAACGTTCTAATCATCTGTTTTTCATTATGATGCCTTTACTGAAACTTGAATGAAATGATTTATATTTTTTCAACTCAAAAACGTTTAACCCAAAAAACATAATATATAAAATAGTATTCTGAAACCCTTTTACGTACTATACACTTACACCACAAACTTGTTCATTAAATTTTAGTAGTATTTAATGATGCAATCGTTTATGGCATACGATGCAAATAAGCAAATATTAAAAATAAAAATAGACCAACAAAACCTATTATTCCTCTAGAATCATTACGATGCACTGAGAACAAATATCACTCTCACAAATGCAATTAATGCTAATCACACGAGTAATTACCAAATGAATAAATATAGCGGTACTTTTCAAATCGAGGTAAATGTTGATCATAAACGAAATAGCTACACCAAAATACACACAATAAAATATCACACCATTTGACAACACACACCAAACTTGACTGAACTGTCACGCGAAGTGTCAATACATTATGTTTCTGTTGATAAACAAAACAACGCCATTTATCCAAGTCAAAATAAAACACATGTCAACAAACCTTTCAAAATGCATTTACCACCACACAAGACAACACACCGAATTAAAATAAAAAAAATACTTAAGTTATAAACTTTATTTATGTAAGTATGTTCAACAGTCTTAAAAATTGTTTATTTTATTGACATTCATTCGTATTGAGGGGTGAAAGAGGAGTGGAAGACAAGGTTTGCCATTACTGATACTGTCTGCTTGGATGTGGAGAGTGACACACGCTTTTGTAATGAATTGTAGCCATACATGTTTCTGAAAAGCAAAGTTGTTGTAGAAAGAAAAATTTTCAAGAGTGTAAAGTGAGGTTTATTATTCTAAGAAAAATATCCACACTGGTTAGACTTCCTGCAAATTTACGAAAAGTTTTAGTTCTAGCAGAACACAGAATGCAAGGCCAAGAATAAAAGAAGAATAAGCAGAACAACAACAAAGAAGAGACCACCAAAAACAAGATGGGTATATATTACGGTGTTTCTATAGTTTCACTTCTGTTGATTTTTGTGGGCCCTTCTTCGACAAGCTAAGAACATATTGAAACTTGCCCAAAACTACGTATACGTAGAGGACAAGTTGGGAGCAGGATGGCATACAAGAAGAGGAAACGCCACAATCTTCATTCAATACTTGCTAAGCATTGATTTCATTTCACTGAGCATATACGTTAACTGATATTCCTTGTCAGTAGGTACGCTATGGGGCTTCTGGATAGAATTTGACCTTTGACATTTTAACCGTCTATGGCGGACATGGAAAACATGGCGGACATGGAAAACATGGCGAACATAAAAAACATGGCGGACATAAAAAACATAGCGGACATAAAAAATATGGCGGACATAAAAAATATGGCGGACATAAAAAATATGGCGGACATAAAAATATGGCGGACATAAAAAATATGGCGGACATAAAAAATATGGCGGACATAAAAATATGGCGGACATAAAAAATATGGCGGCGTCGGCACACACAAACAATAAGGTGGTGGTGGCGGACAAATGCAGGAAGATCATTAAAATATGTAACTCAAGTTTATTCTGTCATGACAGCTTCCAAGATCGTAGTTGCGTAGAAAAGTACAATCGCATACCTCACATCTCTAGCCTTAATTTCGGATTTATCATATATTTAAAAAAATCTGTTAACATTTACATTTTATACTACTAATACATTAATAAAATGACCTGATTAAAGTACCAAATAATAATATCTATTATCGCACCTGAATTATCATTTTGCAGACTTAATATCGTTCTCTTGCTACTGTGTCGTGCTTTAGTCATCGTCTGTTTGCACTGTTCAATGTTTCACAAATACAAATTGAGGGAGAAGGCTACATGGAGGGGGGGGGGGGACTGATCGCTGCCAGAATTTGCTTTACGCGTGGAAGTCTGGTTTCTTGCTAAAAAAAAGCAATATAGGTCTTCTAATAGTAATAGTCAGCCTTAACTTTAGTCCTGTTGCTGAGAGAATTTACATCACCACCATCATCATCATTATAGACTGATTTGCCTTTCAGTGTTCAGTCTGGAGCATAGTGCGTCTAATAAAATTCCTCCAAGATCCCCTATTCAATGCTAAAATTGATGACTCGTCTCATGTTATGCCTTTCGCTTCAAAATCATTCTGCACCGAATCTAATTATTTCTTCTTGGTCTACATCGACTCCTCTTACCCTCCGCTGCCGAGCTCATGAGACTCTTAAGTAACCTTGCTTCTCCCCTGCGTTTAACATGTCCCCACCATCTCAGTCTATTCGCTCTAACTGCTTCATCTATGGTGGATTGCGGAGTATGTATGTAGATGTAGATGTACATTGAGCAATTCTTCAAAATATTCCCTCCATCTGCTCAAGGCATCCACAGTATTGACTAGCAGCTTTCCTGACCTGTCCAAAACACTTGTTAATTCCTTCTTCCCTCCCTTTCGAAGATTGCTAATTGCTTTCCAAAATCGTTTTCCTGCGGCTTGACCCAGAGTTTCTAGCTTGTTTCCAACGTCTTACCATGATTTCCGCTTGAAGTCTGCAATTATCCCTTTGGCTTTGTTTCTTTCTTCAACATAACTTTCTCCGTCTGCCTCATTCCTAGTACGGAGCCAGTTTTGAAATGCCTTCTTTTTCTTTTACAGACTGCCTTGACTGTGTCATTCCACCAAGATGTCTGCTTCTTCTAGCCTTTTACACACTACTGTTCCAAGACATTCTCTAGCTGCTTGCAGTAGTGTGTCCCTGTACCTTGACCATTCCTCTTCCAGTGACGAAATGGTACCTTTCCGAGACTATTTTTTATGTATTTGTGCCTAATTTCCTTGTCTTGAATCTTCTCCACTCTTATCCTTCTACAAATGGACCTGATTTTCTGCTCTTTTGACCTCAAAAAATCAATTTCACTGCAGATTAAATAATGATCGGTATCATCAAAGAACCCCCTGAAAACACGTGTGTCAACTGTCTTCCTGAATTCATGGTCCGTTGTTATATATTCAATAACAGATCTGGTTCCCCTTCCTTCGCAAGTATAGCGGTGAATGTCCTTATGCAGTAGTTTGTAATAACTAAGCCCATACTGAAACAGAAATCCAAGAGCTGTTTTCCGTTCCTGTTGGCCTCCATATCCTCTCCATACTTACCCATAACCTTTTCATAACCTTCTGTTCGATTTCCTATCCTGTCGTCGAAATCACCCATGAGTAAAACACTATCCATAACAACTACATCACTAAGTGCGTTGTAAAATCTGTTCATCTTATCGTCATCTGTCCCTTCACAGGGTGAATACACTGCCACAATCCTAATTTTCTTGCTGGAGATGGTCAAATCAATCCACTTCAGTCGTTCATTTACATACCTTATTGCAATTATGCTGAGTTCGATTGCTTTCCTGATGTAAAACCTTACACCCCAATGTGCTCTTCCTACTTTGACTCTTGAAAGGTAGACCTTGTATTCTCGACTTCGTCCTCTTTCTCTCCCCTTATTCTAACGTCACTAACAGCTAAAACATCTAACCCCATCTTACTTGAAGCCTCCGCCAACTCTACCTTCTTCCCAGTGTAATCCCCATTGATAATAATAGCCCCCCCCCCCCAATCTCATTCCATATCGTTTGCCAAGTCGTATCGGAGGAGTCTCTGCTCTGGTCTGTCAATTAGAGGTGGGACTCCATCACCTCCAAAGGTTCTAGGCATTTTGCTCTGATTGTTGCCAGCATGATATTGAAGTACCTGGGAAGGAGGTTGCTAGCCTTACTTGCCCAGGGGCCCACTGGGTTTTACCCCTAACAATTGAGAGACTAACCTGTGGATTTAGTAGTCTTTGCCGTCTGAGCCCAAAGGTGGCCACAGAATAAATATATCCGAGATGCCCAAACTTATGCCAAAGTAACTGGTATCCTAAGTGTCAGGACCACTTACTTGGCCACTCATACGTTGCCCGTTGTTCATGAACTAGGACATGACTACAGGAACCCACACCATGAACCACTGAGAGAATCATAACTGCAAATTTTACTCTTCATTAAAAGGGACTGCTTTGATGAATACCGTGGCATTCTTTTTACAAATGATCTAGGGACAATACAGATTTTTCCATACAGATGCGTCACGACGTACTTTTCAGAGATCATTTTGCAACTATGTGCGGGACAGGGGACATTTATCACAAGTGGAAACCATTCTGACAGATGTAAGCAAAGCATTTCTGAATGTTTTGGAAAAATATTTAGTAATGTTCTGTCACAGATACGAATAAAATCAATTCGCAGATGCCCTGGTACTACTGTAACGTTAGAAACGCCTAACAAATTGTTAGATTCATATTTTTACGATTATATTGTGTGCGCGATTTAGGTACAGGTTCGTTCATTTTAAAAGTATTTTCTGTGTGTCTAGAACATGTTCTTTTGTGATAATGCAGGCCTGTATTTGCTGTAGATACTTCTGAGGACTATTAATGTTACTGAATCAACTGTAAAGAAAAAGGTAAAGACGATATTCTTACGACTCAACGTTAACACAGTGTGCCCAAAACAAAAATAAATAAATAAATAAATAAATAAATAAATAAATAAATAAAAATCCATGAATTAAGTTTTAGAGCGGAAAAGGCTATAAATGTGAGATGACGTGCTTAGTTTCCTTTGGCGAGCTGTGCTCTGTTTATTTTAGTGCCTTTCAACCCATACACCATCTAAGACATACAATCGTACACAAATAGGGGCTAATAATGAAAATCGTTACGTATCTTTGTTCTATTTTTATGCGTACGTTTTTAGGACCAGTTACAGTACTGAGAAACCAAGTTTACAGCTTCGAAAACCCTGTGCTTCCAAAGTTATAAGTCAAAAACTGCGATATGTTCGGACTTATTGTACATCTTGCCTTTTAACTAAAACTATCAATTTCACGATGTTGATTGAATTAAACTTCTATGATTATAGAAGTTACGGTGAAGGTAAAACTTTAAAGGTAAAAAACTTAATGACGTGACAGTGAACTAATAGATAAAATTTCTTTCGTCAAATATTATGTAAAGAAATAAGATTGACTACAGAAAGCATGGTGATGCTACTGTTGACAGTTGTGCTAAAGCACAATTGCTTAAGACATTTTTCCGAAATTCATTCAGTAGAGAGGACAGAGCAAACACAGCTTCCAGCATGCCAATTTAGAAGTAGTTACCTTCTGAATATTACAACAACTTAAATTACGTAAGAAAAGTGAATCTCCCGGTCGGGACTGTATATCGATTAGTTTCCTTTCAGAGTATGCTGATGCAATAGACCCATACCTATCATATACAACAGCTCGCTCAGCGAACGTTCTGTACCCAAAGACTGGAAAGTTGCACAGGTTACGCCAATATTCAAGAAAAGCAATAGGAGTACCAGCAAAACTACAGGCCTATATCATTGACGTCGGTTTGCAACAGGATTTTAGAACATATACTTTCCCCAAATAGTATGGATTACCTCGAAGAGAACGACCTATTATCCCATAGTGCGAGGGTGAAAGATCGGGGTTAGAGTTTTAAATAGGGAAAGATTAAGATTTTAAATCTCACAACCACCAACTGCGAACCAAATTCCTAAACATGCAAAAACACTGGAACTGTGATTGCTACTGTTTGACTCGTTTTCTAGGGGATGATATCACACGTTCGGAGCTTTCATTCCCTGCATATGATTAACAACAAAATTCATAATAAAGTTCATGTGAGAAAAGGGTATACTAACTACTATTTTTGAAAACACGTGAAGGTTCACTTTATGTTGTTTATTAAACCATATTAAAACCTTGTGGCTGATACGTCTGTACGTCGACACATTTATCAAATAAAGTTATAGCTCATGAGCCCCCACACAAAATGAATATTTGTCGCAAATTGTTTTCACACCATGTGCCTGTCTCAAACACCGTTCATGTTCATGCCATGCGACGACACGTGTTACATTAACAAAACACAGTCACTTTAATTCAATGCGATGCACACCTTGTTCCACCGGCTAAATATTCACAACACACAGTAGCACTCGATTCAACTTGGTGCAGTCTACGACGAGCAACCACACCTGGCGATTGCCACAGAAAAATCTATAGTCTCCACCTGGAGGCCCACATGCCGACTGGGCAGAGCGACGCCGCCCGGCCAGCTACCCCACTCGCTCCCGTCTCCTCTCTCGGGCCACGCGCGCGCGCGCGACCGCCAAAAGCCCAACTGCCGGTTTTTTTTCCCTACGTCATCAACTTCCCCATGTGAGCTGTTCTAACCGACTTGCCAACGTACAGAGCTCAGCCAATACATGTCTAAAACTTTACTTAAAATCAAAATAATTACACTACACATTAAACAAATGTCTTATGTTTTTATAGTGGTATAAACATCCTTCGTACTATTTATCATAATAGTGCAATTTCTTATATCACAGATAAGTGATTTAACTGAATATTTCAAGATAAAATACACAAGATTAATTGAAAATAAAATGAGAAATAGTTAATATATTATTTTTATAAACATTGCTATGCTAGTTGTGTAACTGTCTTGTATTCATTGGTAATTTATTACTTTTCATTGTCAATTAAACATATTACGTCAGATGTGACTATATCAGCTAATGTATTGTTTATTTGTCAACAGGCTATTTTGTAATGAGGGCCTTAAAAGTTCCTAACTGCATCGTATTACTTCAAATGCAAGTAGTATTAGAATATTTTATTTCACGCTGTGCACTGAACTGTGCCTGGCACTCGCCATTGTCCCTCTCTCCCCTCACCGGAAACGAACCTGGAAAATCCTAAGCTGGAACTTTTGTGTCCCAACTTCGTCGCCGCTTTTGTGTCCCAGCCTCGTCGTAGGTGTCGGTGGCCGAGTGGAATGAGACCGACACAGGAACAAAAATAGCACGCTGGTGCAGGTACGGAGGGGAGCAGCCAGAAACTATAAACACTAAGAGTAAATTAGAAAGAGATATATATTGCACAGAATGTAACAATACTTAACTTTTACATAGTACTGCAGAATGTTGATACATAGTTGTTAGAGGCCTGCCTAGTGCCTGTACGATAGCTTAGTCTTCACTGGTGCCTATCTGATTACGAAGGTCCTAACTGGTTGCTATCTCAGTCCCAAGTGACCGATGTCTTTCCGTGGTGGCCACGAGCGGGGTTGCAGCAGAGGGCGCTCGTGGCTGTCGTCGTAAGATCGCCGCGCCGTGCGTGCATGGCGGCGCGCGGCGAAAGTAGGTGGCGCGCACTTTGTACTTGTGCGACACCACACCCCTCCCCCCCAAACCGCCGCGCCGTCGTGGCGTATGGCTGAGGGCCACGGCGACGGCACTGGGAGGAGGGCCTAGGCGGGGGCGTTACTGGTGGGACGGGCGTCGTAGCTGAGGCTGGGATCGAGACGCCGTCCGCGCCCCGGTATACACCTTGCGATCCGCTGGAAAACCCGCGAAAACCAGCGGAAGGGCGCCCGCCACCGCCCAGAGGGAGCAGGTCATCTTCTGAGGTGCGTGGCCCAGGCGGCGGCGGCACGCACGGTCCCGGAGTCCCTCTCGGTGACGCTGTCATCTGCGGCCGATCTCCATCGGGACGATCTCGTGGTCCGGGGACGCTGGACCCGTTGACGAACGATGTGTTTGTGCTCCCTGGCGGTGAACTGGGTCTGGAATCAAGAAACCGGAGACAGGATCGCGCGGCCTATGCAGACGCAATTGGTTTGCGTGACGCCGCAGCTCCGACCCTGTGGAAGAACGTACAACATACATATTGCGACCGAGCACGCGCTGAATGATGCCCGGCATCCATAGTTTCTCCTTGTTTCCAGCAAACACCCTGTACAGCACCGGCGTAGCGCCATACGAACCGACTCGGTGCGTGGGAGGCTGCAGCAGGTGAAGGAGAGTGCGGTGACGGCGGCCGTGTAGCAGCTCGGCAGGAGACGGGCCGTCACGTGGCATGCACCGATACGTAGACAGGAAAATTTGAAGAGCTTGCTGCCTGGAGTGCTGACCTTTCATCTTCTCCATGTGAGACTTGAATGTTCGAACGAAACGTTCTGCTTCACCATTGGACTGAGGGTGAAAAGGTGCGGTGGTGATATGCTGAATGCCATTCACACGACAAAACTGTTGAAATTCCGCACTAACAAACTGAGGTCCATTGTCACTGACGATAGTTTCAGGCAAACCTTCGATGCAAAACACTGATGTTAAGGCACTGATTGTACTAGAAGCTGTCGTTGAGTTCATAGCAATCACGAAAGGAAATTTGCTGAAAGCGTCTACAACAATTAACCAGCGCGTATTCCAGAAAGGTCCGGCAAAGTCAATGTGTAATCGTTGCCATGGTCCCTTGGGGCGAGGCCAGTCTGAGAAACGTTGCGGAGGAGCCGCCTGATGCTCCGCACAAACTGAACACTGTGACGTCATACTCTCTATCTGAGCGTCCATACCAACCCAGGTACAATGACGTCTGGCCAATTGCTTTGTCCTAACAATACCCCAATGTCCTTGATGCAGGAGGCGTAACACTTCTCGTTGCAGAGAACGAGGAACAATCACTCTTGCTTGGTCGTTGTCGGTATGCAACAGTACACCCTGACTTAAAGATAATGCATGACGTTGTGCAAAATAACGTCGAACCAGAGGCCGATCAATGTCTTTGGCTCTGGCAGGCCACCCTGAGCGAACAAAACGTGCTACCATACTTAGGTCTGCATCCGCAGCCGTTTCCTGTGCAACCCGACGAGAGTTCAAAGGAAAGTCTGCGACAGCGGAAGCATCTCTGGAGTCTATCTGACAACATGCCATTTCTGAAGTATCAAACGACACATCCTGGCCAACCGGAAGTCGGGAAAGTGTGTCCGCGTTGGCGTGTTTAGCGGTAGGTCGGTACAAAATCTCATACTGATAATTAGACAATATCAAGGACCATCTCTGAAGCTGTTGTGCCGTACGTGGCGGAATCGGCTTTGTGGGTGAGAACAACGACGTGAGAGGCTTGTGGTCTGTCAACAAATAGAATTTTCTGCCATAGAGATAATGATGAAACTTTGTGACGCCGTAAATGATTGCTAAGGCCTCCTTTTCTATCTGACTGTAATTCTGTTGCGTCGGCGTCAGTAGCTTGGATGCAAAGGCAATAGGACGATCGTGACATCCAATACGATGCGACAGAACGGCACCCAGACCGTACGACGAGGCGTCAACTGCTAACACTACAGGCTTCTGTGGGTCAAAGGGAATCAAACATGCATCACTGAGTAGTGCAGACTTTAGTTTGTCAAAGGCAACCTGACAATCTTTAGACCATACAAAAGGAACATTCTTCCTACGTAAGTGATGCAGTGGAGCTGCAATCTGAGAGGCATTGGGAATAAATCTGAAATAATAGTTAAGCTTTCCCATTACTGCTTGTAATTCATGCACATTCTTAGGAGGAGGCAAGTCTTTGATTGCTCGAAGATGTGACTGTAAGGGATGGATTCCTTGGGCATTAATCACATGGCCTAGGTACTCTATTTCAGTCTGAAAAAACGAACACTTTGCTTTATTACAACGTAGACCTGCAGTCAAAACTTTGAAAAGACACTCCAGGTTTGCTAAATGTTCTTCAACTGTACGTCCGGATACCACAATATCATCTAAGTAGTTCGAGCAACTCAGTACAGAAACTGTCAGCTGTTCCAAAAAACGCTGAAAAATAGCGGGGGCGGAAGAACTGCCAAAGGGTAGGCGTTGAAATTGAAAAAGGCCCATGTGAGTATTAATGACGAAAAATTTTTTTGACTCGTCATCAAGCGGAATTTGTAAGTATGCCTCTGCTAAATCAATCTTAGAAAAGAAGCGAGACTGTCCTAATTTGTCCATAAGTTCGTCAGGTCTGGGCAGGGGGTAAGTGTCTACAATTGTTTGACTGTTGACAGTTGATTTGAAGTCCGCACAGAGACGAAGTTTTCCTGACGGCTTGGGTATAATTACTATAGGCGAGGCCCACTGACTCGCAGAAACAGGAGAAATCACCCCACTATCTTGCCAACGTTTAAGTTCTTCGGCAACTGTATCACACAAGGCGATAGGCACTGGTCTAGCTTTACGAAATTTTGGAACTGCAGATTCTTTTAAAGTTACATGTGCCACGAAGTCTTTTGCACAACCTAGTTCCGGCGAAAACAAGTCACTATATTTGTCACACAATGCATTGATTTTATCCTGAGGCGCTATTGACGAAATTTGAAGCACATCTCTTTGAATTGATAAACCAAACAAGTCAAAAGCATCTAGTCCAAAAATATTCTGTGTCGATTTGGCCTGAAGAACTACAAAAGCAACTGTTTTTGTTACACCTTGAAAAGATGCAGGCAGGCTACACGTTCCTAGCACGGGAATATTTTGACCTGTATAAGCTGTTAACACTTGCTGTGACGGCGACAATGTTGGCGAACCCAGAAGTTCATAAGTATCGTTATTTATTAATGTGACAGCGGAACCAGTATCAAGCTGAAATTGCACCGTCTTATTTTCTATGAAGAGAGTCACAAACAGTTTTTGCTTGCGGCGCTCAACAGGTGCGCGAATGTGGGCAACGTCTGCTACGGTTAGTTTACTGCGCTTGCGCGGGCCGCGTAGTGAAGTAAGCGGCGCAGACTCGGCACGCAGCGGATTAACAACACTGTCACTAGATGGCACTACCGCCGGATCGGCGTCCGCGCAATGCGAGGCTACTACAGAGTCACTAACTACTGCACTACTCTTTTGAGTAGCTACTTGATGTCTACTGTCACTAGCTACACAGTACTGGGCACTATTACAAGGAGCAGTTGCAGAAGGCACTATTTTCACTACAGGATTGCACTGTACATAATCATTTTGCTTGTCCCGAACCCTTTTCCGTTGCACTGTTTTACGCGCCCGTCGGCGCTTGCTACGTGGTGCACTATATAGTTTTGCCATAGGCGCAGAACTACTTTCTTGCAATTGAGATCCAAGGAAAGCACTGTTCAATTCCACAGCCCGTATAACATTTACAGAATGAACTGTTCTCGCACTTTGCGAAGCACCGTTTGTAACGGTACCGTTCTTTGAGTTTTTAATTTGCATACACACAGACTGTACATGTCCCGATTTGCCACATTGATAACAGGTTGCGTTGCGACTAGGGCAATGAGCACGCTTGTGGCGAGACACACACTGGGGGCAAGATTTACGTACATTTTTCTGAAATGAGCGTTGGCGCCCGTTATTCAAATCACTGTTTCTAACACGACGGGGCGACCTTTGTGTCGCACTTTTACACTGGCTACTGTTCACTGTCTGTTCAGCACGGCCTGTACTACTGTAAGAATCACTAGTGCTACACTGAGAACTACGGCTAGGAAAGCGTCCGTTGTGGCGCACTGAATTTACACTGTGGCTTTGCATTTCTACATCTGCTAAGTCAAAAGTATCATGCGCTTCTATAAGCTGCAGTACACTGTCTAATGAGGGGTCAGACTGTTTCAGAATTGCTGCTCTAATTCTGGGGTCCTGAATATTCTGCGTAATTGCATCCCTCAACATCACGTCACTATACGAAAGTCCACAAGAGCAAGTAAATTTACATTGGCGGGTTAAGCCCTTCAATTCCGTAATCCACTCTTGGTGTGATTGCTGCGGTAATTTTTTAAGTCTGAAAAATCGGTATCGTGCAGCGGCTACAAGAACTTTTCTCTCATAATGAGCATTCAGTGCATCTACAATTTGTTCAAAGGCTAGATCACGAGGAGATGCGAGAGGGAAAAGTTTTTGCAATAGTACGAAGGACGAAGGTCTGGGAGCCCACAATCGATAAGAAAAGGTTCTTCACTCTCTGACCTGTAATTTGATGAGCCGCGACGAGTTCTTGAAACTGTGCGAAATAGTCGCCCCATTCTTCCTCACCTTCGTTGTACTGGCGAAATGTAGGAAGCGGTGCAGCAGCAGGTGTGGGCTGCTGATGTGACTGCTGTTGTTGTTGGTGAGCAGTCTGTGCCGTCAACTGCGACACGGCCTGCAGTAGTTGAGTGATTTGCGCCGTCTGTAACTGAATAATTTCCATTAAGTTTGGGTTCGGGGTAGTGGCCATGCTGACCGATTAGGCGCCGCACATACAAGTAAATTATAACAAAACACAAATGTAATATGAAAGGAGGGTTCGCCCTGCAACAAAAAAGTCCACAAAACACGTAACAAAATATCTTCCCCCAAAATTCTTATAATAAGGGTGGGTGGGCGGGAGCAATTTTTGCGTGCTCCGACTGCTGCTGTCTGGCTGCTTCAAGCGGGCTAGTCCAAGATTCTATCACTCCTCGTCGCCACTTTTGTGTCCCAACTTCGTCGCCGCTTTTGTGTCCCAGCCTCGTCGTAGGTGTCGGTGGCCGAGTGGAATGAGACCGGCACAGGAACAAAAATAGCACGCTGGTGCAGGTACGGAGGGGAGCAGCCAGAAACTATAAACACTAGAGTAAATTAGAAAGAGATATATATTGCACAGGCTTTTGAAATATGGTGCTACAGAAGAATGCTGAAGATTAGGTGGGTGGATCGCGTAACTATTGAGGAGGTACTGAACAGAATTGGGGAGAAAAGAAATTTCTGGCATACCTTGACTAAAAGAAGGGATAGATTGGTGGGACACATTCTTAGACATCAAGGAATTGTGAATTTAGCATTAGAGGGAAGTGTGTGGGGTAAAAATCGCAGAGGAAGACCAAGATATGGATACAGTAAGCAGATTCAGGCAGATGTAGGTTGCCGTTCTTATGTAGAGATGAAGAGGCTTGCTCAGGATAGGGTATTGTGGAGAGCTGCATCAAACCAGTCTCCGGACTGAAGACCACAACAACAACAACATATATTGCACAGAATGTAACAATACTTAACTTTTACATAGTACTGCAGAATGTTGATACATAGTTGTTAGAGGCCTGCCTAGTGCCTGTACGATAGCAAAGTCTTCACTGGTGCCTATCTGATTACGAAGGTCCTAACTGGTTGCTATCTCAGTCCTAAGTGACCGATGTCTTTCCGTGGTGGCCACGAGCGGGGTTGCAGCAGAGGGCGCTCGTGGCTGTCGTCGTAAGATCGCCGCGCCGTGCGTGCATGGCGGCGCGCGGCGAAAGTAGGTGGCGCGCACTTTGTACTTGTGCGACACCACAGTAACAAGCCACCAACGTCGGCCTGCTCGCTGGCCTCCCGTCAGCTATAAGCACACAGCAAATCTCAACGTGGAGAATTTCTACCTACGGCCTAACTATAAATGTTATCCCCCAACTGCGTACATATATTGCTACCATAATTAATAAGATTAAAATTGTGTTACATTTGGTGCATTGGCATTGTCAATGTTTGCAGTGAACTTCATACTGTTTAATTATCAAATGTTATTAATTTCCAATATTTCTTTTGGGCGGTAATCTCACAATAGTCAACACGGATTCAGAAAGTATTGTTCCTGTGAAAAATAGCTAGCTCTTTACTCACATGGTGTGATGACTGCTATCGACAAGGGATGTCAAGAAGACAAGGCTTTTGACCCTGTGCCTCACAAGCTGCTTCTAATCAAATTGCGTGCTTATGGAATATCGCCACAGTTGTGCCACTGGATTTGTGATTTCCTGTCAAAGGACAGAGTACGTTGTAATTGACGGTAAGACATCGAGTAAAATATATCTAACATAGATATCTGATGTGCCATAGTGAAGTGTTATAGGGCCGATACCTTGCCTTATTTTTATGAACGATTTAGGAGACAATCTGAGTAGCTCTCTTAGACTGTTCGCGGATGATGCTATCATTTATCGGTTAGTAAAGTTTCCATAAGATTAAAAGCAACTGCAAAATGATTTAGATATCTGCATGGTGCAAAAATTGGAAAGTGACCCCTAATAGTGATACGTGTGAAGTCAGCTATATCATCACTAAAAGAAATCCGTTAAATTTCATTTATACGATGTATCACTCAAATCTACAGGCTGTCATTTCTAATAAATACCTAGGAGTAACAATTACGAAAAACTTAAATTGGAAAGAAAACACTCAAAATATCGTAGGGAAGGCGAACCAAAGACTACGCTCCATTGGCAGAACACTTCGAAGATGCAACAGTTCTACCAAACAAACTGGTTACACTACACATGAGCGTTCTATTTTGAAGTATTGCTGGGCATTGTGGGATCCACACCAGGCGGGACTCACGGAAGAGTTAGAGAAAATTCAGAGAAGGGCATCTCGTTTTTTGTTATAGCGATATAGGGGAGAGTGTGTCACGGAAATGGTGCACAAGTTGGGATGGAAATCATTAAAAGAAAGGCATTATTTGTTGCGGCGAGATCTATTTGCGAAATTTCTTTCGCCAACTTTCTCTTCTGAATGCGAACATATATTGTTAGCACCCACCTACAAAAGGAGACATGACTATCATAATAAAATAAGATAAATCAGATCTAAAACGGAAAGATTTAGGTGTTTCTTTTTTCCGCGAGCTATTAGAGAATGGAACTGTAGAGAAATATCATAAAAAGTCGTTCGATGAACCCTCTGCCATGCAATTCATTGTGACTTGCATAGTATCCATGTAGATTTAGACGTATCGTTACGCATATAAACATTTTAGTACTGATATTAGTGGTTTAATCTGTTTAAAATTAAAGGTTTAAACGGCCTACTTTAAAAAAAATAGTAGCCTGCAGAGATCAGCTCAAGGTATAGTTCAATTTCGCTACTGTTTTGAAAGTATCGGTGAAGTTGTTTAATGATGTAAGCTCGAATGCTGTAAAATTTTACTTGAGGCAGCGTCTTTCAAACTGCATATAGGTTGGTGATAAAACTTGGAAGATTTGAGTTGTATTGACGGCCAGGGAATTAAAATATCTTAGGCAGCTAGTGCAAAGTAAGGTCAAGTACCTCAAACTTGGTCAACAGGTGATTCGGATATTATTAGGAATCAAGTGTGATTTTATTACTTACGTAATCAGAGCTATACTGATATAAACGTCATACTGTAATTATCCACACAACTTGTGTTCAAATATAAAGAGGTTGTTTATCCTGTTAGGTGGTATTTGTTGTTGTACCGAGCCTATGAGAAAGTTTTCTGATACCAGAGTATTCAGATGAGTATAATTCTTCACACAAAGACCATTTTGTACGTAACCGTACGACCATTTTTAGAGTGATAGGTGAGTCAGGGGCTAACATAGCCAAATACTCATATTACAAGTGGGTGATTTTATCAAAGTCCAGCATTTTTGCTATAACACCTCAGCGCTTAAAATATAACATCTTATAGTCACTTCAGAAAGGGCCGTTATGAGAGAAATGAATAACTATGACCAATAGTGAATTTGACGTAGTCGTCGATTATCTGAGCTGGCACCTGGAGTGCAAGCAAAACGAGGATCTCCGTTGTTTTGGCCGTTATGATAGGATCTGTTTGCTATTCTTGTAACATTCTTGAGAATATAAAATTACTTAAGTGTGATTGCTTAGATGGCTTGATAATAATTATCATTCAAAGGTAACTAATAGAGTCGCATACGTGATTTTTATAACCTCTTTATCTCCATATACTTCAATTTTTTTTAATGTACCTAAAGGACCAGTGCGAATACTTTACACCGTTAGTGGAATGACAAAAAAGTTGAGAAAAAAATGGAAGTTTTGTGTTCACGCATAACTTTCTTCAGAATCAATCAATGCAAGTCCAGAATGAAACTTCACTCTGCAGCGGAGTGTGCGCTGATATGAAACTTCCTGGCAGATTAACATTGTGTGCCGGAACCGGGACTCGAACCTGGGACCATTGCCTTTCGCGGGCTAGCGCACTACCGGCTGTGCCACCCCGACACGACTCACGATGCCGCCTCACAACTTTACTTCCGCCAGTACCTCGCCTACTACTTTCCAAACTGCACAGAAGCTCTCCTGCGAACCATGCAAGACTAGCACTCCTGGAAGAAAGGATATGGTGGAGACATGGCTTAGCCACAGCCTAAGGGATGTTTCCAGAATGAAACTTCACTCTGCAGCGGAAGTGAAGTTTCATTCTGGAAACATCCCTTAGGCTGTGGCTAAGTCATGTCTCCACCATATCCTTTCTTCCAGGAGTGCTAGTCTTCCGTGTTTGCAGGAGAGCTTCTGTGAAGTTTGGAAAGTAGGAGGCGAGGTACTGGCGGAAGTACAGTTGTGAGGCGGCATCGTGAGTCGTGTCGGGGTGGCACAGCCGGTAGTGCGCTAGCCCGCGAAAGGCAATGGTCCCAGGTTCGAGTCCCAGTTCCGACACACAATTTTAATCTGCCAGGAAGTTTCAATCAATGCAAGTGTTGAAAACCAGAAATGAAAGAGCTTGATCCGCTGAATGTTGTTAGGTAAAAAAGAACTTCCTACCTTAATCCAGAACCGACGATATCGTAAAACACACCGTTTAAATTTTCAATGCAAGGACAGAAGGATACCGCGTTTGAATAAAGGATGGAGAGACTTAATTCTGATACTTTATGAGAAATCTGCGAATGAATACTTTTCGTTTAAAGCAAAAACGAAGGAAATCGGTAGGATAGTACGGCCTCTCCGACTGACCTTAGTTTACAGCAAGGACATCTCCATAAGAAATATACATGAGGAGATCGCGTTTGAGTACAGAAAAAGGCGACATTTATGTAAATTCTGATACTTTATGACATCTGTGGATGAATTCCTTTATTTTGAAACAAAAATGAAGGAAATCAGGCGGGTAGTTTGGTCTGGACTACTGACTTTAGTTTTCGTAGTATATATATGGCGTCCCAGCTATCTTGTCCACCCAAAATATCTCTGGAACAATAACAGCTATTGGAAAACTAGTTTCACCGGTATCAACTTTGTGACTAACGTTGCGGTACACAGATATGTTACAGAACCGCATCACTCCTAGCCTATGGGATAAATACCCGCTGGAGTGTACGACTTTAATGCAGGATGGCAGCAGACCGTATTATTCGTTTCGGACCTCTTGGTAAATATGGAAGTGCGATTACGCATGTCAATCATATCGCGCAGCATGGGGTTCACGCCTGAACCTCAGGACGTGCGCTAGCAGCGCATTTCGGGTTTTTCAAGCGTCAACGTCTCGTCGCAATATCTCGGGATTTAATTGGAATATTGGGATGCAATCGACGCCATTGTTTATGTGATTTGTCATGCTATGGATTGCTGAAGAAAAAATATAGAGTATTTAAAAAAAGTGTGTTAAAAACACATTTGCTTTCGTTTTAGAATGTTTCCAAATATGTACATTCGTGGGCCCCAGCCGTACATTGATACCGGTGAAAGTCGTTTTCCAATAGCTGTTATTGTTCCAGAGATATTTTGGGTGGACAAGATAGCTGGGACACCCTGTATGTATATGATTCATTTTATTTCGACTAAACGCTGGCCTCCATCTTGGCGCGGAACATAGACAATTGCTGGAGATGCTATTTGTGCTAACGCAGATTCCCTTTACGGAATATAAATGATTTCTTTAATCTTATTTCACATGTCCCTCAGAGTTGCAGATTTGTTCAACTTTGTCGGGAGTTGTGATATTGAGCTAGTTGTGGTTAATGTTACATGAATCGTCAATCTGCACTCCACCAGATTTCATTTCTTTCGTGATCGCCACATGATTGCATTGCATTAAACATTTTTACTAAAATTATATCTGTGACGCTTCTCGCTTGCGTATCCATTCTCCATCCAACCTGTTCCTATGACTTTCTTGTTTTGCGATTATCAGTTTTTTCAACCGGCCTGGAGTGAGAACGGTAGCGCTCCTCGGCTTTCTTTTCTGCACTCTTGTACTGATCGGACGGCGCTTCATATTCTCTACTAGTAACATGTAAGTGTATCATTTATTCATTCTTATTGTAATAAACTCCAAGTTTGGTCTCAAACATTCTTTAATTCTAGGTGACCTTCCCCTAGTCCGAATAATGTTTTATTAATTGTTTTCAGCGATCTGCGTTCAATCGTAAAGAGATTCTTGGTCATTATTACTAGACCACGGACTTTTAGGTTCTAAAAATCTTAAATTAGGTATCAAAAAAAGGTTCTATCACAAAAATAAGTTATAAAAATACGAAATTAGGTGACCAAAATCTGAAATCTTATTGTCTACGAAGATAAACGGATTGACAAAAATCCAGATTATTTTATTGTCCATGTCCATAATTGCAGTCAGAGTAAATAATACTTCCTCCAGATTTTCCGTTAAGAAACTGCATCTCTTGTCCGTTAATAGCATCTTATATGCAGAGACTGAGCGTTCCGCGTCAGCGGATGACATCAGACAATAGGCCTATTTAAATAACGGTGCATTATGAGAGTAATGTTGGTAACCACCCACATAGGGGCAACAAAAGAGAATCGTTTTGATATGAAGACATACGGAAATTAAGAAAAGAATATAGTTTTCACTCGAATTTGCTACAAGAGAGCTTAAGAATAGTGTGTGAAATTTCCTATGATAATAAAAAAAATTGCTACTTCCATGTAGTGACTGGTTCCTAATGTACCAGTCACTACATTGACGTAACAGTTTTAATTAGAGAAACTTTTGCGTAAGAAAGATGCTAAATGAAAAATCTGTTGAACCCATATAGTTTTTGGTTTTAGATGTAAATTCAAGAAAGGTACAACGTTAACTACTTACTACATGGGTGTAACAGTTATTAGAGAACATTTTCCATAAAATCGATGTGATATTAAAAATCTTGCGGCCTTTTCTTTAGCGACCGTAGCTGACGTGTAGAGGGAACACTGATGAATACTTTCAAACGTACAGTAGTATTTTACCCAGTTACAAAGTCCTCCGTACTACGTTATTAGGCTTATGACATTTACCTTGGGTGAGTGATTATTTTTATTCCGTAATTCAGTGCAATTTGCAGCGGTAGTTCAAGATAAGTATTCAAATACTGCTTAGTGCGTGCATCCCGCTAGGAATACTACGGATATTTCGAAAACATAGCTCACATGTTTAAAGACGGCATACTAATATGTAAGAAATAGGGTTGTGGTTGTGAAGGAAGGTTGGTGAATTCCCATATTTCTGTAAACTGCAACGAACAATTATAATTTTTAAAATTATTATAATAATTTCTACCACTTCCGTCAATGGCAAAAATAATGTTTTTAATTCAACTTACAGTTAAATTAGTAGCAAGAGTAAACGAATTAATTTGGGAATGATCTCATGTCATGAGCTGCCCCCGTTGTGGTTTTGAGAAAGACATAATATGGTGCCGAAAAGTGAAATTATAAATGGCTGGATATCTTCATCTGTGTGGTACATGAGTGCAATTTTGAATCAACTTCAAAATAAGTACTTCTGCTCTTCTTTAACCCTTGTATATCGCTCGGGAAGCTGATGAGATATTTAAAAGGCTTATGCTGTATAATTGTGAATGCTCAATAGGACGTAAATTCGGCGACAAGTGGAAGAAAGAACAACTAATCTTTTCGAGGAAATTATACGAATCCTTAAGATTATCCATGAATTTCATGTAAATTAAATTGATTTTATTTACGGCAATAAAACGTAAATGTACCACATGGAAGTCCGGTCATGCCAGTTTAAGTGCACAAAGCAGTTCCGTGTCCAGAATGTAGCCACACGAGAGATCCAAGATAATAGCTAAGCGACGTTCCAAGGTATACCAGTCACACTCCAGGGCGAGAGTCAAGCGAGGCTAAGTTTATCGAAGACTTGCGGTGGGGAGAGCCGTAGATACATCCCTTATTCAAGCCTGTGGCCGACTTGCTCTAGAGGGGCTGTGACTTGCTTAAATGTGGCCGTGCAAGCTCTGTGAGGCCGTGCGGAGGACACATGGCCGAGACTGATTTTCATTTAGCTGTTGTGCTCCGAAATCGACTGAGTTTGAGACAGTTGGTGAGCCTAAGCTGTCAGTGTTTACGTTACGCATCTCTGGCCCAGTCGTAGTTTCCTACCACTGCGTTGAGCGCCTGCTACTGCTGCTACCGAGTAGCCGCAGTGTTATGTGGGTTGCATACTTTGCTTTCTGTAGGCGCGGCTACAATAAGCAGTGACGATAATTTTATAATTTTGAATTTTTTTAAAAATATATATTGATGACTTTTTAAAAGGTTAAGGAATCAAACTCATCGATATATCTAAACATAGATTTGTTCCTGACTCGATATTATTAATATCTTGACATATAAAACTGAATGCCTACAAAGGTTCCTAGTAAAGCATACGACACACAGTTTAGGGGATATGACGTCATAAACAATTGGATTGACCGCGCGAAAATACCTAGATTTGAGCATCCACAATTTTAGAATGAGAGCAGTTACAGCTAGCAACAAAATTTACGTACGATTTCAAAGCTTTAATGAAGTTGTTCTTGCTACACCTTCCACAAAATGATGGAAGGAAAGACATTTTGAGTGCGACAAGCATTTCAGGAGATATGCCGTAAACATGTAGATGCGTGAATTGCTGTAGCATTGTGCATGACATTTTCTTTTATTTCTTCTTTACTACTAAAGTTATTCACAACTAATTTCGAAAAGCTGTCAGAATAGAAGTGTTTAAAACAACGATTTCCAGTACAATTATGTATCAAAAGTTGAAAGCAATCGGTCAGTAGCCGTCTGATCGTAGGAACATCTACATTTTCTGTTAGTGAGATCTTAATATCAAATATCTGGAGCTGATCCAGTGGACCTGCGGAAATAGCCGCGCGATCTAAGGCATCATGTTGAGGACTGGGGGGCTGCTCCCGCCTGAGGTGTGTGTGTGTGTGTGTGTGTGTGTGTGTGTGTGTGTGTGTGTGTGTTTTCCTTAGTTTAAGTTAGTTTAAGCAGTTTGTAAGTATAGGGACTGATGACCATTGCAGTTTTTGCGTCCTATTTTGTAGTATTGCTGCGCATAGTGAGTTCCACGAAGGGTGGGACTGACGGGCGATTTAGAGAAAGTTGAGAGAAGGCCAGCTAGTTTTGTGTTATCGCGATACAGGAGAGAGAGCGTCACGGATATGATGCACGATTTGGAGTGGAAATATTTAAAAGAAAAGCATTACAAAAACGACACCGAATTGGTTTCGACGAAACATCTGCCACTGCAGAAACCAAAGTATTTTGGAATAGTGTTATAAAAGAAGGCGTTGAAATTAAAATATCGGAGAACACCATTAATAAGGACTTGGGCTTGCAGCTCCAAACAGATCCCTAGACTTACAAACTGCTTTAACAGGAACTGAAAAAGTAAAATGTTCCAACGATCAGACGGATTCAGACCTATTGCTTTCAACTTTTGATACAAAACTGGACTGGAAATTATGTTTTGAACACTTATATTCTGATATCTTTTCGAAATGAATTGTGAATAACTTTAGCAGTATAAAAGAAATAAAAGATAGTGTCATGCACAATGCTACAACAGTTCACGCATCTACATGGTATACGGCATATCTCCTGAAATACGTGTCGCACAGTTATAAAGTTTGCTGACATGTTTAGTGAGATGTCAATACTGTACGCAAAAATGTTTTTGTCATCATTTTGTGGAGGGAGTAATAACTTCATTAAAAGTTTGAAATCGTGGGTAAATATTGTTGCTAGCGTAACTGCTCTCGTTCTAAAATTGTGGATACACAAATCTAGGTATTTTCGCGCGGTAAATTCAATTGTTTATGACGTCATATCCGCTAAACTGTGTGTCTTATGGTTTTCTTTTTGGGGTAGGAACCTTTCTAGGCATTCAGTTTTATATGCCGAGATATCAATAATATCGAGTCAGAAAAAATCAATTTTTCGATGTATCGATGAGTTTAAGATCCCTTAACATTTTAAAATATTATATAAACATTTCAAAATTGTAAAATTATCGTCGTCACTGCTTATTGTAGGCGCGCCTACAGAAAGCGAAGCATGCAACCCACGTCACACTGGAGCTCACTCGGTAGCAGCAGTAGCAGGCGCTCAACGCAGTGGTAGGATACGGCGACTGGGCCAGAGATGCGTAACGTAAGCAGTGTCAGCTTAGTCTCACCAATTGTCTCAAACTCATTCGACTTCGGAGGGCAACACCTAAATGGAAATGAGAGTCGGCCATGTGTCCTCGGCGCTTTCCTATCGGCCGACAAAACTACCAGGGCCGCATACAAGTAAGTCACAGCTCCTCCAGAGCAAGTTCGGCGCAGGCTTGGGTAAGGGATGTATCTACAGCACTCGGTACTTCGATAGACTTGGGCCTCGCTTGGGTCTCTTGTGGCTGGTATACCTTGGAACTTTGCTTAGCTACTCTCTTGGATCTCATTCTGAACATTGTACTGCTTTGTGATAATCTGGCACGAGTGGACTTTCATTTTGTACTTGTACGTTTTATCACTATAAATAAAATCATTGTAAAACTTCCTGACAGATTAAAATTGTGTGCCGGAACCGGGACTCGAACCTGGGACCTTTGCCTTTCGCCGGCAAGCGCACAACCGACTATGCTATCCCGACACGACTCACGATGCCGCCTCACATCTTTACTTCCGCCAGTTCCTCGCCTCCTACTTTCCCATCTTCACAGTCGGTAGTGCGCTTGTCCGCGAAAGGCAAAGGTCCCAGGTTCGAGTCCCGGTTCCGGCACACAATTTTAATCTGCCAGGAAGTTTCATATCAGCGCACACTCCGCTGCAGAGAGAAAGTTTCATTCTAAAATCATTATAATTTATCTGTATTTGCATTCACAACACTGGTTGCGTAGAAGTAATGTGAAAAAACACAAAGCTTTGCTTTCCGCGAAACTTTCGTAATGTGTAACAGATTTTTAATTTTTCATCATTATTTTACGCAAAACTTTCTCTAATTAAAACAAACGGTTGCGCCAGTGTAGGGACTAGTACATTTGGAAACCAGTCAGTACATAGGACTAACAGTTTCTTTTTTTATTATTATTGTAGGAAATTTATCACATACAGTGACAACTTTTCGATATACTGTTCCTACGCTCTCCTCCTGCAGCAAATTCCACTGAAAACTATATTCCTTTCTTTATTTCCGTAATTTCGAAACGATCCTCTTTTGTCGCTCTTATCTGTGTGATTACCAGCGTTGCTATCTGGATGGAGTGAAGTAGGCGGGTGGTATCGGGATCTTCTGCATTGTTTAAAACAGTACTTTCGTCGCCACACACTCAAAAGAAGAAAAAAGAAAAAAAATTAAAACAGTAACGTTTTATACAACCGTTTGCAATTCAGAAAGGGTGACTGATGAATCATACATGTTAACACTCACGTAGGAGTAGCAAAGATGAAGGTAGTCTGGCCCCGCACATCCTGAACTAGTAACGTCTGGTAATATCTCATTAAGCTGATGCAGCTAACTAATACCCCAGGTAAAATTATAGCTACAGCAGCGACGGCGTTTTGTGCTACTCTCGGCAACAGAATGTCCACTATAAGAGGATAATTAATTTAGTGACCGGACAAGTGTGAATACAACAATCTACATTTACTTATTGCATGGTCAAAACGAAAGATTATTTACATTCTGCGTTTTCCAAAGAGCATTCAACAGTCGTTGACAAAATATTGCCCTGTAGAATACACAAATCTGATTTATTCATGCTTTCAACGAAGGAACGACATTCACTTGACTTTTTCGAGATAAATTTGTTATACCTCCAAAGTATCTCATCTGCAAAACCACATTACGAAACTTCACACACAGCTCAGCCATTAAAAAACTAAGGAATTCAAAGCACTTAACTCGAATAAAAAACATTTGCTCACTATCGGCTGGTCAATAATCTAATTTCATCTGTGGTGGATTGAAAGATTTAAATATTTATTACTTGTATAGAAGGTAAATCCCAATTGAGTCTGACATTTTATGTATATGTATATCACAAATGGGCAATTCTATTTACAACAATGTAACGAAGAAATATATTGGGAGATTCAAGAGAAGGAGGTGAATTGCAGTTTACACGTTGGCAGCTGCAGTTCGACGTAGTTGTTGCCAGCGATCCAATGAATGACGCAGGGTGAAGACAGCCGAACACGAAAGACTCATTTCCTACATCTGAAATCTGTCCTTGGTGGTCAACACTTCACCGATGAAGACGAGCTGAAAGAACATGTTACCACATCGTTGAATACACAGGCATACAGAAACTTGTGCCACGCTATGACAAGTGCCTACAAAATATCGGAAGCTACGTAGAAAAGTACAATTGTAGATTTTTGTACAATAAATATTTTTTCTATATCTGTACACGTTTGTTTTGTGTAACTAAACGGAACTTGCTTTGTGGACCTACCTCGTATATACGTCCATCTCTTTTTCAATCTCGCTGTCTCGTCTCTCTATTGCTCTCATTGTTACTGTCTCGATCCATTTATGTTGTCTGCTGTCACTACCTCTCTCCCACAGTGACTACTGTCTCTTTATCTCCTACCTCGACCGCCTGTTTTTGTTTTGCACCGCCACTCCGCTGATTCCAAACTCTTCCGTCAGTGTTATTTAAACATGAACATATTTTGTGCTTCAACAGCAGTACTTTTCAGCTTGTTCCCTTTTCCTTGGAACAGCAGGGTCTGCTGCTCATATAAAACATTCTGCCTGTCATTAACTATGTGACAATTTCTTTCTATGCCTCGAGGCATTTGTATACAGGGTACGACAAATAACAAAAAGACATTCAGTAGCTTATCGAGAGGAAAAAATGAGACCGATGTATAAATAAAATTTTTCACAATTATGTTCTTGAAATGGAATAATAAGTATTTCGCATTTGGTGACGCCACAAGAGTTAGTCCATCGCAAATGGAACCAATCTCTCTATAATGCAATGAGACATTATTGGGCTCTCAGTTTTAAATAAAATTTCGATGTTCCTTTTGAATATGATATGCTGCTATGTATAAACTAAAATCAAATATGTAAAATATACGCATTGTGTTTTTACCCCTGCAAACTCGTTAAAACATGTTGCAAAGCTTTACTTAATGCTGCACAGTAAATGTGACGAATAACATAAATAAAACTTTCTCCGAGGTAAGATATCGAACTATAAGTAGTGCAAAAAAAAAAAAAAAAAAAGAAAAATTAATAAATAAATAAAAAATAAAAAAATCGGAGACTGGATTTCTTAAACCGGATAATTATTGTCATAGTAGACGGAACGTTGTCTCTTAACACAATTTACACTTTTGTGATCCCAGCATCATCATTTCCGTGTGTATCTCGATAAGGATTTTCGAAAAGGACAACATGTCGTTTCTCGATAAACAACTATTCTAAAGAATTGTCGTTCAAGTAACTCAGGATTTCCTGATGGCAAATGAAATTCAAAGTATTAAAGTGCATTTATCAGAAACATGCATTTGAAGATAGGATTACCTTAAAAACGTCATATTACCCTTCGTTATGCGAAACCTTCAGGTCTGTGGCAGTATCTCTTTTTTCCTCGATGTGTAATGCCATTTTTAATTATTTCTTGAGCCATGTAAGCTTATAATAATATATGCCGAGGGGAAACTGAAGGAGGGGGGAATAGCAATGTTAAAATGCTTTAATGGAGGCATTACAAATTATTTTTTTTTCCAGTTATGGTCGGATTATGTGAATACTCGTGGCATGCAGGGGAAGTAACGACGTTCACTTTGTATGCAGAAGAAAAATTATCATTGATATACGTGTAACATGGAGAGTTGCGTTGATGTGTTATGGGCATACCCATAATTAAAAATGCGAATTTTTCAGTACAATTGCGCAATATTTAAACAGTCGCGATCTACGAGTATATCCGTCAAAAATGCAAAATATCACTGGCACAATGTACGACGCACTATATGGGTAATTTATAGGACTTGATTCCACCCGTTGGCTTGGCATACTTTGTAATGTGGAAGGATGCTTGCAAGCAATACTACGGGGTGGTTGGAAATTCCCGTTACAATCTCCTAGGACTTTTAGAAGGTAGTGAGAATATAACATTCTGAATAGGAGCCCATGTCCAGAAATGTATCGTTACCGTTCCACGACGGTTTCAAGTCGGTTATTTTATCCACTCATACTTGAGAAATGTAATTAGGTGTGACCCAGTGCAATTGTTGCAATCAATTTGAAAAGAATACTGAATCGTTTCCTTATTATTACGTATTATGAGTACAATTTACGCCTTATGGTTTACGTTAGTCGACAACAAGAAGAACCCAGCTTCTACGGCACCAGCCGCAACGTACTGATGAATTACAACAGCGGCTAGATGTGGCGACCACCAACGGCGTTACACACACTGTACCTCGGCAGCATGTTCTGGCACACACTCTCCATCCCACCTGCAGTCTGTTCAATGTCTTGTGCAGACGTTTCTCTGTCCCTAAGCAGGCGTTGACGACTTACCCACCTGAAGTGAAACTGAAGTAGGACGGATACGATATGTTTCCGGACTTGGGGTTCCTATTCAAAACGTTATGTACTCACTACCCTCTACAAGACCTATAAGTTTGTAACGGGAATTTCCGACCACCCTGTATATCGACTGTCACTGAGTCACATACCTAAAATGAGACCATTGAAACTGTAATCTTACGTTCGTGCCTAACGACATCCTTTAAAATCGTGATATATTCGGATAATTTGGAAGAAGCGTTACAAGCGAGCGTCACAGTTGCTTGTTCACTCGCAACATTTTAAGCTGCCGAAAGACAATCTTTAAAATGATATATTCTTAAAAGATAAGTACGTGTGTCAATCAGAACAGACATACGGTCTAATATCAGATATTCGCAGGAAACGGGAAAGTACTTTTTTTTTCTTTTTATATTCTCGTAATATTCAAAATCGATATGTCGCCCCTACTACGATTATATGTTTGCCAAGCATTCTTCCAAATTAACGCATATTTCTCCGACGCGATTCCACCCGACTTCATTGACCCATGACGTCGTCAACATGGCGGAAGACCATAAGTAAATAAATAATGCTCTATGGTTTACAGGTTCTTGAGGTGTCCTTGTCCACCCAGTAAAAGTAGCTGCCCTCGTAAACCGAACAGCTCGCCATCACACCGCCCACTACACAAAACGCCGATGCAGTGGTCAAAGCCAACAGGTGGAATCGCGTCCTATAGATGACCCTAACATGTGAGACATTTCCTACTCCCCAAGATACGAATTTTTAATAATTACGTGCTATCGAGCATGAACGGATATCTCGTGAATCAGACGCGATATTAAAAATATTGAACAGAACGAGAGGCATTGAATTATCTCTGCAAATTGAGTCATCAAATGCAATATCATTTTCCTCTAATTTCATACGCAGTTATGTATGACAAAATGAAACATTCGAAAAGTCTACGCAGTGTGTTTTTGCCTCTGCAAAGACTAAAATATTTGTAAATTACTGATGGAGGGTAAGGAAGAAGGGCAAGGAAGAAGAATTGGGAAGGAAAGGATAGACACTGGCTGGGTTAGGGCATTCAAATGAAACAATGGCGCAAGTGAAAATGTGACCTGGGGCGGGAAAGGAACCCGGGCCTCCCCCTTCGGCCAGCGTTAGCCTTAACCACTTGGCTGCCCGTGCTCGCTTCCCATCCGTCTCTGTAGCCCGCACCACTATCGTCCATGCCCTGTTACAACTCGCCGTTAGGGATACCCGTGCGAGGTCGAACGTATGACCGCATCTGCGGCGATGTAAATAAAGCAAACGCCGTCTTCGCGTGTAAATATTTATTATTATTTTGGTGTGGAGTCTGGTCATATCCGCCATATCCGAAAGGACAGACGCCATACCAGCATAATAATCTTTAAAATATGTTGTAATACTTGACTAAAGAAGATGCTGCACATCAACTGTGATGGACAATGAAAATAAAATCAACCTTTTGAGAAAATATCAGATGTTCTAAAACCAAATTTATACGCTGAGTAGATTTTTATCGGATGGTAACTTTCAGAGCGGCAACGTCTTTCAACACAATTTGCACTTTTGCCAGCGAAACTTCAAAATAATTTGTATCCTGAGAATAGCAAACAAAATTTTCAAGAACAGAAAACCCGTTTCTAGATAAACGTCTGCGGGATGTATTGTAAATACTTGAGCAATTATCCATAGTTACTCAGATATTTGTGACTCTGTGCAGAAACTGCTAAAATCGGGTAACGGATAAGGCTATCTTAGAAATAAAAAAAAAAAAAAATGAGTATCTTAGAAACATATGCTAAAATTTTCGACGATTTGTAATAGAAATCGGAGGGTCCATTACACAATTCGTGATTTTTGTGGCCAAAACTCATGGTTTTTCGGGATTTTCTCAGGAACTGCTGATGAATAAATGATTTTGTAAGACCGCCATAGACCACACGTAATATGAAAAAAAAAAAACCAACTGGTTTGCTCAATTTGAATGGGCTCCAGGAAGAAATATTTTAATTTTTGGCGCTGTACTGTAGGACAGCTACAGTCTTGCCATTCTTCTAATATGTATACAAATGATCACTAGATCAATTGATGTCCAGATCAGTTTACCACTAAACTCTGATCAATAGAAGCCGAGATATGACACCCTAAGGAATTGCGAATTCGCACGCGCCGTTTACTAAAATGATATCGCGCACTGACGTCCGCAATATGATTACATTTTTCGTTTCCAAAAATGTCATTATGATGTGAATTACAAAAAATGTCAATTCAAATGGAGTTCGTACACAATTGTTTAACTAGGTACAGTTGAACAAAGTTACACAAGATGATGTGTGCGTCTTTTCGGATGTGTGCCGCACTACTGCGGGGGCGGACTAGTGCGACTATAGCTCTTCAGCATGCTCTATATATGATACACATTTCTTTCTATCAGGCAACAATCGCTGTGTGATGATCACCTAGACACATAGTTCAGGGGTATGGTGCTTTAAAGAATGTGATCAGCAAAAACCTGCCGCACAGGAGTCGCATGAATAACTTCATTCGGATCAATTAAAGCCCGCGATACGGCTGAAGTCTCGCTCAGCGACATGAGAAGCGTCTTTGTGCGTCCGTAGCAGCGTTAGGTTGGCAATGTATGATCTGTACGAAACAGTACTGAAGTGCGTTTTAACCTTCATTTTACGAGGCCAATTACTTTGACTGGACAGGAGTACATCGAAAAATAATATTTTTACGAAAAGTCATGATTTTCAATGTTGTGGTTAGGCAGGAACCTAAGAGTACAGCTTCAATTGATGTGAGCGAATGTTATGATTTGTATGAACATGTCGTGATTGTAACGGATGTGGTTAGGCAGGAATCTAAGAGTACAAATTAAATTGTTGCTTTAGTTCTACCAAATTATGACATTTAAAAAAGCATTTTAGACATAGTTGTTACGTAAATTGAACAGAAAGACATTGCATGTGGAGAAGCGTAGTATTATAGTGTGCAATGTTCAACATTCCAATCCTGTGATTCGAAAATAAAATCAGAGAAACGCGATATTAACACATTCATTTTCACATCTTGTAAGGATTGTGTGCCGCCATTCATCGCAGTATCCACAGCGACTGTTGCCAACACTAACGCACTACGTCACATAAGTACATTAGGCCATGCCGCCGGTCGAGACTTTTACCCCGCGATACTATCCGTCATATCTTAGTTTGTTTACAAGCATAACGTTGATTATAGATTACGATTTTGTGTTTAAAAAGTGATCTGTAGCTTCTCGCTGATGGTTAGGTATAGGACAAGGCCGGGGGACCGAAGGCGCGAATTTTTGGTAGAGACCTGTGAACGATGGATAATCTGATTATCCTCAAATTACAGATTACCGTAACAATGTACGGCTCACCTGTAGACGGGGATACCGCCCGTCAGCTTTGACCCATGACGTCATCAAGATATCGAAAAACCAGTATACGGGATATCTTATACTTCAGTATTGTAGATAAAAATAATCTGTAGTTATTATAGGTAACAAAGTACCATCGATCACAGGCCTTAGTCCAAAAATTCGCGCCTTCTGCGCTCGACGTACGAATAAAAAAAAACTTTCGGTTAACCTACACCTAACCATCAGAGAGAAGCTACAGACCACTTTTTAAACACAACATATTAATCTGTTTTGTTTGTAAACAAACTATCGTCTTTAACTCAACAACCACATAATCACTCACGTCTTCTACAAACACGCACGCACGTCAAAACTACCGCGCTGCTATGACGTCACGGGCGGTATCCCCGTCTACAGGTGAGCAGTACGTTCTGTTACGGTAATCTGTAATTTATGAGGATAATCAGATTATTATTTACAATACGTAAGTATTACGATATTATCCGATTTGTTTATATTCGTGATAGTGTTTCTTTTGCTAGTTGGTATATCTATGTAGCCTGAGACATATGACGTCATTGGTCAAAGCCAACGGATCTTCAATTATTCTCTTCAGTCGTCCACTATGCAAAAATGGAAGCACTAAGAGACTTGCATCAAAAGTTACGTATAATTTTGAAACTTTTTCTTTCTTCCTACAAAATGGTTAGTTCAACGCTAATTACTAGCGAGTAAGGTGGAGCAGGGATAACACAATGGACTCGCATGCGGAGGACGATGGTTCAAATCCACCTCCGGCCATCCAGGTTTAGGTTTTCCGTGATTTCCCTAAATCACTCCAGGCACCTACCGGTACGGTATTTCTTTCCACATCCTTACCCAACAACTTCCGTCGTTCATGCTGTAAAACTACGGAATCTTCAATGTTACCGTTGATCATATCTACACTACTAGTTACATTCTCTAAATATTTTGAAGAGGTGCACAGATATCACCGAATACACCTCCGAAAGCATAATACGACACAAAGTTCAGAAGATATGACGTCTAATATTGAGCTGCAGTAGGGCAGAATGCAATAGAGGGAGAAAAGATGGACTAACAAGAGAATGCAATAAATACGTACACGGGCAACCAACGAGTCTGTTTACCTCCGGCAGTGGTGTTTCACATGGGCTGTGTACTGCCCGGCTACCGCTAGCACAGGGTCTAGTTCCATGGTCGGACGTCGTGTGGCGCCTCTGGTTTCGCAGTGAGAGCCTGTGGTGGTCCTTTCATAGCTGGGTTTCAGGGTAGGTTCACTCACACACGAGTTCCGCTCTGGCGTTGGAAGAGAAGTGTAAGTATCGTGTTTGGTTATATGCTTTTTGGCGATATTATACATTGATGGTTTATGTAGATCTTGTCTGGAGTCACGCGAGAAATGTGGGCAACTCCATAAACTTTAGCAGTCACACAGGGCTGCTACAATTACCTTTTTAAAGCGACTGAATTACAATTTAAGTTACTTCAATGGAAAGGCATCCTGCCTATCGTTTGTCATACATTAATAATAATTATACATTAAAAGTCAGTTACAGACATCGGGTAATTTATAGGACGTGATTCCACCTGTCTGCTTTGACCCGTGGCAGCTGAGTGTTGTGACGTCATCGCTGTGCGGTAGCTTTGAAGTGCGTGAGTGCTTGTAGGACGCGTGATTATGTGGGGGCTGAGTTAAAGAGGATAGTTTGTTTACAAGCAGAACATAGACTATAGATAAAGATTTTGTTTAAAAAGTGATCTGTAGCTTTACTCTGATGAGGTATAGGTTAACAAAGAGGGTTTCTTTCCGCAAGTGAGCACCAAACGCACTAATTTTAGGGCCGAGAGCTGTGATCGAGGGTACATTCTGTTGTAATCTGTAATTAACGTGGATAGCCGCGTTGTTATCTTCATAAGTATTAAGATATCGCGTATACGGATTTTCCGACACGTCATGGGTCAAAGTTGACGGATGGTATCACGGTCTTCATTTATGTCGGTTTATGCCTAACCACATCAATTATAATATTGCTAAAAGTAACATTCGCTTGTTCGATACCTATCGCTTCGATATATACAGTTAGGCCACCGCCGACCTATGCAACATATCTTCAGAATTACAGAAAATTTATATTTAATACCTGCAACAAACTTCTTGATGGCAGCAAACTTCGTACACGCTGGAAAAAATTTAATGTACTACAAATAATGTATGAAGGCATGGCGCAAGGTAAACTTACCATCCCCAGGCAAGTCGTGGAAAAATGTCAATCTTAAAACTGCTGACATCAGCAATATGACAATTTTAGCAACTGGTCTGTTCTGGAAAGTACTGTGTGAAAAATTCGGAAGTACAGCATTTTCACAGTAATATGATTAAAGGGCAATTTATTGCAAACAAGTCATGCGATTTTGTCTCTAAAACTACGGTTAGGCTCTTTGAAGAGCCGCTACTGTACTTTAATGATGTATTGTGCATAATGTAGCTTACGATGAGGTAATACCGTTAAATGCTATCGATAAATGTAGCTTACAGTTAATTTACGGAGAAACGGGGAGAGGCTCCATTATGAGCCCTGTCTCAAAACATGCCACATCCACACTTAACACATTTTCCGGTAGCTTTCCACGCTACTATCCTCATCTCTGAATAACGGCTATCTACCTGCTTACTGTATTCGTTTGTCGCTCTGAGATTTCTTCCCCCCACCCCCCGTACCAAACTGGCGATTGCTTGATGACTCTCACCAGTCAATCCCTATTACTAGAGGTAGTCCAGAAATTTAAATTCCAGTACGTCGTTAGTTACGTGAGCCATCCACATAACATTCAGCACTGGTCTATAACACCACATTTCGAATGCTATCTTTTTGTCTTAACTCTTTATCGTCCACGTTTCACTCCCGAATAATGCTACATACAACATGCCTTCAGAAAACTTCTTAAAATTTAATTTGGATGTCGAAAATTTTAGCTGCTTCAGAAATGCTTTCTTCCCATAAACATTACGCGCTTTATAACTTAAATTCGGCCACTCTAAGCTATTTTTCTACCCAAATCATCTGCCGTATTATTACCTAATCTAATTCCTTCAGCATTGTATGACTTTCTTAGACGACATTACATTGTAATTGATTTGCTGCTGTTAATGTGTAAGCTTTAAAGACACTGCCCATTGTCCTTTTGCTCTTCCAAGCCTTTTCTGACAATTGCCATGTCATTGGCAAACAGCAACGTTCTTATTTCTTCACCGTGAACGCGTTACGTCTCCAAACAGCATGCTTAATGTACAGATTGAATAATACTGGGGAATGGCTAAAACTGTCTCCCTTCCAACCACTTCGTCCCTTTCATGCCGATATGTATATAGCTACTGATTCATGTAAATCTTGTATATACATTTTTGTTCCCTTTTATATTACACCCTACTAGTTAAAGAATTTTAAAGAATGTATTCCAGCCTACGTTGTCAAGATTTCGCCTAATCTAAAACAGCTATAGAGGTAGGTTTTTCCTCGCAGATTGCTATCTCAATTCACAGCTTAAGGCTTAAAATTATTTATTCGGTATGTATACCTCACGTGATATTACAAACTGTAATTAAGACTCCGGGTTTTGGCGTTAGTCTCAAAAGTTCCTCTTTCTGGAATATTTGCGAAACGTATATTCCAATGCTACTGTGTAGTAATAAGATTACCCCCGTCTTCATGTGAGCCGGCTAATGTCCTAGGACCCGTGTACATCGAATGAAACGGCATTGCGATCGGTATATATCGAACGTTCGACTCTCGCTTAGGTACAATTGACGATTTAGTGTTTGTGTTTCTGAACCGGAGATTCACGTACTAAAACTTCTTGTTAACCTATACCTTTCACTTTAAAAAAGTGATCAGTTGCGTAGCCTTACGGTTAGGTATAGATCAAACGGTGTTTTTTTAGTACAGGAGGGCCCGTAGCGATCGAATCTCCGGTTCAGAAACACTATATCGATTTAGTTACACGGTGGATATATACAATTCTTGGAAATTACCGATATTTCTTTCGGTCTATCAAATGGCAACCACATATTGAGTCGGAAAAGTACAAGGAAAATGTCACAAATTCAATGCAATAAAAATACAATATAAATCAACCGCTTCGCGTTTGTGATATCGAATGTGGATCAAGAATAGAACGTTCGACATATATCGATCGCAATGCCGTTTCCTTCGATGTACATGGGTATTAGGAAATAACAAGACGGGGATACCGCCCGTCAGCTTTGACCCGTGACGTCATCTTAGCGAGGTAGTTTTGAGGAGCGTGCGTGTTTGTAGAAGGCGTAAGTCATTATGGGTGGCTGAGTTAGACAGATTATAGATTATTTTCTTGAGAAAGTGATCTGTAGCTTCCCTGTGACGGTAGGTTACAGGTTGAGAGGTTTCTTTCACCTGTGAGCGCCGAAGACGCGAATTTTTGGGCTGAGAACTGTGATGTATGGTATATTATCTGTATTTAAAAGGATAACTACAGATTATCAACAATACAGAAGTATTAAGATATCCCGTATACGGGTTTTCTGACATGTTGATGACGTCAGGGGTCAAAGCTAACAGCTGGTATCCCAGTCTTCAGTTATGCAGATTAGGCAGCGAATTTAATAAATTGACTGAGCGATTAGTCGAGACAACAGATTTTATGATTAATACTGCCGGTGAAAATATTTGATTCAGTTGACTTAAAATGTAACTTTCCTCCTCCCATTCAATTCTGTATGGCGACGACAGAATTATCGTTCTGCACAAAGTGCATTTCAATTTCGGCACTTCTTCCTTCTAACCATCTCTTCCTCAGTTCACTTTCGTTGTAGCCATTTTATAGCTTCTTGATTAATCAGTGTTAGAAACTGACTCATTTTCTCTTAACATTGTAATTGTTTTGTTTTGGTAATTAAACGCCTTGATATTTAAGTATCTGAAACAGTTTAGTACTAAGACTTGTCACACGTTTATGGTTTATTAGTTGAATGTGAAAGCTGTCTGCTGGCAGGTAGTAACTGAAAGCGTGTATGTAATGCAGTGTTGGCAGCAATGAGTCTCCTGGTTCTGTTGGTGTTGGTGGCGTCGGGCGCCTTGGCTGAAGAGCCGGAATGTCCCCGGGAGTCCGCTCCAGCTATGCCACAAGCCTTGGAAGCAGCAGCTCAGGAAGGACAGGTAAAACTGCCTGCTGTACATTGCTATACCTGCTATATGGTTTACAGATTCCTGTATGTACCCTTGTCTGATCAGTAAAAGTAATTGGCCTCGTAAAATGAAGATTTAGAATCACTTTATCCTGTCAACTATATGGTACTATAGTATGTTTTATTTTATATGTAAGAAAGTAATCAATTCAAACTCTTCATTTTACGAGGCCATTAACTGTTACTGACCGGTCAAGGGTGCATAAAAGAACCTGTCAACCATAGAGCAGGTTTTATTTATTTTATCGTCTGTCTGAAAGTGTAATCAAGTGATTTCGAAAATAATTAAAACTTCATGTTAACACGCTAATTTCCACATCTTGTAAATATTGCGCTCTTTGGTGTATAAAAACATTACCGCATATTTAATTCCCAACGTCAAAAATTCTTATTTGCATGTTGCGCGGCGGTAAGGTTTCGTTACCACTGGCTGACGATACTCTTCTTTGTGCTGTTTCGCTAGCCACATAATCACGTGGTCTACAACAAATGAACATCGCGTTGCGCAGCGTCCAATTCGGGCCATCGGAAGTAAATGTGCCGTATTTGGTGGATTTTGTATTTATACTTCAATATTACGAAAGTTAGCAGCTTAAATGAAACGGCGCTTGAAAGACATTTGCAAAACATGCATTTTAAGGTAAGGTATGTCGTAATTAAGTACGGAGAAATTATGCCTACACGTATAAAACCTTTACCCTTCAGAACTCTTATAAAATATTTTTTATGAGAGAAGCGATTGCTATTTTTTGGGCGTTTGCACAGGAATAAACTCAACAAGTCAATCAGTTTTTAAATGTATTTGGGGGATTCAAGAAGTTAGGAAATATTAAGAAACGCTACTGAAACGACGCAAAAACGATTAAAGTGTTAAAAATAGGACTGCAAGGCAAGAGAGGGAGGTTCAAACTTTTCTTCAGAGAAAACGGTACACTGTGGAAAGAATGAAATAATTCTGGAGGAAAAAGGACAGAGGAAGCATAAACTGTCGCGTGTTGCTTAGCATACATTGCAAAGCAGGTATTAGAATGGAAAGCTGTCAAAATTTAAAATGTCTAACTTCCTGGTATTTCCTAGTAATAATTGTTCTGAAATAGTTCCGTAGTTATTGATAATTTTGTCAATACTTTTGTCAAGGGAGTTGCCAGTAGCTTTAGTATTCAGAATGAAACTTTCCCTCTGCAGCGGAGTGTGCGCTAATGTGACACTTCCTGGCAGATTAAAATTGTGTGGCGGAACCGGGATTCGAACCTGGGGCCTTTGCCTTTCGCGGGCAAGCGCTCTACCGACTGAGCTATCCCGACACGACTCACGATGCCGTCTCACAACTGTACTTCCGCCAGTACATCGCCTCCTACTTTCCAAACTTCACAGCTCTCCTGCGAAACATGCAAGACTAGTACTCCTGCAAGAAAGGATATGGTGGAGACATGGCAGGTTAGTCCCGGTTCCGGCACACAATTTTAATCTGCCAGGAAGTTTCAGCTGTAGTATTAATAAAAAAACAAACATAACAAATCTTATCTTTGTATGAAGTCATTGTTCCTTGACTAAGTGTAGTACAGAGATACAAATTTTCGGGTACATTTTCTGATACGTAGATTACGGAGTAGTAAATTATATTACCATGCCAGATTTTTTGGACGCAAGCACAGCGATAAACTTTCCCGTGGTAGCATCATTGCTTAACACGTCATAGCTTCCAAACTGTTATGCTATTTGTAGATGTGCGGTGAACAACTAAGGGAAGTTCAATCGTCATCCGTTACCCATCAGGTGACAGCGGCGTGGTGCTGTGTCTATTGATAAAATGTTACAGTATTTTTATGTATTGTCCGTGCAGGTATTAAAATTCTATTCAACTTACAGTAACATTTCATTACACGAAACTAAGCTTCAGTCGCGAACCAATGTATTTTATTAATTCAATTAAACCCATGACTCTAAAAAAGGCTGAAACGTCGTGAAAAAGTATTCACAGGGTGTTTTCGAATACATTTGTTTCGCATGACGCGTTCCGGGCTCTGGCCACCTTCGGATGACCTGGTGAAAAATACACAAAAGGCATCTTAAAATTTTTGCACAATATGTAAAAGTGACGTTAAAAAGTGATAAAGATGTCATGCAATTAACACAATATACAAACCAAAGATTTTCATTAAAGAGTGCAGAATGCTCCCGAATTACTAGAGAGATTAGAAATATCAAGGGAGGTCTGCGTACAGATCGATCGCTTCTGATTCGTTGGAGAAATAGAAAGGGGGCATCATTTCTGAACCTTAATAGGTTATACTTTCCCGTTTCATTATTGAAAACAACGTGCACATGCACAACCATATCATTCATCATGTGTGCGTGGTGCTCGTCAGAATTGTTTCCGGTGTTTCTTCGAGTACCACCCAGAAAAATGTCTTGGCATACCGTTCAAATGAGTGAATTAAAAAAAATATCGTGTCAATGTCATGAAATTTGATTATATACCGCCTCATAAAATGAAAGTATTGTGACTGTAAAAATTATTTCCGAAAGATTTTTTATGAAGTCCATTTTCTGCTTATAAAAGTATTATGCTCGCGAAAATAATTTTTCAATAATTTCGCACGAAAAGGGATATATTTGTAAGCATCGTGAAGGAAAAAAGAGTATAGGTGGGAATCGAACACAGGACCTCAAACATGGTAGACGTGTACTAAAACCACTGGGCTACGCTGTTGTTTGGAATATACACTGTTACCGGTAAGTCTAGCGCACGACGAAAATGTAAACTTTCGAAAACTAGGGCGAAGTAAGATGTAGCACTTCAACAAGATACTCAAGAGGTCCCCCAACAAAATAAAGACCCATCAAAATCGAAGGCGATGCCGCCTCACAACTTTACTTCCGCCAGTACCTCGCCTCCTACTTTCCAAACTTCACAGAAGCTCTGCTGCTGCTGCTGCTGCAGAGTGAAAGTTTCATTCTGGAAACATCCCTTAGGCTGTGGCTAAGCCATGTCTCCACCATATCCTTTCTTCCAGGAGTGCTAGTCTTGCGTGTTTGCGAGAGAGCTTCTGTGAAGTTTGGAAAGTAGGAGGCGAGGTACTGGCGGAAGTAAAGTTGTGAGGCGGCATCGTGAGTCGTGTCGGGGTAGCTCAGTCGGTAGAGCGCTTGCCCGCGAAAGGCAAAGGTCCCAGGTTCGAGTCCCGGTTGCGGCACACAATTTTAATCTGCCAGGAAGTTTTATATCAGCGCACACTCCGCTGCAGAGTGAAAGTTTCATTCTGAATCCTAGGAACTGTTCCCGATGCACCTGTGTTCAGGTGATAAAATTGTTTAAACCGTCTGTAGAACGACATCTGAAAATTTGAAAGGTAATATTTTTATTGCATCCAATTTGACTTTATATATAGGAATTTAATATACTCGGAATTTTTATGTTCATTTAACTCTGTAAGGAAAGGAAGAAATAGGTGGTATATGTACAGACCACTATCCATTTGGGTTTGGGGCTTATATCGAATACATAACTAAAAATGGCATTTGGAATGCATAGAAAATACGATTTACTAAAAGAATTACTGAATTACAAAAATTCAGTACATTACACGGGTGGCCGAGCCCGTTGAGGCGCTATGCTCCGGTGCGTGAGGCAGTTCTCCGTCGGGGGTGCGTATCCTTCATCGGGTATGGATTTTCTGTTTTAGTACAAGTTAGTTCATAAATTAAGTTTAGGGACTGATGACCCTGCAGTTAAGTCCCATAAGCTTTACAAACATTTGAACACATTACAATATTCAAACAATAAAACATTACTAAACATTATGAATTATTACAAACTCGATGTAACGCCGGCGTTGCCCGAGTGTTTATTTATCCTACAATCTCGTAGTCCACATCTCTCGCTGCATCCACCTCTTTCTCTCCCATCTCTGTTCGTTCCCACCTTTCCCCCTCTCGGCAAAGTTTTCTACAAGATACCATCTGTCATGTACCATACAAACATTTATGTACCCGGTGATTCCCCTTGTATTTAAGGTAGTGTGCAAAATTTCATCAATATCGGAACAAAACAAAGATTCCTATGCAATAGAAACGCAGTCACACTGAAAAAAGCACTTTGTTGTTCTCAAATATTCCAGCTTTATTGCAGTTTCTGAAAATAACGAAAACAAAATCTGTGAAATCGGTTTTAAAGTTATGGCGCGACCAAGGTATTTAGGGACCCATTTTTATGTTGCAAAGTACCCTCACTTGTGCACCGTATGAAACTTAAGATAGACGGTGACCTTCGTGCGAAATTTCTTGAATATTGGAATGAAACTGTAGATTTCGTGAGTCTGTTGAAGTATGCTCCGCAATGCGCCCATCACAAAATACTTTCTTAGCTGACGTTTTCTGCCTATAAACCACATCCTGCCAAATTTAAGCTTCTTAGGTGAACTAGTTTTTGAGATTTCGTGTGATTGTCCTTCCGCTTTTATATACGAGTAGATAGATAGTAGATAGAGATTAAGAAAAAAAGATTGCTTAATTATGGATGCAAGAGAATTAAGGGGGACTTGCACACATAAATAAATAGAAACATCCAAATAGTAATGCTAACTTTGATACAAGGGCATGCCTGTTGCGACAGTTTCACAGAACCTACAGCGAAACTGTTGTGAGCGGTAGACTTCATTTCGTATCATTTTGTGTGTGTTTTGATTGGGGGGGGGGGGTCGGTTACAAAACGCATCATAAATGTCCGAAATAACATGCAAACTTTGTTTCAGGTCCCTAACTACTCTCATTTTCAAACAATTGACGCATCAATCTGGGTGTTCTCACACGGTGGCCTCATATTTATAACTTTGTATTAGCTGAGCTGTGTCGAGCTCTTTTGTTTTTGGGTCAGGAACCTTCGTAGACGTACGGGTGAACAGTTCAAAGTTTCCAGAATGAATCTTTCACTCTGCAGCGGATTGTGCGCTGATATGAAACTTCCTGGCAGATTAAAATTGTGTGCCGGAACCGGGACTCGAACCTGGGACCTTTGCCTTTCGCGGGCAAGCGCACGACCGACTGTGCTATCCCGACACGACTCACGATGCCGCCTCACAACTTTACTTCCGCCAGTACCTCGCCTCCTACTTTCCAGACTTCACAGAAGTTCTCCTGCGAACCATGCAAGACTAGCATTCCTGGAAGAAAGGATATGGTGGAGACATGGCTTAGCCACAGCCTAAGGGATGTTTCCAGAATGAATCAAAGTAGTGCCGAGGTACTGGCGGAAGAAAAGTTGAGGCGGCATCGTGAGTCGTGTCGGGATAGCTCAGTCGGTAGTGCGCTTGCCCGCGAAAGGCAAAGGTCCCAGGTTCGAGTCCCGGTTCCGGCACACAATTTTAATCTGCCAGGAAGTTTCAGTTCAAAGTTTGATTGCAATCGAATTAATGGTTTATGAACACACAGAGGACATACTCTATATATTTTCCAGTGGTAAACATGTTATTTAGAAAATGGGTGAAAACAAGGAGAGCAAAGAGCAACGTACACTTTCGCACTTACGGTAGGAGGAAAATATATCGACCACTATCCTATGAAGGGTTAACGCGTATATTTAAACTTCCTATTTAATGTATCTTAACTGTAGAGATTTTGACGTCTGTTATCCCCAGCTACATCGGATCTGCCAGCGATGATAGTGATTCAATAAATGACACGTCACCTCACGAACCTCGGGTATGTGAATAACAGGAAGTTTGCGTAATGATAGTGAACGTCACTGCATCTACCATAGACGAAGAGGTCAATTACTACCCGACAAGGCCAAATGCTAACGCGGCCGCAGCAGTAATTAACGTGGTCACATGACCAGGTACAGTTACACTCCGGTTAAACTGGCGTGAGTTGTCACGTGGCAGTGAAAGGTACAAAAGATGTCTTCGCGGACCAGTTCGACGGCTTGCGGTTGACGTCACGAACCACCTTGACGGAAAGCAGTAAAATTTCATGCCTGCGGATTAGGCGCCTAACGGAACGTGCAGCCCAACTTTCCATGTTGGGTATCGAGTTGGTTTGAAAATTACGGGAAGAGATACACAAAACCGACTAAAATGAAATTTAGGTTTCGACTCCAATGAAGGAGAAGCAAGATGCTCATAGTAAGTATTCCATTAACGGTATGGCTAAATGTATTATGAGGCAACAAGTTCTACTTTTTAAAGAAACCATGTAAAGAAATCTTAAACAAAACACCCACAATTCAACTTCCGGGCTAGCAACGAAAAAATTCTGTCGATAGGGTATAGTTAATAACATTGCCATAATGTGTTATTACGTGCATGCGAGAGGATATGATTGAAAAAAAAAATCGCATTGACGTGTTTTACGGCCCGCTTTAAATTTGTAGTTTTATACGTTTTTACAAACATTTTGGACCAAATTAATCTCAATAATAAAAAATTATGGTGATTGACTCTACTATTGTGGTAATATCTTTGCACCCAACACGTAATATTCTTTCTGGCCGTATTTTAATAAACAGCCAAAATTATATGATGTTTAGCTTTGACAAACATACTCTTTTTTAACTTTCACCTATTTGAACTGTCATTTTAATCTCTCTCCCACATTTTCATTATATTTTTCCGTTAAAATATCACCTGTCTTGCCTTGGTAGTTCAAAGTTTATTTTCTTTGCCTGTACTGGTTACCAATGACTATAGGCTGGAACGAACGTAGCGTACATTTGGCGTTCGGACGAGTGACTACAGCCTGGATGGAATACAGCGTACATTTGGCGTTCGTAAATGTCACGTGACATCCCTCGCCCAAAAATCTATTGCGTACGCCATCTTGCTTTCTTCACCTTTAGATTTTATTATAACTCAAGCGTAGCCATTTTTACACTGCGGAGAATTACCTTTTGTTGTCTCTTCTTAAAGTAAGAGGCGAAACATTTGAGCTACTCCTAGGATTCCAAAATGTTCAAACTTTTGCAACAACATTTTGTGATCAACACAATCGAACGCCTTTGTTAAAGAAGACGCCTAATGCCCGTAGCCTCTTACTTAACCCGTCAAGTGCCTCAGAGAGGCTCGAAAATATAGCATTTTCAGTCGTTAAACCACCAATAAAACCAAACTGTACGTTTGACAACAAATTATGTGAACTGAAATGATCAATTAATCTTGAATATACAGCCTGTTCAATAACTTTAGAAGAAACCGATGGCAAAGAAATAAGTCTATAGTTGTCTAAATTATCCCTTTCTCATTTTTTATAAACTGGTTTCACTAACGAGTACTTTAATCTGTCAGGAAACTGACCATTCTGAAAGGAAAAATTGCAAATATGGCTTAGTACAAGGCTAACATATGCTAGATACCCCATCATATCCACAATTGTAAGTCTTTAGTGATTAATTTATTCTATCTCCCCTATGGAAGTATCATGGAGGATCATTTCAGGTAACAGCCTCGGAAAGGCATTTTCTAAAAATGTTATATGATTACCTGTATAAACTAGGGTTCTGTTTAGTTCACCTATTATATTAAGAAAGTGATTATTGAATATTCCACATATATCTAATTTGTCAGTAACAGAAACATTTCTACTACACACTGACGTTATATCTGTGTGCTACTGCCGACCAGACACTTCCTTCACGATTGACCAGATAGTTTTAATTTTATCTCGAGAGTTTGCTATTCTTTTTTCAAACCAGCTTGAGCAGAAACATTTTAAAATCAGTCAGGGGACCTATAAATAAGTTACTAGTTTCATTAACATTAACAACCCTTGCACAACATTCAAATTCTTTTCTGTGCAGTGTTTAGAAAAATCGATTGACTCCGATGAAAAATCGTTTTTTACATACATGGCCACTCCCTTACACTGCAAGGAACTTCTAGAGAAGGCAGCTAACCTCTATCCTGGCAAAGGAATTCTCTGAATTGTCACACCACTTAAAACGTGCTCTGAAATACCAATAATGTCAGAATCAGTATCAATAAGCAGTTCATTAACTGTATCTCTGATACCCTGTATATTTTGATGAAAAACAGTAATTCCCTTATTACTTAGATTCGTAGACTTTGTCAAATGTGGTTCCTTTCTTAGAGGGACTTCCTTTAAGCAGGAATACCTATCAGCTGTCCTCAGTCTAAAAAAAAAGGTGCTGCCCTAACACAAACTACTACAGGAATTTTTCCATGAGTGACACCCCCACCGCCTACTACAGTCACCTGTGAGCTTTGCCAACCTCCCCTTCCCATACCTATTGAGGTGCAGACAGTGCCTAGTGAAATCCGACCTTTGGATAGTCTCAACTGGCACCACTGCAATGTGATCCATGCCCTCCGTCATCAGCGCCTTCTCAAGCCCCATGTTAACACGCCTGACAGCTGTGTTAAGGCCTATCGTGGCGCTGAAACAGCTGCACGAAATGCACATTCGTGCCACCAGTTTCAGTTGCTATCCTTACCAGATCACCACCTATATCATACTCCTCGTCCCTACCAAGACTATTCCCGGTCCCACCCACTGTAACTACCTGATTCTCTTTTGAGAAATTCCTACATAAGTCCCTATGAGCTAACCCTGCACTAGGCTTCACTATGCTGGTGACCTGGTACTCACTCCCAAGTACTTCCTGCAACTGTTGGCCAACACCTCTGCCATGAGAACTGCCTAACAGCAGAAGCTTCTTCCTAAGAGACCTCTCTACAGATTTCGGCTTACCAAAAGCTGAGGTCTGCTGCATACGTCCTTGACCTACTGCTACATCTGATTCATCTCCACCCAACTCTGACAGTTGGTCAAACCTATTTGTAACTTGCAACGTGAAGCTATCTGAATACCTCCTCCTAGCTACCTTCTTGCCAGCTGCCAGTTCCCATTCCCCAGCCCCCCTTCCCCTCCTCAGCCTACCTAGTTCCTCTTCAGCGTTTTTCAACTGCACCCGAAGGGCGCAGATCAAACGCTCCTGCTCCTCTATCAGCTTATTCCTGCTGCATATCCTACAATTCCAGGAGAGAACCTCACCACAGTGCCCACTGGCTTCCCCACTACATACCCCGCCATGAAAATACTTAATACAAATCCCACACTGCAGCCCACTACGCACGACCCTACGACGGAGCCCACACTTTTCACTCATGGTAAAATTTTACAATTACTTGTTAAGAAAAACATCTACGTTATGTAAGTTACTTTTGTACAAAAAAAAGAGGAAGTACCGTAACTACAGCAAGCAACAAATGTCTCTACAAATAAAGTAACAAAAAAGAACTGATACTAAAAACTAGTATAAAAAAGTAACACACCACAAAAACTTAACTGTTGCTTGTATAAACAAGAACATAGTCAAGCGTCACTAATAAACTAAGCACAGTGAGAGCATAAGAGTTATCAAATACCGCAACGAAAAGTTTCCCAACCGCAATAAAAACAGCAAGAAGACACTGGTTGAAAAGTACCAAATTTAATAACTAGCGTGATAACACCTGAAATCTACTAACGTTAATAAACAAAATACACACACTTACTGGCACTTACCTTCTCGGAGACCGCTACGGCTGGAACTGCTCGCCACCAGATGTAAACAAAGCACTAAGACGTCGATGCCGGCGCACACGCGGGCACAAAATAAACACCACTCAAATAAGGCACAACAAACGCTAAAATGACTGACGATCGTCTACTAGAACACTTGTAGATTAAATATTATCACGAATAACAGTTAAAATAATTATATTAATCGTAAAACTATATAAAAATTAGAAAGTGATGTGCACAACAGTTCAGCGCTCCTGACGTCACGCCAAAAATACTTTTTGAAAACATTCCCAATGTCTCTCACTTGAAATATTTCTAAGAATTTAAGTGAAACAACTGTTTGAGTACACTGATACTCAACCAGTGATCGCTTCATAACTAATTTTCATAATGCACCTGACATGGAGGGATAGTGAAAAGTCTCGAGTGGATATCATTTTCAAACATTCTCTTCTCTATATTAACAAAAATAAGCCAAAAACTACGAAGACGTAATTAATTTAGCTTCAAACAGCTGCCTAAATCAGACAGCATATTTGCGTAATCCCTTCATGCTACATCACAAACTCGAAAACCGATTTGATCAGGTCATTAAAATATTAAAGCGTATCTTGTAGACAACACAGCGAACAAGGCATCTGGATTTGTCAGATGTTCGTCTTACGCAGATTGCGTCATTTTTAAACTAAGCGCGATTCATGTAAGAGCGACAGCCGCGGCGGATTAGCCGTGCGCGCTGGGGCGTCGTGCTGCGGTGCGCGCCGCCGTTCGCCGTCGGGAGTTGAGTCCCTCCTCGGGCACAGGAGTTGGTGTTGTCCTTAGGTTAGTTTACCATAGTTCAAGTAGTTTGCAATCTATGGAGTAATGACGTAGTAGAGTACGATAGATGACAAACATTTAAACATTTTTTGTAACAGCGACAGAGCTCCACTTGTATCAGTACCGGGGTGTACGCCGGACTGCTTCCCCCTCTCTGATGCTAGGGGATAAACACGACGGCGCTTCCACCGTCGCGACATTACCACTTAGCTTTGCCGAGTAATACTACTAGGCTAGTGTAAAAAAACTGTTAAAATAGTATTGTAGCATTATCCATGATTAATGTAAATTTTGGTGATTTGAAAAATATAGTTACCAAGCTTTTCTTGTAACGAAATATCAGGTATGTAAAAGCGCAAGTGTCTGCTAGTCTTGTAAAAATTCATATAACATTTTTCTGCAGCCTGGAATGGACGAAGAAATTCTGAAAATGGCAAGAAGGCTTGAAGGAACGGCAAACGGAGTAGCTCCCCGCTTGATAGAACCGATGACGCCAGCTAAAACATGCACCTTTGAGGTGGAAGTGGTGAGTACGACGTTGCAGTTACACCATATCCTTCCGCTACTAGCTGTGAGACCTCTTACGTTTACAACAACTTAGTCATTGTTTTAGTCCTGTTAAACCACATCTGTTTTAAACAACTCGTGTCGGTAGCTCGTCAGTTCATCATTGCGTATTTTTGCTTTACCCTGCACCGTATGTATCGCAGCCAAGATTAAAGAAAGTGACTATACGTTGTAAGAACCTGAGTATTGGACTATGTATGGTTCTGATACCGACTTTTGGCTCGGTTTAATTAAGGGTCGAATCGTACATGTTTGCTTTCATGTCCTAGCAACTACCTTGGTTGCTTAGTTATCTTTTACTGAGATCCTGTAGTTGTAAACGCTATGCATGGGTAGTCGTTTTAGAGACAAGTAAGAAACATGACATAAAGTAACTGGTTCATTAATGGTTTTATTCTATCGTCTGCAATATGATTTACGCAACGTCAGAGATCTAGTTCAATAAGATTTATTCAATCGAATTGGTTTCTTACTGAAGTGGTCAGGTAAAATATTAATCATAAATTAAATGGTTTCAGTTGCATTGTTTAAGATAATAAATTGGTAGCACTTTCTCCCAACTAAGTAATCATAATTTTGAGAAACACGCTCTGTATATTTCGCAACCACTCAACATGAAATTGTGAACAGATCAAAATAGGTTTTCCCAAACACAGTTTCTACATTTTTAAGTTCTTATGTATAAAGATACACACAACAGCTGCACCGGCGAGACGTCTTCTCGGTAAACTTAATCCAGAGAAGTGACCGTTCGCTGCGCAAATATTAATACTCTGGCCAATCATGTAGCTCCTATCATCCAGAAGGGTCCTTCTCCCAAGAATAGACATGCATACTACACCCCCTCCGCCTCAGAGGTTATAACTGACAACCAAAATAGATTAATAATTGGTTCTTTTTATCGACCCCCCTGACTCAGACGATTCAATTTCAGAAATGTTCAAAGAAAGCTAGGATCAGATTTCAAAAATGTACCCAAAGCATACAATTCTGATTGGTGGCGACTTTAACTTAACAACGATATGTTGGTAAAAATTCATGTTCAGAACTAGAGGCAAACATACATCGTCCGAAATTCTACTGAACGCATTCTCCGAAAATTATCTCGAGCAATTAGTTCACGAAATCCACTAGAATAGTAAATGGTTGAACTCCTAGCAACAAATAATACGGAGATAATAAAGAGCATCAAAACAAATACAGCAAATACAGAGATTAGTGAACACGGAATTTTCGTAGCTAGACTGAATATCGGACTTTCCAAATCCAAAAGTATAAGAAAAATTTAAAAAATATATTGATTAAAAAAACAAATTTTAACTCTTTCCTGAGTGAATATTTCTAGTCTTTCGAAACTAAGAATGTGAGTGTAGATAAGATGCGGCTTACATTCAAAGAAATATTGACAAACGTTGAGATTCACCAAACAATTAACAAAACAAGGCGCTGACTCGCCGTGGTACAGAACTTAGATCACTGATACAGAAGCAAAGAAAGAGCATACAACATTTAAACGCGCAAAAAATCCCCAATAATGGCTCTTTTACTGAAACTAGAAATACAGCTCTAATTTCAATGAGGGAAGCTTACAATCGTTACAACCAAATCCTACCACGTAATTTGGTATAGAATCCTAAGAAATTCTGGTCGTATGTGAAGTATACTAGCGGCAAAACACGACACCTTCACTACGTGATAGTAACGGTGATGCAACTGATGACAGTTCCGCTAATGCAGAAATGCTTAACACAGCTTTCTGAAATTCCTTCACTAGAGAAGACGAAGCAAATACTTCATAATTTCTATCGAGAACAGCTTCCATCATGCGTAATTTAAAGGTAAATATCCCTCGAGTATTAAAACTTAAATCGCTTAACAAGTCAGTCTTCCGGTCCCGACTGTCTACCAATTAAGTTCCTTTCAGAGTATGCTGATTAAATAGGTCCATACCTATCATATAAAACCGCTCGCTTAGCAAACGCTGCGTACCCAAAGAGTGGAAGGTTCCACAGGACACTCCAGTACTTTAAAAAGGCAACATGAGTGATCTTCAAAATTACAGGCCTATATCACTGACGTCGGTTTGCAGCAGGATTATAGAACGTCTACATTCCTCAAATATTATGAACTACCTCGAAGAGAACATGTCTCATATTCTACACGGATTTAGAAAGTATCGTTCTTGAAAAACACAGCTAGCTCTTTACTCACATGTGATGAGTGCTATCGACAAAGGATGTTAGATTCCATATTGCTACATTTCCGGAAGGATTTCAACACGGTACCTCACAAGAAATTTCCTAATCAAACTGCGTGTTTATGGACTATCGCGACAGTCGTGAGATTAGAAATCTTGTATCCAGTCATGAAAGACTGAAAGTTATGGAATAAATCAGAAGTGATATGTCATTACCCAGGGAAGTGTTATAGGGCCCCTGCTGTTCCTTTTTATAAACGATGTGAGACAAACTGAGTCTGTCTGTTCGCGGATGATGTCACTTATCGGTTAAAGTCACCAGAAGATCAAAAGCAACTGCAAAATGATTCAGATATCTACATAGTGCAAAAATTGGCAATTGAACCTGAATAAGTGTTAGGACATCCATATGACCACGAAAATAAATCCGTTAAACTTCAGTTATACGATAAATCAGTTAAAACCACAGGTCGTAAATTCAACTAAATACCTTAAATTGAAAAGAACCCATAGAAAATACTGTAGAGAAAGCGAACTGCCCGAGCGGCAGAATTTAGGGGGCAGCAAATTTTGACTGACTCTTTTTTACAGATTGTATCTTTCTGGAATAATAAAATTAAATGACACTGAATTATTAAAAGTAAAATGACTGCAAGAAATTCCTAAATCATTTAATAAAACTAAAATTCCTGGTTACTGACTTCAGTGTTGCCCTGTCACAGGTACATCAGCTAATCAAACTTTAATAATCTACTATGTATTAGCCAGAATGAGGGAGATATTTGCGTTATTGCGTAAGTGAATGCACAATGTTTATTAATTTGCATAGATTTCCTTTTTCAGATAAATGAATATTCATATTTCATATCAAGGTAATATTTGTAGAACAGGTGAATTTGAATAACGTTCCAGTCCTTATAAAGTATTTCGGGTGCGCGCACTTCTTATAGAAAGTCAAAAGCATTAAGGATCTAGAGTCCTCTCTCGGTAGCGGTGGAATTGATAGACATCCGCACAGGATACTCTAATCACATTTAACAGCCTGACTGAGGATTCATTTATACTATTTATCTCCCATTCCATTCTCGAATAGCGCGCGGGAAGAAAGAACATCTGAATCTCTCTCTGTTCGAGCTCTGATTTCACGTATTTATTCAGATGATCTTTTCTACTTAATGTAAGTGGGAGGCAACAATATATTTTCGCATTCGGAGGAGAATGTCGACGATTGTAGTTTAAGTAGCCCACGTCGCAGCGATAAACGCCTTTGTTCCAATGATTCCCATCCCAGATCCTGTATCACTTCCGTGACGCTGTCTCCCCTGTATCACGACAGTACAAAACAAGCTGCCCTTCTTTCGACTCTTTCGATGTCCTCAGACAAACCCACCTGATAAGTATCGCACACTGGGCGCAAGACCAGATAAAACAGGAGAAATCTCACTATATTATTGGTGCTGTCCTTTTTCTAGCTAAGTCCTTTTAGAGGAACAAAAGATTGTGATTTTGGTGATCCACATAACGGCAAATGTATAAATACCTTTGATCTCATGTACTATAGTGTCCCCCTTCGTCTGCGTATTCAACGCCACAAGAAAGGCCAGATTAGCTATTTTTACAAAATATACAAGATGAGTTCCGTGACTTGATTGCTGACAAAATAAATCAAGATATAATTAGATATTTTAGCTGCTAAATACTTTTCACTGATGTTTGACTGCACTCCAGATATCACCCACAATGCACAGATGACACAAGTAATTAGATATGTCAAGTCGAATGACTCGGAGGTTGTGGAAAGTTTTACTGACTCTTTACAGTTACAGACAAAACAGAAGGCCTTAGTCAAGAGATACTGCAAAAATTGGAACCAGATGGGTTGAACGATAATACTGCAGGAGGCAGTCTTGTGACAATGGGGCAGACAGGGCTGGAAAGTACAAAGGGGTCCAGTCAAGAATACTTCAGAAGAATAAACTGGCCTATTTCGTAGGCCCACCATGTGCTGCTCACTCTTTAAATTTAGTAGGAGCACATTCAGCAAGACTACGTGATCTGCAAGAGTAGATGAGTTGAAGCGGTTTACGAGCATTTTCATAAAGTTTTGAAGGCCCTGGAAGAAACTGAAACTTATTGTCAACACCAGAAACAAAATCACACAAGATCATATTTAAAAAAATGAGAGAACTCAAATTCATCACTTTAACTTGTTTCTGGTATGCGATATTAAATTGCTCATGTTAGTTTCTGCGAAATTAATACTTTACATTTGATAAAGCTGTTCGAAACATTCAAGGACTTTTGGGCTTTCTCAAAACTTCCCGGTATTCTTGTACCTGCGAAGCTTTTTCTGAGGCCAAAGTGCTAGCAGAAGATAACGAAAAAAGGATTCGAAGAAAAAAGAAATGGCCGATGAGCTTTGTAAGGATGAACTATGCAACATTCACAGAAAAAATAAGGAATAATTGACAGCTTAGTACCAGGTTTACCGCACTTCAGAAAATTAGTGCAAAAATTAGTTTTCTGTGTGGTGTGCAAATTCGAGAAATGGAAGTGGAGGACTTGAAGGCCAAAGCAGCGGAACTGGCTGAAGATTTATCGAGGAAGAACTTGATGTTAAGTGTCAGAAAACATGCGCTGGCAGTAGTCAGAGCCTTGCAAGATTCCACTGCATCATCAATATTAAGTTTAATTTATAAAAATAAATTGGTGGAGGGGTATCCCAACCTTACTACAGCGTTAAAGTATATCTTACCATTCTAGTTTGTTTCGTCTGGAGAAAGAGGTTTCAGCAAGCTGAAACTAACTACACTTAAGGAGCACGAATGCTTGACAAATCTGAGTATAATATCCATAGAGCACAAACGAGCTGCTTCTCTAAACTATGATGATATCAAAAAGTTTTGCAGCAAGAAAAGCTGGAAAAGCGAAATCTTGAATTGATTTTTGTACGATGAGAAATCTTGTAATATTTTTGTATGTGTTAAAATTGTTCTGTTTTCCTTTACTCTTAAGTCAATAAAATTTCTTGTTGTGAGATTGACATTTATTTAGAAATATGTAACACAATTAGTGTCAAAAAGTCGATTCTTAAAAGGGGGGGGGGGTGGAAGATGGGGCGGCAAATTTAAGCTTGCCGCCCTTGGCAAATGCCCTAGATCCGGCCCTGCCATACCACGCCGTAGCGGAGAAGCGAGCCAACTGTCCCCTAATTGAAGCAGCTGATCCCCATTGGCAGGGATGAATCTTAGTAATGGTGTTCTGTTTTTTAGTGTATCGGACGCAATAAGAGCAAAATAAAGCACAAAATAAAGGCATGTTTGTTTTAAAAAAATACTGATTAAAGCAATCTGTTTTAAAAGTATTCTTAAATGAAGTTTCCTAATTTCCGAAACACCTGCATAGAGGCACGAAATTTTAAGAATGTAAGACTCTTTTCTGAGAATGTGGAGCGATTTTGCATATATTTGCACATGATTCCATGAAAGCTGTGAAGTAGCAGTGAGATTATTATTTAATCGACGCATTTTTTGTCAGGTCCTGTTTACTTTCTGCCGACTACTCTGTACGTTTTGCACGCTTACTTTTGTACTCCACATTGTCTACATTTCATTCCATATTATATAGAATTTGCTTTAGACTTCTTCGAAATTGAGTATGAATAATTGTAATAACCCACACAACTTTAAATAGGCATATCATTCGCACTCCTGAAAGTGGAGTATGCAACATTTGATAAAATAATGACCATTTACGAAGTACAATCACCACCTGTTAAGTGTCTAAAAGCAATTATTAGTCCTACTTCTGCATCATACTGATGTATATGATTAAAAATCTAAATACTTCTAATACGCCTAGTTCTTCATTCAGCTCAACTTAGTATGTTTAGTAATCAATATGCAAATGAAATATAAGTATCTGACATGCAACAAAGTACTTTTCTCAGTATTAGAGAATCATTTGTCAAGAGGAAACCTAAGGAAAAACAAACGCTCATGATTTATTATTTCTGAATGACAATACTATACCGTACAAAAGTAATGACTGATCTGTGAAATATAAAATTGTTTCCGTCTTCGTCTTTGCTTTCGTTCATACTGTTACAATTAAAAGCAGCACATGAACGAACCATGTTTCCGCACGGTTTCCCTGCAAATGGCGGCTTCTGTCACGTTCAATGAGCGCCAGCGACCGGTCTAGTTCTTATTTAGTAAGTCAATGCAGCCCATAGACCGCAGATAATATAGACTGTGCGTGAAGTCATTACACTGAAACCAACATCTAAGTCACGTGACTCGGGGCAACAAGCAGTTTTCGTGTATAACTGAAATGAGACGTTGATTATATCAACAAAACGGCTAATCATATCGTTATAACGCTTTTAACAGTACAGTTAACATTATTTCTTCAGTTCCTAATGTTAATGCAATGGTTATACTTTTTACATGTGCCTAGGTGAAAGGTATAAATGACTTTCTCTTATTAATTGAATACTTGTTTATGTTCCTCTGAGAGTCTTACTTTGTAACCGCTATGGGAGTAAACGACTACAAATCAGTTATACAAACAGCGTCAGTTTCCTAATTCCTTAAGTTTTCTCAACAATACTGAAGTTACTTAATGCTTTTATAGAAACTAAAAACGGTCTATATCCATAATGTAAGATTATGTACACAAGCCTTTGTATTTTACATCTGCATATACACCGTTGCCGATACGTAAACCTTGCAAAGAACTCGTTATTTACATTAAAATGTGTAAACACAACAATCTAGTTTTATAGCTATACTGAAATATAGCTGTGTACACCGCCATTAACAGCAGATCTGCACTAGAAATGACTTACTTCATGTAGTATAAATTTAGCCAAGACCAGCTAGAATTGTCCTCCCATCGATAATTACATTCATCAGTAAAAAACAAAATCATAATGCTGCACACACTATCTGTAATTCCAGAATGAAACTTCACTCTGCAGCGGAGTGTGCGCTGATATGAAACTTCCTGGCAGATGAAAATTGTGTGTCGGAACCGGGACTCGAACCTGGGACCTTTGCCTTTCGCGGGCAAGCGCACTACCGTGCCCGCGAAAGGCAAAGGTCCCAGGTTCGAGTCCCGGTTCCGGCACACAATTTTAATCTGCCAGGAAGTTTCACTATCTGTAATTATTTTTTTGCAAGAAAACTGAATATCAACGCGTCACTTATAAAAACGATCATCGTATTAATATTAGTATAATGGAGCAAAAACTACAGTACCTTTAGTACTCCATGTGTAATAAGCGTACAAAATTCATTTTACTGTTAAAATCAATACTTGATTTCAGCTGAAAACTAGAAAAACTGTTGCTCGAAATGACGAAAACTGTCACGTGACTAGGGGCAATGTTGGGTTAGAGAAATATGTGCCAGTAAAGACGATTAAGGATGGAAAAGATCCACCGTGGTATAATAATAATGTTAGAAAGCTGCTGAGAAAGCAAAGGCTGTTGCACTCTCGATTCAAAAAAGAACACGCAAATGATGACAGGCAAAAGTTAGTAGAGATTCGTGCGTCTATAAAAAGATCGATGCGTGAAGCATACAATAATTATCACAGCCATACCTTAGCAAAAGATCTTTCCGAGAACCCGAAAAAATTCTGGTCCTATGTAAAATCGATAAGCGGGTCAAAGCCCACTGTCCAGGCACTAGTTGATCATTCCGGGGCAGTAATAGAAGAAAGCAAACGGAAAGCTGAAGTTCTAAATTCAACCTTTAAGAAATCTTTCACGCAGGAGGACCGCGCAAATATACCATCATTTGATCAACGTACTAATTCCGAAATGGGGGACATAGCAATAGGTATTTCCGGTGTAGAGAAGCAGCTGAGAGAGCTAAATACGAAAAAGTCTGCTGGTCCGGATGGAATACCAGTTCGGTTTTACAAAGACTATTCTGCGGCATTGGCCCCCTACTTAGCTTGCATTTATAGCGAGTCTTTAATTCAGCGCAAAGTTCCTAGTGATTGGAAAAAAGCGCAGGTGACTCCCGTGTATAAGAAAGGAAAGAGAACTGACCCATACAATTACAGGCCAATATCGTTGACATCGGTTTCATGTAGAATTTTGGAGCATATTCTCAGTTCGAACATAGTAAATTTCCTTGAAACGGAAAAGCTTCTTTCCATGAATCAGCACGGGTTTAGGAAACATCGTTCATGTGAAACTCAGCTTGCTCTTTTCTCACATGACATCTTGCGAGCCATGGACGAAGGGCAACAGGCGGATTGTGTTTTTCTCGACTTCAAAAAGGCGTTCGACACGGTGCCACACTGCAGACTGCTAACGAAGATACGAGCTTATGGAATAGGTTCACAGATTTGTGACTGGCTGGAAGACTTCCTAAGTAATAGAACGCAATACGTTGTTCTCGACGGCGAGTGTTCATCAGAGACGAGTGTATCGTCAGGCGTGCCCCAGGGGAGTGTGATAGGACCGCTATTATTTTCTATCTATATAAATGATCTGATGGACAGAGTAAGTTGTAATTTGCGGCTGTTTGCTGATGATGCTGTGGTGTATGGGAGGGTGTCGTCTGTAACTGACTGTAATAGAACAGCTTGACTTAGACAAAATTTCTAGTTGGTGCGAAGAATGGCAGCTAGCTCTCAATGTAGAAAAATGTAAGGTGATGCGCATGAGTAGAAAAAACAATCCTATAATGTTCGAATACAGCATCAGTAGTGAGCTTCTTGATGCGGTCGCGTCGTTCAAATATCTAGGCGTAACATTGCAGAGCGATATGAAATGGAACGAGCATGTAAGGACAGTTGTGAGTAAGGCGGACAGCAGACTTCGGTTTATTGGGAGAATTTTGGGAAGATGTACTTCACCTGTAAAGGAGACCGCGTATAAAACGCTTGTACGACCACGTATTGAGTATTGCTCAAGTATTTGGGACCCGCAGCAGATCGGTTTGAAGGAAGACATAGAGGCGGTTCAGAGACGAGCAGCTAGATTTGTTACCGGTAGGTTCGACCAATGCGCGAGTGTCACGGAAATGCTCCGGCAACTCAATTGGGGATCGCTGGAAGAAAGACGACGTTCTTTTCGTGAATTTCTGTTAAGTAAATTTAGAGGGCCGGAATTTGAAGCTGAGTGTAGTACGATCTTGCTGCCGCCTACTTACATTTCGCGTAAATATCACAAAGACAAGATAAAAGAAATTAGGGCTCGTACGGAGGCATATAGGCATTATTTTTTCCTCGTTCAATTTGGGAGTGGAATAGGAAAGGAAATGCCTAGTAGCGGTACAGTGTACCCTCCGCCACGCACCTTACGGTGAATTGCGGAGTATGTATGTAGATGTAGATGAATGTTAGATGTTGGTTTCAAACCACAACACAGCAGAGATAGGGTCACGCGCAGTCTGTTATCTTTGGTCTATGATACAGCCGATAACCCAAATAATATGGCGGACGCCACTTCAGTTTGCGTCAAACATGGCGCAGCTATGGCCACTCTATGAAATTTAAGCTCGTTGGGTGCAGCCCAACTGATGTGGATGGCGTAAACATATGATTCCCTTTGTGGCGCTAATTTCAGTGAATGTCAGACAGCGAGGCAAAAGTGTGCGTGTGTGTTCCAGGTGGACACGTACGAGGGCGAGTGCGTGCTGGTGGACCGTTTGTACAGCGCCTGCCGGGCCGGGCCCTACCTGCTGCCGCTGGAGCCGGGCTGCCCGCAGGTGCCCAACAAGTGGTAGCAGCCAGAATACCCAGCTCACGTTGCTTCTTCTAAACTTATACGTTGCTTCTTCTAAACTTATAAATTATTTGCTTCTAAATATATGTAATTAACCAGTAACCCTGAAACAGCCTTAACCATTCATTCCCAGTGGTCTTTCTACTTTACACTAAGTTTATATAAATCCCTGAGTATTGTTGTTGAGAAATAAGATGTTGCCACTTGGTGGAGCATGTACCCACTTCAGAAGTGTGAATCTGACTTGCAGGTTATTACGCTGCTGTCTATGCGTGTGTGCGGTTCATATTATTTTACCAGCTCTATATTTGGCACTATGGTGAAGTGTATGCTAGCATTATTTAGCCCAAAGTGCTAACAATGAGCAAAACAGTGTTCGAAGTACGATCACATAAGTCAAATTTCCGCAGAAGTATTTTCTTATAGATGACAGACATTTGGACATTACATTCATTTCCAACTCTCCTGTTAAAAAGGAGTAAAGGTAACATATTTAGTATATACCGTTAGAAAAACAAAGTGCGGAAATAGTCTTTTTTTTTCCAGACTCGAAAGTAGTCTATAACTACCCCCCCCCCCCCCCCCCCCACACACACACACACACACACACACACACACAGGCCACATTTTACTGTATAGATAGCTGAATATTCGTTAACAACTGCAAGTTAGGTCCAAGTCGTGAACAGGAAAATTAGGATAGGGGCGTTATCCACAGCGCTTACAGTGCAAGTGTTTATTTTAAATTTTTTCAATCCTAGTATATGTTGTACATGACATACGTAAAATGCATTTTCTCAGGTGTTCAAATTTCTGGGGTAGACTCTATGCGTCGGACATGGTGCGCGCCCTTTGTACTGAGAACTGTGTTCCGAAAACAGATGGGTACTCAGTGGTAGATTCAGCGGGAGGAGGTAGGCTTTGCGTTTATTCGACATACCGGTGCACTCTCGGGGGAAGGTCGTCCGCATTTTGAAGAAACACCAGGGTGGAACTGCACTGGTGGGAAACGCCAAAGATGATCTCGGTTTGACGAAGGCCGCCGTGTACCAGATTGCGTGTCAGTGTGGCAAGTCATATATTGGACAGACGATGCGTACCGTCGAGGATCGATGCCTTGAACACTAGATTCACACACGACTGATGTAGCCGAGTAAGTCGACGGTCGCTGAACATTGTTTGTCGAAGAATCATGCGATGGAATATGAACGCATTAGGATTCTGGTACAGACGTAGAGATACTGGGACTGCGTCGTTACGCTATTGAAATTCGCGCAAGTGCTAACCTCAAAAACTGTGACTGTGGCTATAATCTCAGCGAAGCTTGGGAACCAGCGATTGGGTCAATTAAGAGTAACTCTAGGAAACGTAACGTAGTGACGACCACGGCGGACAGAGCCCTGACATCGACGTCATCTCAGATGCCGTCGCAATCGGTTCCACTGCGCGACCGCGGCGCGGGGCGCGGACCACGGAAGGGTCGCTCCGCGAGCCGAGGGTATTTAAATCGCCCGCCACCGGGCTAGAACCCAGTTCCCTTCGAGCCGCCGTAGCGTGCGGATCTCCGTGCCTCCGCGTTTCCAGGAGCTCAGTCAGTTCACATGATGGGGACATGTATGATCGCCGAAACATTGTCCCCATTGGGCACTATAGACCGGCAGTACACCTGTGGATATTTTATCAAATACGCCGGTAGAAATTCAAGAATCACACTCTAAATACTAGTATTAAACCAAAAGAGATATAAAATCAGACTTGTCGCAACCTACAAACACGCACCTACTTCAAAACGGCCCCGCAACGATGAGCTCACACATGCCAATGTCAACGTTCAAAGCCAACGCGTGGAATCGCGTTCTATAAGCGACCCAAATTGTGGTAGTTGTGTTCAGAAAGTACCAGAGCTTTAAGCTTCAATCGTAAGGACGTCAGCTGAACTCTTTGCAGGCATTTAAAACGCTGGCAAAAGCCGAAGATACTTCAAACACGAAACGATGAAGACTTGAAGACTCGGAACCGCGGATACGCGAACCCCCTCAGGGGCTCAGCCAGGAAAAGGGCCGGCGCAAGGAGCATGCGGAACGTGCGACCCCTTGGGGACGCCGCCACAGAAAGGGCACCGATGCGCCGGCCAAATTACGGGCGGAGGTGAAGCGTTCATGGCGTCTTCAACTTTCTTTTAGTCAGAATTATTTTGGCGCCTAAAGACATGGTCTTGTACTGGAATTTTGGATATCCACGGATTGCTAAAATACAGTGCTTCGAAAGTAAGTACAGTGCTGCGATTGTACTGTATCAGAGATTATGTCAAAGATATTACATGATTATTCTGAGATTATATGATTATTTTGTTTTGTTGTTACGGAATGAGGCTAGTTTTCCGATACATGGACAGGAATGTTATTTGTTTTGTATCAGTTAAAAGGAAGTAAATGCAACAAAAGATAAGTCAGACAAATTCGCGTTACGCGTTTCTCTTCTCGTAGAATAATAAGAAAGAAGACGTATTCGCGACTCTGTACACATAATCGTGATAATTAACGAAGAAAAGACTTTACAAAACTCTCATCTAAACATTCAAGAGTGTTTAAGACATCTTGACGTTGTAATCAGCGAGTAGCTAGAAAGCAGATATGACAAGGAACCTGCAGCCATCTCACACGGTCGTAAATTCATCAGTTGATGTTGTGAATCTCGGACTTCAAATCGTTTTCTGATTCTTAGCTGCAATCGTCTACGAATTTACAGAACTTACTCGCATGACTCACAAATACGTAACATATAACAGGCAGTTAAACGCACATAAGCAAAAAGACTTAACTATAACTTTACCTAATAAACTTGAGTTTAATCCTTCTGGAAAGGCAACCTACACCAGTATAGAGCGCCACTATTTCAGAACAGGCGCCCCGTAGTTACAGTGAGAAATGCACCCCCCCCCTCTATATTTTTAGCACGCATGCACGCATCTTTATGGACAAACGAGACCACATACACCTGTAAAGGTCGCCATCCTTTCCAAATCGGCTCTATTGATTTCAGAGAAAAAATTGTTCCCTAAAGACTCGACCGCCTTTATATGGAATTAAAAGAAACATCCCATTTCTGTTTGGAGCCCCCCTTCTAATATTTAAGACTAGCTTACATGCCCGTGCTTCGCAACGGTTTTTAAGAGGAACCTGTGTATATCATGGTTTTTAGGGTTCCGGACCTAGGTCAGCAAAAAACAGAATCCTTGTTGGATCTCTGTCAATAAACCCAGTTTTCTTAGCCGAAATGTCAAATTGAAGTCATTGTCGAAAACGCTGAATGTTCATAAAGTTTTCATACAAAAAGTGAAATTAAGTCCGTACTCCGGAACAATGTATATTTAATGTTAGTTTTCATAAAGTTAAGACTGCGGTGTGAAATTGTCTGTTTGGCGAAAACGTCTGAAAACACTTCTATCGTTGAGATGAAAAATAGTAATAGTAATAGCAGCGCCATGTATTGGTTCTATGTTGTAGTACTAAACTGTAAGTGTATGCTGAAGTATTAGTATGTAGCAGTGTTGCACTGGGGACAATATAGTTATTCTGTATGTAGTGCTCCCTATTATCGAAAACTCGACGAATGCTGAAAGTCTGGTAATCAAAACAACAGAGCAGTTCATGTCTGTTTAAATAAGACGTCATGGTGGTGTCAGTGTGACAAAGTAAGTCTGGGTAATCGTTGAAGTAATTACGTCAGCTGATCGTCTGTATAGAATTTTCCATTAAATATAGTATTTCTAGTGAATTGTATTGACGTATTAGCAGCATCGGCCACTCTTTAACCTAATACATGTCCCCACGCCCTGCAATGATTACTTCGTAAAGCACTAAATTGAAATCGAGCTTCTGTAATAGCTATATATTTAGAACACTAAGTACAATTTTCTTTGCAAAAGAAGACGTCTGTATCTTAATGTAGTCCTCATCAAAAGTAATTTCAAATTTTGATCTCAATATTATACGGAACAATTATGAAAGCAGAGAGGTTTCTGATGAGTTTGTTACTCGCGTGTGTATATTATCTCTAGTGGCAGGCACAGAGCTGAAATACCTCTGGAGTGAACATTCAAATGCGCATATGTTTTCGTGTCCTGAACATTAAGGTGGAAATGTCACGTAATATTGGGAAAAATATATCACTGATTTTATCTTGGCCCCTTTTTTTGTTCGGTTAAGATGGATGACTATGTGTAAATGGCTCTTTTGGCGACGCTTCCTCAACTTTCTTGTTGCTTCTGTGACACATTTATTAAGATATTTCATGTTACGTGGTTGCTCTGCGAAAATGAGGGGCTTCTTTGCAGCCAATGCAGTACAAACCAATCGTAAGAGCAAATAAATCCGTGGAAAGAGTGGATTTGTCTCAATATCACTTGGTAATTCCAACTTAATGTTGAAGATGCACAGAACGCAATTCTCACTACATAGATATTTCTTCCATGCACAATTTAGTGTTTATACCCGTCGAAAGACGCACTTTTCTTTCCATGACATTGGAAAGCATATGGGATACAGTTAGGAATAAAAAAGAAATTTGTGCCATACCTGGGTTAAATTTTACTTGCAGTGGCAGCGATTTAGTTTGCTATCGTTGGCAACTAACTATTCGCTTTCGGAGGATGATTAATTTACTGACCAGGACAGCATAAATTATTTATTTCATCGTGAACATGAAGAATTATTCCCATCATTCTACGTGCCAACATCAGCACACAATGCCGCCGCCATAAGTAAAATTGTACCCTTCTTGCTGTGTATTACACCATAGTTATGAGAATGAAAAAGAAAAACGAAGCAACGCCATAATTAGTTTCTTGGTATACTATGTAATTAACGTCACCTCACGTTGTTCTTTCCTGTACTATGGCGTTTTCGAGGCATTCTTAAAGAGAACGTACTCAAAAAGTAATGAGGATACAACTAAATCAAAAAGGGGACTACATAAATTCGATTTTCTAGCAAAGAATTCTTATGTAAATTCGAGTAGCGAAAGACGCGAAGGAATGTCGTTATGTTTTTAATTCAAACGTTCCCTGTCAAAAGAATCAAAAATACGTCATTAAGCTGTGAATATACAAAGTGTAATCAGCAACTTGTTTGTATTTGCAGAGATAAGATTGCGGCTCGTAATTCAAAATACTTCTATCACTGAGGGAATACGCACTACACGATCATGTATTGTTTGCAGCACTACAAAACCAACAGCATCTTTAGTAGTTCGTTGCTGTTCTATGGCATAATCATCGAAAAGAAATAAAAATAAGTTGAAAAATTCAGCAGCACCAACTATTACCACTTTGGTGCACTACGTAACTAACAGGGCCTCTAAGAATTATTCCATTGATTATACGTGACTGATTTTTCAAAGAGGCTTCAACGGCCGTTGCCAACATACACAACACCGCTGCCGTAAGGAAAATTGTAGCCCTTGTGCGATTGTATTACATCTAAGTTATGTGAAGGAGGAAAAAAAACGCAACGTCGCCATCTATTAGTTATTTGGTATACCATGATACGAACAGCGCCTCTATCGGATCTTTGCTATACTACGCTGTAATTCAAGCACAGCAGGCACCAGAAACTACAAATTACGATATTTCTTCTTCCCCCGATAAGATTTTGATGAAATGAAGCTTATATGTTGCCCCAAGGTACTCTCAGTTGACCTATGAAACCCCACGAAAGTCCGTATTGTATTATTGGAGATTTTCTGACCTACACCATACTTATAAGCATAGTATACACATAAAACTTCAAAGTACCATATCTTTCCTTCCTCTGATCCGATTCTGATGAAACGTAGCCTATGTTACTCTCCAAAGTATTACCAATTTATCTGTGGAAACCCATGAAAGTTCGTGTAGTACTTTTGGAGATTACCTTAGACATACACGAAGGCTTTTAAAGAAATGGTTAAATTATTATATTTTCATTTTCTCTGATCCGATTATAATTATTGAAGCCTTTATGTAACCGCATGATATGCTCAAGTTACGTATGAAAACCCCATGAAAATTCAAGTAGTTCAGGAAATAAACGTGTTCAAATAGACAGACGTGACGGTTGTAGATAGTGTCAAATTACGATTTTTCCCGTGATCCGATTTTTATGAAATGAAGTCTATATATTATCTCGAGTTACGCTCCAGTTACCTGTGAAAACACCATGCAAATTGGTGAGGTAGTTTTGGAGATAAGAGGTTTTTAATAGTTGAACAAACGGGCATGGCGGTTACTGAAAACACTAAAATTTACGATATCTTTTTTTCCGTGATCTGAGTTTCATAAAATTATGCCTATATGTTGACCCAAACGTTTCCCATGTTTCCTGTGAAAACCGCATGAAGATACGTCCAGTCATTTTGTAGATTGAAGGGAACAGCGACAGGCCTACATTTACAGATTTATTATTAGTATAGATTGCAGTATCTACACCGTAATAGGGCGCCATACTTTCAAATTTAGCGTCCTGATGTATTAGCGCTGTTCTGTAGTTTGACACCTGACTCCAAAAGACTATTGCGCAGGTGGTCAGGAAACTTATGTATTGGTGGTGGCAAAGGGTGAGGGGATGAGTCTGTGTGATGCGTGCTCATTACTTTTCTGTCACGACACGACAGTGCAGTCTAAGCACAGCACAGTATTTGTGCAGTGAAACATCAAGTATCTGCCGGGTGTCTGGATTTGCACTGCTGTCAATCTGTAGTCCCTGTGCCCAAGGTGGTTAGAATACAGGGAGACGCCCTTACGCTGAAAAAGCGAAACCTGCCTCGTCATATTGGTGAGTTTTGGAGAAGTGTTCGTTTTTGTAGAGCCAGTGTTTTGTCACTTAAAACAGGAATAAAACGTCCGACGATTTTGCCGTGATGTACAACGTGTTAAGAGTGCAAATTAGTCGTTAAAAATTAAGTTTTCAAGTATGAGTATTTATTACTATTTATTAAACAAAGCATATATCGTTTAAAAGTACATACTTTGTAGTGACTGTCACTTCAATGCATTAACAGGAAGAGGGTCGACTTAACGCATAGTTTTAACGGAGAAATAGCATCCAAAACTGACAAAGATGGACAGGCTTCAGCTAACATACGTGCTCGGCATGGATGTCATCTCCCTTTATTCTAATCTCCTTGGCTGTATCCGTGCGCGTTAGTTGTAGCGCTGGTACAATTAGGCAACAGCGAGCGCTCAACTTTGCGATTTTCCATTGTCACAGTGACAGCGCTACGCGATAATGGTTTTCCTTTACTTTCTCGATTATTTCCTTTACTTTCTCGATTATTTCATTGACACACAGAAGAGGCTCGTTAGGCTAAAATAACCGATTCACTCATTTTTGTAAGCAGTCGACTCTCCCTGCCACTCGTTTTTCGTTACTGTGTTGATAAGAATTTCCGGTCGTGTTAGTTGACGAAACGGTACCAATAAATTAACACTTCGGGTCCCTAGTTCTTCTCAGAACTCAACAGAATTCGGAACGTTTTGCGCCTCTAGCAAAAGCTACCTAAGTCCTCTGTCTTCAGTGAGTTGTTTAGTTCAGAAAACAGATATGCGATTGTTTGTTACTCTCTTTCTGTTGTGCATTATCATGTGACCAGTCAGCAAAATATTCCTGTCACAACCAAGCATCCAATTCGTGTAATCCCTACTCATAGGCCTATTATAAATGTGAAAGTAGCTCTATTACGCTTTCACGCCAAAATCACAGAACTGATTTTACTGAAATTTGCTAGAGAGATAGTCTAGAAAGGACATAGGCTACTTTTTATCACGAAGATAAGTCCGGGAAATGGTTCCTTCAAAATAGATTTCTTTGTTTTCTACAAGGCAAACTTTTTGGATGAAAGATTCGAACTATTACGGAATCACGGCAACCATTTCAAGTTTCTTTGATTTAAAATAGATAGAGGAACTGAAAAAAGGAGTTGTAGAAAAGTGCAAGAACGCGGAAGCAGTACTGACGGCAGCTAACAATACTGACATAAGTGCCGAGGACCTATTTCACAAAATGTATGCATGTGTTACACTACATTTTGCCTAATAGTCCAGTCAAATAAGCCGAAAAAAGGCGTCAACCTAGTAATGAGAGGTAACAAGCTGAATATTTGCATGAACCTTTATTTTGGCATTCTAAATGATTTCAAAAGTCTCATAAAATCTCGTGACCGCGTCTTAAGATACTAAAGGTCAAAGGTCACGAAAATCAATTTTTCGCAAATATCTCGCTTCCTATGCGTTAAATGGTATTTACATCCCTGATAAAAGTTGTAGAGCATGAAATTCTCTACAATTTTTGTTTTAAACATTTTTGTGCAATTCATCGTTTTTTGATAGAGCGCGGAGAGCGCACAGGTCACAGCGCTCAGACATTTAAGACGTATTGCAAGTCAACCGCGAATCCCAGTCAATGATAGGTTGTTTAAAGTTAATAAATCATTGCAACAATTAAAATAACAAACCTTCATTCTTTATGAATTATGTTCAATATTTCATAACATTATTCATAAATCAAAACGATTTGTTTAATATTATTTACTTATTTCATGAAATTATAAAGTTATGAAGCCAAATACTTAAAGTATATTTTAATTATATTCTAATATATCTTAATTATGTTTCATGTAGAAAAGAATAAAAATAACTATAAGACTTAATTATATTTGAAGCACAAATATATTAAATAAAAAACGAGGAAATACGTTTTATGTATATCTTTATTTAGCAGTCATGTATGATTCATTTATTACAATTAGAAGTTGAAACGTGAGGAGGATTTTATTCACTTTAATTATTAATCACACATGGGTCTCAATTTTCATCTTCTTGATCATCATCGTCGTCTTCATCCGGTCGCTCGAAAACGTCCATTTCATTATCGTCATCCTCGTAATCGACGATCGTCGTCTCTAAACCTTCCAAGATTTCGGGGTTATATGCACTTTCTTCGTCGAGATCGTTCTGGCGCATTGAGGCAAGCTAGCCCGTTACACTGGCCACAAGCTGAAGAACATTGCATCCCCGATTTCCTGCACCCGCAGCACGAACCACAACCATTTTTGCAGCTGCAAAATATTGTATTCAGGAGCTCGTCTGGTGTAGGTGGTAATATTGTTAGTATTGGCTCCAAATGTTCATTCTGCAGCACCCAACCCCCCATTCCTGGGGTTCTATATAGTTTCCTAACCACGTTTGTACTTGGTAGTAAGCACGATTAATATGTTGATGAGCTGCTGCACTATTTGGTGGCAGATTTGATAGTTGCACAGGTTTATTAAGTTTTGTCGATTTAACAAATTGTATCGAAGATGATCTATATTGACTTCAGATTTTGGAGCGTTATATGTTGCCAACAAGATACGTACTCCATTTTCAAGTAACGTTTGCGCAGGCATACACTTTTCGACACACGGTATGCACATGCACATGCATATGCTTAAGTATATGCTTAAGTATATGCTTAAGTATATGCTTAAGTATATGCTTAAGTATATGCTTAAGTATATGCTTAAGTATATGCTTAAGTATATGCTTAAGTATATGCTTAAGTATATGCTTAAGTATATGCTTAAGTATATGCTTAAGTATATGCTTAAGTATATGCTTAAGTATATGCTTAAGTATATGCTTAAGTATATGCTTAAGTATATGCTTAAGTATATGCTTAAGTATATGCTTAAGTATATGCTTAAGTATATGCTTAAGTATATGCTTAAGTATATGCTTAAGTATATGCTTAAGTATATGCTTAAGTATATGCTTAAGTATATGCTTAAGTATATGCTTAAGTATATGCTTAAGTATATGCTTAAGTATATGCTTAAGTATATGCTTAAGTATATGCTTAAGTATATGCTTAAGTATATGCTTAAGTATATGCTTAAGTATATGCTTAAGTATATGCTTAAGTATATGCTTAAGTATATGCTTAAGTATATGCTTAAGTATATGCTTAAGTATATGCTTAAGTATATGCTTAAGTATATGCTTAAGTATATGCTTAAGTATATGCTTAAGTATATGCTTAAGTATATGCTTAAGTATATGCTTAAGTATATGCTTAAGTATATGCTTAAGTATATGCTTAAGTATATGCTTAAGTATATGCTTAAGTATATGCTTAAGTATATGCTTAAGTATATGCTTAAGTATATGCTTAAGTATATGCTTAAGTATATGCTTAAGTATATGCTTAAGTATTTAAATAATCTATATGCCCGTCATTTGTTGCAATACTTGCAGTTTTTAAAGTGTGTAAGCAGCGCACAACATGTACATCACCACCTCCTGAAAGCGATTTATCACATATCAAACACAACTCAGCCATAACTCTGTACGTCCGCCCTTTCCACGAAACAATTTAAAACTAGCAACCTTGGTTACTGGCAAAAGAGCCCACGACAAGAAGAAAGGGAAAAAAAAAAAAAAAAAAAAAAAAAAATCCGGCCTTCAACAATGGAAGTTGTTTCAACTTATAAATAGAGAAGGTGGCGTCGTAAGGGTCCGTATTTCCAGGTCTAAACTTAATATTACTAGAAATATTCTACAGTTTACACGTTTAAGAGAAAAAATACTAAAATTTTCCACATATAGTTACATACATTGGAACAGAATTAAAATATAAAGTATGGAATTCATGACATTGTAATTACTTGAAATAAGTATTATTAAAATTGGGTATTAATTCGTAAATAATGAAATTTTATTTACAATAATTGTTTTATTCAACGTACCATTGACGGTAATTCGCAGCTGACGTCTTATATGACCTGCTCTATCTAAAAAACGATGAATTGCACAAAAATTTTTAAAACAAAAATTGTAGAGAATTTCATGCTCTAAAACTTTCATCGGAGATGCAAATACCATTTATCGCATAGGAAGCGAGATATTTGCGAAAAACTGATGCCGGCCGCAGTGGCCGAGGGGACTGAGGCGCTTCAGTCACGGTCTGCACGGCCACTACGGTCGGGAGTTCGAATCCCCCCTCGGGCATGGATATTTGTGCCGTCCTTAGTCTTAGCTAGTTCATAAGTAGTTTGTAAGTTTAGGGACTGATGAACCCTTAGTTAAGTCCCATAAATTCTACAAACATTTGAACATTTGAAAAACTGATTTTCGTGACCTTTGATCTTTAATAACTTAAGACGGGGACACGAGATTTTGAGACTTTTGACACATTATTTAGATTGCCAAAACAAAGGCTCATGCAAATATTGAGCTTGTTACCTCTCATTCCGAGGTGAAACCCTAATTTGACTGGACTATAAATCCTCCACCGTGACGTCATTGCCTCCAGTTGAATAATATGGCTAAGAAAGTCAATTTAAAGCTAAAGATTTTGCAAAACAATTAGGTTACACACGAAATCGAAGCTAAATATCTACAGATTACGTTAATACGAATATTAAAAAGCACTGACAACCTATAGAGGTACTTACTTAAACAAAATATAAGCTCGAAAATAAGATTCAAACAAAACGTCGAAACTAACAATTTCTTTGGCACAATTAGAACCTGTCAACAATCACGGACGGCGACCACAGGAATTAGTTCCGCTGTTGGTACAAAATGTTCAAATGTTTGTTAAGCTTATGGGACTTAACTACGGGGTCATCAGTCCCTAAACTTACAAACTACTTATGAACTAGCTTATCCTAAGGACGGCACAAATATCCATGCCGGAGGGGGGATTCGAACCCCCGACCGTAGTGGCCGTGCAGACCGTCACTGGAGCGCCTGTCCCCGCGGCCGGCTCCGCTGTAGGTAACGGAGATAGAACACTGGCAAGCGTACTCGTACTGCCAACCGTTCGTCATAAAACTGGGGTGGCGCGATTACCCAGGGTGGCGCCGTTACCCTGGTCTGCCCTACTTTTCAGCACCTGCATATCGGCCTTTGGAAACCCATCGCCTCCTATGATAGACATCCGTCGCTTCTTTGTAATGCTAGTTTGGCGAAATGACACTTTAAGAGATTACAACGTGATATCATCGTGCATTTACTGTAGTGGGACGAAGGTAAGGTTGCTTCTTGTAAGTAGAGGATGGGAACATGACTCGTTGAAAATGTATTTGTCTGGTAGCAGCAGTAAACGTAAGACACGGCGGCCTTCGTTACACGCTAGGCAAGCCTCGCGCTGTACATTAAACAGCCTGTGGAGCGTGTTTCTGGCTGGAATTCAACAATACTTGTTCATTATTACTGACCGTTGGGTGGTGATTACCTGAGCAATTATTTTTTAACTGGTCAAATTTACTGTGCTGAAAGTTGTGCGCGACGCTTGCCAAGGCCTCACGAAGGCCACCCGTAAGACATTCAAGACAGTGTCCCGACAACAAGTAAAAAGTCAAAACTCAACTAAGCATCGATTAAAACTTAGACACCCTAGTACTTCTCTTTGTTGGCAAAGTTATCAGTCTGTCATATTCATTACACAAAGTTTCATTTTTATTTTGCACGAGTGACAAAAAGGTTCTGGATTTGGGGGGGGGGAGGAGGTTGAACCCCACCTTGCCGCCCCCCCCCCCCGCTCTTTATCTACGCCCCTGTTCGTTAAACTTAGTGATACCTTTTGATGTTAGAAATAAAGAAATTTAAAATAAATATTGTAATATTAGTTTGGTGTTTTCAATTTTTCACTTACCATTTGTTTTGCATTTTATCCTACCTTTAAGGTCTAAAGGGCCGATTATATATATATATATATATATATATATATATATATATATATATATGTGTGGGGGGGGGGTGGTATATTTACTTTTATTTTTATAATTTTTGTTCAATGTTGTATTTTAATTGTATGTATGTTGGGATGGTAGGAGGGCGGAGGGGGGGGGGGGGGAAACGCCAAAAATGACTGTCGCATGTCCAGGAAAAACCCTCCTTGCACCGGCCCTGGGCTCAGCATTAATTTGCTGAGTACGGGGTTGGCGAACCTTGGGTCCCGAGCTGTGGGCTGTGTCGCGCCAACAGTCAGCTACACCGTAAGCTCTGTGCGTGCTTAAACGACCATCGTTCGGCGCGATGGTGGAACGTTGTACGTTTCAGAGCCCGGGATCTTGGCTTAATCGCCCGGGTTGCTAGGACGGTATAAACCTGCTGAGGAGAAGCATGGCTGTTGAGGTTGAACAGTCACTAGCGAGCAACCTCTGAGGAACCTGCCGCACCTCAGTTATATAATGCTTACCCAGGCAAGTGGGTCTCTGCCTGGGTGGACCTTTAGATTCCTAGCTGCTCGTGGGACGAGAATGAAACGAACCAATAATAGCGTTGCTGGACGTACAACAGGTGTCTCTAACAAGGGAATAGTCAGACTTGTCATGCCGAAACATGTATTGATTTTTTAGCCCTGTTAGTTAATATTGAAAGAAGTCTGTATGCAGAATGTTAGCTGCTGACATGACCTGGAAGTCACCTAAAAAAATCACGAAAATGTTTTTTTCCTGCTTGGCTATTGCGGTGCCAGCTAGCCACCCCTGGAAATGGCGAGTCGCGACCTGTTATGGTGAGCGTTGTGTGCATTGTCAGCAGGTGCGATCATCTTATGGCGGCGTTCACTAAAGAGGAATATCGTTGCACGGTTTTGGTGGAAAGGGGAAACGAATATTCGTTTCTGTGGCATGCACTTCCTTTTAGGGTTGCCAGGTTGAACTCGAGGCAGGCCCGGAGACCAGACGTGCCCCCCTCCCCCTTGGCCAATGACTCACCCCAACTGCGACCAACTACCCCTCCCAACCAAGATTACACGTAAATTCTAAAAAAAAAAAAAATATATATCGCTTTGTCCGTTCTGAACATGAATTGTGTATATGGAAAAAGGAAGTCGCTGGACGACGTAAGAGTCGGCTGGAAATTGCGACTGATATAAATACGCGACTTTGTGATCAATTTACCGATTCCAGACGAAAGTCATTGAGTGTCAGACACAACTTTGCGTGATTGGGCGTTAGAGATTGCCAACGCGAAAGGCGCTAAAGAATTTACAGCTTCTCAAAGTTGGATTAGTCGCTTCAAAAGATCTCACAAAATTGTGGCACGAAAAATAGCAAAATTTGTGTCGAGAAACAGGTCGGAAAATGAAGTGACTTACGACTGCAAAAATAAGATCGTCAGTTTCAGTGAATCGTACGTTTATAATACTGGTCAGGTTTTCAAAAAGAAATGCTTGAGAAAAGAACACTGTCATTCAAAGGGAAAAAACATATTGAGGCAATTGCGCAAGCCACGACTGCACTCACCCATTCATACACTATAATGCCCATAATTAGTCTGGATGGTTCATTGCTGCCTAAACTATGTGTGTCTTAAAGAACCAACTGGAAGTTTTGGACCACGTGTCAAACACACATTGTTCTACGCAGACAATGTTGTGGTAGACGCATCAAAGTCTGGAAAAATGGGAAATGATAACGTTACACGTTTCATGCGTCATGCTTTTCTTCCGTTCTGCGGGAACAAATCTCTTCTCCTTCTAGATTCCTGGTCAGGTCATAAAAGTTCTGATTCATTAAAACCTGTATTTCGAGCTCACCCTGACAAAGTAGAGAAACTTCAGATTCCACTAGACACGATGAACGTAATTCAACCGTTAGACAGAATTTTTCCACCGGTGGAAGGCATTTTTCAGAAAACTAACAGAAAATTGTGTGCAAATCACTGCAGTTTCCTATCACCGTGGCAATATTCTAAAGCTGCAAACAGCCGTAGATTATCAATTTTCCTCCCCACGGTTTCAAAATGTGATTAAATATGCGTAGCACACCTCGAAATAAAAGATATTAGGCCTGTTTCCTTCATAACACCGGCCAAGTTTTGTATACGGACGTCTAACATCATCTGTGATTCGCAGGGCTGTCATATGTTTCGAACATTGTATCAATATTTCGCATTTTTGCGGTAATTACAAGAAATAAGTTTGACGTGTTCTAAATCGTATATGTATTAGTGTTTATTTCATAGCTATTTGGAAAGAATGTTATAGACAACATATCAGATAAATTTGTCAACTAATTTATTATTACCGTATTTATTAATTATCGTACGATCGCTTTCACTGGGCGAATCGGCTCTCTCGCTGCTGTGGCAGGAGAGCGGCGCGTAGCTAACGCCGCCTTGTCCCTAGATAGCGTTAGTATAACGTAGCGAGAGAGGTCAGGGTTGTACAACAGGCAGTTACAAGCGCGGAAACCATGCGACAATGTCGTCCTTCATAAAATTTTTACAGACTTCTAGGTCATGTCAGCAGCTAACAATGTGCATACAGACTTCCTTCAATGTTAACTGACAGAGGTAAAAATAGGAACACAGGTTTCGACATGACAAAATCTGACCATTCCCTTGTAAGCATGGGAAAGTTGAGTTGAATGCCAGGAAATATGCCCCCCCCCCCCCCAATCGTTCCCTTCCTTGGCAACGCTCTGAGAGGCACAGATGCGTGGGAGACGGGAAGCACAAGGATGAGGATGGATTGGCATAGCCCTTCTCATCTACGCTTAAAATGTGCCCTAAGTGATTCTGGCCTCTTTATCAATCACCCCCAAAAGTCTATAGGCCTATAGGGGAATCTAACTACAAAGCAGATGCAGGGTTGAATTAAAATGCACAGAATTTACTTCATAAAGAACAAGTGATAGGAGGAGATTCATTAATTTACATAAAAAAGATGAACACTAAGCTTATGAATTTTAAAAATGTCAACCACATCAAATTAAATTGATTTAAGCCTAAGGAAGTCCTTTATGAAGGCATTTGTATGGAGTGTTGCCTTGTATGGGAGTGAAACACGGACGACGCACAGTGCGGACAGGAAGAGGATAGAGGCTTTTGAAATGTGGCTCTACAGAAGAATGCTGAAGATTAGGTGGGTGGATCGCGTAACTAATGAGGTACTGAACAGAATTTGGGAGAAAAGAAATTACTGGCGTACCTTGACTAAAAGAAGGGATAGATTGGTAGGGCACATTCTTAGACATAAAGGAATTGTGAATTTAGCGTTGGAGGGAAGTGTGTGGGGTAAAAATCGCAGAGGGAGACCAAGAGACGCGTATAGTAAGCAGATTCAAGTGGATGTGGGTTGTCGTTCTTATGAGGAGATGAAAAGGCTTGCTCAGGATAGAGTAGGGTGGAGAGCTGCATCAAACCAGTCTCTGGACTGAAGACCACAACAACAACAACAAATATGAAAAATAAGATTGGTGGACAGTTCTCGACTCCTTTCACTACCGCCACTCATGCTAGATTTCTGTATGGGAAGTGTCATTCCTATAGACAGGTGGTGTGACACGGATCAGAAGAAATCTAAATTTTTGGCCAGTCACTTTCTACTAAGTTTATTTTAGAGTTCATCCCCCTCATTCACGCTAAGGGTCCCACTCATACATCCTGCGTCGTCTTTACAATCATAACCCAGTTTGGCTGTCTACAGTGCCTGAAGTGGGATTATAAGTAGACATTTCTAAGACCCACAAGGATGGAAACTGTCTCAGTGACGGATCCTTCCACGTTCATTTACAAAAGACACGATCTCACTTTGAAGTTTCACGTTGTCTTACGGCAACATATATCCATTCAAAAAAGGAAAAAGGAATAGAAAGCTGAAAAATTGGAAAAACCCTCTAAAAAATGTCCATATAAACTACATTGTCGCATGTGTGAAAACAAGTATGCACTTAAATACAACTAACATGTGTCATTTGTAAATTGTGTCATATTGTGTACATGGTGACAGGACACTGACATAAACCTGGTAAATAAATTTTATAAATACAATGTGGTCTTAATCTGTATCCATAAATCTTTACCACTATAGTAGAAAAATGAGAACAGAAAAATTGAACTAATGTTGTGTTACATGTGTAAAACATTGGTGTGCTTACATTTAGTATGTGTCTTTGGAAATGGTGTCATATGTGCAAATAAATAATATTAAAAATTATCTGCATAACTTGTTATCTGCAGGGCCCACGGTGTTAGTGACACCGCATATCGACATTTTAATAATATGAATTATATAATTTCAACACTGTATATTCATAATTCGCATTAGTTACACTATAAGCTTATTTCGACTTAAAAGTTATCTTCAGGTGTTACGCCATATTCTATTATGCTGTACATTTCGATATTATTGTGATGTGATTCCTTTTTTTTTTTCCCCTTATTTTATATATATAATATTAATATTGGTAGCACAGTGGTAGCGTGCCAGACTACAAATCCAAAGGTCGCGGGTTCGATCCCCGCCAGGTACTAGGATTTTTATCTGTCACTTTCCACTTCTTTCACCTCTGGCAGTGTTGCTCATGTGAAAAATACCGAGTAGCACCGTGGTTCGGAACCCACGTTAAACTGTAGGTCCCCCTATAACTGGCTGGGTAAGTCAGTTCGAAGGTCGGAGGAAGGCAACGGCATACCATCTCCAAACAGGACCATGCCTAGTGAAGCACTGTGGTGTTCAAACCAATCTTCGGATTGTTGACTGCTTTAATTTACTTTTTAATATTAATATCACGTAACTTATTGTGTTGTCATGCGAGACAGCTTTCAAATAAATGTCAAAATCCGTAACTTCATAAACGTCTCGAATGACAACACAATATTATAAGTTACGTGATATATATATATAAGGAAGAGAAAAAAATCACGTCACAATAATATCGAAATGTACAGCATAATAGAAGTGGCGTAACACCTAAAGATGACTTTTAAGTCGAAATAAGCTTATAGTGTGACTAATACGAATTATGAATGTACAGTGGTGAAATTATATAATTCTTATCATTAAAATTATCTGGATATTCAATTTCAAGGACAAAACAAGACAAGGACAGTGAATTTAAAAAAAAAAATTAAAGATTCACATTAAACGAAGAACAACACAAGCATGGCACAGATGCAAATAAAGTGTTCCAGAAACAAATATAAATGTGCTATTTCTGAAACAAAACATTACAAATACAGAAAGATTGAAAGTTATTATACTGACAATGCATGTAAATACAATTCTGGTGAGGGTGTGTGTTATGATGTGGCATGTGTATAAATCGGTTTTCTTAAGAGTTAGTCGGGTATGTACATTTTGAAATGTGTCTAATGAAATACAGTTTTTATAAGCATATGCTCCAACAGGGAGCTTTTGTCCTTTCACAGTCTCTTATGAAGACTGCCTCTTACGAAGACTGCCTCTAAAAACAAAAGAAATTACACAGTGGCGCAGTAGTGCGTATTACAGTGGAGCAGGTGCAGCATGGCCGGTTCAATGCGTGAGAGGGGCGGCTGAGGGAGCGGAGTGGTGAGAGAGGCCACAGCACCTCTCCACACCACGCGGGCCGTGCCTCAGCTGCCTTTATTTCAATAAATGAGGAAAAAATACCCAAACTGCGGAAAACGCGCATCGCTTATGACTTTTGTACAAATAAAATGGCGTAGTTAAAAAAAAGTATGTATTTCTAGCTGCATTCCTTCTTTAGTTTTGTTGATCGAAATGCCTAGTGCCTCTGCAACACAATACATAAAATGTAATACATATTTTATAATTTACGAGTATATTGTCATCTGACAAATAACTTTCTCTCTGCATTCCGAGCTTATTATAATGCTCAGTTTGCAGGCTTGAGACTGCCAGTGGCTTCTAATATTTCTGGCCTAAAGCCATCATATTAAGATCGAAGTATTGCTTCAGTGTAGCCGGTTAGGACCAGTAGGCGACAGATGGTAAAAGCTGGTGAGAACCACGACAGGTGGTACAATAGGTCGGGTTCTCATGGGAAAGAGCACTGGCAAATTTCCCAGAATTCTAGGGAAGTCCCCGAGCGGCAGGCACTGGGCGCCGATTGGCTGTAGCACTGGCGGTCACGCGCCTAAACGCAATCATATTTTTGTTAATATCTATTAAACTAATTATTTATTCAATGTAATACTCAATTTAGAAAAAAAAAACCTCAAAGCTAAGCTATGCCCTGAGTAGGTAAAACATTAACAATTGCTAATTCAATAAACAAAATAATTAATTTAAGACGGACGATGCGCGGCAGCCATGTTTGCGCGCCAAATCGCGGAACGAAAGCAGTCTTTCACCGAGCCGCCACACGTCACTTCAGAACAGGCACTCGGAAGAGTAACATATGACTGCAGTACGCGCACTCAGTGAAGTAACATGCATACGTAGGCGGTCATAAGACTATGTTTAATCATCTTGGATCAAGGCTAAATAACCTTATATTTACATTCAGTTAAGAAAATGTGTATCTGGTGGTTATTATTATGCAGTTTACTGGTTTTCTGCTTACTTTAATTAAAATCTGTTGGAATTCCGAACTACCACAGTTTTATTCCATAATTAGATCACTTCCTGCCTCATTCAAGAATTCCGACCTGCGTGCTATCATCTGCGTGGGGACATCTATAGAACACGTCAGGTTGGTGAACTTTTAGAGTTTCTACACTTCACACAGTGAGTGGGGAGTTACTACAACCCTGGCGTACACTGTTATTGCGGTACAAACGCAAACTGTTACGCGTCATCCATGGCAACATGCAGGAGGAAAGGAAATGATACAGGATCGGTTAGCACAACCCCCTGTAGACATTATTCCTATTGTACGATGCATTAAAAGTTATTTACAAATATTTACAACAGGATATTTACAGATTACAATATATACAATGTATACAAAGGTTTAAGAGTTCAGTGGTTCTATTCCACTTAAGTCTGGTTCGTCTCTTTCGCATTCACTAGAGCTGTCCGTCTCTTCTCCACTCTCTTCGCTTCGCCTAATCTGATAATAAATTGTTCCGTGGCGTCATCTATGTGATGCTCGAAGTCCGTGTATTCTTCTTCAATTTTCGTACACATCTTTTTTTCCGATCATCCGTTGTAATAAGGTTGCATGTTTCCGTTACTAATCTGGCGACATCATCAATGTTAAAATGAACATTTCTTTTGGACACTTTTCCTTTCACAGTGCTCCAGATTAGTTAAATTGGATTTAAGTCCGGGAGGTGTGGTGGCAGCCTTAAAACAGAGTATCCAGACTCAGAAAATATGTTAATTAAAACAAAATTTGAATTTTGGTTTGTGTAGTTGAATGATGCTGTACAATTTCAGTTTTAACATTGAGCTGGAGTGTGGGATGTTACGTTCTTAAAGCCATTTAACCATGTCCACTTTCCTAGAATTTGATGTTGGTGTCGGATTTTGTTGAACATTGTGATATGTGGCATTGTCTATAACAACCACTGACTTTGGTGGAAGGTTTGGAATTATTTTTTACCTATTTTTCATAGTTGTCTTAGTTCATATCATGATGATAGTCTCCAGTTGTCTTCCCAGATTTGAATGTCAACAGCGCCTCTTTTACAAACCCGTTTTCACTACCAGCATGAACAATGATGAGACGTTGTCTTTTGGCAATAGGAGTTTTCAACCCTGAACCACCTGTATCAGTCCAAGCTTTCGTCTATGTGTGGGTCGAATGAACGTAAGTCTCGTCCGTATAAATTATAGGTCTGTTTTCTTATCTAAATTGTAACAAACTTTTCAAATATTGCACTCTCATTTGTCGTATGTCTGACGCTTCAATGAGAACTTTTCGGTTGTTTATGGACTGTTTCCACCTAAATCCCAGTTTCTTCATAATTCTCGTCAAAGACCATTTGCTTTCTTTGAAGTCAATTTTTTCATTCAGAAAAGCTAACAAGGATTTGACGGTTGGCCGTTCTCCTTCAGTACGATGAAATTCATTAATAGTTCTTCTTATTGCACACAAATCAAAATCGTCCACATCTCTTTTAGGCGTTTTTCGCTCTTCTTTTGTTAGGCGTGCTAAAAGAGCCATGTAATTGGATGCATTGTTTTTCTTCGGTGGCAATTCTTCTGAGGGTACAAACAGACACCCCAGTAGCCTCACACACACACACACACACACACACGTTACTGTATTTTACTAATTTTATAGGTGTTGTCATTTCCGCTTCTCTCTTCATGATCCTGCAAACATTTGCAACAAGTTCACGAGCCTGATTGTGGATCACTTTCCTACGGCTTAACTTGCTCTTAATACTGTCACATTCCATAATCGGTTATAGCTGCACAAAATACACAAACTACACAGAGCGGATAATGATGTCAACTCCTGAAAGTAAGCTACTCACAAGGAAAGTACATGGGGTCGAACAAACATATCTGTATGAACGTTTGGTTACAGGATATCTACATACACCTCAATGCGCTGATGGGTGTCGTTTTTCTGCAAAGCTCTGCAACTATGCTCTAGATAGCACTATAGATGTAATTGTAGCCGGCTGCGGTGGCCGAGGGGACTGAGGCGCTCCAGTCACGGTCTGCACGGCCACTACGGTCGGGGGTCCGAATCCCCCCTCGGGCATGGATATTTGTGCCGTCCTAGTTCGTAAGTAGTTCATAAGTAGTTTGTAAGTTTAGGGACTGATGACCCCGTAGTTAAGTCCCATAAGCTTAACAAACATTTGAACATGTAATTGTAGACGCCATACGTAATGCAGATATCTTAACTATAAGCTATGTAATAATCGTCGTACATGTTCTTTAGCAAATTGTCATCAAAAGCCTTGATGATAGTTGCAACTTGAACCTTCTTCTCGGAAGACTGTTGGTATTCACTGCCACTGCTTCCATCGTCTCTTCCCGCACTTACCGTAGCACTACCGCTTTCAATGAGTTGTTCGTCATTATCATCCCTATTATCATCATTATGAGGTTGTAACAACAGTATCTAACTTATGATCATATTTATGTATCATAACAGATACGAGAGAGAATGCAAATGATTCATTTTTTACACTAATACCATCTTCACGAAGAAGGGTTCTTCGTAACTTCATCTCAACTAATCGCAATACATTAGCAGGATTGATTAACAATCGCCGGCCCATCTGACACTTCGCCACACAAATGACGTCACAAAACGCAACTTCGGAGGCACACTGCAGCGTCCCTACTGGCGAACCAACAGGTCAAAGTGCAATGTGGCAAGGCACACCCAGAGGCCTCTAACGGACGACTGCAGAGTTTTGAAGATGCGGGAGTATTACTAGTGCAATAAGGGATCTTAACATTATCTCTCATACGATTTTGGTGTGTATGTGTTTGTTCGAGCCCAAGTACTTTCCTTGTCAGTGCTGGCGATGGCGGGACGGCCGGACTGATTGCGCTATGCGCTGCGGCTGTGCTGTCCCGTTACTCTATCCCCTCCAATCCAACAGATTCGCAGGCAACTGCGCATCACTAGGTTCGTTCGAGTGGCCCAAACGCTGATAGTTCCTGACGATTTGGAAGGCCTCCACTGCGCATGCGCGCTCTTTGACAGTTTCCAACTCCGAAGCCAACTCGAACGCTTATTTCACCTGTTTCGCAGTTTGGCCACCCATAGCGCTAGTTGGCATCTTTGCTCTCTACTGATGTTGAAAGTGAAGTTATGACTGGCGATATGTTATGTATTTCTCAATTGAGAAAACTATTTAAGTCGGCCGGCCGCGGTGGCCGAGGGGACTAAGGCGCTTCAGTCACGGCCGCTGCGGTCGGGGGTTCGAATCACCCCTCGGGCATGGATATTTGTGCCGTCCTAGTTCGTAAGTAGTTCATAAGTAGTTTGTAAGTTTAGGGACGGATGACCCCGTAGTTGGGTCCCATAGACTATACAAACATTTGAATTTTATTTAAGTCGTCATGAATCATTTTCAATTTACCGTTAAACCAAAGTATAATAATAAAGATTAACGAGACACATTTGCCTGCAAACCGTGTATCTGTCGAGTACAAAATGAAAATCGCGTGACGAAACTAGGTTAACTTGCGAGTCGCGATGTTACCAGACGACCGTTCCATCAAAAAATTCTTCTTGAGAACGCTCACGTTGACTTGAGATGACGGACCGGCGACGGACAGTGTGAATTCCGCCATTAGAAATATATTGTGGAATACATTCTGATCATAAACTTCGATAAAACGCAAAATATACGTAAACATGTCCCCCCCCCCCATTTATAAATAATGTAGTCAATTTAACCTGACAAAACCTCATACAAAAATGAGGTAAATTAGGATAGTTGTGTGTGAAAGGAATATTTGGTAACATACAACTTCATATGCACTTTGTCCCATTATTATGAGTTACAATAAAATTTAAAAAAATGAAACATACAAATTAATATACAAAAAATTGCAGGTGTTGTGCAAGAATTATCATCGTACATGATTTTCCCAGAAGTTACACATTTAGTGTAGAAACGCCCACATTGTCACTAATAGATTTCTATAATATATAACCACAAGGAGAAAAACGAAACAGTAATTGTGAGACGCTATAGTGGCACATGTAAAGCTAGATGTCGGTTATAAAAATCTGTCACTGCTATTGCCTGTTGTGAACTATATTATTCTTATGTGTCAATCACTTCATTTACAGATGGCACAGAAAATCTCAGTAGGACTATTTTGACTTCATTTTCAGGTGAATATATCACAATCCAAACTGTAAAAACATACGCATTCATCTTTAAATTCGTATGTTATGAAAATTTTCACACCTTTAATTTATAGTATGTATGGGTGTAATAAAAAGGAGACGTACTGTATTAGAAGACCACATAAGTTGAAAGAATGCCTGTCTAATATACAAAGCTCAGCATCAATCAAGAGAAAATCGAAGACTTAAAACATAAACCTCTTCGTAAATATGCGGGCTTGTCTTTTGGAGGAGGCTTGTTAAACGCTTTGGAGTCAGTCAGTCAGAAAATCCGCTGACTTAAACAAACGGTCGCAAACTATCAGCTCCACCACTCGAATACCTGATTGGTCAGTCAGATATCGTCAGAAAGAGTCAAAAGTGCCACTCGAATGCCTCAAACCGTTCCAGACCGTCAGCAGCGCCACTCGAACGAAGCTACTGACTCACTGGCCGTGCTACACCTGCTCCGCTGTGATTGTGGCACAAAGCATTGATGTGGCAGGGCAATGGCTGTAGTCTGGGGAATGGCTGGTAGAGGACCTCTGGCCTGAAGTGGGCGTTAACGCAGGGCCTGGGTGTCACCTGGACAAGGGTATGCCTGGGCACAGATGCTGGGTCCAGCGGCAGACCGCGCTGATTCTCGTAAGCCCGGGAGCCAGGCAGGTTTCGTGCATGACGCACATGTGGGTACAGTCGCAAGTGGCGCTTGTGCATAAAGGCTAGTTTACACGACGACACTACGTTTCATAAAACTGCGCTACCAGCCATTGCGCATGCGCTGCAGGCGTTCGCGCAACTCGCTGGCAAAACTAAACAGTTTCGGCACCTTCCAACTTTGATTGCGCGTGTTTTTAGGTTAGGTTATAACCAATACAGAACAAAACACAACATAAAGAGGGGAACGGAAGAAATAATTCGGTTTTTGAACATATATGCGATGAATAGGTGTTTGTGCGATTTTATACAGCGGCTTGTTAGTGCTCCTGAAGCAATTATCCGTGAATTAAATATTGATGGGTTGACGATTAGTGAATTGCAGACTAAAATTCATTCAATTCCAAATACTTATACAAACGAAATATGACAATTGTGGATTTCGAAAAACGGTACAGGTACTGCAGAGACGAATATTTACTTGACAAGAAACGTAATGCAATTTGTAATTTCAGTTCTGATAACAATACTTCACGCATAACAGTATCTTGTTTCTTTATTGCATTACTAACTCTGTTTAAAAGGAACGTAAACTGCTCTGGTAACATTCTAAGTTGATGAAAATAGCTTCCAGGGTCTTCAATTACAATTACAATTTCTTTCAGCAAACTCGCTAAGCAATCGAGGTGACGTCTTTTTTTAATCCAGTCACAAACCCAAACACGTTTTTTTATTCTTTTTATGTTTAGTCTTATGCAGTGACTTTACACAGAAAAGCAATAGCTCCGCCACAACTCTTACAGATACTAAAACTATCATTCTATGGCGACTACGGCACTTACAAAACAACGAAACTGAAGGGTATTGGCGCCGTGTCTACAGACACATACGGAACCAGTTGCGCGCAATTCACTTCCTGAAACGAGTGTCGCAACCTAGTGTCGTCATATAGACTAGCCTTAAAGGCTAATCTACACGGCGACACTAGGTTGCGACACTTGTTTCGTGAAATAAGTTGCACGCGACTGGTTTCGTGTATGTCTGTAGACACGACGCAATACTATACACTTCAGTTTCGTTGTTTTGTAAGTGCCGTAGTCGCCGTAGAATGAAAGTTTTGGTAGCTGTAAAAGTTGTGGCGGAGCTATTACTAGTCTGTGTGAAGTCGCTGTATAATACTAAACATAAAAATATTAAGAAACGTATTTGGGTTTCTGACTGGATTTAAAAAAAAAAAAAAAAGAAAGCGTCAATTCGGTTGCTTAGCGACGTTGCTGAAAGAAATTGTGATCGAAGGCCCTAGAAATTATTTTAATCAACTCAGAATGTCACCAGTGCAGATTACGTTCCTTTTAAACAGAGTTAGTAATGCAATAAAGAAACAAGATACTGTTATGCGTGAAGCATTGTTACACGAACTGAAATTAGAAATTGCATTACTTTTCTTGTCAAATAGATATTCGTCTCTACAGTACCTGTACCGAGTTCCCAAATGCACCATTGCCATAGTTCGTTTGTATAGGTATTTGGAACTGAATGTACTTTAGTCTGAAATTCACTAATCGTCAACCCATCAATATTTAATTCACGAATAACTGCTTCAAGAGCACCAACACGGTGCTGCTTATTCCTGAAATTGTCATCGTTAAAAAGGCACAAACACCTATGCATCGCATATATGTTCAAATATCGAATTATTTCTTCCTTTGCCCCCTTTATGTTGTGTTTTGTTCTGTATTGGTTATAACCTAACCTAAAAACACGCGCAATCACTTTCGCCAAAGTTGGAAGGTGCCGAAACTGTTTGGTTTCGCCAACGAGTTGCGCGAACGCCTGCCGCGCATGCGCATTGGCCTCTAATGCAGTTTCATGAAACGTAGTGTCATCGTGTAGACTAGCCTTACACGCGCGTGCCAGCACAGTCAGCAGGTGTCCCGATGTTCAGCGAGTTGCACATTGGGCACACGCCGCTTTACGTGAGACCACTGCGTTGTGTGGGCGGCCTCTGAGGACGCGGCGTGTTTAAAAGCGCAGTGAGGCGGCTGCGCAGGGTCGACTGGAGGCAGGCGGCCTTCAGCAGGTCAGGGCGCCCAGGGGCCGTGACGTAGCGTCTGGCAGGGACACTCCCCTCGTTGAGTTTGTGACACTTGCGGGGAGTGACACTTGCGCGGAAAGGGAATGTGTAGACACTTGCGCGGAGACCCGGACGCTGCAGGTAGTGAACAGGGTGTTCCAGAAGTAGGGATACACCACCCCTACTCCACGCCCTCCAGTCGCTACCTGTGCCGTATTCAGGGAAAGGCCCACCGAGCGAGGTGGAGCAGTAGTAACGGGACGTTCGCTGAAAATAGCGTATATTACAAGATTCACGTCTCTCGCATTCCGGCCCAAAATTAGCATGGGCCTATATGTCGCATTCACTGAAAAATGCGAATTTTTCCGGTACCTACTGTTTACTTTGTACATATTGAAGGGCAGAAAATAAAGTTATCTCCCAATATTTCTGATTAAATAGTGTTACACACCAAAATACCATTTATGACAATTTCGGATTTACTGCATTTTGAGTCAGAATTCGCATCTATATTCGAATTTACCGCAAATACGAATTTTTCCTGTCCCTAGAATTACCTCTAAAAATAAACAGCTGATCAAGGCACTAAAAGCAAGGGCAGACCTTTAGGTGTATTTCTACAAATAACTAAAACACAATTTGATCGTGGAATTATATACAGTCTCATTATAAAGGTTTTTTGTAGGTGGTTTTGAGCAGATTTTAAATATGTTAGAAATTGCATTATGAAATATAGACAGCTACACGTTATGTTAATTATGAGATATCGATTTCGGCTAATTTGAGGTCATCTTCAAGTCTCAAACAACAGGTGTTACTTATGCATTTTTCCAGTGGCACTCATAACCTTTAACTGTTTACACACAAGGTCTAACATTGTTAATCGCGTTAGCGATGAAGAGAGAACCCAGAATCTTTGCGTCTAAATGATACATATATTGGTGTGATGTCTTATTTCGAAAGAACAGACATCACACCAATACATATATAGCTCTCGGTGAAATGGAACGGTATGATGTCGTTACGTACCACAGCACGGCCGACTAGAAACGCAGGAGAAGTGCAAACAACGTTCTCTCCTCAGAGGTATGATTATAATTGGGTTCGGCGTAGACTTCTACAACATACAGTCTACACGGCGAAGATTACACCAAAAAATTTAACTTTTCGTCTACTTTGGCGATAGCAACCAAATTTTAGAATCGTGTTTACTATGTAAAGATTTAGCAACACAAAACGCTTCAAGTCCATAACTTCACTGGTTTTCGAGTTCTGAATTTTTAATATGTTTTTAATGTTATTATAGAAAAAACAAATTTGGGACTCACATTAAAATTTTCATATGGCAGATTTTGTAGGTACATTCACAAGACATAATTCAACGGTTGTGTGCATTCATCTTATGAGAAATATCAATCATTTGTTTTCAGTGTTTATTTCTACATTTAAGTTTCTTTAATTATTAGTACTTAAATGTAGTTATGAAATAAATAAATTACGTGTATATGTGTAGTCTTATGCGGCCAAACTACTTAGGTCATTGTCGCTAGAGTTACACACTACTTAATCTTACTTAAAATGACTTAGGCAAAGTACAAACAAACATAACCATGTCCGAGGAAGGACTCGAACCTCCGACCGGACCGGCAGCGCAATTTGTGACACAAATTACATGTTTGATAATATTAATGCATAGAAGATGAAATCACGTCAAGCCTACTTCCTGCAAAAAGTTTGACAAAAAAAGTTGGCACTGAGTTTAGAAAAACAAAATTCTGGTATATTAGATTTTAACATTTTATCAAAAAATGAATGTTACTTTTTTTTTTTTTTTTACTACAAGAGATACAGCCATTCAAATTTACGGCCACGAGAACGTTTTCCCTCCCTGAGTAAATGAGCTGTCTACGAATAAACGCTTCAAGTATGTAAAATACTCATTGACTTATTATTAACGTTTTTAATTAAAGGTTTAAGGTTGTGTGTCTAATTAAAAAGCATAGTAGCTATTTTTAAAGAGATGGAAGTTGGGTGATAGTGGGGTTAACTACATAGCGGTCAATTACATCAACGTAGCTGTGCAGGATGCCTAATATATTTATTGCTTGCGCAGGTGTCTTGATATGCTTAGTGTTCTGCATAATATGCTTTTAGGAGGTATGACTGTGGAAAGTCATCGTCTTGTAGTAGCAGAGACTGTCTTAATGACTCTCCAAACATTATCACTATTAAAATACCTGTTTGTTTACAGGAGGAACACTCAACGGATTAATATGTAGTTATAACAAGTTACTATATTGCTCTTCAGCTTTGAAAGGGTTGTGCAATTTCACTGATTTTCGTGTTATGCTGACAGTGTGGAAACTTGACAACAGCAGTGCTAGACTTCTTGGTGTGCCTGTACCCAGGAAAAGCCATCAGCCGCCCCAAGGGCCCTGGGTCCCGCGCAAGTGTCACTCCGCGCAAGTGTTCAACCCCCCCCCCCCCCCCTCGTTGACACTCTCGTTCTGCGGGCAACGCTCAGAGAGCAGGTCAACGAAGGCGAAAGTGGGAGGTGCCGTTGTCTGTCCTCCACACCGGCCGGTTTGGGTGGCGTGGCGTGACGTCAGGAGTCTCACCGCCGCTTAAGCCGCCTCGCTTACGTCCCGTTTGGCCCCTTTGTGCTCAGGAGGCGTTGTCGGTCGCTAAGCCGAAGTACCACCTGGGATTACAGGGCGTCTCTCAAGCATAAGCCAATACCCTCTTTTCTTCTTTGCCAGTGAAGTCACCCCACGTGCTATTCGTATACATAAATAGCACCGTTATGAGCCACTTACAATAAACTGATACACGAAAGGTGCCAAACAAAAATTCTCCCCCGTATAACAATAAAGAAATTACATAAAAAGACAAATCTCAAAACAAATGAGAATAATAATCATACCGAGCACGGCAATGCGCGGTATTAATATGTTCGTAAAAGGCGCCGATATTTCAGGTTCTATTCATCTCAAGCGAAGGGGTAAAGCTGAGGCGCTCCAGTCAAGGGCTGCACGGACTATACGGTCGGGCGTTCGAATCCCCCCTCGGGCATGTATATTTGTGCCGTCCTTAGTACTAGCTAGTTCATAAGTAGTTTGTAAGTTTAGGGACTGATGACCCCGTAGTTAAGTCCCATAGACTCTACAAACATTAGAACATTTTTGAAGGGGTAAAGTGTTCTGGATAACTCTTGGCCTAGTCATCATTTGTGTACATATTAGAAGAATGGGTGTACTATAGCTATCATACAGTACATCGTCAAAAAAATCAAAGTTACACACTTCCTGGAGCCCATCCAAACTGAGCAAATCAGTTGGCTTTTGTACATGACGTGTAGTCTATGGTGGGCTTTAAACGGCTTACAAAAGCACCATTCATTCTTGGCCGGTTTCTGAGAAAATCACAAAAAACATGAAGAGGTTGAAACTCATCATTGATTGATTGATTTTTCCAGGGAAGCCAAAACAGTCTTGGACCAACCCGCCACTGCCCGTACCGAAACTAAGTTTATTGTGCGGTACTGCTCCCTGTATATCTAGTAAAGCCAACCAATGCCCTTGAACAGTGCAAGGAGTCCTTTTACCAGTTCTTTATTAGACACAATTTACTTGGGTCTGATTGTCCCAAACGTTCTGTGCCTTTTACTCTCCAATGCAATGCATTCGAAGATTAGATGTGATGCAGTTTCATCACCGTCATCACAGATCCTACATTTAGGGTCCTCTTCTGTTATTCCCATTGTATGTAGGTGTTTTTTGAAATTCGCATGGCCTGTCAGCAATCCAACCATGAGTCTAATCTCTCTCCTGTTCAGGCCCAGGATTGCAGAGCTTCTTTTAAAATATGGCTTTGGCATCATTACCTTGCCATGTTTTTGTTGATAGACTGTCTTCTGAGCCAGTTACGTAGCTCCAATTTGATCATTGCCTTGGTGATAGTCAGGACAGTTTCCGGTCCAATAAATGGAGTCTCTGCCCCCATCCTGGCTAATCTGTCGCATTTTCGTTGCCACTGATCCAGGGACCCACAATAGGTTTACTCTATTGCTTTCCCCTAGATCCACCAGAACCCTGTGACATTCTGCAACAATTTTAGACCTTGTTGCAGGAGCTGCCAGTGACCTCAGGGCTGCCTGCCTGTCTGAATAGGTATAGATGCTACGGTCTTTGTAGCACCTACGCAAATTCTCCTCCACACATGCCCCGATGGCAGTGATTTCGGACTGGAATACTGAGGCCAGTTTCCCTAGAGAGACGACGCCTTCCAGTCTTGGCTGCACCACGTATACCCCGGCCCCGAAGCCTTAGTCTGATTTTGACCCGTCAGTGAACCAGACAATAATCCCCGTACGGCGTCGAACTATTTCCTCCCACTGCTCCCTACTTCCATTGTTATATTGAAAGGCTTGTTGAAGCAGTATGGGGTTGTAATATAGCCAGCCGGCATTTCCCCAACCTTTCCTATATTTACCTCACTCACTATTTTAGTGTGTGATTCTGGATATCCCAGAGAGTTCCAGTTTTTACCAGTTTTGTGTCTGTATGCACCAGCCGCTGCCTTCATCTTGACCCAAAGGTGTAATGGGGGAATATCCAACATGGTTTCCATCCCAGCAGTTGGTGTGCTGCTAATTCCGCCTGTTATGACTAAGCAGGCTAATCTCTGCACCTTACCAAGCTCCTTAGCAGCAAACTTATCATACTTTTGCACAAAATCACAAAACCCGATTTTAGCCGTTTTAGAACCGTCAATCGCAAATATCTAAATAACTACACTTAGAAAATTGTTCAAATATTTACAATACATCCTGTAGACGTTTATCTATAAACGTCATTTTTCAGTTTTCGTAAATCTTAGTCCGTTAGCAAGATACGGCCTAAAAATAGCGATATTTTGCTAGAAAAAGTGCGTATTATGCTGAAAGACGGCGTTCGGACAGCTCTGAAACTTACATTACGATTCGAAAAAAGGTACTCGGCAAAAAAATTTGATTTTTGTACATCATAAAAATTGAAATCTTCGGTCGATGAAGGGTTGATTTTTCTTTTTGGTTTACTTTACAGTTAATATGCAGCATCCGATTTAGTGAACTATTGCAACATATTTTAAAATCAAATGTTGAAATGTTTGTTAAGCTTATGGGACTTAACTACGGGGTCATCAGACCCTGAACTTACAAACTGTTTATCAACTACCTTATACTAAGGACGGCACAAGTATCCATGCCCGAGGGGGGATTCGAACCCCCGACCGTAGTGGCCGTGCAGATCGTGACTGGAGCGCCTCAGTCTCCTCGGCCACCGCGGCCGGCATATTTTAAAGAGTTTGCAGAGGTAAAAACACATTGCGTAGACTTCTCGTATGGTTGATTTTAGGTTACACATAGCTGCATATGAAATGTAGATAAGATATCGAAATTTTATTTAAAGTTTTGAGCAGAATGATATCTTATTGAGGTTCTTGAGATATCGGTCCGTGAATGATAGCATGCGACAGCAATAGGTTCGAAAAAGCTATTTCTGATTGTGAGGTTGAAGCGGTACTGCTGTACGCTCCATTTCAGCGCTATGGGCTAGGTTCATAGTAAGTCAAATGATAATGACAGTTTCATGGAGAATAATTACGAACTGTAAAGCTGATTAACTTCTCTGACCAGTTAGATCTGGAACTACGTTACTTGTTTTATTAATTATTTGTTTGTCATACTTCCTTTTTTCTCTGGACCCACGCCATGAAAAAGAGCGTGTGTGAATGTTTTTTGAGTGGATTATTTTCCTTAATTACTAACGAAAGATAGTTTCGAGGTGGTGGAGTAGTTTCGAAATCTTCGGCTTAGGTGAGGCAAAAAGGGAGGTTGGCAGTGGCTTTGTCGGGTGTCGCTTGTCTTGATGGGGAGGCAGGGACCGGCCAATGGCAGGTATCTTCCTGGCGTTTGAAGAAAAACAGCGGTTCATTGGATTCAGGAGACGCCATGTTTGGCACTGTTAGCTTGGAGGCCCGAGAGGTCGGACGTTCTGTGCTCGATTGCTGTTAATGTGGTAAGCAAGTAGGTAAAAAAAATGTGCCTTATTATACTGAATCTGACTCGCAATAGTAAAAGCAGATATGTGTTAATATGGCTGAAAGTTTAGCGATTTTGGTTGTTTTTTGGTCAATTAGATTAACTAAAATAGTTTGATACTAACGTTAACGGTCGGGACTTAGTATCCGCTTGCTACCTCACGCTTTGAGATTTCGCTACGTTTGCTTGTTTGATTTAGTAAAGCTTTTGGAAGACCCTCATTTTAAAGTTTGTGCGGAGATAAGTGTGAGAATTTACGGAGTTTTCATTGTGTAATGGGACTTAGACAAATTTTCGCGCCATTACACAATAGGCCCATAGTCTGGCAATTTCAAATTAATAATGCATCTTCAGTGGTCGATAGCAGCCACGGGAACAAGCAAGATTTCATTTTCTACCGCGGGTTGTCCGGTATTACATTGATTTTGGAATTTTCTGTGGCGGAGCTTGGTGGCAATTGAGCAGAGTGGAGTAGAGTGGCGTCTTATCGTACAGTGTAATAGTAGGAACAGATGAAATTTCTAATAATATTTGTTTTTCTTTTCTGGGGGGGTACTTAATTTTCTGGAAATCGCGGAGCCATGTGTTGGGGTTCTGTAAGATTTGAGCGGTAGATACCGTTACGTGTCTCACATCTTGCCTTAAAATCAGCAATTAATAACGGCCACCCTCTTTGCTGATTCAATTTATTTTCATTTCCTTTGCTAGCTAAAACAATGGAGTGGTTAGTGCATGCAGTGTGAACGTGGTTGTTGAGCGAGTGCGTCTGTGAACAGGGATATCCTTAAGAGTCCATTAAATCCTTTCATCTCTCGTTTTCCATACAATGTGGCGTGAAACATGTAGAAAATTTATATGTTTAGGAGACCAGTAAGTCTATTTGTTAATTAATCTTAGAGCCTGTGGCTCAAAATGTTTGTCTGCTCGGCAACGTGTGATCACATTCCATTTTTTGTTTCTTTGCACATTTAATTTGTCTAAAGTTACACTTTTATTTGAATACTATAAGAAAATAAAAATCTTCTTCTGAGTAGTCGGACTTTACTATGAAAAGATTTTCTTCCACCCATCTAAATGTAACAATGAAGCTAGAATCCCTAATAACAGAAATTAAATAAAGTAACTAATATCAGATCAGTGATTATGATGCAGGTAAAAGCTAAATTCTGGGCAGTTGTCATAGTTTACCCCAACTCTGTATCGAAGGTTGTAACAATTGATTAAATACCCGGGGTATTGTTATCTGTTGCGCAATTTAGTCTATAACAAATTTTTTATTTGAGGCCTTTGATTAATATATAAACCCGGAAGTCAGCTGTCACAGCATTCGGTCAGAGCATGAACCATTTACGTTTTTTAGCAATGCCCATAATAATAAGCGTTATTAGCTGTTGAACCATTTAAATAAAGAAGACCAAATCAAAAGCAATTTGCAAAACGAGGGTAACTATGCACTTGGCGAACCCTGTCTCAGGATCGACGCCTAATAGAACTTGTGAGAGTAGTCAGATGTTATGTAGGTTATTGTGTTATTTCATTCAGTATTTGTTTTTCAGGAATATTATTAACCTCTTAACATATGTATTATTTATAACATGATGGTTCTCTTTTCGCCTATTTTTAATGCTAGAATGACATATTCAGTGAAGTACAATAATGACAGTTACAAGTACATTATTTTTTAAGTGCTTAACAATGGACTTTTTCATCTCCAAATATCCCATAGTTTAAAATCACGAGTATACTCGTAAAAATGTTTAACCCTTTATTTTCTTCTAAAAATAACATAAAAAAGTGAATTCTGGGCACCAAAGCACTAACAGTGAACAGAAACACTAACCATGAAATTTTGGAGCCATCGTTTATATGTTTGTGGCTGTGTAAATGCCCTGAAGCAAGGATCAATACACAAAGCTACACCACAGTCTTTACACATATATCTTGATTCCCTCCGTGCCTTCTTACCGCTGGCATCACGCACACTACTGCACACCCTACATATTCTTGTTGGATTCTGCTTCTTCTCGGTCGGAGGAATCGCAGATGGGAAATGACGTTCAACCAGTCGCGTTGGAGTTGCTTTTGCTGATGGACGACCCACTGCTCTGGGTGATTATTCCTCCCCCTGATGTTTAGCAATGAGCTGTTCAGCGACAGCCACGCGGAAGTCAAGGACAGTGTGCTTTCTTGCATGTTTTTATAGAGGACAAACGCATTCCATTCTGCTAATTCCAAGAGATGAAAAATATCTTCTTGTGATACTTATTACCCCTCTTGCGTGGCAATGGATTGTTTGCGATGTGCTGATGAACTTTATCCATACCTCCCATTGTGTCATTATAAGCAAATACAGCCACTGGTTTGACAACATGTTTATTTCTTACTTTCCGTGTTTGCATTTCTGAATTGTGGATAGTGGACAGCATGCAGACGTGTCTCTTATCGTTCCATTTCAGTGCAGTTAGTTTACCACGCTGTAATGCTACAATCCCCCCTTTTTTTAGTTTCTTGGTGCGGAAAGAAGGCGGCATTTCTTTTCTTGTTGGACGTACGGTGCTATACATATCTGTTCTTTTTGTTATAAGAAGGTCAGCAAGCTGGGGAGAACTATAATAATTATCTAGAGTCAAGCAGTATCCCATATCCAAGGGTTACATTACTGTCATTACAATTTGTGATGACATTGGCAGATCCTTGCAATCGTCATCAAATTTAGTGCCCTTGCCAACGTAAATAATTACGGACCGAACATATCCACTCACTGACTCACATAACATGAATGTTTTTATGCCAAACCTAGCTCTCTTGAGCGGCAAATATTGGATCCATCCCAGTTGCCCTTTATACAGCAGCAGGCTTTCATCCATGGTCACATCTCTTTCTGAAACACAGCTGTTGCTAAATTTAGCTGACAGGTACCTCACAATAGGCCACACTTTATTCAGTTTGGGTTGTGGATGACTTTCTGGGTTTCTTCCATTTCCGAAAAATGAAAATTCTTCTTCAAATTGACAAACCTCGTGTATGGTAGAATCTCTCGTGAAATATTGGTGTGGCTAATGTAGCTCTTTTTGTCCAGTACATCTGATATGTGGTTTTTTTCACAATGCCTTGTAACAATATTACAGCAACAAATATGTACATTTTATCAATTGTTGTTGGCTTCCATGTTGGGACGTTTACTTGTGTTGCATATTTGTTGGTCTCGTTAATCAAATTCATCAATAAACTGTTTGAAATAATGCAAGACATCTTCAATACAGGGTTCAAAAGTGATTTCAGGTTTATTTGTAAATGGAAAACGTGGTGGAGCAGGTGGCAGTGGCCTTGGTGGATCTATCTCGCACAACACTCGCAATATAAAAAAAAAAAATGATTGTAGTACTTATGGGACTTAACTACGGGGTCATCAGTCCCTACGCTTACAAACTACTTATGAACTAGTTAAGACTAAGGACGGTACAAATATCCATGACCGAGGGGGGATTCGAACCCCCGACCGTAGTGGCCTTGCAGACCGTGACTGGAGCGCTTCAGTCCCCTGGCCATCGCAATATCACAATCAGAAGTAACTGAATCATCAGTTTCTTCTTCCGGACAGTCTTCATAGCTATCTTCAGAACTCTCAGACCCACTAAATTCAACACCAAACTCATATTCACTCTCCATTCTCATAAAACGTAACAGGAGAACTGAAAGAACACGTTGTAGCACTAACTGCTAGTGTGCCTGATTCGGACACATCTCTTGGCGGAAAATCAATTTCGGAGTAACAGTCCACAGCGTCGTCTACCAACAATATCAAGGAATTGCCAAAACACTAAATAGAACGAGTAAATTCGGTCTTTTAAAATGTGTGCCGCTCGGAAATGATAAGTCCGAGTGTGCAGATCATTGAAGCGTAACAAATAACTGATGAGCTGGGTGCAGAAGAAACAGCTGACCCAGTTACAGACCATTTGTGTCTAACTGGCACCCAGCTTCCAGCCCGGCAAAGATAGTCATTTAGAAGTAGGTTAAGTCTTATACATTTATTGACTATGCCACCAAAGAAGATGGGATGTTTATTTAAATAAGATTTGCAAAATATCATTAATTAGATGGCTCACGGTACAACAGGCCTTTGCGCAATGTTGATTCTAAAAGTTTAAAACCCAGCGAGTAAAATCACAGAGTTGGTTAATTTTCCACCTAAGAAGAGACTGAGACATCTGGAAGTTGTTAAAACCGCTATTCAAAACATAAAGAAAGAGCCGCTACGCAGGCAAAGAAACTACAAAGGTCCTACTCGTAATCTGAACCTACGCAAAGGGGATAAGGTGCTAATCAGAGTCCATAAACGGTCGAAAGGTAGTAAATTCGTCATAAAGAAATTCTTTAACATCTACTCAGGTTCTTACAGAGTGAAAAGAATACCTCACGATAATGCAGTTGAGGTTGAAACTATTAGTACACGTAGGTCCAAAGATGTTCACCACATAACAAACGCGAAACGATGGAAGGAGTAAATAGGACGTCCAAAGGCAGATAAAATTTCATTTCGCCATGTCACAAAATATCGAAAAATAAGATGTAATAGATCCTGTGCCATTCGTGGTCTGGTGTGAGCTGTGCCTCGTTAGCGAGTAGAGACTGTCAGAAAGGTGAGACAAGAGTAATTCCGAGTTAGGGAAAAAGTGATTTTTGGGCATCAAGGGAATGCCGTTGATGTTTTTGTTGCGCCTAAGGAGCGCTATTGTGTAATCGGCCGCCGAGGGCAGATGTTGCGGGAACAAGGAAGATATGCCGATGTAGGGAGGTAATGAAAATGAGGAACCTAGACGATGAGATATATATACTTAATGGCACGAGGGCAGCGACGATGAGATATACAGGGTGTCCCAGCTATCTTGTCCACCCAAAATATCTCTGGAACAATAACAGCTATTGGAAAACGACTTTCACCGGTATCAATGTACTGCTGGGGCCCATGAATGTACATATTTGGAAACATTCTAAAACAAAAGCAAATGTGTTTTTAACACAAACTTATGTTTTTTTAAATGGACACCCCATATTTTTTCTTCAGCAATTCATTACATGACAAATCACATAAACAATGGCGTTGATTGCATCGCAATATTACAATTACATCCCGAGATATTGCGACGCGAAGTTGACGCTTAAAATACACGAAACGTGCGGCTAGCGCACGTCCTGAGACTCAGGCGAGAACCCCCAATGCTGCTCTGGACGTGCGCTAGCCGCGCGTTTTGCGTATTTCAAGCGTCAACTTCGCGTCGCAATATCTCGGGAAGTAAATGGAATATTGCGATGCAATCAACGCCATTGTTTATGTGATTTTTCATGCTATGGATTGCTGAAGAAAAAATATAGTGTCCATTTAAAAAAAAAAGTTTGTGTTAAAAACACATTTGCTTTCGTTTTAGAATGTTTCCAAATATGTACATTCATGGGCCCCAGCCGTACATTGATACCGGTGAAAGTCGTTTTCCAATAGCTGTTATTGTTCCAGAGATATTTTGGGTGGACAAGATAGCTGGGACACTCTGTATATACTTAATGGCAGGAGGGCAGCGTCTACACAAACACTAATTGACACGATGAAGCACGATGGTGTACAGGGAGTACTATGTGGTATAGTATTGATGACTCATCTAATTTGAACTACCTATTGGACTACAACAAATGATATTAGGAAATAATATCCGCAGGCTTACAATGTGCCAATAACTAATGTTTTTTGTGAACGCCTTACTGTGTTTATGTTGACAGCTAACTGAGAGGATGACGGAGTAAGGCGGACAGCCGACTTCGGATTATTGGGAGAATTTTGGGAAGATGTACTTCATCTGTAAAGGAGACCGCGTATAAAACGCTTGTACGACCTCGTCTTGTTCAAGTGTTTGGGACCCGCAGCAGATCAGTTTAAAGGAAGACAAAGAGGCGGTTCAGAGACGAGCAGCTAGATTTGTTACCGGTAGGTTCGACCAATGCGCGAGTGTCACGGAAATGCTCCGGCAAGTAAATTGGGGATCACTGGAAGAAAGACGACGTTCTTTTCGTGAATTTCTGTTAAGTAAATTTAGAGGGCCGTAATTTGAAGCTGAGTGTAGTATAATCTTGCTGCCGCCTACTTACATTTCGCATAAAGATCACAAAGACAAGATAAGAGAAATTAGGGCTCGTACGGAGGCATATAGGCATTCTTTTTTTTTCCTTGTTCCATTTGGGAGTGGAATAGGGAAGGAAATGCCTAGTAGTGGTACAGTGTACCGCCCGCCACGTGCCTTACGATGAATTGCGGAGTATGTATGTAGATGTAGATGTAGACTGGAATGTTGTGGTTCTTTGGAACTGGCCTTTCTTCTTTCAGCTATATAATAACATCATGGGAAGTTAGCGCTGCTCTTTCAAGCAAAGGGCCACCACATATTCTTTGTGCAGGTACTGGTATATTAGGAGAGGTAACCATCTGAGGATAGGTATGGTATCTGTGTCTTTCTTTTCCTTTTTTTTCTTTGATAACAAGCTTAGCCTTGTACCTATATATTGAAGTGTTTGATGAGACATTCACGGTGGTGGAGAGTTTGTACTGTTTGTCTGAGCATCTTAGTTTCATACATGTTTATTTGGTTTTGGTGAAACTCAGGAGGTGAGGGTGTAGTGGTTAACGTACTACCCTTGTACTTCCTATCCAAAGGATGTATGTGAGAATGATAAAAAGAAAAAAAAAGGGACAGTCATTTGGTGTAAGTTAGTGTTTACTGAGATCTTCACGGACATTTTGTTTGAGAAATGAGGAAGAATGGTTTTCTTTTTTTTTTCTCAATATTTCTTTTGTAAAGACATTTTAGACTAGTTTAGTATTGGTCCACTTTAGGTTACGGTAGTAACACTAAAAGTGGGCGTTTGCGATCGTCTTTTGACAACTCTAAATTTAAATGAAAATAACGGCTTAACTATTCATCTGACACGAAAATTGAATTACCGAATTTGTAGAGGAGAAAAGTGTCTACAATTTTGCTCTGTAATGTTTGTTTCATATCTCGTAGCGTTTCATAGATATTTGCAAAAATAACGGCGATTTTGGGATGTCTGTCCGTCTGTCTGTTCCCTGTTTTTAAGACGAACCGTTCAACCGAAAAACACCAAATTTAACAGATATGATTGTAGGCCGCCAGAGCCAAGAACCTCCCTTTTTCAAATTTTTCGGACAAAAAATTCGGTAATAAAACAAAAAAAAGCCGTTTGTAATATAATTGTAATTGCAAACGAACCGTTCATCTGACACGAAATTGGATAACCTACTTGGTAGAGGAGAAAATTCTCTACAACTTAGCTCCCTTGTGTTTTTTTCATATCTCGTATCGTTTGAGACATATTTGCAAAAATAACGGAGATTTGACACCCTCCATTGAATTAACGAAAACCAGCCGTTCGGAGATGTCACGTGACATTCCTCGCGTATTTGATGGTTTTGTTATTGTAAATTACACGTTGTCATTTCAAAGCAACGGCACACTGAGGAATTAACAAACACACATCGTTCTTCGTATGATAAATGATAATCTAACGTCTAAACATCAGTTAAAATGGCCATCAATAATATGAGATTAAAGAACTCCTGTTTTGATTTATAGCCGATTTATAGTCGTGCTGGACTGTGACGCGAAAGGTGGGTGGTTGGAAACCCGCCACTACCATTTTTGTTTTCCTAAAAGGGTTTCAGACACTCTTATTAATTAACTTATTATTATTTTGGTCCAAAATGTTTGCAAAAACTTATAAAACTACAAATCAAAAGTGGGCCGTAAAACACGTCAGTGCGATTTTTTTAGTGTGGAATACTCTGGAATGTTGGTGAAACTCATCTGTGGATGTCATGTTGTCGTTGTAGTCTAAAGTAACGTGATGTTAGATTAGAGTTTTATGGAAAGCCCGTCAAAAAATCTTTGTCCAGTTACTTACGAGGACTGCTTAAGTTTTGCATAAGAGTATCTACACTCTAGTTGGTTAAGTTATTTGTAAATTTTTGTAGTCGTTAAGATATCAGGGAGCGGGATATCTACTGGGTAGTATTCCGGTACTGATAATTTGTATGTGTGTTAGAAACAGACGACCGAGGAGGTGGTAGAGCGGGAGACTGCCGTCCGATGGAGGCAGTCCGCGTGTCCGCCTAACGGCAGCCTGTGGCTGTGGCTGTGGCTGACGAGGCCGAGCGAGGACGGTGACACCGCGCCGGACGGCTGAGTGGGACCCCCCTGGCAGCAACGACGGCGTTACGTCACAGCCGCAAGGTCGCACGGCACCACACACAAACATATGTTCACATGCCAAAATGTTTGGCGACGAAGTCGGAATGAGGATTGAGCCAGCTGGTTCCACACTTTCGTGTCAGAGAACATATTCGCCTTTTCCGTGCACTGGCAGGAGCATTTTTCAGCTGGTAAATTATTTGAATAAATGATCTTACAGTGGTTCGCTGCTTAAGGCATCATTGCTATAAAAATGGCTGAGGACCAGAGAAATATTTGACTTTATAATTATTTTTTTTAAAGCTAGTGGCGTCCGTGTTGCTGTGTTTATGTGAGTGTGAGCCGGCAGGTAAAAGGCAGGCATGCAGGTGCAGTTACTGCACTTCCAGATTTAAATAGCCAAATCAAAATATTCAAATGTTCGTACGGCTTATGGGACTTAACTACGGGGTCATCAGTCCCTAAACTTACAAACTCATTATGAACTACTTACGAACTAGGACGGCACAAATATCCATGCCCGAGGGGGGATTCGAACCCCCGACCGCAGCGGCCGTGCAGACCGTAACTGAAGCGCCTCAGTCCCCTCGGCCACTGCGGCCGGCATTTAAATAGCCAGCACGATTGTTTATTAGTTTCAACAGGAAGACTGAAGAACAGAGCTACGTGCTCCGGTGAATGGCCCTCACTACTGAGAAGGAAAAGAAAAGAAAAGACATCTAGCTACTGCACATACTCCCTTATGTGTCGTTATAGCTGCGGTAGCGAGTTGCTTGTGCTCCGGATGGCTGCCCTGTGTACATTGCTACTAGTTTACATTCTGTAACTTAAAAAGTAGCTATAAGTCGCGTTTCATGGCCAGTGGCAATTCTCCCTACTGAAAGGAAAAAATGTGATTAATACGAGTAGTAGCATTTCTTGGGTGGATTCGGCAACGTCGTGGATCCATCTGTTTAGTCGCCGGCTGATTAGCAGCAGACGAAGCCTTCTGTAAGTGAGACCGGCGACGTATAGTATTTTGATTTTTGTCTGCGCGTTTTCGTTTGTAAATTTATACTGTGCTCTCATGCATATTAGATTCAAATCAGCGTTTTTAGAAACAGTGTAGTCTTCCTTTGTACGCATCGCGACTGTAGTTTTTGTTTTCTCATAACTGTAATCATGGATAGGGATTGTGACTGCTGTGTGTGGATGCAGCCTGAGCGGGTGACACTTCGCTCCCAGCTTCAAGCTGGGAGGTAGAGAGGACCGAACGGACTCCCGTCGTCTCCGACGATCGGCTTGCGCCATCGACATGCCCTGATACTGCTAGCAGTGAGACAAGTTACTCCAGTGCGTGGCAGGCAAGACATTCCGGGGGACCGATCGTCAGGCCTCCCCAGTTCGTCTTGCGAACAGGTTTGAGGCGCTGTCTGTTCAGGACAACAATTTAGGACCCACAGCATTCCTCTTGGTGCATTTATTAATTATTTGAGCTGTGGGCATATGAAAAAATAATATTGCCTCTTCGCTGTCTCCTCAACTAGTGCCAATCCAACAGGCATTCTCCTTCACGTAAAGTTGCCGTACACCACTGAGCGCACCGTGGCACGAATCCGTCTGTCCGCCGCTACTTCTCAACAACGACTCCTCCTCGCTGTGCGCCTCTGCGCTACCAGCGATAAAAAACACACTACTCAAAGATGATTCTATACAATAGCAAAACCCTTGCTAACGCAGCGTGACTACTACATTTACAATATTTTTGACATATATGGAAATTAGCAGGACAATGCAAATATATTAGAGAAACAAAATATACAAATACATAATAAATTACAAAAAATACGAATAACAAGGAAAAATACATACAGCATCGTTTTATATATCACCCTGTACACACACATGACTGGAAAGCACCTTTGGTCACTGTGTTGTTGTGTCACACACCTGCATCAGTTCTCCTTCAGTACGATGAAATTCATTAATAGTTCTTCTTATTGCACATAAATCAAAATCATCCACATCTATTTTAGGCATTTTTCGCATTCTTCTTTTGTTAGGCGTGCTAAAAGAGCCATGTGATTGGATACATTGCTTTTCTTCAGTATCAATTCTTCTGATACGAACAGACACCCTTGTAGCCTCACACACACGTTCCTGTATTTTACTAATTTTTTTAGGTGTTTTCATTTCCTCTTCTCTCTTCATGAACCTGTAAACATTTGCAACAATTTCACGAGCCTGACTGTGGATCATTTTCCTACCGCCTAACTTGCTCTTAATACTGTAACCTTCCATAATCGGTAATGGCTGCCCAAAATACACAAACTACAAAGAGCGAATAATGGTGTCAACGTGTGGCGGCAATGGTGTACTCGCTCAACAACCACGTTCACACTGCATGCACTAACCACTCCATTTTATTACCTAGCAAAGGAAATGAAAATAAATTGAATCAGCAAAGAGGGTGGCCGTTATTAATTGCTGATTTTAATGCAAGACGTGAGACACGTAACGGTATCTACCGCTCAAATCTTACAGAACCCCAACACATGGCACCGCGATTTCCAGAAAATTAAGTACCCCCCAGAAAAGAAAAACAAATATTATTAGAAATTTCATCTGTTCCTACTATTACACTGTACGATAAGACGCCACTCTACTCCACTCTGCTCAATTGCCACCAAGCTCCGCCACAGAAAATTCCAAAATCAATGTAATACCGGACAACCCGCGGTAGAAAATGAAATCTTGCTTGTTCCCGTGGCTGCTATCGACCACTGAAGATGCATTATTAATTTGAAATTGCCAGACTATGGGCCTATTGTGTAATGGCGCGAAAATTTGTCTAAGTCCCATTACACAATGAAAACTCCGTAAATTCTCACACTTATCTCCGCACAAACTTTAAAATGAGGGTCTTCCAAAAGCTTTACTAAATCAAACAAGCAAACGTAGCGAAATCTCAAAGCGTGAGGTAGCAAGCGGATACTAAGTCCCGACCGTTAACGTTAGTATCAAACTATTTTAGTTAATCTAATTGACCAAAAAACAACCAAAATCGCTAAACTTTCAGCCATATTAACACATATCTGCTTTTACTATTGCGAGTCAGATTCAGTATAATAAGGCACATTTTTTTTACCTACTTGCTTACCACATTAACAGCAATCGAGCACAGAACGTCCGACCTCTCGGGCCTCCAAGCTAACAGTGCCAAACATGGCGTCTCCTGAATCCAATGAACCGCTGTTTTTCTTCAAACGCCAGGAAGATACCTGCCATTGGCCGGTCCCTGCCTCCCCATCAAGACAAGCGACACCCGACAAAGCCACTGCCAACCTCCCTTTTTGCCTCACCTAAGCCGAAGATTTCGAAACTACTCCACCACCTCGAAACTATCTTTCGTTAGTAATTAAGGAAAATAATCCACTCAAAAAACATTCACACACGCTCTTTTTCATGGCGTGGGTCCAGAGAAAAAAGGAAGTATGACAAACAAATAATTAATAAAACAAGTAACGTAGTTCCAGATCTAACTGGTCAGAGAAGTTAATCAGCTTTACAGTTCGTAATTATTCTCCATGAAACTGTCATTATCATTTGACTTACTATGAACCTAGCCCATAGCGCTGAAATGGAGCGTACAGCAGTACCGCTTCAACCTCACAATCAGAAATAGCTTTTTCGAACCTATTGCTGTCGCATGCTATCATTCACGGACCGATATCTCAAGAACCTCAATAAGATATCATTCTGCTCAAAACTTTAAATAAAATTTCGATATCTTATCTACATTTCATATGCAGCTATGTGTAACCTAAAATCAACCATACGAGAAGTCTACGCAATGTGTTTTTACCTCTGCAAACTCTTTAAAATATGCCGGCCGCGGTGGCCGAGGAGACTGAGGCGCTCCAGTCACGGTCTGCACGGCCACTACGGTCGGAGGTTCGAATCCCCCCTCGGGCATGGATATTTGTGCCGTCCTTAGTATAAGGTAGTTGATAAGCAGTTTGTAAGTTCAGGGTCTGATGACCCCGTAGTTAAGTCCCATAAGCTTAACAAACATTTCAACATTTGATTTTAAAATATGTTGCAATAGTTCACTAAACCGGATGCTGCATATTAACTGTAAAGTAAACCAAAAAGAAAAATCAACCCTTCATCGACCGAAGATTTCAATTTTTATGATGTACAAAAATCAAATTTTTTTGCCGAGTACCTTTTTTCGAATCGTATGGTAGGTTTCAGAGCTGTCCGAACGCCGTCTTTCAGCATAATACGCACTTTTTCTAGCAAAATATCGCTATTTTTAGGCCGTATCTTGCTAACGGACTAAGATTTACGAAAACTGAAAAATGCCGTTTATAGATAAACGTCTACAGGATGTATTGTAAATATTTGAACAATTTTCTAAGTTTAGTTATTTAGACATTTGCGATTGACGGTTCTAAAACAGCTAAATTCGGGTTTTGTGATTTTGTGCAAAAGTATGATAAGTTTGCTGCTAAGGAGCTTGGTAAGGTGCAGAGATTAGCCTGCTTAGCCATAACAGGCGGAATTAGCAGCACACCAACTGCTGGGATGGAAACCATGTTGGATATTCCCCCATTACAACTTTGGGTCAAGATGAAGGCAGCGGCTGGAGCATACAGACACAAAACTGGCAAAAACTGGAACTCTTTGGGATATCCAGAATCACACACTAAAATAGTGAGTGAGGTAAATATAGGAAAGGTTGGGGAAATGCCGCCGGCCGCGGTGGCCGAGGAGACTGAGGCGCTTCAGTCACGGTCTGCACGGCCACTGCGGTCGGGGGTTCGAATCCCCCCTCGGGCATGGATATTTGTGCCGTCCTTAGTCTTAGTTAGTTCATAAGTGGTTTGTAAGTTTAGGGACTGATAACCCCGTAGTTAAGTCCCATAGACTTTACAAACATTTGAACATTTTGGGGAAATGCCGGCTGGCTATATTACAACCCCATACTGCTTCAACAAGCCTTTCAGTATAACAATTGGAAGTAGGGAGCAGTGGGAGGAAATAGTTCGACACCGTACGGGGATTATTGTCTGGTTCACTGACAGGTCAAAATCAGACTAAGGCTTCGGGGCCGGGGTATACGTGGTGCAGCCAAGACTGGAAGGCGTCGTCTCTCTAGGGAAACTGGCCTCAGTATTCCAGTCCGAAATCACTGCCATCGGGGCATGTGTGGAGGAGAATTTGCGTAGTTGCTACAAAGATCGTAGCGTCACTGGCAGCTCCTGCAACAAGGTCTAAAATTGTTGCAGAATGTCACAGCGTTCTGGTGGAGCTAGGGGAAAGCAATAGAGTAAACCTATTGTGGGTCCCTGGATCAGTGGCAACGAAAATGCGACAGATTAGCCAGGATGGGGGCAGAGACTCCATTTATTGGACCGGAAACTGTCCTGACTATCACCAAGGCAATGATCAAATTGGAGCTACGTAACTAGCTCAGAAGACAGTCTATCAACAAAAACATGGCAAGGTAATGATGCCAAAGCCATATTTTAAAAGAAGCTCTGCAATCCTGGGCCTGAACAGGTGAGAGATTAGACTCATGGTTGGATTGCTGACAGGCCATGCGAATTTCAAAAAACACCTACATACAATGGGAATAACAGAAGAGGACCCTAAATGTAGGATCTGTGATGACGGTGATGAAACTGCATCACATCTAATCTTCGAATGCATTGCATTGGAGAGTAAAAGGCACAGAACGTTTGGGACAATCAGACCCGAGTAAATTGTGTCTAATAAAGAACTGGTAAAAGGACTCCTTGCACTGTTCAAGGGCATTGGTTGGCTTTACTAGATATACAGGGAGCGATACCGCACAATAAACTTAGTTTCGGTACGGGCAGTGGCGGGTTGGTCCAAATCTGTTTTGGCTTCCCTGGAAAAATCAATCGATCAATCAATCAATGATGAGTTTCAACCTCTTCATGTTTTTTGTGATTTTCTCAGAAACCGGCCAAGAATGAATGGTGCTTTTGTAAGCCGTTTAAAGCCCACCATAGACTACACGTCATGTACAAAAGCCAACTGATTTGCTCAGTTTGGATGGGCTCCAGGAAGTGTGTAACTTTGATTTTTTTGACGATGTACTGTATGATAGCTATAGTACACCCATTCTTCTAATATGTACACAAATGATGACTAGGCCAAGAGTTATCCAGAACACTTTACCCCTTCAAAAATGTTCTAATGTTTGTAGAGTCTATGGGACTTAACTACGGGGTCATCAGTCCCTAAACTTACAAACTACTTATGAACTAGCTAATACTAAGGACGGCACAAATATACATGCCCGAGGGGGGATTCGAACGCCCGACCGTATAGTCCGTGCAGCCCTTGACTGGAGCGCCTCAGCTTTACCCCTTCGCTTGAGATGAATAGAACCTGAAATATCGGCGCCTTTTACGAACATATTAATACCGCGCATTGCCGTGCTCGGTATGATTATTATTCTCATTTGTTTTGAGATTTGTCTTTTTATGTAATTTCTTTATTGTTATACGGGGGAGAATTTTTGTTAGGCACCTTTCGTGTATCAGTTTATTGTAAGTGGCTCATAACGGTGCTATTTATGTATACGAATAGCACGTGGGGTGACTTCACTGGCAAAGAAGAAAAGAGGGTATTGGCTGATGCTTGAGAGACGCCCTGTAATCCCAGGTGGTACTTCGGCTTAGCGACCGACAACGCCTCCTGAGCACAAAGGGGCCAAACGGGACGTAAGCGAGGCGGGTTAAGCGCCGGTGAGACTCCTGACGTCACGCCACGCCACCCAAACCGGCCGGCGTGGAGGACAGACAACGGCACCTCCCACTTTCGCCTTCGTTGACCTGCTCTCTGAGCGTTGCCCGCAGAACGAGAGTGTCAACGAGGGGAGTGTCCCTGCCAGACGCTACGTCACGGCCCCTGGGCGCCCTGACCTGCTGAAGGCCAGCTGCCTCCAGTCGACCCTGCGCAGCCGCCTCACTGCGCTTTTAAACACGCCGCGTCCTCAGAGGCCGGCCACACAACGCAGTGGTCTCACGTAAAGCGGCGGTGCCCAATGTGCAACTCGCTGAACATCGGGACACCTGCTGACTGTGCTGGCACGCGCGTCTAAGGCTAGTCTACACGATGACACTACGTTTCATGAAACTGCATTAGAGGCCAATGCGCATGCGCGGCAGGTGTTCGCGCAACTCGTTGGCGAAACCAAACAGTTTCGGCACCTTCCAACTTTGGCGAAAGTGATTGCGCGTGTTTTTAGGTTAGGTTATAACCAATACAGAACAAAACACAACATAAAGGGGGCAAAGGAAGAAATAATTCGATATTTGAACATATATGCGATGCATAGATGTTTGTGCCATTTTAACGATGGAAATTTCAGGAATAAGCAGCACCGTGTTGGTGCTCTTGAAGCAGTTATTCGTGAATTAAATTTTGATGGGTTGACGATTAGTGAATTTCAGACTAAAGTACATTCAGTTCCAAATACCTATACAAACGAACTATGGCAATGGTGCATTTGGGAACTCGGTACAGGTACTGTAGAGACGAATATCTATTTGACAAGAAAAGTAATGTAATTTCTAATTTCAGTTCGTGTAACAATGTTTCACGCATAACAGTATCTTGTTTCTCTATTGCATTACTAACTCTGTTTAAAAGGAACGTAATCTGCACTGATGACATTCTGAGTTGATTAAAATAATTTTTAGGTTCTTCGATCACAATTTCTTTCAGCAAGGTCGCTAAGCAACCGAGTTGACGCCTTTTTTTTATATCCAGTCAGAAACCCAAATACGTTTCTTATTCTTTTTATGTTTAGTATTATACAGCGACTTCACACAGACTAGCAATAGCTCCGCCACAACTTTTACAGCTACCAAAACTTTCATTCTACGGCGACTACGGCACTTACAAAACAACGAAACTGAAGTGTATAGTACTGCATCGTGTCTGCAGACATACACGAAACCCGTTGCGCGCAACTCATGCTGCAGTTCCTTGCTGTCGTCGCCAGACACACCATCCCTAGTGTGGAAATTGTTCACGAAGTACGGTAGTAGTGAGGTACAATGCTCCATTTGCTTCAAACAACTGAAAACGGGTGGTGGTATGGTGATACTACAAAGATGCTGTGTCATTTAAGGAAAAAGCATCGAAAACGTTTCTTGGAAAAGAAGGTAAATTAGATTCATATACATATTATGTAAGTGACGTACTATAAGCTTGAAATAGTAACTTTTAATGTATTATCACATTGTTATGCTAACAAGTTTTATTAATGTGATTCCTTGAAAGCGAGCGGCTTTTTTAATAACCAATATGGGTGTAGGTAACATTGATCATGTGGTGCCTCGCGAGGTAGCCGTGCGGTCTGAGGCTGTTAGTCGGAACTGTGACATTATTTATCGAAGTACTTCTGCAACAGTGACTGAAGTTCATTTACTAACTGTAACTTTGTATATAACGAGATATTCGTACGCGCTGGCTCACAAGTCCAACGTACGGTGTGGTTGGCTCAATATTCGCAACTGCCAGATGGATATACTAGGCCAGTAAATCTATATGCTTCGTATATCGTCTTCTACGGACTCCTGGCTATGCTTACACGCACTCAAGAAGGCGTAGTATTGTGAGGGGATCTTGCAAAATATGGAAAGACTACTGATTTGCCGTATAACGTAAATTTACCTAAATATTAACTAAATTTCGTAAGTTTTGGTTTCGGCCGAAACAAGAAGAACCGAAAATTAGATTACAGTTTCTGTTTCGGCAGCAAAATATGTTTCGGTCGACCTCTACTGGAAATAATAATAAAAAACCGAAAACCGGTTATTTGAAAAACCGGTTATCTTGAGCAGTTTTTACAGTCCGGTTAAACTGGAGATGAAAAGAACCGGTAAAACCGAAAACCGGTTTTTTTCAGCAATAACCGCCATCCCTGCTCTGCAGTACCTGTACCGTGTTTCGAAATCCACAATTGCCATAGTTCGTTTGTATAAGTATTTGGAGTTGAATGGATTGTAGTCTGCAATTCACTAATCGTCAACCCATCAATATTTAATTGCTTCAGGAGCACTAACATGCCTCTGCATAAAATACCTATTCATCGCATATATGTTCAAATACCGAATTATTTCTTCCGTTCTCCTCTTTATGTTGTGTTTTGTTCTGTATTGGTTATAACCTAACCTAAAAACACGCGCAATCAAAGTTGGAAGGTGCCGAAACTGTTTAGTTTTGCCAGCGAGTTGCGCGAACGCCAGCAGCGCATGCGCAATGGCTGGTATCGCAGTTTTATGAGACGTAGTGTCGTCGTGTAAACTAACCTTTATGCACAAGCGCCACTTGCGACTGTACAGCGGAGCAGGTGAGACCGTGATGCGCAGTCGCCTGCGCCTCTGTTGGAATGGAGGGGATAGAGTAACGGGACAGCACAGCGGCAGCAGTGCAGTGCAGTGCAGACGCGAACGTTGAGCGAGCGGTACCAACCGCCCTCGGGCAGGACAGCCACAGCCACAGCAATCAGCTGGAGGCCACATTCCATCAAGGTGCTGGTGGCCTGGCGCCGCGAGCCAGTCCTGTCAAGTTGGCACCTCTTTTTTGGAAAATATAAATTTTTTTTCAGAGTGCTGGAGAGATATGCAATAGTTCTGGAGTTCTCTGTAAAAAATTTACATATTTCTGCAAAATTTCGCCAAAAATTTGAAAAATTACCACAACTTTTAGTTTTTTCAAAATAATTATTTGCCTATTAGCGCAAACCTAGTTCTGATCACAGTTCTAAATACCTGTCAAAGAGTTCTACAGGAAATCCTAATAGCATTTTTCTGTGCAGATTATATTTTAAGAGATAATTACAATTCATCTTGGGGTTTAAAAGCTCTTCAATCTCCGTGTTTGCTTACAAAATAAATTTTATTGATAGAGCTGAAGCATTGAATTAAAATTTGTGGTGCGGCCGGGAATCGAACCCGGACCTCCATGCTTACTAGGCAGACGTTTTAACCGTTAGACTACCAACACCACTAACGGTTAAGGCGCCTCGGAATAGTCTATGTACGATTTCCCTCCACAACACAAACTTTAATTCAGCTTCTTTGTTCCAAAGATAATTGCCACTACTGCCAAGGCTCTCCATGCAGCGGAATAGCACCTCAGCAATGGACATGGTGGAACAATCCTGTTATGGTGATATAAATATCAATTAAATACAATGAAAGAATCCCTGAGACGGATTTTCGTCTCAAATATGTCAAAGACATTATTGATAGAGCTGAAGCATTGAATTAAAATTTGTGGTGCGGCCGGGAATCGAACCCGGACCTCCATGCTTACTAGGCAGACGTTTTAACCGTTAGACTACCAACACCACTAACGGTTAAGGCGCCTCGGAATAGTCTTAACCGTTAGTGGTGTTGGTAGTCTAACGGTTAAAACGTCTGCCTAGTAAGCATGGAGGTCCGGGTTCGATTCCCGGCCGCACCACAAATTTTAATTCAATGCTTCAGCTCTATCAATAATGTCTTTGACATATTTGAGACGAAAATCCGTCTCAGGGATTCTTTCATTGTATTTAATTGATATTTATATCACCATAACAGGATTGTTCCACCATGTCCATTGCTGAGGTGCTATTCCGCTGCATGGAGAGCCTTGGCAGTAGTGGCAATTATCTTTGGAACAAAGAAGCTGAATTAAAGTTTGTGTTGTGGAGGGAAATCGTACATAGACTATTCCGAGGCGCCTTAACCGTTAGTGGTGTTGGTAGTCTAACGGTTAAAACGTCTGCCTAGTAAGCATGGAGGTCCGGGTTCGATTCCCGGCCGCACCACAAATTTTAATTCAATGCTTCAGCTCTATCAATAATGTCTTTGACATATTTGAGACGAAAATCCGTCTCAGGGATTCTTTCATTGTATTTAAAATAAATTTTCTTTATAGGTTGAGCAAACACAAATGTTTTTTCATTTCTCCCAGACATGTTTCGCTGGAATTGCAGCATTCAGTGGGATGTTTATTGTCTGTCAAATTAACAGTGGAATGATTAATACTTTTTTACATTAACAGTGAAAACTACAGATAATTATGTTGTAGTCTCACAATTATCTGTAGTTTTCACTGTTAATGTAAAAAAGTATTAATCATTCCACTGTTAATTTGACAGACAATAAACATCCCACTGATAATGCTGCAACGCCAGCGAAACATGTCTGGGAGAAATGAAAAAAAAAAAAAAAAAAAAACCATTTGTGTTTGCTCAAGGCGGACCAAACCTATAAAGCAGATAATTACAATAATGGAGTATCCATTTACATGCTACTGCGGAATTTGCACCCGTTTATTTAAAAAAATTAGACTTTTTTTCCAGAGTTCTAGGGAGATGTGCAATAGTTCTTGTCCTATACATATTATAAATGCGAAAGTTTGTATGTTTGTTACCGCATCACGCTAAAACTGCAGCACTGATTTAGATGAAATTTCATATAGAGATTTCTTATGTCTTGGATTGGGACATAGGCTACTTTTCAAAATGTTTATTACAAGTTATTTATTTGAAATATATCCATAGAAATACGTAACGGTTGTAAGAAGCTTCTAATACAACAGCAGAGGTACTATGTAGTGTATGTCATGTTTAGCCGTGAGTGTTAACGCGTCATGACAAAAACTTCAGTTATTTTGGGCAATGGTTCGTGTCCTGCTATAGAGAATTTTTTTTTGTTATTGTTATCTTTTTTACTTTCAATTATACAAAAATATTCTGCCATACTGCCCAAACGGCTTACCTGACATATAATTACATACACAAGAAATCTGAATGTTGGCGTTTATGCCACATTCATTTTCATTTATCGTAACAAGTGAAGGAAGTATGTATATAAATTGAAGAATTTAAATAAAAGTACTATGGCAAGAAAAAACATTTACGTTTTGTGTAGAATGGGATCTAGATACCAAGCCCTATTTTGTGTACAAAGCGCGAACTGCCACGTATAAATAGCGTACGTAAACTGCAACGAAACTAGTTTACGATAAGCAGTAATTACTCTGACGTAAAAACAACAAATTGAATGTCCAACTGATAGAATATCTGTCAAGACCTAAGAAAAAATGTATATTTCTCGAATCAGGGGCACAAATACACAGCTTATCAGATATTGAGAATTGTGATCATAATTTTTTTTCGGACAATTACATAGAAGTATTCACATAAACTCTAGAAATATAGTATATGTACACAGAACCCCAAAACACAATGTGTATTTCTTAAGAAAAAAAAGAAAAAAAATGGTGCCAATTTCACAGTAACGTGAAAATGAATTCCACATTACTGCATTTATCTCATAAAGTATAATCTGCACAGAAAAATATCATTAGAATTTCCTGTAGAACTCTTTGATAGCTATTTATAACTGTGATCAGAACTATGTTTGCGCTAATAGGCAAATAATTATTTAAAAAAACTAAAGTTTGTCGTAATTTTTACTATGTTTTCAGCGAAATTTTGCAGAACTATTTAAACTGTGTACAGAGAACTCCAGAACTATTTCATATCTGCCTAGAACTCTGAAAAAAATTTACTTTAAAAAAAAAAAAAGGGGGTGGCAACTTCACAGCTCTCCCAATATTCAGAATTGCGATATTTCACGAAATTCTGCAGAACTATTTAAATTTTGTACAGAGAACTCTTGCACTATAGAAGAACTATCCAGAACTCTGAAATAAATTTATATTCCACATAAAAGCGGTGCCAACTTCACACAACTCTGGTGCAATTTTGTGTAGTTTATGTCCCTCATTTACGCAATTAGCTCATGAACGATTATCTGGGCAAAAAAAAATATCATTAGGATTTTCTGCAGAACTCTTTGAGAGCTATTTAGAGCGGTGATGAGAACTATGTTTACGCTTATAGGCAGATAATTATTTGGAAAAAACTAAAATTTGTTATAATTTTTTTTCGCGAATTCGTGCATAACTATTTAAATATTGTGCAGAGAGCTCCAGAACTATTGCATATCTGCCTAAAACTCTGAAAAAATGTACATTTTTGAGAAAAGCGATGCCAACTTCACAGTAGCGTGTAAATGGATTCCCCATTATTGCAATTATCTCATGAAGTATAATCTGCACAGAAAAATGTCATTAGGATTTCCTGTCGAACTCTTTGAGAGCTATTTAGAACTGTGATCCGAACTATGTTCGTACTAATAGGCAAATAATTATTTTGAAAAAACTAAAATTTGTGGTAATTTTTCGTATTTTTAGGCGAAATTTTGCAGAACTATTTAAATTTTGAACAGAGAACTCCAGAACTATTGCATATCTGCCTAGAACTCTGAAAAAAATGTAAATTTTTGAGAAAAGGGGTGCCAACTTCACAGTAGCGTCTAAATGGATTCCCCATTATTGCAATTATCTCATGAAGTATAATCTGCACAAAAAAATGTCATTAGGATTTCCTGTGGAACTCTTTGAGAGCTATTTAGAACTGTGATCAGAACTATGTTTGTACTAATAGGCAAATAATTATTTTGAAAAAAACTAAAATTTGTGGTAATTTTTCGTATTTTTTAGGCGAAATTTTGCAGAACTATTTAAATTTTGTCCAGAGAACTCCATAACTATTGCATATGTGTCTAAAACTCTGAAAAAAATTGTACATTTTCCAAAAAAGGGGTGCCAACTTCACAGGACTCCGCGAGGCTCTGTCCGCAGCCCAGAAACCGGTCAGCAGGTGGGGTGCAGCGATGGCAATGTTAGCACAGGGGTGGCGGTCTGCAATACACCCCAACATAAGATTTACAGTGGAAGTAGAGAAGGACGGAAAGCTACCCTTCCTAGACGTGTTGGTTGAACGAAAATCAGATGGACGACTTGGACACACTGTGTACAGAAAGCCGACGCATACAGACTTGTATCTGAATGCCCGTAGCTTTCATCAGCCCACTCAGAAGAAAGGTACGCTGAACACCTTGGTACACAAAGCAAGGATTATTTCAGACGAAAACCACCTTGACTCTGAGATCAACCACCTGAAGAAAGTCTTCAGAAAGAACGGTATTTCTCCCGTGATATTAGGTCCACACTGTCGAGGAAACCTAGACAGGATGCTATTTCAACAAATCAAGAGGACCAACACATCCCGCGGATTCCATTCTGCGGTGCAAAAAGCAGTAAAATCGGAAGAGTCCTACATAGGCAGGGGATCCGACCTGTCTTTCGTCCTCCCAAGAAGATGAAAGAAATGATGTCACCCGTCAAAGACAACCTCGGTCTGAGAGTGCGGGGAATATAAAGCATTCCGTGCGGGTGTGGCAAAAATTACGTGGGGCAATCAATAAGAACTGTTTCTGAATGCTGCAGCGTCATCTGAAATACAGGCATTTAGAAAAATCTGCGGTGGTTGAGCACAGCCTGTTAAATAAACATCGGATTTTGTTTGAAGAAACGAGAGTACTGGCTCACGCTTCCAAATACTGGGATTCTGTCATCAGGGAGGCGATTGAAATCAGATTATGCGTTAATAATATCAATAGAGACTCCGGATATGCACTCAGCAATGCATGGAAGCGAGCTCTGGATAAGGAGAAGGAACAGAGGTTGGCTCCCAGAACCTTTAGTACTTCCCGCAGATTACCGCCTGCTGCGAGAGATGGTGCTGCTAACAACGCGGAATAGAGTGCGCTAAAACATTCTAGGTGGTTAGGTGGCACCACCCAAGTACGCGCCATTACCGCTGTGACGTAAGCCAGCCAATGAGAAGCCGTCTCCTGGTTATATAAGCGGAAGCCTCCAGTTCACGGCAGTCACGACTGTGGAGGATATAGTCAAAAATTTGAGCTTCTACCCATATCTGACGCGGCAAGAACACCGAGAGTATTTTCGCAAGTAATAATGAAGCCATTCGTAAGTTTGAGAATAGGTTCGATTCACAAAATAAAGTGACTGACGATAGACTTGAAGGGCAATACAGTAAAATTAGTAAAGTGGAGAGGTTGACGGAAACATGACAGAAGAAAGTGGGGGATTTTAGCCAAGAGTTCAAGGAGGTTAGCGAGCGCCTAGATAACCGAATGGTTGCTGTAGAGCGTGGCCTGGCAATACCGACCGACAAACAGATATCGGAGGTGGCGGATCATTTTTGACAGGGTGACTGGGAAAGTCAATAAGCAAGGCGAATTGGTTGATAGAGTATCGAAGAAGGTAGATGATTTGGTGGTTGTGGTTGAACAGATCACGAGGAATAGTGATACAAATTCGAGTAGGACGCAACCTGCTCCAGTCAGAGAAAGTAAGGAGGTAAAATTGCTGTTGCGTTTCGAGGAAGAACAGGATACGACTAATCGGAGGCAATTAGAAGCGCTAGATGAGCTTCTCATGACTACATAAAGGGTGATGCTCACAGCCCCAGGCCCGTCGGTAGTAAAACGTCAAAACAGGATGACACCGAATATCGCGAGTTGGAGGAGAGACTCTGCAGGTTACGTCGCGTGGGAGAGACAAGTAGCGTTTTCCCACAGCGGTCACTAGCTGTGGACGAAGAGGAATGTCGACGACATTTTGTATCTGTGCAGACGTACTCCGTCTTTCTGGACGAAAATAATCGTATTCATCCCGTTCTATGGATGTCGATATTCGACCATTTCTTTGCCAATTTTATGGGGACATGTGCTTTGCAAGAAATTTGTATGCAGTCATCTTCGTGCAGAAGAAGAAGCGCGTATGCAAGTCCGCACGAAGGACTGCAGCCGGCTGCGGTGGCCGAGGGGACTGAGGCGCTCCAGTCACGATCTGCACGGCCACTACGGTCGGGGATTCGCGTCCCCCCTCGGGCATGGATATTTGTGCCATCCTTAATGTAAACTAGATCATAAGTAGTTTGTAAGCTTAGGGACTGATGACCCCGTAGTTAAGTCCCATAAGCTATACAAACAATTGATTTGATTTTGAAGGAGTGCAAAACATACGTAGATTTCCAAGGACCATTTTGTGATGAATTTTGGTCAAAGACGACTTCTGGAGCGTATTAAGATGGGTATCCTGATGAAGGAAAACTATTCAGATAACTTACACGGTAACCAAATGTTCAAATGGTTGTAAATCTTATGGGACTTAACTACGGGGTCATCAGTCCCTAAACTTACAAACTACTTAGGAACTACTTACGAACTAGGACGGCACAAATATCCATGCCCGAGGGGGGATTCGAACCCCCGACCGTAGTGGCCGAACAGACCGTGACTGAAGCACCTCAGTCCCCTCGGCCACCGCGGCCGGCACACGGTAACTCACCAGAGTTCTTTAAGGACATGGTTAAACGCAACCTCACATATTGATCAGGGCTATGCACCGCCTGAATTAATTCGAATATGCCTAACGAAATTACCTAATAGGTTACGTCGTGACATTGCCATAGCTGCGCGTAATATGCACGATAATAAGGCGTTTGAACACTTGGTGGAGGAGTTAGGGGCGGATCAGATGTGGCAGCCACAAATAAATACTGCAGGTCACTCTGGTTACGAACCACCGAATAACGGTACTGGTCATGCACCGCCGAATTACGGCAACAGAGGGGGGCGCATTGGCAATCAGAGTAACGAACAATAAAAAACACCGTATTGTGGGAAGAAATAATGGGTACCGGAATAATGGGAACAATAGTAGCGGTAACCACGGCCAAGTGTCGCAATCAAGTAATAGCCTCAGAGCGGTCATCCGCATCAACAGAATAACGTTTTGTGTCTCGTTTCCGCCGGTTGTCCTGGGTGTCGGTGGTCGAGTAAAAAGAGACCGACACAGGAAGGAGGATGCACGCGTGTGCAGGTACGGAGGTGACCAGCCAGTGGGACAGCAGAAGCTAGAAACACTAGGCTAAATTAGAACAAGATATGTATTTCATAGAGATGGTACAATACTTAACTTGGAGGGCAACAGACTAGTTGAATGTTGATACATAGTTTAGATAGAGGCCTGCCTACTGATGATTCCTAGTGCCTATGTGATTCCCCAGTCTTAACTGGTGCCTATCTGATTCCCAAGTGAATGATGCAGCAGTCGTGCCCACGAGCGGAGTTGCAGCAGAGGGCGCTCGTGGCTGACGTAAGAACGCCGCGCCGTGCGAAAGTATGTGGCGCGCACTTCATACTTGTGCGACCCCCCCCCCCCCCCAAACCGCCGCACCGTCGCGTCGTGGCGTAGGGCTGAGGGCCACGGCGACGGCACTGGGAGGAGAGCCTGGGCGGGGCGGGGGCTGGGATCGAGACGCCGTCCGCGCCACGGCATTCACCTCGCGATGTAGGCTTTGAGGACATAGTAGATACACTGAATGGTGTGGTGTCGCACAAGTATGAAGAGCGCGCCATGTACTTTCGCCGCGCGCCGCCATGCACGCACAACGCGGCGTTCTTACGACGTCAGCCACGAGCGCCCTCTACTGCAACTCCGCTCGTGGCCACGACTGCTGCATCGTTCACTTGGGAATCAGATAGGCACCAGTTAACGCTTGGGATTAGGATAGGCACCAGTTAAGACGTGTGAATCAGATAGGCACCAGTTAAGACTTAGCTATCGGATAGGCACTAGGAATCATAAGTAGGCAGGCCTCTATCTAAACTATGTATCAACATTCTACTAGTCTGCTGCCCTCGAAGTTAAGTATTGTACCATCTCTATGAAATATATATCTTGTTCTAATTTAGCCTAGTGTTTCTAGTTTCTGCTGTCCCACTGGCTGGTCACCTCCGTACCTGCACACGCGTGCATCATACTTCCTGTGTCGGTCTCTCTTTACTCGACCACCGACACCCAGGACAACCGGCGGAAACTAGACAGAAAAGTGGCGGCGAGGATGGGATACAGAATAATGCACAGAGGGATGAAGGAGGAGGTGACAGAGACGGACGAGGCGTTGTGCAGATCATTGAAGCGTAACAAATAACTGATGAGCTGGGTGCAGAAGAAACAGCTGACCCAGTTACAGACCATTTGTGTCTAACTGGCACCCAGCTTCCAGCCCGGCAAAGATAGTCATTTAGAAGTAGGTTAAGTCTTATACATTTATTGACTATGCCACCAAAGAAGATGGGATGTTTATTTAAATAAGATTTGCAAAATATCATTAATGAGATGGCTCACGGTACAACAGGCCTTTGCGCAATGTTGATTCTAAAAGTTTAAAACCCAGCGAGTAAAATCACAGAGTTGGTTAATTTTCCACCTAAGAAGAGACTGAGACATCTGGAAGTTGTTAAAACCGCTATTCAAAACATAAAGAAAGAGCCGCTACGCAGGCAAAGAAACTACAAAGGTCCTACTCGTAATCTGAACCTACGCAAAGGGGATAAGGTGGTAATCAGAGTCCATAAACGGTCGAAAGGTAGTAAATTCGTCATAAAGAAATTCTTTAACATCTACTCAGGTTCTTACAGAGTGAAAAGAATACCTCACGATAATGCAGTTGAGGTTGAAACTATTAGTACACGTAGGTCCAAAGATGTTCACCACATAACAAAACGTGAAACGATGGAAGGAGTAAATAGGACGTCCAAAGGTAGAGAAAATTTCATTTCGCCATGTCACAAAATATCGAAAAATAAGATGTAATAGATCCTGTGCCATTCGTGATCTGGTGTGAGCTGTGCCTCGTTAGCGAGTAGAGACTGTCAGGAAGGTGAGACAAGAGTAATTCCGAGTTAGGGAAAAAGTGATTTTTGGGCATCAAGGGAATGCCGTTGATGTTTTCGTTGCGCCTAAGGAGCGCTATTGTGTGTTCGGCCGCCGAGGGCAGATGCTGCGGGAACAAGGAAGATATGCCGACGTAGGGAGGTAATGAAAATGAGGAACCTAGACGATGAGATATATATACTTAATGGCACGAGGGCAGCGACTACACAGACACTAATTGACACTATGAAGCACGATGGTGTACAGGGAGTACTACGTGGTATAGTATTGAGGACTCATCTAATTTGAACTACCTATTGGAGTAGAACAAATTATATTAGGAAATAACATCCGCAGGCTTACAGCGTGCCAATAACTAATGTTTTTTGTGAACGCCTTACAGTGTTTATGTTGACAGTTAACTGAGAGGCTGACGGACTGATAGACTGGAATGTTGTGGTTCTTTGGAACTGGCCTTTTTTCTTTCAACTATATAATAACATGATGGGAAGTTAACGCTGCTCTTTCAAGCAAATATTCACATATTCTTTGCACAGGTACTGGCAGTGGTGTAACTATGGGGGGGGGGGGGATTAGAACCCCCAACCCCCCCCCCCCAGAACCCGAAAGAGAGAGAGAGAGAGAGAGAGAGAGAGAGAGAGAGAGAGAGAGAGAGAGAGAGAGAGAGAGAGAGAGAGAGAGAAAAGGTAGAAAGAAGTTGTATAACAGCAATCTGGTAAAGGTAAAGATTGGAAACTTGGGGTGTTTTACCATAAGCTTTCATTGGATGGGAGTCAATTAGTTTCTTCATCGGGAGTAGTAGATGGTAGTCTGTCTGTAAACTGACTAAAATTTTGCTCGTCAATCAGATCTATTCCCCCCCCCCCCCTCCAAAAAAAAAAAAAGAAAAAAGCCAAGACCTAGTTACGCCACTGGGTACTGGTATATTAGGAGAGGTAACCATCTGAGGATAGGTATGGTATTTGTGTCTTTATTTTCCTTTTTTCCCTTAATAACAAGCTTAGCCTTGTACCTATATGTGGAAGTTTTTATTGAGACCTTCACGGTGGTTGAGAGTTTGTACTTTTTGTCTGAGCATCTTAGTTTCATGCATGTTTATTTGGTTTTGGTGAAACTCAGGAGGTGAGGGTGTAGTGGTTAACGTACTACCCTTGTACTTCCTATCCAAAGGATGTATGTGATAATGATAAAAAGAAAAAAAAGGGACAGTCATCTGGTGTAAGTTAGTGTTTACTGAGATCTTCACGGACATTTTGTTTGAGAATTGAGGAACAATGTTCTTTTTTTTTCCCAATATTTCTTTTGTAAAGACATTTTAGACTAGTTTAGTATTGGCCCACTTTAGGGTACGGTAGTAACACTAAAAGTGGGCGTTTGCGATCGTCTTTTGACAACTCTAAATTTAAATGAAAATAACGGCTTAACTATTCATCTGACACGAAAATTGAATTACCGAATTTGTAGAGGAGAAAAGTGTCTACAATTTTGCTCTGTAATGTTTGTTTCATATCTCGTAGCGTTTCATAGATATTTGCAAAAATAACGGCGATTTTGGGATGTCTGTCCGTCTGTCTGTTCCCTGTTTTTAAGACGAACCGTTCAACCGAAAAACACCAAATTTAACAGATATGATTGTAGGCCGCCAGAGCCAAGAACCTCCCTTTTTCAAATTTTTCGGACAAAAAATTCGGTAATAAAACAAAAAAAAGCCGTTTGTAATATAATTGTAATTGCAAACGAACCGTTCATCTGACACGAAAATTGAATAACCTACTTGGTAGAGGAGAAAATTCTCTACAACTTAGCTCCATTATGTTTTTTTCATATCTCGTATCGTTTGAGACATATTTGCAAAAATAACGGAGATTTGACACCCTCCATTGAATTAACGAAAACCAGCCGTTCGGAGATGTCACGTGACATTCCTCGCGTATTTGATGGTTTTGTTATTGTAAATTACACGTTGTCATTTCAAAGCAACGGCACACTGAGGAATTAACAAACACACATCGTTCTTCGTACGATAAATGATAATCTAACGTCTAAACATCAGTTAAAATGGCCATCAATAATATGAGATTAAAGAACTCCTGTTTTGATTTATAGCCGATTTATAGCCGTGCTGGACTGTGACGCGAAAGGTGGGTGGTTCGAAAGCCGCCACTACCAATTTTTTTTCCTAAAAGGGTTTCAGACACTCTTATTAATTAACTTATTATTATTTAGATTATTATTTTGGTCCAAAATGTTTTCAAAAACTTATAAAACTACAAATCAAAAGTGGGCCGTAAAACACGTCAGTGAGATTTTTTTTTAGTGTGTAATACTCTGGAATGATGGTGAAAGTCATCTGAGGATGTCATGTTATCGTTGTAGTCTAAAGTAACGTGATGTTAGATTAGAGTTTTATGGAAAGACCCTCAAAAAATTTTTGTCCAGTTATTTACAAGGACTCCTTAAGTTTTGTATAAGTTGGTTAAGTTATTTGTAAATTTTTGTAGTCGAAAAAATATCAGGAAGCGGGATATCTACTGGGTAGTATTGCCGGCCGCGGTGGCCGAGGGGACTGAGGCGCTCCAGTCACGGTCTGCACGGCCACTGCGGTCGGGTGTTCGAATCCCCCCTCGGGCATGGATATTTGTGCCGTCCTTAGGATTAGCTAGTTCATAACTAGTTTGTAAGTTTAGGGACTGATGTCCCCGTAGTTAAGTCCCATAGACTAGACAAACATTTTTGGGTACTATTCCGGTACTGATAATTTGTATGTGTGTTAGAAACAGACGATCTAGGAGGTGGTAGAGCGGGAGACTGCCGTCCGATGGAGGCAGTCCGCGTGTCCGCCTAACGGCAGCCTGTGGCTGTGGCTGTGGCTGACGAGGCCGAGCGAGGACGGTGACACCGCGCCGGACAGCTGAATGGAACCCCCTGGCAGCAACGACGGCGTTACGTCACAGCCGCAAGGTCGCACGGCACCACACACAAACATATGTTCACATGCCAAAATGTTTGGCGACGAAGTCGGAATGAGGATTGAGACAGCTAGTTCCACACTTTTGTGTCAGAGAACGTATTCGCCTTTTCTGTGCACTGGCAGGAGCATTTTTCAGCTGGTAAATTATTTGAATAAATGATCTTACAGTGGTTCGCTGCTTAAGGCAGCATTGCTAATAATATGGCTCAAGGCCAGAAAAACAATTTATTAACAATTCTTATCTGCTTAAGGCATCATTGCTTTTTGGTGGTCAGAAAATCACAGTATGTGCATCAAATCCGGTACAAAAGACACTGACAATATACTAACTACTGAGAAATAGTTTACTAACACAGGGGTTCAATGTTAGACAGCGAAATGCAAGCCATAGTCGCGCAAATGCAGCTTCAAATAATTAATTGTTTATATAAGTATCAGAAATTATTCTACAGGGAGTATACCATGCGCTTTAGCCATAATCAAGTTGTAACTGAACTATTGACTGTACTAACGGCAAGCTCAAAAATTAATTAATGACTTGTCGTGATAACACTGAATATTTAGAAAAGAACCATTTAACCTTCTGATTAACTTTTACTCTTTCTTTAACCAGGAATTATTAGCATTCAAACACTTGTAAACAATTACTTTTCTCACTAGTCAGTACTTGCAAGTTAAAACAAACCTTACCTCAAAATAATATGCAGTGGAAAACAATTAATCTTTTACACTGTTATTGAAATATCTCTTGAAATTGAAGGTTAATCTAGCAGTTTCGTTCAACTTAGCAAACCTATTGATCAGCAACACTGGCATAAACTACACTTTGTAATAGTTTTCTGTACACATTTTTTATTAACGACTGTCACATAGTGTTTAATGACTCTGATTTTTAGTTTTCTATAACTTTGTGAATATTCTCGGAAAAACAATGGATGAGGAAGGAACCTGCCTGGACAATGACTATGGGTAATAATTTTTAAACACAGGTTCACAAATAACAGTGTTCGCTATTGAACAATCATCACTAATACGCTGGCTAGCTGTACATGCTAAGACAAACTGGAAAGATCTTTCTGAATTTGGTGTGCGACGTGGTGCTGCTGATTGAAGACTGTTGGCACTTAACCAGAGAAATATTTGACTTTATTTTTTTAAAGCTAGTGGCGTCCGTTTTACTGTGTTTATGTGAGTGTGAGCCGACAGGTAAAAGGCAGGCATGCAGGTGCAGTTACTGCACTTCCAGATTTAAATAGCCAGCAGGATTGATTATTAGTTTCAACAGGAAGACTGAAGAACGGAGCTGCGTGCTCCAGTGAATGGCCCTCACTACTGAGAAGGAAAAGAAAAGAAAATACATCTAGCTACTGCGCATACGCATTATATGTGGTTACAGCTGCGGTAGCGAGCTGCTTGTGCTTCGGATGGCTGCCCTGTGTACGTGGCTACTGGTTTACATTCTGTAACTTAAAAAGTAGCTATAAGTCGCGTCTCATGGCTAGTGGCAATTCTCCCCAATGAAAGGAAAAAAATGTGATTAATACGAATAGTAGCATTTCTTGGGTGGATTCGGCAACGACGTGGATCCGTCTGTTTAGCCGCCAGCTGAATAGCAGCAGACGCAACCTTCTGTAAGTGAGACCGGCGACGTATAGTATTTTGATTTTTGTCTGCGCGTTTTCGTTTTCGTTTGTAAATTTATACTGTGCTCTCATGCATATTAGATGCAAATCTGCGTTTTTAGAAACAGTGTAGTCTTCCTTTGAACACATCGCGACTGTAGTTTTTGTTTTCTCGTAACTGTAATCATGAATGGGGACTGTGACTGCTGTGTGCGGATGCAGTCTGAGCTGGTGACACTGTGGTGTCGCACAAGTACAAAGTGCGCGCCACCTACTTTCGCCGCGCGCCGCCATGCACGCACGGCGCGGCGTTCTCTCGACGACAGCCACGAGCGCCCTCTGCGACAACGCCGCTCGTGGCCACCACTGAAGGATCGTCCACTTCGGACTGAGATAGCAACGAGTTAGGACCTTCGTAATCAGATAGGCACCACAGAAGACTTTGCTATTGTAAAGGCACTAGGCAGGCCTCTAACAACTATGTATCAACATTCTGCAGTACTATGTAAAAGTTAAGTATTGTTACATTCTGTGCAATATATATATCTTTCTAATTTACTCTAGTGTTTGTAGTTTCTGGCTGCTCCCCTCTGTACCTGCACCAGCGTGTCGGTCTCATTCCACTCGGCCACCGACACCGACGACGAGGCAGGGACACAAAAGCGGCGACGAAGTTGGGACACAAAAGTGGCGACGAGGAGTGATAGAACCTTGGACCAGCCCGCTTACAGCAGCCAGACAGCAGCAGTCGGAGCACGCAAAAATTGCTCCCGCCCACCCACCCTTATTATAAGATTTTTGGGGGGACATATTCTGTTACGTGTTTTGTGGACTTTTTTGTTGCAGAGCGTCCTCTTTCATATTGCATTTGTGTTTTGTTATAATTTAGTTGTATGCGCGGCGCCTAATCGGTCAGCATGGCCACTACCCCGAACCCAAACTTAATGGAAATTATTCAGTTACAGACGGCACAAATAACGCAACTCCTCCAGGCGGTGTCCCAGCTCACAGCGCAGGCAGCTAACCAACAACAACAGCCGCCGCTTCAGCAGCCCACATCTGCCGCCGCAACACTTCCTACGTTTCGCCAGTACAACGAACGAGAGGAAGAATGGAGTGACTACTTCGCTCAATTTCAAGAACTCGTCGCGGCTCATCAGATTACAGGTCAGACTGTTAAGCATCTTTTATTGTCCGTGGTGGGCCCCAAAACTTTTGTGTTACTGCAGAAACTGTTCCCGCAAGCATCTCCTCGTGATGTAGACTTTGAACAAATTGTAGATGCACTGAATGCTCATTATGAGAGAAAAGTTCTTGTAGCCGCTGCACGATACCGATTTTTCAGACTTAACAAATTACCGCAGCAGTCACACCAAGAATGGATCACGGAATTGAAGGGCTTAACCCGCCAATGTAAATTTACTTGCTCTTGTGGACTTTCGTATAGTGACGTGATGTTGAGGGATGCGATTACGCAGAACATTCAGGATCCCAGAATTCGGGCAGCAATTCTAAAACAATCTGACCCTTCATTAGACAGAGTACTGCAGCATATAGAAGCACATGATACTTTTGACTTAGCAGATGTAGAAATGCAAAGCCACAGTGTAAATTCAGTGCGCCGTAACGGACGCTTTCCTAGCCGTAGTTCTCAGTGTAGCACTAGTGATTCTTACAATAGTACAGGCCGTGCTGAACAGACAGTGAACAGTAGCCAGAGTAAAAGTGCGACACAAAGGTCGCCCCGTCGTGTTAGAAACAGTGATTTGAATAACGGGCGTCAACGCTCATTTCAGAAAAATGTTCGTAAGTCTTGCCCCCAGTGTGTGTCTCGCCACAAGCGTGCTCATTGCCCTAGTCGCAACGCAACCTGTTATCAATGTGGCAAATCGGGACATGTGCAGTCTGTGTGTATGCAAATTAAAAACTCAAAGAACAGTAGCGTTAGAAACAGTGCTTCGCAAAGTGCGAGAGCAGTGCATACAGTAAATGTTATAGATGCTGTGGAATTGAACAGTGCTTTAGTTGGTTCTCAATTGCAAGAAAGTAGTTCTGCGCCTATGGCAAATCTTTATAGTGCACCACGTAGCAAGCGCCGACGAGCGCGTAAAACAGTGCAACGGAAAAGGGTTCGGGACAAGCAAAATGACTATGAACAGTGCATTCCTGTAGTGAAAATAGTGCCTTCTGCAACTGCTCCTTGTAATAGTGCCCAGTACTGCGTAGCTAGTGACAGTAGACATCAAGTAGCTACTCAAAAGTGTAGTGCAGTAGTTAGTGACTCTGTAGTAGCCTCGCATTGCGCGGACGCCGATCCGGCGGTAGTGTCATCTAGTGACAGGGTTGTTAATCCGCTGCGTGCCGAGTCTGCGCCGCTTCCTTCACTACGCGGCCCGCGCAAGCGCAGTAAACAAACCGTAGCAGACGTTGCCCACATTCGCGCACCTGTCGAGCGCCGAAAGCAAAAACTTTCGAAATGACTATGAACAGTGCATTCCTGTAGTGAAAATAGTGCCTTCTGCAACTGCTCCTTGTAATAGTGCCCAGTACTGCGTAGCTAGTGACAGTAGACATCAAGTAGCTACTCAAAAGTGTAGTGCAGTAGTTAGTGACTCTGTAGTAGCCTCGCATTGCGCGGACGCCGATCCGGCGGTAGTGTCATCTAGTGACAGGGTTGTTAATCCGCTGCGTGCCGAGTCTGCGCCGTTTCCTTCACTACGCGGCCCGCGCAAGCGCAGTAAACAAACCGTAGCAGACGTTGCCCACATTCGCGCACCTGTCGAGCGCCGAAAGCAAAAACTTTTTGTGAATCTTTCCATTGACAATAAGACTGTGCAATTTCAGCTCGACACTGGTTCCGCTGTTACCTTAATTAATAAAGAAACTTATGAACTACTGGGTTCGCCAAAATTGTCGCCGTCACAGCAAGTGTTAACAGCGTACACAGGACAAACTATTCCGGTGCTAGGAACGTGTAGCCTGCCTGCCTCTTTTCAAGGTGTAACAAAAACAGTTGCTTTTGTAGTTCTTCAGGCCAAATCTACGCAGAATATTTTTGGACTAGATGCTTTTGACTTGTTTGGTTTATCAATTCAAAGAGATGTGCTTCAAATTTCGTCAATAGTGCCTCAGGATAAAATCAATGCATTGTGTGACAAATATAGTGACTTGTTTTCGCCGGAACTAGGTTGTGCAAAACACTTCGTGGCACATGTAACTTTGAAGGAATCTGCAGTTCCAAAATTTCGTAAAGCTAGACCAGTGCCTATCGCCTTGCGTGATACAGTTGCCGAAGAACTTAAACGTTGGCAAGATAGTGGGGTGATTTCTCCTGTTTCTGCGAGTCAGTGGGCCTCGCCTATAGTAATTATACCCAAGCCGTCAGGAAAACTTCGTCTCTGTGCGGACTTCAAATCAACAGTGAACAGTCAAACAATTGTAGACACTTATCCCCTGCCCAGACCTGACGAACTAATGGACAAATTAGGACAGTCTCGCTTCTTTTCTAAGATTGATTTAGCAGAGGCATACTTACAAATTCCGCTTGATGACGAGTCAAAAAAATTTTTCGTCATTAATACTCACATGGGCCTTTTTCAATTTCAACGCCTACCCTTTGGCAGTTCTTCCGCCCCCGCTATTTTTCAGCGTTTTTTGGAACAGCTGACAGTTTCTGTACCGTGTTGTTCGAACTATTTAGATGATATTGTGGTATCCGGACGTACAGTTGAAGAACATTTAGCAAATCTGGAGTGCCTTTTCAAAGTGTTGACTGCAGCAGGTCTACGTTGCAATAAAGCAAAGTGTTCGTTTTTTCAAACTGAAATAGAGTACCTAGGCCATGTGATTAATGCCCAAGGAATCCATCCCTTACAGTCACATCTTAGAGCAATCAAAGACTTGCCTCCTCCTAAGAATGTGCACGAATTGCAAGCAGTAATGGGGAAGCTGAACTATTATTTCAGATTTATTCCCAATGCCTCTCAGATTGCAGCTCCACTGCATCACTTACGTAGGAAGAATGTTCCTTTTGTATGGTCTAAAGATTGTCAGGTTGCCTTTGACAAATTAAAGTCTGCACTACTCAGTGATGCATGTTTGATTCCCTTTGACCCCCAGAAGCCTGTAGTGTTAGCAGTTGACGCCTCATCGTACGGTCTGGGCGCTGTAATCTCACATCGTATTGGATGTCACGATCGTCCTATTGCCTTTGCATCCAAGCTACTAACGCCGACGCAACAGAATTACAGTCAGATAGAAAAGGAGGCCTTAGCAATCATTTACGGCGTCGCAAAGTTTCATCATTATCTCTATGGCAGAAAATTCTATTTGTTGACAGACCACAAGCCTCTCACGTCGTTGTTCTCACCCACAAAGCCAATTCCGCCACGTACGGCACAAAAGCTTCAGAGATGGTCCTTGATATTGTCAAAATATCAGTATGAGATTTTGTACCGACCTACCACTAAACATGCCAACGCGGACACACTTTCCCGACTTCCGGTTGGCCAGGATGTATCATTTGATTCTTCAGAAATGGCATGTTGTCAGATAGACTCCAGAGATGCTTCCGCTGTCGCAGACTTTCCTTTGAACTCTCGTCGGGTTGCACAGGAAACAGCTGCGGATGCAGACCTAAGTGTGGTAGCACGTTTTGTTCGCTTTGGTTGGCCTGCCAGAGCCAAAGACATTGATCGGCCTCTGGTTCGACGTTATTTTGCACAACGTCATGCATTATCTTTAAGTCAGGGTGTACTGTTGTTGCATACCGACAACGACCAAGCAAGAGTGATTGTTCCTCGTTCCCTGCAACGAGAAGTGTTACGCCTCCTGCATCAAGGACATTGGGGCATTGTTAGGACAAAGCAACTGGCCAGACGTCATTGTACCTGGGTTGGTATGGACGCTCACAGTGTACAGTTTGTGCGGAGCATCAGGCGGCTCCTCCACAGCGTTTCTCAGACTGGCCACGCCCCAAGGGACCATGGCAACGTTTACATATTGACTTTGCCGGACCTTTCTGGAACACGCGCTGGTTAATTGTTGTAGACGCTTTCAGCAAGTTTCCTTTTGTGATTGCCATGAACTCAACGACAGCTTCTAGTACAATCAGTGCCTTAACATCAGTGTTTTGCATCGAAGGCTTGCCTGAAACTATCGTCAGTGACAATGGACCTCAGTTTGTTAGTGCGGAATTTCAACAGTTTTGTCGTGTGAATGGCATTCAGCATATTACCACTGCACCTTTTCACCCTCAGTCCAATGGTGAAGCAGAACGTTTCGTTCGAACATTCAAGTCTCACATGGAGAAGATGAAAGGTCAGCACTCCAGGCAGCAAGCTCTTCAAATTTTCCTGTCTACGTATCGGTGCATGCCACGTGACGGCCCGTCTCCTGCCGAGCTGCTACACGGCCGCCGTCACCGCACTCTCCTTCACCTGCTGCAGCCTCCCACGCACCGAGTCGGTTCGTATGGCGCTACGCGTTTTCAGGTTTCTACGCCGGTGCTGTACAGGGTGTTTGCTGGAAACAAGAAGACATGGTTGCCGGGCACCATTCAGCGCGTGCTCGGTAGCAATATGTATGTTGTACGTTCTTCGACAGGGTCGGAGCTGCGGCGCCACGCAAACCAATTGCGCCTGCACAGGCCGCGCGATCCTGTCTCCGGTTTCTTGATTCCAGACCCAGTTCACCGCCAGGGAGCACAAACACATCGTTCGTCAACGGGTCCAGCGTCCCCGGACTACGAGATCGTCCCGATGGAGATCGACGCGACGCCGCCGCTGTCGCCGCCGCAGATGACAGCGTCACCGAGAGGGACTCCGGGACCGTGCGTGCCGCCGCCGCCTGGGCCACCTGGCAGAAGATGACCTGCTCCCTCTGGGCGGGGGCGGGCGCCCTTCCCCAGGTTTCGGCGGGTTCCCTGGAGGATCTCAAGGCAGATGCCGGGGCGCGGACGGCGTCTCGATCCCGGCCTCAGCGACGACGCCCGTCCCACCAGTAACGCCCCCGCCCAGGCCCTCCTCCCAGTGCCGTCGCCGTGGCCCTCAGCCCTACGCCACGACGGCGCGGCGGTTTGGGGGGGAGGGGTGTGGTGTCGCACAAGTACAAAGTGCGCGCCACCTACTTTCGCCGCGCGCCGCCATGCACGCACGGCGCGGCGTTCTCTCGACGACAGCCACGAGCGCCCTCTGCGACAACGCCGCTCGTGGCCACCACTGAAGGATCGTCCACTTCGGACTGAGATAGCAACGAGTTAGGACCTTCGTAATCAGATAGGCACCACAGAAGACTTTGCTATTGTAAAGGCACTAGGCAGGCCTCTAACAACTATGTATCAACATTCTGCAGTACTATGTAAAAGTTAAGTATTGTTACATTCTGTGCAATATATATATCTTTCTAATTTACTCTAGTGTTTGTAGTTTCTGGCTGCTCCCCTCTGTACCTGCACCAGCGTGTCGGTCTCATTCCACTCGGCCACCGACACCGACGACGAGGCAGGGACACAAAAGCGGCGACGAAGTTGGGACACAAAAGACACTTCGCTCCCAGCTTCAAGCTGTGTTAACTTCGGTTGTTGTTGGCCGGTAGTAGGGACCGAACGGACTCCCGTCGTCTCCAACGATCGGCCTGCGCCATCGACATGCCCTGATACTGCTAGCAGCGAGGCAGACACCCTACCAGTGGCTTAATGGGAGGTTGCTCCAGTGCGTGGTAGGAGATGCAAGACATTCGGGGGACCGATCATGAGGCCTCCCCAGTTCGTCTTGCGAACAGGTTTGAGCCGCTATCTGTTCAGGACAACGTTCCTGAGTCGGATGGTGTCTCTCATCCTGAGGTCACCACCCAGCCTACAAGATCTGGGCTTTCACGGAAGGTTGGTTTGCTTGTAGTTGGGGGTGATGGAGCCCCTTAGAGACATGGCTGCCAAAGAGGGGAAGAAGGCCAACTTGCACTCAGTGTGCATACCGGGTGGTGTCATTCCAGATGTGGAACGAGTCCTTCCGGATGCCATGAAGGGTACGGGGTGCAGCCAACTGCAGGTGGTGGCTCACGTCGGTACCAATGATGTGTGTCGCTTCGGATCTGAAGAGATTCTCTCAGGTTTTGAGTGGCTATCTGAAGTGGTAAAGACTACCAGTCTCGCTTGCAAGATGAAAGCAGAGCTCACCATCTGTACCATAGTTGACACGACGGATTGTGGACCTCTGGTACAGAGCCAAGTGGAAGGTCTGAATCAGAGGCTCAAACGGTTCTGCGGCCGTGTACGCAGCAGATTCCTTGATTTGCGCCATCGGGTGGTGGGTTTCTGGGTTCCGCTGAATAAGTCCACTATACGCAGGAAGCGGCTACACGGGTAGCGGGGGCTGTGTGGCGTGGACAGGGCGTTTTTTTAGGATAGGGGGGCTTCGGAGAAAAACAAAATAGGCAATCTCAAATGGTGCAGGTGGATCACAGGAGAAATGTAGATCTGGAAGCTATCGGTATAACAGATGTAAATTCTCGTAGCTGTGTCGGGAAAGTACCAGAACTCCGAGTGTTAATAGAAAGCACCGAAACACACATCATTGAAGGCAGTGAAAGTTGACTCAAGCCGGAAATAAGTTCAGCAGAAGTATTTGCAAAAGATCTGTGTTAAGGAAGGATAGATTAAACAAAATAGGTGGAGGCGTGTTTGTCGCCGTCAAAAGTAATCTTTCACGTAACTAAGTTGAAATTGATAGTTCCTGTGAGCTATTATGGGTAGAGGTTGTACCTGAAAATCGTAAGAAGTTATTAATTAGTTCCTTTTACCGGCCCGACTCTGACGATACAATAGAAGAAAGGATAAAAGAAAACCTGAGTCTAATTACAAACACGTACCCGACTCACAGGATAGTAATAAGCGGTGATTATAATTTACCATCAATCTGTTGGCGAAATTGTATTTTCAAATCAGGGGGTACGCATAAAACATCGTGTGAAATTGTACTCAACGCATTCTCTGAGAATTACTTCGAACAGTTAGTTCATGAACTAGAATTGTAAATGGATGTCTAAATGGATGTCTAAACGCACTTGATCTCTTAGCAACAAATAATACTGAACTCATAACGAACATCAAAACGGATACAGGTATTAGAGCTGTCGTAGTGTGGTTGAATATTGAAAGTCCGAAAGTTACAAAAAATAGACGGAAAGTATATTTGTTCAGGAAAGCAGATAGAAAGAAAATAAATTGCTTCTTGAAAGACAGCTTCTACTCGTTTCTAACACTAAACGTGAGAGTAGACCAGATGTGGCTCAGATTCAAAGAGGTGGTATCGACAGCAATTGACAGTTTTATACCAAATAAATTAATAACAGAAGGTGGTGATCCCCCGTGGTACACAAAACAGGTCAGGACACTGATCAAAAGCAACGGAAAAGGCATGGAAAATTTAAACGAACACAAAATCCTCAGAATTTGCGGTCCTACACAGAAGCTCGAAATTTAGCGAGGACTTCAACGCAAGATGCCTACAATACTTATCACAACGAAACTCTTTCTAGTGATTTGACTGAAAATCCAAAGAGATTTTGGTCATATGTTAAATATACTAGGGGCAAAACACAAACAATACCCTCACTACTTGATAGTAATGGCGATTCTGCTGATGATAGCGCTTCTAAAGCAGAGTTACTAAACATAGCTTTTAGAAACTCATTCACCAAAGAAGACGGAACCAATATTCCAGATTTTGAATTACAAACAGAGGCCAGTATGAGTAACGTTGAAGTAGATATCCTCGGAGTAGTGAAGCAACTAAAGTCACTTAACAAGAACAAGTCTTCTGCTCCGGACCGTACACCCATTAGATTTCTATCTGATTATACTGAAGCGTTAGCTCCTTACTTAACAGCCATATACAACCACTCTTTCAAAGAAGGATCTGTACAAAAGATAGTTGCACAGGTCACACCTATCTTCAAGAACGGCAGTAGGAGTAACCCACTAAACTACAGACCTATTTCATTGACGTCAATTTGCAGCAGGGTTTTGGAACATATACTGCCTTAGCGCCGGGAACCGCAAGGCTCATCCTCACCTTGCAGCTACTTACGGATCACGCTAATGGAAGTTAAATCGTAAGGCAAAGAGTTAATGGATCGTAGGCGACTATGAAACCCTGGCTTGAAGTGATGAATCACAGTACGGCTTTCTTTTTAATCGAATGGGCTGGATCATGCGGTAACTACACTACTGGCCATTAAAATTGCTACACCAAGAAGAAATGCTGATGATAAACTGGTATTCATTGGACAAATATACTAGAAGTGACATGTGATTATATTTTCACGTAATTTGGGTGCATAGATCCTGAGAAATCAGTACCCAGAACTACCACCTCTGGCAGTTATAACGGCCTTGATACGCCTGGGCATTGAGTCACACAGAGCTTGGATCGCGTGTGCAGCTACAGATGCCCTTGCAGCTTCAACACGATACCACAGTTCATCAAGTGTAGTGACTGGCGTATTGTGACGAGCCAGCTGCTCGGCCACCACTGACCAGACGTTATCAATTGGTGAGAGATCTGGAGAATGTGCTGACAGTCGAACATTTTCCATATCTAGAAAGGACCTGCAACATGCGGTCGTGCATTATCGTACTGAAATGTATGTTTTCGCAGGGATCGAATGTAGGGTAGAACCACGGATCGTAAAACATTTGAAATGTAACGGGCACTGTTCAATGTGCTGTCGATGCGAACAAGAGGTTACCGAGACGTGTAACCCATGGCATCCCATACCATCACGCCGGGTGATACGCCAGTATGGCGATGACGAATAAACGCTTCCAATGTGCGTTCACCGCGATGTCGCCAAACACGGATGCGATTACCCAGAATTCTTGTGACTAGTGTTTGAAATAATCAGTTCTCATTAGGTTCGTTCCAGCAGCTGCCACACTGCTTGACGCGCATGCGCAACGCTGAAATTGTGTTCCAGCAGCGCTTTCTCCTGCTTCTGGCTACTTGGAGTGTGGCTGTTTGGTGTTCCAGCAGTTGCCGCAAGCAGCCAGACGATACCCGGAAAAATATTTCTGGCGCGGTCAAGCTGCCAATCAGCGCATGCGCAGAAAAGTCCGAGTTAGAGTGGGGGGGGGGGGGGGTAGCCAACACGTGATACGTTTGGGTTTGTAGCGTGTTTTTTGACTATTTCGAAGTCACTGCAATCCCACTTGAGAACAGATATTTCTCGTTTACACTTCTTCGTTATTAGGAAGGAAAGTATTTCAATTATTCCTTGTAACTTACCTTCGCCTGCAGACATAAACAGTGCAAAAAGCGTTCCAGCAGTGCAAGTATCAAACAAGGGTTTTTACGTCATAACAGCTGCGCATGCGCAGTGACACCTGTTTCTTGGCGCTTGAAAGTAGCCGTCCGGCAGCTGCTGGAACGAACCTAATTAGAATAATCTTGTGTATTCATCAACCCGAGTCGTCATTAACTCTATAGGGCCCTATCCTGTCGAGTGAAGTGAAAACAGTGTGTCGTTAAAAAAAATCAAAAATTACATGAAGTGCCAAGGTAGTTAAATTTATAATTATAAAAACTAAAATACATAGCTTGAATACGTAACAATAGTAACTGAACATCAACTAGTCAGACTTGAAAATACTTTCTTGTTGCTGAAAGCTGATAGTAATGAAATCTAAATTAAAAAATATAAAATTATTACTGTATGCTGTTTCTGTATTGTTGTGTTGGTTGGTTCGCACTTCAGCGTGATCCATTGGTTGAAATTCCGCTGTGTCTGCTCTGATAAACTGTTTGGTAATTCAGTATCAGTTAAACTGCAAGTTAATCAGTCATCATTTTCTGCACACGTAGTTATACCATACAGGTGAGTAACTGTTAATTTGAGGTGACGTCAATTGTTGTATCACTTACCTCCGAGCAATCAAAATTCTCTCACTGAAAAAGTTTATTTTCCAAATTTGATTTTTTGCTATTAAAGTCAGTAAATTCAGTCTAATGTTTTAGTAGAACGTGTAGTTCTCTGGAACACTGGTATTACAACTCTGTATTGCCTCACAGCCACTAAAACGATTATTTAATTATTATTGTTAATTGAATATTACGCAGATAGTGCCCAACTGGACTGGGAACCTTATTCAGACAATTCTAATGTGAAATGAAACTTTCACTCTGCAGCGGAGTGTGCGCTGATATGAAACGTCCTGGCAGATTAAAATTGTGTGCCGGAACCGGGACTCGAACCTGGGACCTTTGCCTTTCGTGGGCAAGCGCTCTACCGACTGAGCTATCCCGACACGACTCACGATGCCACCTCACAACTTTACTTCCACCAGTACCTCGCCTCCTACTTTCCAGTTTCCAGGTTCAAGTCCCGGTTCCGGCACACAATTTTAATATGCCAGAAAATTTCAATTGTAATGTGATTTTATTTTCAATATATGTGTAATTTCTGTTTGTTCCATTATCCTACATACTTCAAGACCTAACTGTTAGACAATAATCGTTTCAAATTCCAACTAATTAAATCAACAGAGAGTACAGTAGGTGGAACGGGTTAGCAGTAACGATAATTCGTTGTGACAACTCTCCCTTACTTGTCGGTCTTTTCTGCACAATACTACGGAAACGATAGCTTCATCCAAGTCATTGTAGGCAACAGGCTAACTCGATCCACTAAAATTAAGTGGTAAGTGAGGCGGTGTTACAAGTTGGGTTGCATCAAGGGTATGCATTGAGCCCATATATCTTCAATCTGATCATCGATGTATTATCAGAAAAGGTTAGAGAATAAGCTTCTGGGGGTACGATGTTCGCATATGATAAAGTGTTATGTATCACTAACAATGATGACCTGGATATGAGAGGAAGACAGAGGGATGAAAATCAATAGGAAGAAACAATCCATTTGGATGGACAAGACTTGAAGAAAGTCAATAGCTTTAACTACTATCAACAGAGATGGCAATTCTGACATGGCAATAGCCGACTGAGTACATGCAGAATGGATGAACTGGAAGAGGACGTCGTGTGTATTGAGTGGCAGAAGAATAACGCTGACGACAAAAGGAGTGGTGTACAGGTCAGTAGTGAGACCCTAAGACGACACTTTGTAAGGCAATAGATGTGCCTGAAATGAAAATGTTAAGAATTTGTGGCAATACCAGAGCCGAAAGCATCAGAAATGAAAAAATAAGAGGCAGTGTTAAAGTGATAGAGCTAGGTTCAAGAGGGTATATCTCAAGCAATGATAGTGGAGGGTGGGAGAGGAAGAATGAGATCAAGACGAAGATGGAGGGACTGTATACATGAAGATTTCAGACTTGCCAGGAGTGTCGACCCAACTTGAGTGGGAAAAGACAAAGGGGAAGAAGAAAGGCCGGCCGCGGTGGCCGAGGGAACTGAGGCGCTCCAGTCATGGTCTGCACGGCCACTACGGTCGGGGGTTCGAATCCCCCTCGGGCATGGATATTTGTGCCGTCCTTAGTGTTAGCTAGTTGATGAGTAGTTTGTAAGTTTAGGGACTGATGACCCCGTAGTTAAGTCCCATAAGCTATAAAACATTTGCAACATTTTTGAAGAAGAAAGACTGGATCGTCTGCTCCAACTGAACCAATTATTGTCTGAAAATGGCTATGTTCTGGTTGATCATCTGCATTTATTCATGGACGTCACGTTTCGTAACGACGATGGGAGTTTTATTCGTGATAGTGGGCCAGTATCTTTGGCCCACAACCGTTCGCGATTGGTTTGAAGAACAAGCTGGATAATTACGACGGATGACTGGGCGTCCCCTCGAACGTTTATGGGACATAAGCGAGAGGTTAGTTCGTGCACGAAGTCCTGCAATGGCAAATGAAGGAAGGAAGCTTACGGTTTAACGTCCCGTCGATAGCATGGTCATTAGAGACGGAGCTAACGCTCGGAGTGTTGGGAAAGGAAGGGGAAGGAAATCGGCCGTGCCCTTTGCAAGGAACCATCCCGGCATTTGCTTGGAGTGATTTAGGGAAATCACGGAAAACCTAAATCTGGATGGCCGGAGGTGGATTTGAACCACCATCCTTCCGAATACGAGTCCAGTTCGTTACTGCGCCACCTCGCTCGGTGCAATGGCAATTCTTTAGGAATAATGCACGGCTATATAGGAGCAGGTTGGATTCGTATACCTGCAGGGGATTTCCAGCGACTTGATGAGTCTAAGAAACGTCGTCGTCTTACATTTCACAACGCACAAAGAGGTCAGACACGATATTAGGAGATATTCCACGAGTTTCGTCATGTCCCTGTGTTTTTCTGCCAGTGAGTTAGTGAGATGTTCGCAGAAAACATTCTCGACAGCGCTTGTCTGACGCAACACCGCTGCCGTGTGCTCGATGAAACATCTTTATTAGTTTGTCGGACTAGAGAGAACCAGAAGAATGTAAGCACGCTAGGCACGTAGGAGACAGACGGCCGAGTTACAGACGACATTGTCTACATCTACATCTACATGAGATACTCTGCAAAGCACATTTAAGTGCCTGGCAGAGGGTTCATCGAACCACCATTATACTATTTATCTCCCATTCCATTCTCGAATAGCTTGCGGGAAGAAAGAACACCTGAATCTCTCCGTTCGAGCTCGATTTATCGTATTTTATTCTGATGATCATTTCTACCTATGTACGTGGGAGTCAACAATATACTTTCGCGTTCGGAGGAGAATGTTGGCGATTGGAGTTTCGTAAGTAGCACACGCCACAGCGATAAGCGCCGTCGTTGTAATGATTCCCATCCCAGATTCTGTGTCATTTCCGTAACGCTGTCTCCCCTATATCGTGACAATACGAAACGAGGTGCCTTTCTTTGGACTCTTTTGATGTCCTCCGTCAAAGCTACCTAATAAGGATCCCACACTGCGCTGCAATACTCCAAAAATGGACGGACAAGTGTAGTGTATGCAGTTTCTTTTGTAGTTCTGTTGCATCTTTCAAGGGTTCTGCCAATACAACACAGTCTATGGTTCGCCTTTCCCATGATATTAGCTATGTGTTCTTTCCAGTTTAAGTCGGAAGTAATAGTAATTCCTAGGTATTTTGTGGAGTTTACGGCCTTTACATTTGATTGATTTATCTTGTAAACAAAGTGGACAAATTCACACTTCTCATTATTTAGAGTCAATTGCCACTTTTTACACCATAGTGATATCTTACTCAGATCGTTCTGCAGTTGGTTTTGATCTTCAGATGATTTTACCGGACAGTAAGTGACGGCGACATCTGCAAACAACCTAAGAGAGCTACTTAGATTTTCCCCTAAATCGTTTATGTAAATAAGGAACAGCAGAGGACCAGTAACAATACCCTATAGAACGCCCGATATCACCTCTGTTTTAGTCGATGTCTTACCATCGATTACTACGAACTGTGTCTCCTCTGGCAGGAAATCTCCTATCCAATCGCAAATTTGGGGCGATATACCATAATCACGCAATTTGATTAAAAGCCGTCTGTGACGTACGGTGTCAAAAGCCTTCTGGAAATCAAGAAATACGGAATCGATTTGCGAACCCTTGTCAATAGCACCCATCACTTCGTGTGAATAAAGAGCTAGTTGTGTTTTGCGTGAACGATATTTTCTAAATCCTTGTTGACCTTGGGTCAATAGATCGTTCTGTTCGGGATAATTAATAATATTTGAATACAGGATACGTTCCAAAACCCTGCTGCAAATTGACGTCAATGAAATAGGCCTGTAGTTTAGTGGGTTACTCCTACTGCCTTTCTTGAATATAGGTGTCACCTGTGCAACTTTCCAATCTTTTGGTACAGATCCTTCTATGAGAGAGCGGCTGTATATGGCTGGGTATACAATCTGGACCAGAAGACTTGTTCTTGTTAAGTGACTTTAGTTGCTTCACTACTCCGAGGATGTCTACTTCAACGTTACGCATTCTGGCCTCTGTTTATAATTCAAAATCTGGAATATTGGTTTCGTCTTCTTTGGTGAATGAATTTCTAAAAGCTATGTTTAGTAACTCTGCTTTAGTAGCGCTGTCATCGGCAGGATCGCCATTACTATCAGGTAGTGAGGGTATTGTTTGTGTTTTTCCCCTAGTATATTTAACGTATGACCAAAATCTCTTTGGCTATGTCGATGTAATCGATATTATATTGGAATTGGAACTGCGGCTGGTCTAGTTTTAATGTCAAGTAATTAACGTGTTCACCAACAGTCGTAAGGTTTGTGTTGTTTTATTGAACGACCGGTTTCGGTATTACATTAATACCATCTTCAGGCTATGTCATAACGTACATCTTAGTGAACTCATGAAATGACCGTATATAACGGTTTACTGTGGGAGTTTCGTGACTGTATATGTACAGTCTGTTGTAATACTTTCGTTGACTCCCCGAGAAACGGATGCTCTGCGAACTTTGACAGAAGCCCTTGCCGCGATACGTCGGACACTGGAGTTTCCTGATCATCACTGTGACGCATTCGCCCTTACTAAATGAGACCGTAACGAATCGTGTTGCTGTTCCTTGTGTCTTCTGCATCACTTGTAACCATCAAATTTGATGTGGATACCATGCTGAGGACCAGTACTCATGGCTTGGCTGAACGAATGTTTTGTAACCTATTTCATCTATTGACGGACGGCATTTCCTGAGGATGCTATCAGTGAATCTAGCATATGTCTTACACACAATTTATTTCATGTTGTCATCCCATTTCAAATCGCTCCTTATGTGTACTCCCAGACATTTTCTGGTAGTAACAGGTTCCAGTGTTTGTCCTGCTAAATGTAGTTAGTTTACCTAGATTTAAGTAGTTTGTAAGCTACGGACTGATGACCACGCAGTTTGGTCCGATAGATTTACAAACATTTGAACATTTGAACCTTTATTTACTTTTTAAATGTAAATATGCTCAAGATTTTTAGACAAAGTCCAAATCCACCTTCCGCAGAAGGTACAGTAGCATATCAGTTATTATTCTGTAAGTATTCATTGTGTAATATTGTTTCGACTTGTTATACATCCAAGAGCAACTCCTCACTTTGGATCTTTTGGAACGAAATATATACATAATGCACAACAGCATTTATGAAAAAAAGAGTTCAGAGCTCCGTCTGAGGGTTAAGGAGAATTCAAAATGCATGCAAATGACGGGCAGAGGACGACTCGGCCGTTGATCTAACCCGATTGGCCCATCTGCATAGCGAGATAGTGGACCTCTACGCTGGTTCCGTCTCACATGTGTTTGTCGCCGCAGCGGCGGTGGCAGTGCGTGAGGCGGGGCAGACGAGTGGCTGTGGTCTCGAAGAACTGTAGCGTACGTTGGGCGTTCTGCTCCGTTTGGTAGAAATCGGAAATCCGTCACGTGACGGTCCTCACCCAAAACTCTCTCTGGTATACACCGTTTTGCTCTCTGTATGTTATGATTTTCTTATTATAGCTCACGCGTTGTCATGTCAAAGCAATTGCGCACTGAAGAATTAACAAATACACGTCGTTCTTAGACTGACACTTTTAGACACTAGATTATAATTTATCGTACTATCAGATAAGAACTTGTATGACGAACTTCTTCGTGTCGAAGAGACTCACCGATTTCTTGGCATGCTCTTCGACAGCCGGCTCACTTGGGTGCCCCACCACCGTCAGCTCAAGCAGAAGTGCTGGCGGTACCTAAATATTCTACGCTGCCTCGGCCACACTAGTTGGGGAGCCGCCCGTACACGTTTTTACATTTCTACAGGGCGCTGATTCAATCACGCCTAGACTACGAGAGCTTTGTGTTTGATTCGTCAGCCCCATCTGCATTGCAGTACTCCACAGTGGCGTCCATTTAGCGATAGGGGCCTTTCGGACAAGTCCAGTGGCAAGCCAACTTGCTGAAGCTGGAGTCCTTCCCCTGGCAGCTGCCCATTTCCATGCAGCACCTCTCCAGCCAAATCGCAGGCATCTTATCCTAGCTGCTGCACTCCCATCTCCACGACGACGACCGAGGTGTCTTCCGATTTCGTTCGTTCCGTGTTCGTTCCCTCCTGTCGTCCCTTGAGTCCCTTCCCATCTTTCCTACTTTTCACTGCCCTTACCGTACCGCTCCTTGGTCTCTTTCACGTCCGCAGCTTCGGCTGGACTTTTCGCATACCTCGAAAGCCTCCGTAGCACCACTGATTTTCCGTCGTCAGTTTCAGGCGGTTTTGGAGTCGTTCCGTGGCGCGGAGCTTGTGTACACAGATGGTTCCCAAATCGACGGCCGTGCTGGTTATGCGTATGTCCATGGTGAGCATATCGAACAGCATTCACTGCCCTGTGGGAATAGCGTGCTCACTGCAGAATTAGTGGCCATCTTTCGAACACTTGAACATCTCAGAGCGAGCCCTGGCGAGTCTCTAGTTATCTGTTCTGACTACCTGAGTGGCTTGCAAGCCCTCGCCAAGTGTTTCCCAGACATTCTTTGGTGCAATCCATTCAGGAGTCTGTTTCCAGGCTTGTTCGGTCTGGTCGCTCTATGGTCTTTGTTTGGACCCTAGGCAACATGGGCATTCCTGGAAACGAACGTGTGGATCAGCTGGCTAAGCAGGCCACTACCTCCAGTCCGTTGGGTATTGGTCTTCCGGAGAGCGATCCCCGACTGGAGTTCCATCGGAATTTCGAGTGGGCTAACTCGTGGCAATCAAACAAGCTCCGTGCTCCGTGCTACCTACGTCCACATGGAAGTCCTCACTGCTGTCATTTCGTATCGGCCACACATGGCTGACACATGGCGGGAGGCGTGAGGACGCACCATAGTGTGACTGTGGCGCCCCCTTGACAGTGATCCACATTCTGGTGCACTATCCGCTTTTAGTTGCCTTGCGACAATCTTTTAATCTGCTAGATGCCCTTTCTTTTATGCTAAAATGGTGGGTACCTAAGCCTGATATTTCAGGCACCCACCATTCAAACGGTTTTAATCTTTTTTCACTGTCGTCCTGTCAGTCCAATCTTTAACTGGCAGTTCTAGTGTGTGCAGAATGGCTGGCTCATGCTATATTATCTTTGCGATCAACCAGCCACAATCTTCTGTTGTGATATTTTTGTGCTGTTGGCTGTTTGGTCAACTACTTTGGTGGTTTTCCTTTAAATGTTGTTGTCTTAGCACGTATTATCACTCTGACCGACTCGTACGTTAGACGTGGACTACTTTTTTACCCGCTCTCCTGTCTAGGAACAGCGGACTGATAACCTAGCCCTTTAGCCTCCTTTAAAAAGCCCAACAACAACAACAACTTAACAACTGCCCCATCGATGGTATGAGACTCACGGAATATGTTCGAAGCTAGTCGCCGTAGCGTACTGGGCAGTGCAGTAGATTATGAAGCACTTGGTCGGTAGTTATAAACCCGCCAGTTCCATGTTTCTTTCAGTATCTTGGCGCCATAAATGTTTTCGAATACTCTTGTTAATTGAATGCAACTGTGTTCTGCAATATTTCGAGTTGTTCTAAGGTAACAGCGCTTTCTCTAAAAAGTGCATTTGTTCTATTTTGCCATGAAGTACCTACTAAGGAATTGTAAACATAAACCTATTTACCACATGCACATACATAAACATGACTGTTGTCAATATCGTCATTAATAGTAGTAAATTTGTATGTAGAATAAGTTATGGGTATCTGTGGAATTCAGTATTACCACACTTATTCCGATTATTATTTCAGTTGTGAAACAAAACCTAGTCACGGTTTGAAACAGAATATTTGCTCTTTATTTTAGCGCAGAACAAAGTAACGCGAAAAAAGGCATAACTGAATTACCGAAAAGGTTATTGAATCTACATTAAAAACGTCCATAGCAGCCATGCCACAGAGAAACGTTTTAGTAGACGCAATGATTCTAATTAATGACTTTCAACATATTCCATAATTAGTGAATAATTTCTTAGAAAGAAAAGATCAAGGTAATTTGTTAAAATGCATACATTTCCCTACCGTTTCATCAAGGAACGACAGTTGCCATAGAAATACTGGACTTCATTTATGAATGAAACTAGCTGTATGAGCACGTTGTTTAGAATATTCATTACTAGCTGGAAACAAATAACAGTTTGAAGAAACACCTTCTACATACTGCCCGAAACACTGAAGACAAGTTATCTAATTCCGGCGGTTATAAACTAATCTGTAACGACTGTCTCTGTTATTATATTGGCCAAACAGGCAGGGCAGTGAAAGTAAGATATAGACAACATCTATTAGGAAAGAATAAAGAAAATATACGTAGCTCCACATTCGCTGAATACCTTTTTATTGCTAACCATTCGCCGAAAAAGCTAGAAGACACTTTGGTTCTACGTAGAGAAGACAAGGACCGAAAGCTCGATCTTTGGAAGGAGTTGGGGATTTTTAAAGATTCACAATCTAGAGATGGTAACATATTAAATGATCAGCTTCATCTCGCGTGCAAACAGTTATTAAAAGCTTTAAACCACTATTATCAAAAATTTTTAACAGTCAACGGTAACTTCTGCGGTTCTGGAGGTATAACGCCATAAACAATAAAAGTTGCAAGATACTACCACATCGCTGTATCATCGTCACTAAGCACATGCACCACGTGTCATGTTTCCTGGCGTCCACGTCTTGCTCAGACGGTCAGACGGCGGTTAGCACGCCGCGCAATCTGTAACACAGCATATGTTGTCATTTTATATGTTTGACGTGCCTTTGTCTAAAGGTATACATTATGTATACAAAGATTGACGCGTGTAACTTTTCCACAGTAATAATGTAATGTAAATACTTGTTTCCTGCAGACTAAAATGTGTTGTAATTTTATAGGTAAACAATCTATCGTTTTAATACGGTTGTACATAGCTTGATTGTTACATTCTTATTCACTATAGGTCATGTATCTTCTGAAGAAGATTGATTTATCTCAATTAAAACCGCGGTAGAGTTTATTAAACTTTAATTTTCAACTGGTTGGCTGTTACTTTTACTGCTGTTTTAAATTGTTTTAAAGTTTGTTGCAATTCGCTAAGTAGTCTCATTCTCATTTATAAAGTCTCACCGCATTATGTGGCAGTTATTTTCGTTTCTTATCGTTTATGACATCATATGTTCTGAATCACGTGTCGTCTGTGATTCTTAACCCTGCAGCCTTTGTTATCTCACGGTAATAAATGTATGTACCAAATTTGGTTGAAATCGGTCCAGCGGTATAGGAGAGAATGAGCAGCAGTGTCCCTAAATGCATCAGTTTTTCGCGCATCTCTTTGTCTATGACGTCATTTCTCGTGAACTATGTATCGTACGTGGTTCTTACACTTACGGTGACCGTTCTCATGGATTGAAGCTTACGTGTATAAAATTTCATAACGATTCGAACAATACTGATTTGTATGGAACACGGACACACAAACATACGGACACTCTGCTTCATATATTAGATTACATTATATCCCCTATGCTTCAGAAGGCCATTATTCAATTATTATTGAATCCGAAAGAACAGACACCACACCAATACAGTAAGTATTTAAACGCAACGACGGCGTTAGCTTTAGTTATTTCAACGCAGATGCGGTCTTACGTCCGACCTCGCTCGGGAATCCGTAATGGCGAGTGTAAGAGGGGATGGACAATAGGGGCGCTACAAACATAACGTGCGACTTGTGAGAATTTGAGACGGACGGGAGGCGAGCGCGGGTGGCCAAGTGGTACCGGGCGCCGTGGCTCAGCGCGCCCGGTCAGGGGGCCAAACGCCCTGTGTAATAAAAAAAACTGAGCCAGTCATTCAACGAACAACCACGAAGGAACTAAACGAATGACCGCTGACCATAGATCTTCCAGAAGAACAAATAAATATATATTTTTTTTAAAGTGGTTATGCGAACGCTGGCCCAAAGCGGGAGACCCGGGTTCGATTCCCGGTCCGGCTCACATTTTCACTTGTCGCCATTGCTTAATATCGATGCCCAAATGCGGCACTATCAATCCTTTCTTTCCTATCCTTCCTCCTTCCCTTCCTTTAGCTATCATTTGCAAAATTATTCAATTCGTTGGTACATATTTCACGGCATATTAACGAAATAGAATAAACGTACATAGAGGGAGCACTCTTAAATATTCAGTTTTGTGTCTCATCCTCGTCACCACTTTTGTATCCCATCCTCGTCGCTACTTTTGTATCCTATCCTCGTCGCCACTTTTGTGTCTCGTTTCCGCCAGTTGTCCTGGGTTTCGGTGGCCGAGTAGAGAGAGACCGACACAGGAAGTAGGATGCACGCGTGTGTGGGTACAGAGTCTGAGGTGACCAGCCAGTGGGACAGCAGAAACTAGAAACACTAAGCTAGATTAGTACAAGATATTTTTCGAAGAGAGGGAGTATAATAGCTTTGTTAACTGAAGTCTAGTGGAATGCAGATACTTAGTTTAAGAAGATAGAGGCCTGCCTACTGATGAGAGACTTTCATAGTGCCTGTCTTAATCCCAAGTGACCAATGCAGTTCAGTGGTGGCCACGAGCGGAGTCGCATCAGAGGGCGCTCATGGTCGACCTCTTAAGAACGCCGCGCCGTGCGTGCATGGCGGTGTGCGGCGAAATTACGTGGCGCGCACTTCAGACTTGTGCAACACCACATTCAGACCTCTAAATATATCTTTTTAATTAAGAGTGTCTCTTAAATCCTTTTAGGAGCTAAGGCGAAAAAAAAAATGGATGAATCGACTTTCGAACTACCGACCCAGTGCATAACATCCGTTGCACTGCTCATTTCTTATACCATTGATGACACAGGTTAGCTGATTAAAATGGTATTTTTAGACAATATATCATAGTTTATCGTACTAAGAACGACGTATTTTTGTTAATTCTTCAGCGCGCCATTGCTTTGGGCGAGGGACGTCACGTGATCCATTTCTGATTTCTTCCAAACGGAACGGTCAGGGGCCCAGGTACTCTGGGCCACAGACAAATATATACAGATGGGAAACCTCTGTAAGGGCCCGGTCTCACACTCAGTGGTGCGGGGCAGGGGGTGCTGAAGCAGTTCCGTAAGGTGTCCCATGATGGCGTTGCGGTCAGGAGCAGCCCTTTAAACTGGCCAGAGCAGGCGGCAGGTAGCGGCTGTCCTCACCACCACCTCCCCTCAAACGCCAGCAAGCCGGCCACAGCCGTGGCCTCGTGGCAGGCGGCACGAGCTCTCGCTTCAGCCTCCCTCCACGCTATCCTCTAATGTGCGAGAGGCACCCTCAGAAGTGCCTCTAGTGTGGTCTACCGGTAGTAAGCCAGGGAACCGCCTGACACCTGCTAGCATCTTACGGAACTGTTGTTGTTGTTGTGATGGGGGTTTTTAGGGGGACTAGACTGCTATGGCCATCAGTCCCCCGCTTCATATCTAGGCAACACACAGAAAAAACAGAACGATAAAAAAAAAATGTGCCTGAATGAGATTAAAAATAAAGCAGAATGAAAGAATGCACCGTCAATGAATTATTGACTGAGTCAACACGAGACAATACGAAAGACACCAGACACACAGAAACAAATATGAGACAAAAGGACAGAGCCAGTGAATGTGGTTGACCGACCATGTGTATAAAAAGGGAAAAGCCAACCACATAGCGTACAAAATAAAAACTGTAGTCTAGAGACACGTCTAGGAGAACATAGAAAATTATCTAAAAAACCATCCAAAAGGACTCACAGCAACTGGTAAAACCCCGCAGCACGAAGAAATCGTAAAACCAAATTAGCCACAGAGGCATCGTCGCCGAGCACCAAAGAGAGAGTGTTCGGAAGGTTAAAAGAATGCCGCAGTGGGGCTAAAATGGGGCAGTCAAGTAGGAGATGGACCACAGTCAATGGGGCACCACATTGGCACATGGGCGGGTCCTCTCGACGGAGGAGGTGACCATGCGTCAGATGGGTGTGACCAATGCGGAGACGGCAGAGAACCACGGAGTCCCTACGGGATCCCAGCTGCGACGACTTCCAGACAGATGTTGTGTCCTTTATCGTACGCAGCTTATTGGGCACGTCCAGAGCGGACCATTCAGCGTTCCACAGGTCGCGTATTTTAGTGCGAAGCAACGGGCGGAAGTCTGCTTCTGGGAGGCCAATCGCCAGAGGGCGGCAAGTGGTAGCCTGTTTGGCTAGCTGCTCAACGCTCTCGTTGCCCGGGATGCCTACATGGCCCGGGGTCCAAACGAATGTAACACAGCGACCGGAGTCACTAAGAGCCAGTATCGACTCCTGAATGGCCCTGACCAATGTATGACGAGCATAACACTGATCAAGGGCCTGTAAACCGCTCAGCGAGTCGCTACAGATCAGAAAGGAGGTCCCGGGGCACATGCGGATGTGGTTAAGGGCGCGGTATATAGCCACCAGTTCTGCAGTGAAGACGCTGCTGCCGGGTGGCAAAGAGCGTTGTTCAACATGGGCGCCATGGATGTAGGCATAACCAGTGTGGTCGCCATCTGAAGAACCGTCTGTATAAATGACCTCGGAGTTACTGAACTCACGGAGCAGTGCATAAAATTGATGCCGTAGGACCAGAGGAGAAGTAGAGGTCTTCGGCTCACGGGAAAGATCCAGCCGAATCCGCGGCCGAGGAACGGTCCAGGGAGGAGCATGGAGAGTCGAGCGGAAGGGACGGTTAAGAGGTAAGGAGTCCAGGGTCGACAGTAGCGATTGGACACGCGCTGCTATCGGGAGTCCCGACCGAGGTCGCCTCTGCGGCAAACGAGTATCCTCCCCCGGAAAGAGGAGTCTGTTATTCGGATGCCGAGGGGTACAGTGAACTCTAGCAGCATACTGGGCGAGTAGTTGTTGGCGCCGGTATCGCAACGGGACGACTCCAGCCTCTGCCAAGAGACTTGTGACAGGGCTTGTACGAAAGGCTCCAGTGGCCAGACGGATGCCTGTATGATGCACTGGGTCGAGAACTCGCAGTGCAGATGGAGAGGCTGAGCCGTAGACCTGGCTTCCGTAGTCTAGACGTGACTGCACCAGAGCATTGTACAGCCGCAGGAGGACAGGGCGTGCTGCCCCCCAGACAGTATGGCTGAGACAACGAAGGATGTCCAAATACCGGGAACACCGTTGCTTAAGCTGGCGCAGATGAGGGAGCCATGTCAAACGTGAGTCGAAAAGGAGACCCAGGAAGCGGTGTGTGTCCACAACCTGAAGGAGCTCACCATCAAGGTAGAGCTCTGGATGCGGATGTACCGCCCGTCGGCGACAAAAGTGCATTACCCTAGTTTTTGCAGGGGAAAATGTGAAACCATGGGCAGAAGCCCAATTCTGCGCCCGATGGATGGCTGCCTGCAGTCGTCGTTCAGCTACACTTTTACTAGCAGTGGAATAGTACATGCAAAAGTCGTCTGCATAGAGGGAGCAGGAAACCGATGGCCCCACTGCAGCCACTAGGCCATTAATGGCCACTAAGAAGAGGGGTACACTGAGGACGGACCCTTGTGGTACCCCATTCTCTTGGATATGGGAGGAACTGAAGGAGGTGCCAATGCGGACTCTAAAGCGGCGCGAAAGTAAAAAATTCTGAATAAAAAGTGGGAGGGAGCCACGAAGACCCCACCCATGTAGTGTGGCAAGGATGTGATGGCGCCATGCCATGTCATATGCTTTCCGGAGGTCGAAAAAGATGGCGACGAGGTGGTGACGTCGGGCGAAAGCAGTACGGATCGCCGACTCCAAAGAGAGAAGGTTATCAATGGCAGAACGACCTTGCCGGAAAGCACCTTGTTGTGGGGCGAGCAGACCCCGATACTCGAGAACCCACAGAAGTCGCCGGCTCACCAAACGTTCAAAAAGTTTACAAAGAGCGTTTGTGAGGCTTATGGGACGGTAACTGTCAACGTTCAATGGATCTGCACCTGGTTTTAACAGAGGGTAACGATACTCTCCTGCCATTGGGACGGGTATGCTCCCTCTACCCAGAGACGATTAAAGAAATCCAAAAGATGGCGTTGTGAGTGTTCAGAAAGATGTTTCAGCATTTGACAGTGGATTCGGTCCGGTCCTGCAGATGTATTGGGGCAACTGGCAAGAATAGTTTGAAATTCCCACTCTGTAAATGGCGCATTGTATGGCTCTTGGCGGTTTGTGCGAAAGACCAACTGCCTTCGCTCAGCCCGCTCTTTTAAGGTACAAAAACCTTGGCTGTAGGCAGTGGACGCCGAATTAAGAGCAAAGTGCGCTGCAAAATACTCGGCAATGATGGTCGGGTCGGTATGGATTGTACCGCGGATAGAGAGACCCGCGACCCCTGTCGGTGGATGGTGACCTGATATACGACGAATCTTTGTCCAAATCTGGCTAGAAGAGACACGGGGTCCAATTGTGGATACATATTCCTCCCAGCATGCTTGCTTGCGCTGCCGGATAAGCCGGCGTGTCTGGGCCCGAAGACGCTTAAATGCAACCAGGTGGTCAAGGGTGGGGTGGCGCCGGTAATGCTGCAGAGCCCTGCGGCGATTGCGGATAGCTGCTGCTATCTCCGGTGACCACCAGGGCACTGGTCTTCGCCGAGGTAAGGCAGAAGAAGATGGTATCGCGGACTCAGCGGCAGAAACGACAATGGAAATAATTTGCTCAACAGCCATTGTCGCATTAGCAGGGAGAGGGGTATCCAACGTTGCAGCGGAAGTGTATGCTGCCCAGTCAGCCCTGTGGAAGGACCAGCGGGGTAGGCGTGCGTGGCGTTGGTGGTGGGGAAGCGAAAGGAAGATGGGAAAGTGGTCGCTTCCACAAAGGTCATCATGGACCCACCAGTTAAGTAGTGGACGTAAGCCCGGACTACACACAGAAAGGTCTATGGCGGAAAAGGTGCCATGGGCCACACTAAAATGGGTTGGAGCTCCTGTATTTAAAAGACAAAGGTCAAGTTCGTTAAAAAGTAGTTCAGATTCTTGACCACGTCCTGTAGTCACGTTGCTCCCCCATAGGGGGTGATGTGCGTTAAAATCTCCTAAAATAAGAAATGGTGAAGGAAGTTGACCGATCAAGGCTGCCAGGTCAGCTGGTGCCACTGCTGCATCAGGAGGGAGATAAAGGGAACAGATGGTAATGTCCCGTGATGCTCGAACCCTGACAGCGACAGCCTCCAGGGCTGTGTGAAGTGGCACTGGGGAACTATAGGCAGAGGTATGTACATATAGACATACCCCGCCCGACACCCTATTGTAGATGGTGCGGTTATTGAAGTACCCCCGGTAGCCCCGAAGGGTGGGGGTCCGATCACTAGGAAAACAGGTTTCCTGGAGAGCAACACAAATTGGTGGAAAAGAGCTCATCAGCTGACGCAATTCGGCCAAGTGACCGAAAAATCCTCCACAATTCCATTGGAGGATCAGACTGTCTCCTGGTTGACGGTGCATGAAGATGAGGATGGAAGAGGGATGGCAGGAGCACTCGTCTTGGGCTGTGAAGTCTGATCCTCCGTCTCCATGGCATCCCCGAGATCTGCGAAGGCCAGATCTTCAGGCGTCGCAAGAAGGATGACCTCATCCTCCGGTGTGTCACGTGCAAGGGTTGGGGGCACCGAGGCCGCCAGCGTTTCCTTGCGCTTCACTGTCTTTTCCTTCTTGTCGTTTTTGTCTTCCCGTCGTTCCTTGGGCCTACCGGAGGAGGGGGGTTTCTCCGGCGGGGCTTGAGGAGCGTGGGAAGACTGAGGAGCCATGCGGCGTTCTGGCCGAGTGTCCTTCAGCCGCTGGCTGGAGTCTATTTTCGGTGGTGACACAGGTGGAAGGGAAGAACAGGTTCCCTTCCCAGAAGAAGAAGCCAGAGAAGGTGAACCCTTTTCTGGCTGGGGAGTAGGGGTAACCACTCCCAACGTGGGGGGCAGTATAGGCCCCGCAGAAGATGGTGTGCCTCCAGATGTCTGGGAGGCCGAGGTAGAGGGGCGGCCCATAGGGCCCACAGATGGAGTTACAACAGTGCGAGAAGTGGCCACTGGTTGTGGCGCCATCGATGTAGCTGCAGCATATGAAGAAAGTAAAGTGATGGGATGCAGCTTTTCGTACTTCCTCCGAGCCTCTGAGTAGGTTAGTCGGTCCAAGGTCTTATATTCTACTATCTTCCGCTCTTTGTGTAGAGCGGGACAGTCCTGCGAACAGGGAGAGTGGTGACCACTGCAGTTGACGCAGTAAGGAGGAGGAGTACAGGCAGCGTCCGGGTGTGAAGGACGGCCACAGTCCCGACAGGTTGCAGCAGCGTTGCAACGAGAGGACATGTGTCCGAAACGCCAACACTTGAAACATCGCATTGGAGGGGGGATGTATGGCTGGACGTCACAGCGATACATCATGACCTTGACCTTTTCGGGCAGATTGTCACCCTCAAAGGCCAAGACAAATGCGCCAGTGGCCACCCTATTATCCTTGGGTCCTCTAAATACGCGCCGGACAAAATGGATTCCGCGTCGTTGTAGGTGCTCGCGTAACTCATCATCTGTCTGTAGCAAAAGGTCTCGATGGTATATCACCCCCTGTACCCTATTTAAGGACTTGTGGGGCGTTACTTGGACAGGAATTTCACCTAAATGATCACATTTTAAGAGGCTCCGTGATTGAGCAGGGGTCTCCGCCTGTATTAGGACCGAACCGTCGCGCAGTTTCGACATTCCGGCAACTTCGCCAAACCTTTCTTCGAGGTGTTCGACGAAGAAGGAAGGCTTAGTTGCCTGGAAAGATTCCCCATCCTGTCTGGTACACACTAAGTATCTAGGTGAATAAGTCTCAGCCTGCTTTGTGGACCCTCGTTCCCCCCAAGATTGAGTTAGGGAAGGAAACGATTTGGGGTCGTATCTACTGAAATTAAATCTTCCAACCTTCGAGACACCTGACTTAGAGCCAGGATTTTCTGAGGCTTGTCTCCTCTTCATTGCGGAATGTCCGCCCCGATGCCACCCACTCCGAAACAGGGGCTCTCCTCAAGGGCGCCACCCAGCCACAGCAACGCCACCTGGCAGGATGACCGTTGCCGGGAGTCCTGATGCCCCGCAAAGACAAGCATCGACTCCTTGGCATTCATGAGGAGGTCACAGCTCAGGCATCGGCAGTGTGATCCCTGTGCAATTCAGGGGGCTCAACCACGAGGGTACATAACAGCCCCACCACACGTACTGGCTACCGTGCTGGTGACCTAGCGGGGGAGGGGGCTACGGCGAGGAAGGGATGTGGAAGGAAAGGGTAGGAATCCGCGCCGTAGGGGCTAGGTTGGGAGTTCTTCCCCAAATGGCTCACACTTAATCAGAAAATTTCGGTGGAGGTCAAACCACAATGGGGACCTAACTGGGCCGAAAACTGTGAACACGGCAAACAAAGACACAATTGCCAAACCAACAGTACCATGGGAATAGCCGGGCCATCAACACGAGAACACCTAGAGACGGGGTTGGAGAAGGGTAGGGTGGGAAAAAGGATTCGGAAGGGAGGGAACCAGGGTGAGGAAAAGCGGCCTGGGAAACAGGAAGGAAGGCCGCAATGGCTCGGGGACCCGTGCGCGCCACACACGTACCCACAAAAGAGTTGTGGGCCCCCTGGGGGGCTTACGGAACTACAAGGGGAGTGCAGGACAGTGGTTTAGGGGGGGCTGCTTCTCTGGTGGCAGTACGGGGGTGGAGCAGCCACAGGCAGGCCAGGGGGCGGCCAGCGCGCCGAGTCGAGGCGCAGCCGTGGCACGGCCACTGCCACACCGCGTAGCTGGTCGCCTGCTTACACGTTCGGTAGGCCAATGTCGCCCATACCGCCTTCCTCCCGGCTAACGCGCGAGTTCTTCATTACAGCTATTTTCATATCAGCTCGCGTTTACACAGTTTTTAGAGATTCTAGATTAGATTAGTTGTTCGTTCCATAGATCCATGTGGAGGAGGTCGTCGTTGATGTGGAACGTGTCAGGTTTTTTTTTATTATTTTACAAGCTTATAATAATACTAATAGTATGAATACAGATACATACGTCCGTTAGTTCTGTTTAAAAATTCGGCAGTGGAGCAGAAGGAGATGGCCATTAAGAAGTACATGAGGTTTTTTTTTTATTGCCAACACTGGTAACTGATTATGTGTGTCAGTGGGTAATATGTTTTGTTGTTTATGTTCCTCTGTTTACGGAGCACAGATGTCTGTGCACCGATTTTTGCCAGAAACAACTGTGAGAATGAGTGTTTGTTTCGAGCAAACAGGTATAAACAGCGCGAGGCCGTTCCCCGTCTTGGTTTTGAATCCTCCCTCGGGTATGGATGTTTCTGCTGTTTTTAGTATAATTTATAAGTAGTTTGTAAGTTTAGGGACTCATGATCCCGCAGTTAAGTCCCATTTTATAAACAACGAGTGTATTGCGACTGTTGGAGAGTTGGAGCCTCCGGTTACTAAAAAAAGAACAGGTTTGTAAATCTATGGGACTCAACAGCTTGGTTATTAGTCCCTAGCTTACAAAGTACTTAACCTAAGGTAAACTAAACTAAGGACAACACAAACACCCATGCCCGAGGGGGCAATCGAACCCCCGACGGCGGACGGCCGCGCACACCGTGTCTCCTGTATGTTCTTGAGGCGGCCGAGCGCATTGAGCCGCTATGCTACGATGTGCGAGACCGTTCCCCGTCGGGGGTTCGAATCCCCCCCCTCGGGCATGGCTGTTTGTGCCGTCTTTATTATAAGGTAGTACATAAGTAGTTTGTATGTTTATGGACTGATGAACTCACAGTTACGTCCCATAAGCTTTACAAACATTTGAACATTTTTTGTATCTTCTTCCACCCCTGCATCAATAACTCCCGTTCTGAAATCTCACCATGTTGTTCTACTGTCTGGAATTTACCGTTTCCACTTTGTCATTCACCTCCGTGGTTTGCGTTTCCATCCTAGCAAGGTTTTCAGTCATTTCCACTTTCTTTGCAATTTTGGCTTTAAATAGTGCTTCCATCCGGCAGTTATGCGCCTTCATTAGCAATATTGCCTGCGTGAGCGGTTCTGAAAATCGATGAAGATGGGGTTCAGGGCATGGAAATATCCCTCAATACCCAATTTGTGATGTTCATTCGTCTCTGTTTCTTTTTACTGAATGTGTCAATAATATTTTTAATGACCATATCTCTTTCTTTCTGCATATTTTCAGGAGACAGTTCATTTAGTCTTAACTGTCTCATTGTGGTACGCAAATAAGTCTTTATTCGTTTCAAGGTGGAGAAGCTTCATTCAGGAGTATCTTGTGGTGACAGTAATAGTCCAAAATATTTGAAGAAAAACATATACATTAGGGGAAAACTGCTTGTCAGAGTTGGTGAAAGCTTCAGTAGCTGTATCAGCTCTTTTACTTTCATTAGCTCACTTTTTCTTCCATATTTGATGAAAAATACGTATTGCCACATTTAGTAAAGAAATACAACAGTAAAGTAATATTTCTCAGGAAAAATAACCGAACAACGCTGCTTTGTGTAAAAAACCATAGTTTACTTTCTTATAGATGAATGGCGTCTTTAAAGTAGTGACCTGACTTTAGACGTTTTCAAACAATCTTATTCTTGAATGAAACTCTCACTCTGCAACGGAATGTGTGCAGATATGAAACTTCCTGGCAGATTAAAATTGTGTGGAGGATCCGGAATTCGAACCTGGGATCTTTGAAATTTGGAAAGTAGGAGGCGAGGTACTGACAGAAGTAAAGTTCTGAGGTCGGAGTATGAGTCGTATCGGGATAGCTCAGTGGTAGAGCGCTTGCCCGCGAAAGGCAAAGGTCCCAGGTTGGATTTCTGGTTCTGGCACACAATTTTAATCTGCCACGAAGTTTCATCTTATTCTTACCATTTGTTATCGATTAATCGTAATTACACTAATAATAACTACTAATGAAATAACCCTGTAATATGAACATATTATTATTTAAAACAACACCTAAAGAAGGTATCACTCTTACCAATTCCGTAGCGCAACCAACATCAGATTCCTTACGTGGTTGATTGGCCTACGCTCAGAGTTTCCAAAATAATCCGTTAGCTTTCTGCTCATTGCAACAATGTCTTTAGTCACTCACATCAACCTCTGGTACACCGTTATTTCAGAAAGAAATGACCATTTGATTCGATCACACTGAACAATAACGTCACTAGTCGTAAGCGGGAGACAAGTGTTTGTTACTAACAGCACTTGGAAGGGTTGGAACACGTGAGGGAGAACCAAATCGTTTTAACAGTCGAGTGGTCAGTCGAATGTGTTTTACTTTTTTTCCGTCCTACCTTTTCCTTCACTCGGATTCGACCGTTATATGAACTTTTACACTCAGTTTTCAGGTCTAAGTTGCTTCACTTACTTTCTCTTTCAGCCTTTCTCAGTTTTCGGTTGGTTTACAAAGTTTATCATCAGGAATGGACAGTGTGCTGAAAGGTGCATATAAGATGAACATTAACAAGAGCAAAACTAGGGTAATGGAGTGCAGAGTAAGAAAATCAGGTGATGCTGAAGGAATTAGATTGGGAAACGAATCAATAAAGGAGGTAGATGAGTTTTGTTACTTGGGCAGTAAAATAACAAATGATGGTCGCAGTACAGAGGATATAAAATGCAGAATGGCAATGGGTAGAAAAGCGTTCTTGAAAAAGAGAAATTTGTTAACATAGAATATTGATTTAAGCGTAAGGAAGTCCTTTCTGAAGGTATTTGTATGGAGTGTTGCCTTGTATGGGAGTGAGACATGGACGATAAACAGTGTGGACAGGAAGAGGATTGAGGCTTTTGAAATATGGTGCTACAGAAGAATGCTGAAGATTAGGTGGGTGGATCGCGTAACTAATGAGGAGGTACTGAACCGAATTGGGGAGAAAAGAAATTTCTGGCATACCTTGACTAAAAGAAGGGATAGATTGGTAGGACACAATCTTAGACATCTAAGAATTGTGAATTTAGCGTTGGAGGGAAGTGCGTGGGGAAAAAATCGCAGAGGAAGACCAAGATATGGATACAGTAAGCAGATTCAGACAGATGTAGGTTGCCGTTCTTATGTGGAGATGAAGAGGCTTGCTCAGGATAGGGTATTGTGGAGAGCTGCATCAAACCAGTCTCCGGACTGAAGACAACAACAACAACAACAACAACATCAGGTGCTGCGCCATGACTTTATATATAGGCTTATAAATGAACTATCAATTTTAACATGTTCTGATACACACACACACACACACACACACACACACACACACACACACACACCAGAACGTGTTAAAATTGATAGTTCATTTATAAGCCTATATATAAAGTCAAGGCGCAGCACCTGATGATAAACTTTGTAAACCAACCGAAAACTGAGATAGGCTGAATGAGAAAGTAAGTGAAACAACTCAGACCTGGAAACTGAGTGTAAAAGTTCATATAACGGCCGAATTCGAGTGAAGGAAAAGGTAGCACGGAAAAAAAGTAAAACACATTCGACTGACCACTCGACTGTTAAAAAGAGTTGGTTCTCCCTCACGTATATATATATATATATATATATATATATATAGTGTGTGTGTGTGTGTGGAACATGGTGTGAAGCTCATTTTGGAACACCCCATATTTTTCGTACTTGTGTAGTGAGACAGTGGGAAGCCGCCAACAATTAGTCAACACTTGCACCGCGAGGCCCCCCATCCCGCTAGGAAACTGAATATTTTTAATGAAATTTGCTTTCTAGTCATTGATCTGTGTTAAAACTGACTTTCAACTTCTTTAGTCCATATTCCTTCCTGCAAACGAGTACTAAGTTTCTTTCGTGTGTAATTTAGGTTTTGGTCGACAGGAGGCTTGCCTTGGCCGTATTGGCATGCAAGCGACGATATATTACCCCTACACTTTCCTGTCCTTGCTGCAGACCCCACATAGTGGCCACCAGCCGACTTATCGTCTACATGAGATCTATGCCGTGGAGATTAACGATTCGACCGAGTTAGATAGATTAGATCAAATGTACTTTTCGTTCAAGTTGATCCGAATTGCGGAAATCCTCTTGGATGTATATCACGTCAGAAGGGAATACACAATATATACTTACAAGAAGAGGGCATACACGTTAACAGATTGTAATTGCCCTTGTTGATGTAGAATTAGTCAGGAAAAACAACTACCTTAAGAATATTTACAATGAATACATTACTGCACAAAATTTGTACTGAAGTCACACTGAACACAATATTCACATTTGTGGATATTACATACAACAACATACATCAATCACTTCTGGTACGAAATTCATCAGTAGAGTAGAAGGATTGCCCACCAAAAACTTCTTTAGACTCTTTTCAAACTGAACTTTATTGTGAGTTAAATTTTTATGGCTGCTGGCATGTTATTGAAAATGTGCACTGCAGAATATTGGACACCTTTCTGAGCCAAAGTAAGTGACTTTAAATCTTTATGCAAGTTATTCTTGTTTCTAGTATTGATCTCATGGACTGGGCTATTAGTTTGAAAAAAAAAATGTTTTAATGACAAATTTCATTAGAGAATAAATGTATTGGGAAGCAGTAGTAAGTGTCCCCATATCCTTAAAAAGCCCTCTACAGGATATCCTTGACACCACAAATGATTCGTAACGCAAGTTTTTGTGTTCTGTAAACTTTAGCTTGGCCTGATGAGTTGCCCCAGAAAATAATCCCGTATGACATTATGTAGTGAAAGTATGCTTAATATGTTAGCTTTTTTATTTTTATATCTCATATATTTGACAACATTCGCATAGTAAACAGGGACTTGTTTAAGCGCTTCAGCAGTTCTGCGATTTGCCACTCCCAGTTAAATTTATTATCCAGCTGTAATCATAAGACTCTGACACTTTCAACTTGTTCTATTTGTCTTCTAGTTGTCAGGCGATTGCGAAGTTTCTGTCCAGGGTCAGCAATTTAAGTGACGTTAAGTCATGTTTAACTTTCTTGATTATTGTGAGTGATGCATTAATACATATTCAATGTGTTTGAAATACGTTGAAACTTATATTGTTACATTATTATTAAAAATTATTGAATCTGTTGAAGTAATAGATTCACTGAGTTCTGAATTTATTATATTCACTAATTTTGTCGCCCCGGGATAAGCTTGAGGGTACTACACTATTGTGAAAACAAACAATGGGAAATTCGTGTTGAAACGAGTGAACAGAATAAACATATTGTTCCGTATACAAAAAATTTCCTTTTGTTAAAACAGAATCAGAGTGGTTTTTTTTTTTTTTTTTTTTTTTTTTTTTTTTTTTTTTTTTTTTTTTTTCCTCCAAGAAATTCCTGTGCCCCAACTTTGAGTTACACTTTTCATATACAATACTATAAATTATAGTTTTCTCTCTTACTGTTACGTAGTTTTGTCACGCGATTTCTGATAGTCAGTCCCAAATTTTTATTAGACTCATCTCTTCGTTATTTCAGACTTCAGAGATTTAGTAAATTTTATTTTTCAATTTCCATGGAAGAGAATTTACAAAAGAAATTAGTGTCAAGACTTAGTCTAACATGGCTACGACAATGTAATCGAGCACCTCCTGGTTAGGTCTCATATTGAAATATTATTTCTATTCATAATTATAAAGTTTCCTGAATATTGGGGCAGAGGATTACTGTTGAATAAAAATTAAAGCAAAGACTGAAATTTTGATTAGGGGAATAACTGAGAAGACAAGATTCAATTTGCCACATACATGTATCATTGAATCATCTATACTTTAACACCAACTTTACCCAAAAGAGTACTTTGGCGTTGCTGTCTAAAAGATTACATCGTCTCTTCTATAGAAGTGTGTACTCACGACTTTGACTATGACGATGTATGTAGTTTTAGATTTTGGACATCGCAAGGATCCTAAAATTGAGTACAGGTATGGGTTCTGAAAGCGCGAAGTTCATGTTGTATCCATTGACTGCCCATTTCACAGCCATTTAAATTGGTGAGGAGTTCCAGAAATCAGTAAGACACTTTTTTTAACCTTTAGTGATCAATTTCAGTTAAAAATGTACATCATCAAAATAAAAGCTTCAGCAGTGGATATACAGATTATGTGATCCTTCTATCATGGCTACAAGACAAGAAACGACTGCCTATTAAAATGGGAAGAATTGAAAGCAACAACGTCTTCATATGCTTCACAAAGTTTTAATTTCTTTCAAGTTTCTAGTCTCGATAGTAAAACGATATGGTGTGATAAACATCTTGGAGATACACATTTTAAGAATTTGAAAAAAAAAACAATAATTTGGAAAAATACAATTTTTATTTTAAGGAAATAATAAAATTAGATTAAAGAAAATTCAGTGAAAGGAGACCGCAATGGAAAATTATATATCCTGGACATGCTCAGTGACAGTAACTTATGGAGTGTGACAAATGCTCTTGGCCTTTCGACCACCAGCATTTGACTTCTGACGTTTCATGGTGTTACCACAAGCAGCTTGGAAAAATAGGCCATTCAGACTGAGCTCCACATGGAGGGAAAAGCCTTGTACAGAAAAGGTGCGACTGCTCCTCAGAGGTTGCTCGCTAGCGACTCAAGAGCCACACATCTTCTCGTTATGACCATACTCGCGACCCACGTAGTGAGCAAAGATCCTTGGGATCTGTGACATACAACATTCCACTATCACGTCATACAATGGTTGCTGAGATACACACAGAGCTTATGGTGTGGAGGGGCAATGCAGTCCGAAACTTAGGAAAGGTTCGCCAAGTCCATACCTTGCCAGTAAAAGCTGAGTCCCACTGTAAAGGGTAATAATGTATACTAACTTTAACCCTTTTCGGCCAAGTGGTTTCAGCCAGAAACCACATTTTTTCTTTGCCCGCTTTTTCTGTTAAGTGGTTCCATTTTGAAACCACCACCCCACGTTGATTGCTGGTGATCTCTAGCGTCAGAGCCAGCTTCTTCTTGCAGTAGAGAAGTAATTGTTGTCGGGTAAAAGACTAGATTTGTGTAACGCTGCGTCGAGTACAAGTGCTTAAGACTAAGACTTCATAATGAAATTAGTTTGTGTCATCTATATAGCGCATAACTGCAGTTTCAGGTAATGTGTTATTCTTAAACTCCATTTTATGATATTTGGAAGATGTCTATAATGTTAATTGTAATGTAAAGTTAACTTCTTTATAAAAATGTAGGTGGTTACAGAATGAAACCACTGGGACGTAATGACCTTCAAAAGGTAAATCTACAGGTTGCTTTTTTTCTTTTATTCTTTGTAGCGTGTCAGTATGGATAACAGAGTGCCATCAAGAGTAAAGCAGAAATTCAGAGCATCTGACCTAAGCACAAATATGCAAATGGAGTTACGTACTTGCTGAAAATCTAAATGATACTGAGTCAGCTACTTCAGATATTGGAAGTGAATTAGAGGAAATTGATGAATAAATTCGACATGTTTCATCTGAATAGACCGTAGTTTAATTTGAAGAGAATGTGAATGAAGCTGTGTGCTGAAAGTGACTGTTTACATTAGTAGCGGCAACAATGAAGATGATGTGTGTGATGACAATACAGATACTGTCAAAAGAAACAACCGAATTTTCATAGGGATATGGTTCAAATATCCCTTCTAATAAATCAAGCCGCACAGATAACGTCGTAATAGCCCAGTGGTTTCTCTATGAAACCACCTAGAATATTTTATTGTGAAAGACAAATTGTATTGTTATTACACAACATTATTGCTTTTAGAGACAATAAAAGTAGATTTTGAAAGAAATTATTATAGTTTTCTTCCTGTGTTTATTCATGGTCCTCAAAGGGTTAATATGGATTAATCCTATAAGCTGTCAACATTAAATAAGGTATATTTTATATCTGAAGCATTTTTTTGTTTATATGCACAATCTGACCCGATAGTGAAAGTATATCATATTATGGCAGTCATGGTGAAGTGGCATGATATTTCCTAATTAATTTCCTGTGTTAAAGTAGTCTTTAAGACTCAGCAGTTTGGTCCATTATGTTTACAAAAATTTTAAAATTGGCGATAAATTTAGCAATTTTAAACGTTTATTTCATTTTTATTGAAGAAAGATGCCATAATTGGGAGCATAGACAACTAATGATGAACCTTCCTACGTAAAGCTTAAAGAAGCAAGTACTTGCATTTCGTAAATTCATAATACTTAACATGTAATCATTTATCATGTAAATCTAAACAGAGGAAAACGTTTTTTATTTTTATTTTTATTTATTTATTTATAAACTAGAAAATCAACATGTTACAAAAACTGAAATACTGTTATGTTGTTGAAACTTTGAGAATTTGCTCCAAGAATAAGAAAAGAAGGCTATAAAACCATGAATGAGGAAAACTCATGAGGCTTAATAGTATACATTCAAAATAACAATTTTTATTTTGACATTTATATTGGTGTCAGGATACATAGTAAAGCAACACTTGTCAATTGCATTGTGTTTTCTATTATACATTTTAATACCATAGTGTTTTTCAGATCCAATCCGAATTATGCAACAATTTTAGTTAGAAACTAATCATCACTGTATGGTAAAAAGAACCATGAAGATTTACGATTAAAATTGATATGTTACTTGAAAAACAACTTATGTAATCATACATGGGGAAAACTATGGAGTCACTATGTAATCATAATTTCAAAAATGCTTAGAAAATTGTAAAAGTATCATAATTTACATTCTTGTAAAATCTGTAACTTTTAAGCACACTCATATATCACAGTCTTGTGTTAACTCTTGTGCCATTCTAGATATTGCAGGAAGCGACTATGTTAATAATTCATTGCATGGGAAAACAATATATGACTAAAACCATATATAAAACTTGATTTTCCGACTTTTTTTCAATCAGTGGTTTATTAAGTTGCGGTATATTGCAGAATATGTCATAAGCACATTTCAGTTATGAAGAGGCCTGTTACGCTGGTTGACTATTAGAAACTATCAATCTGTTTCATCAGGTATACAAACTTTAAAAGGCTTGTAGTTGTTATAGTTAAGTAAAAGAAAGAATCTGAAACTCAAATGGCGTGCAAATCCACATTTCATTTATGTTACTAGATTTATTACATAGCTGATTTCGATAAAAACTCTGAAAATCTCGCACGAATATATAAAACAATCTCTAAAGAAAACTTTTTGCAGATTGTAAATACTGTTGAAATGAATATAATTACTTATGTAAAATGGACTTTGTTTAAATTATTGCCACACAATATTTAAAACTTGAACATTTCAACTGATCTATCACATATATTCTTTAATAGCAACTTCTATAAAATTTTATGAAATTACACATCTCATCAGAGACAGTACTAATAATTTGGGCTATTTTATAAAAATGATGAACCAAGACTCTTCAGGTCAATGCTGAAGCATATAGATATTCTTTGATAGATCTCTTTTTAAGTCAAAGACCATATTTTAATTACAAGATGGCCGACACCATATGTGAAAAATTTATAATATGAATGAGTGCTGAGGAATGAAAAACAAATGTAATAAATCTGCATTTATAAAGAAGCAGAAAAGATACAACGTTTATTGTCTGGGAGAAAACATCGTGGGTATTTCATCATACTCCAGGAGACATTGACAAGAGATAATAATTACTTGTTTCAGACTATCTTTCAAAAATGAAACATGAAATACATCTAACAAAATTTATGAGGCAAATTCAATTAACATTTGTTTTCCATGGTTATTAATTCAAATATTTGTAGCCAATGAATTAAAAACTGTTATGTATATTTGCAAAAGTACAGTAGCTTTCAACCTCTTTCTCTCTCTCTCAGTAAGGTATGAAGATATTGAAATAAGTAATAACAATAATAATAGGAATTCCCTCAATGATGTCTTATGAGCAAAGGGTAAATATTTGAACTGTTTGTAATGCTAAGGAATATGAGGACATCCTTCGTATTTGCAGTTTTAATACCCAAAAAATTATGTCTTTTGTGGTTATCAGGAACTACAGTGGATAAATTGTGCTTATCTAAGCCGTGTAAAGGTCACTGCAGACCACACATATTGTACAGAAACGAACAGATTTTCAGAAAAAGTGAACTGAGTTTGCTTGGCAATGAATTAAACCTGGTAATTTTTTTTCTTATCAAAAATGGAACCCCATAATTACTGCAGTACATTTTGAGCATAGAAATATAACAGTGACCTCTCAATAGCCTGTCGTGACCACTGGTAAGCAATTATGTTTAGAAATGTTTCTGACCACTTTGAACAGAGAAGTTTCAAAAATTGACTGAAGTGTGTTCATTAACTGCGTAATGTTATTTGTCACAGCCACCACCCACTGAAAGTTGTGAAACTGAAGAACTCAGAAGTTACACCATAAAAAAGAGGTGTAGCAAGAAGTGGTACTGAGTGCTTCATTTGCAGGTTCGTTATACATTCACTGCAGGATGGGATTTCACAAATGTGACAGATTTATGACTTAAAGAGGTGTTCCCTAATGGAATTCGACAGCTCTGTTTGAGGTTTGAGTACATGGTCCATCTGCCTATGCAAGCCAGACATTTGTGTATGACTGGAGCAGACATGAATGTGCACATTTCAAGAACTGCAAGGGTAGTTACAAGTGACCTCGATGAAATAGTGTTACAGCACTGACCCAGTGGCGGATCCAGGGGGAGGGTGATGGGGGTCATGACCGCCCCCCCCACAAAAAACTGTTTTTCTTTTGTAGATATACTTTTTGTTTTTGCATATTAAGCGTGTATGGAAAATTTCGGAAATATTTATTTTTTCAAATAGCTTTATTTATTTATGTTGGTCACATTAACCACTTAAGATAATCTCATTCTATATTGTTCATTTGTATCCATGCCTTTTCTAACACCCACCCCCTTGCACATAATCGACTCGAATAAACAGCACTTCTCTCATTAACCACTCATAGTCACAATCTGCATACCAAATTCCAGTCGTAGTGCAAAGTGAAACACTGAATGCACACTTCGATTTTACACTGTGCAAATCGCGACGTTATCATGGATCCTGTTATAGTTCCTAAATTAAAAACGTGACAGATGTAGTTTGAAAACTTCTGGATACATATCTTTCAAAAGCAGTATTTTATGGCAATGCAATATCTTCATTATTATGCTGAGAAATTGTGGTATTTTTGCCGACGGGACGTGCTATTTACTCGTCTAAACAAATTATCTGTTACTAAAGTTCAAAGTTCAAATGTTTGTTAAGCTTATGAGACTTAACTACGGGGTTATCAGTCCCTAAAATTACAAACTAGTTATCAACTAGCTTATCCTAAGGACGGCACAAATATCCATGCCTGATGGGGGATTCGAACCCCCGACCGTAGTGGCCATGCGGACCGTGACTGAAGCGCCTCAGTCCCCTCGGCCGGCTATCAGTTACTATTACTATTATTATTACACTAAAATCTATCACCAAAGACCAACTACTTACTGAATACTCTCATCAATTTAAAAAAGAAAATCGTATTGCAAATGGGGAAGCTAAGTTAAAAAGGATTTACAGAAAACTGAAATTTCATTTGAGGATATTCTTGAACAACAAGTTTTCAGAGAAAAGGTCAAAATTACTAAAAACCTTATTCCACTTACTACGTCAGTTCCACGTCCTGCCGGCAAATTGTGATAAGAGAAAAAGGAGCAGTCAGCCATATTCAAACTCTCCTGGAGAAAGAGAAAAATACCACCAGGGAAGAGATAAAATGTTCAGATGTCTGTAAATCTGTCGGAACAAACTGCGTGGTCATCAGTCCGTAGCTTACAAACTACTTAAACCTAGGTAAACTAACCTAAGGACAAACACACACACCCATGCCCCAGGGAGGACTCGAACCTCCACCGCGAGCAACCGCGCGCTCCGCAGCGAGACGCTTTAGACCGCTCGGCTACTCCACCGCGGTGGGAAGAGATAAAAACCATCCTGGTCCATAGCAGGCCGTAATGAGAGAAAAAAATTACACTAAGAAGTCAATATATATTATGAACAACATAAATAATTATATGAAAATTAATTAAAATCGTACAGAAATATACGTTGAAAATGAGTATGATACCAAAGTATATTTTTCTGGAAGGGAACGGGGGGGGGGTTTAAAACACCAACAGTGACCTGTGACCCCCTCCAAAAGCGAACCCTCGATCCGCCGCTGGCTGCACCACAGTGTCATCGCGACGAATCTAGAGGCACATCGTTACGCGGCACACAGGAGATCCGGAATCCGGTGAGAGGGTGTGCGGTGACGGAGCAGGGTATCTGCTCGAGCTGGTGCCTGGAGGAGCCGGGCAGGACGCGGAACCTTCGCAGCACGGCGGCCAGCAGCACCCTCATCTCGACGTCTGCGAAGCGCGCGCCGACGCACCGGCGCGGCCCGCCGCCGAACGGCAGGTAGCTGTCGGGCCGCCGGCGGGTGGCGCTGCCGCCGGCCAGGAAGCGACCGGGGTCGAACTGCAGGGGCTCCGGGAAGAGGTCGGGCCGGCGGTGCATCAGCAGGAACGACACCAGCACCGAGCTGCCGCGCGGCGCCACCAGCCGCCCGCCGCCCAGCGCCACGTCGTCCGACAGCAGGTACACCGTGCTGGGCACCGGCGGGAACAGCCGCAGGCTCTCCTGCGGCAGGCGAGAGTAACATATACAGAGAAGCAGCCCACCCTAAAACACAGTCCTACGCTCCCCTTGTAGTTCCGTAAGATGCTAGCACGTGTCAGGCGGTTCCCTAGGGTAGGGTGCCTCTCGCACGTCAGAGGGTAACGTGGAGGGGAGGCTGAGGGGAGAGCTCGCACCGCCTGCCATGAGGCCACGGCTGTGTCCGGCGTGCCGGCGTTTGAGGGGAGGTGGTGGTGGTGGCAGCCGTTACCTGCCGCATGCTCTGACCAGTTTAAAGAGCTGCTTCTGACCGCAGCGCCATCACGGGACATCTTACGGAACTGCTGGAAACCCTCCCTCCCCGCACCCTGGAGCGTAGGACCGGGCCCTTACGGAGGTTTCCCGTCTGTATATATTTGTCTGTGCTAAGGTCCATACTGACAGTAGCTGACATCGCAGCTTATGGGGGCGACAATACATTAATAATCTTCATACGTGAAGTTCCAGGATCACAAAATACTTATTTATTTAATGACGACCGGTTTCAGAGGGCTATGTCACCACCATGTAGTCGTAGAAAATTTTCCAAATTGGTCAGGTAACGGAAAAGTGCCCTCTCCACGGGACACCACCTTGACGAAGCACTGTCCGTGCGGGTGGAGAGGCTTGAGTATCCGCGTGAAGCAGAGGGCTATACCAAAGGAAAGGCCTCAGCTGATGGATCAGACCAAGCGTGTCCCACAACGTCCCGTCTTCCTTATCCTCTCCCAGTCCTTTCCCAATTCCTTTCCCAACCCAAGGTGTGATGCGATCCGTGCCGAGGGGTGCGTGGCACATGGGTGGATGTGTCTCGAATGGAGCCTCAGGGATACCAGGCGACCTCCCTGAGTAAGTAGCCTTGCACCGCGCAGGTTTATCGTGGTGTAGACCATATAAATCCCCAAATCTCATGGGACTAAGATGAACTAGGAGAAAAAAAATATTTTAAAAGAATCCGAGGGGCAATCTGAGACCTCAGACACTCAGACATTGGGATCAGGACCGATGGAGTGCACTCCTACTTCTCAGTCAGGGTCTAGACCTGAGCAAGAAGTGGGAACTGTAACAGGGAAGTTGGACCAGATTAGGATTAAGGCCTTGTCTGGGGCTCAGAGGACGAAACTTCTCAAGGAACAGAAGCAAAAGGAAGGAAAATAATGGCTTCTGAAACATAAGTGGAGGGAATCTAAAGAGCTTGAGCCCAAGACCCCCAAAAAGAAACTGCCTCAGGTCGAAGGGGGTACACAGACCCCCTCGACGTCAAAGACAGGTGGCAAGAGGGTTAGGGAGGAATCTAAGACTCCCTCCTCTCTGGACGAAGGTGATCCTAAAAGGCTGAGGCAGGAAATAGGGAAACAGACCTATAGTACTGCAGTCTCGGTCTTTAGAATGGCGGTTGTCCAAGAAGGATACCCACTGGTGCACATCACCTCGCAACAGGAGGAGCTCGTGCAGATGGCCCTCTCTGAAGAGATTGGGGGGGGGGGAACGCTGGTCCAGGACCCAAATTCAGGAGGGTCTATCTAGATCGCGGTGTCCTCATTTTTGTCTGCGAGGGGGAGCACTCAGCAGAATGGCTTAAGGACAAGGTGCCCATGATATCCCCGTGGGAGGATGCGAAGCTGCTGGTCAAGACAGCAACCGAACTCCTGAAGACCGCAAAGGTATCAATATGGGTACCAAAGATCCTTAAGGATGTCCCTCCAAAGACTCTGAGAAAATAAGGGTCTAGAACCCAAAAGGTCGTTCCGGAAGGACGAATCCTGGTGGTGGAGGTCGGAGAGAAGTCCCTGAAGGCAATGCGAGAGCAAGGCCTGAAACTGTTTTTAGGGTTCTCGCAGGTCGCCATCAGGGTAATCAAAGACCTTAAAGGCAATAATGGCAGCAAGATGGGGACTGGAAGTGCTGCAGATAAACCTGCAGCATAGTAAAGGGGCCACTGCTGCCCTGAGGCGTCGCCTGGGGAGACAGGAGGTGGACGTGGCCCTGATACAAGAACCCTATTTATCAAAGGGGGTGTATTGGGCCTCGGTGGTACTGGAGGTAAGCTGATTTATGCTAGAAATGTAAAAAAACTCCAGAACATGCATTTATGTTAGAAATGGAATACCTTTCATACCAATGATGGATTTTTGTTCCAGGGACTTGGTGACCATCAGGATGAAGCAACGTGAGGAAGGTATCATGAGGGAAATTGTTTTGGCCTCAGCATACCTTCCTTACGAAGACAGCTCTCCTCCTCCTTTGGAAGTGAGGAGACTGACGGAAGCATGCCATCGGCAAGGTGACGAACTGTTGGTGGGATGTGATGCCAATGCCCACAATCTATAGAGGGGCAGCAAGGACACCAACAGTAGAGGTGAGCACCTTCTTGAATTTCTCCTATCGAACAACTTGGAGATCCTGAATAGGGGTGATGAACCCACATTCAGGAAAGTAGAAGGGAAGAAGTAACTGACATAACTTTTGGTTCCATGATGATGGGAAGTTACGTCAAACAGTGGCATGTGGACCTAGAGCCATCCTCATCAGATCACATGTATATTAAATTCAAGGTTGAAATGGGAACCAGACAGACCATGGCCTATAGGAACCCCAGGAAAACGGACTGGGAGACATATAGGAAAGACCTTGACTTCAGCCTATCGGAAATTAAAACTTCGATAAGGAATCCAGCAGAGTTTGAGGAAGTAGCAGAGGCTGTGACCTCTGCTATAGTGACCTCATACCAAAACAACTGCTCAATCACCAAGAAGTGCACAAATAGGAGTGTGTCTTGGTGGAATAAGAACCTGGAAATGCAAAGGAAACAGGTACGAAGACTGTTTAACCTTGCGAGGCACAAGGGACAATGGGCAATGTATCGTGAGCCCCTTGTCAATTACAACCTTGCCATAAGATGGGCAAAGGAGGCATCCTGGAAGGTATTCTGTGAGGAAGTGGAGGGCACGGATGCTCAAGCGAGACTTCATAAAATCCTCACTAGGTACCAACTAATCCAGGAGGAACAATGAGGAAGGAGGATGGGGAGTATACAAAGACAGCACATGAAAGGCTGGAACTGCTCCTCAAGACTCAGTTTCCTCAATATACTCTGGGGGATAACTCAGACCAGAGTGCGATTCCTGAGAGACAAAGGTTGTCAGGTGTTCGCAAAGAGGACTGGGATTTGGCCAAGGAGTGTGTCAATTTCAGTAAGGTCCGATGGGCGGTGGGAACATTTCAACCGTTCAAGTCACCTGGCCCCGATGGAATCTTCCCAGCTCTCCTGCAACAAGCGGGAGAAAATCTTATTAGATTCCTATGCAGGTTATTCAGGGTTAGACTAGCAGCAGGAATCATTCCCAATGCCTGGAGGGCAGTGAAGGTTGTCTTCATTCCTAAACCAGGGAGAATTAAACATACCAAGGCCAAGGGTCTGAGACCAATCAGCCTGTCCTCCTTCATTCTTAAGACATTGGAAAAGCTGGTTAATGTGCATGTTGGAGAAAGGAGGTTAATAAGGGCTCCTCTACATTCAAACCAACATGCATATCAGCCAGGTAAATCATGTGAGACAGCTCTCCACCAACTCGTTGGGAAGGTGGAGAAAGCACTACACTTTCAGGAAATAGCCCTCTGTATCTTCCTGGACATTGAGGGGGCTTTTAGCAACACGACCTTCGATTCCATGGTTAGGGCAGCAGAGGTGCATGACCTAGGGACCACTATATGGAGGTGGACTAGGGCCATGCTCAGTGGAAGAAAGGCTGAAGCTACCATGATGAATGAAAAAATGGTAATCAACACCACTAGGGGTTGTCCGCAAGGAGGAGATCTTTCCCCTTTACTGTGGAATCTAGTGGTGAATGATCTCATTGGAGAATTAAACTCTAGGCCGTACTTTTGCCAAGGATACGCAAATGATCTTGTCATAGTAATACTTGGCAAATTTGCTGACACAGTAAAGAATATGGCACAAGGTGCTTTGGACATTGTGCAAGAATGGTGCAGAAAACAGGATCTGGGGGTTAGTCCTAAGAAGACTGTTGTTGTACCATTCACAAAGAAGCATATACAACATTCAAGTTGGAATCTAAAGCTTTTCAATGAAGCGCTAGCTGTGAAGGGGACTGTGAAGTATCTAGGGGTTACCCTAGATGAGAAACTGACATGGACCCCTCAAATCAGGAATATTTGCTCCAAGGTAAAAGGTACTCTTGTGAGTACCAGGAGAGCTTGTGGCAAAAATTGGGGCCTGAGCCCCAAGGGTATGCACTGGATATACACCACAGTGATTAGACCCAGGATCACCTATGGGGGGTCGTGTGGTGGAAGAAGGTAGAAAAGCAGGTTGCTGCTAAGGAGCTTGGTAAGGTGCAGAGATTAGCCTGCTTAGCCATAACAGGCGGAATTAGCAGTACACCAACTGCTGGGATGGAAACCATCCCCCCATTACACCTTTGGGTCAAGATGGAGGCAGCGGCTGGTGCATACAGACTCAAATCTGGTAACAACTGGAACTCTTTGGGATATCCAGAATCACACACTAAAATAGCGAGTGAGGTAAATTTAGGAAAGGTTGGGGAAATGCCAGCCGACTATATTATAACCCCACACTGCTTCAACAAGCCTTTCAATATAACAATTGGAAGTAGGGAGCAATGGGAGAAAATAGTTCGACACCGTACGGGGGATATTGTCTAGTCACTGACGGGTCAAAATCCGACCAAGGTGTTGGGGCCGAGGTATATGGGGTGCAGCCAAGACTGGAGGGCGTTATCTCTCTAGGAAAACTGGCCTCAGTATACCAGGCTGAAATCACTGCCATCAGGGCGTGTGTGGAGGAGAATCTACGTGGGTGCTACAAAGATCGTAGCATCTATATGTATTCAGACAGCCAGGCAGGCCTGAGATCACTGGCAGCTCCTGCAACAACGTCTAAAATTGTTGCAGAATGTCACACGGTTCTGGTGGAGCTAGGGGAAAGGAATAGAGTAAACCTATTGTGCGTCCCTGGCCACTCGGGGATCAGTGGCAACGAACATGCCGACAAATTAGCCAGGATGGGGGCAGAGACTCCATTTATTGGACCGGAACCTGTCCTGAGAAACATCAAGGCAATGATCATATTGGAGCTACGTAACTGGCTCAGAAGACAGCACGTAGAATATTGGACCAAAGTCCATCAACAAAAACATGGCAAGGTAATGATGCCAAAGCCATGTTTTAAAAGAAGCTCTGCAATCCTGGGCCTGAACAGGAGAGAGATTGGACTCATGGTTGGATTGCTGACAGGCCATGGGAATTTCAAAAAACATCTACATACAATGGGAATAACAGAAGAGGACCCTAAATGTAGGGTCTGTGATGACGGTGATGAAACTGCATCACATCTAATCTTCGAATGCATTGCATTAGAGAGTAAAAGGCACAGAACATTTGGGACAACTAGACCCGAAGAAATTGTGTCTAATAAAGAACTGGTTAAGGAACTCCTTGCTCTGCTCAAGTGCATTGGTTGGCTTTACTAGATAAACAGGGAGCGATATCGCACAATAAACTTAGTTTCAGTGCGGGCAGTGGCGGGTTAGACCAAGACTGTTTTGGCTTCCCTGGAAAAATCAAATCAAATCAACGGAAAAGTGCTATGACTGGAACAGGGAATTGTATCTATGTTTCATAGATCTGGAAAAGGCTTATGACCGTGTTCCTAGGAGGAAGCTACTGTCAGTTCTTCAAGATTATGGTATAATAGGAAAACTTCTGCAGGCAATTATAGGGCTCTACGTAGACTGTCAGCCGGCCGCGGTGGCCGAGGAGACTGAGGCGCTCCAGTCACGGTCGACACGGCCACTACGGTCGGGGGTTCGAATCCCCACGGGGATGGATATTTGTGCCGTCCTAGTTCGTAAGTAGTTCATAGGTAGTTTGTAAGTTTAGGGACTGATGACTCCGTAGTTAAGTCCGATAGTAAATAGAAAAAAAGGGAAAAAAGTAGACTGTCAGGCAGTAGTTAAAGTAGATGGCAAATTAAGCTCATGGTTCAGGGTAGCTTCAGGGGTAAGACAAGGCTGTAACCTGTCACCACTGTTGTTCATACTATTCGTGGATCATATGTTGAAATCTATAGATTTGCAGGGCGGGATTAAAATAGGTGAAAACAAAATATGCAGTCTCGCATATGCGGATGACTTAGTTGTAATGGCAGATTCGTTTGAAAGGTTGCAAACTAATATTTCAGAGCTCGAACAGCGGTGCAAGGATTATGATATGAAGATCAGCATCTCCAAAACTAAAGCAATGTCTGTGCGAAAGAGATTTAAACAGATTGAGTGCCAGATAGGAGGAACAAAGTTAGAACAGGTAGACAGTTTCAAGTACCTGGGATGTATTTTCTCACAGGATGGCAACATAGTGAAAGAACTGGATTCGAGGTGCAGCAAAGCTAATGCAGTGAGTGCTCAGCTAAGATCTACTCTCTTCTGCAAGAAGGAAGTAAGTACCAAGACTAAGTTAGCAGTGCACCGCTCTATCTTTCGACCAACTTTGTTGTATGGGAGTGAAAGTTGGGTGGATTCAGGTTACCTTATTCATAAGGTAGAGGTTACAGATATGAAAGTAGCAAGAATGATTGCAGGTACTAATAGATGGGAACAATGGCAGGAGGGTGTCCATAATGAGGAAATCAAAGAAAAACTGGGAATGAACACCATAGAAGAAGCAGTTAGAACGAACAGAATGAGATGGTGGGGTCATGTTACACGCATGGGAGAAGCAAAGTTACCTAAGAGACTCATGAGCTCGGCAGCGGAGGGTAAGAGGAGTCGATGTAGACCAAGAAGAAAGTACTTATATCTTATATTCGGTGCAGAATGATTTTGAAGTAAAAGGCATAACATCAGACGAAGCATCAATGTTAGCATTGAATAGGGGATCATGAAGGAATTTTATTAGAGGTACTATGCTCCAGACTGAACGCTGAAAGGCATAATCAGTCTTTGATGATGATGGTCATCTTATACAAAAAAAAAAAAAGAAAAAAAAATCGCACTGACGTGTTTTGCAAATATTTTGGACAAAAATAATAATATAAACAATAAAAAATTAATAAGAATGTCTGAAACCCTTGTAGGAATAAAAAATTAGGAAGTGGCGGGTTTTGAACCACTGACCTTCAGCGTCCCAGTCCAACGCATTGCCCACCACGCGACGGCCAACACCTAGAACTATCGTTCTTAAATCGTTGTTAGCTGATGCTAATATGGCATTTGTAGACACTAGATTATCATGTATCGTACGACGAGCGACGTGTTTCTGTTAATTCTTCAGTGTGCCGTTCCTTTGAAGTGAAAACGTGTAAGTTAAAATAAGAAAATCATCAAATACGCAACGCAAGATGGCTTATGCCAGAGAGAGTTTTGGGCGCTGAATGTCACGTGGCGATTGGTTTTCGTTAATTCAGTGGAGGGTGTCAAAACTTTGTTATTTTTGCAAATATATCTCAAACGATACGAGATATGAAAAAAAAAAAAAAAAAAACATAAGGGAACAAAGCTGTAGAGAATCTTCTCCTCTACAAATTCGTTTATTCAATTGTAGCGTCAGATGAACGGTTTATATGCAATTAAAATTACATTACAATCAGCCTTTTTTGGTATTACTAACGTATTTTTTGCCCGAAAAATTTGAAAAAGGGGGGTTATGGTCTCTGTCGGCCTACAATTATGTCTGTAAAATTTGGTGTTCATCGGTTGAACGGTTCGCCTTAAAAACGGGGAACACGTTACGGACAGACAGACATACATCCCAAAATCGCCGTTATTTTTGCAAATATCTTTGAAACGGTACGAGACATGAAAAAACATAAGAGATCAAAGTTGTAGAGAATTTTCTACTCTACAAATTCGGTTATTCAATTTTCGTGTTAGATGAATAGTTCAGCCGTTATTTTCATTTAAATTTCGAGCTGTCAAAAAACGATCACAAAGGCCCACTTTTGGTTTTACCACCTTAACCTAAAGTGTGCCAAAAATGGAGAATAAATAATATCTGAAACATAGTACTTAGTCTAAATATAAAAATACACAAGTTAAAGCATCACAGCTTGTAAGATATTTTCGTATTTAGACTAAGTACTACCTTTCAGAATGAAACTTTCACTCTGCAGCGGAGTGTGCGCTGATATGAAACTTCCTGGCAGTACTCCCGGGTTCGTGTCCCGGTTCCGGTACACAATTTTAATCTGCTAGGAAAGTTTCGTATCAGCACACACTCCGCTGCAGAGTGAAAGTTTCATTCTGGAAACATCCCTTAGGGTGTGGCTAAGCCATGTCTCGAACATATCCTTTCTTCCAGGAGTGCTAGTCTTGCAAGGTTCGCAGGAGAGCTTCTGTGAAATTTGGAAAGTAGGAGGCGAGGTACTGGCGGAAGTAGAGTTGTGAGGCGGCATCGTGAGTCGTGTCGGGATAGTTCAGTCGGTAGAGCGCTTGCCCGCGTAAGGCAAAGGTCCCAGGTTCGAGTCCCGGTTCCGGTACACAATTTTAATCTGCCAGGAAGTTTCAAGTACTAATTTGCACGTAATATATAATCTCCATTTATATGACCACTGAAACTGGTAGTCATTAAATAAAAAAGTATTTTGCGATCTTAGCGTTCCACTTCTGAAGATTATTGATCCATATTGAATGAAATTTTCTGTAACTGAAGGTTAAAAGTTCTACACATCTAATATTTCTTCACTGACACATTAGTCTTGTAACTTTCTTTCTCACTAACCACGTTCCAGCACATGCAGTGTCGGTTCCTTATTACGTCCGGATATGGCGAGTGTTTATGGCCGGATGACCTTTTTGTCGCCACCCCATGCCCCCCCCCCCCCCCCCACAGGAGAAAATGTGTACCCAAATGTGTGAAAGTGTTACGAAATACTTTCAAATCGAGTAACTGAGGCTCGACTTGGGGACCAGCCCGGTATACACATAGGGTCATGTGAAAAACCGCCAAGAAAGCACATACAAGCTGTCTAGCACTCCGACACCCTTCATTAATCCTCCGGGCGGATTCGAACCGGGGCCGGTCAACAGCGCCTGTAGAGAAGGCCTCCGCGAATGGCGTGCCACTGCTCACTGGCTGGCCGATGGGGCGCAGCCCACCGCCTCACACCGGCCACCAGTGAGATACGCGACCGCGGCCTACTCTGCGTGACGTGGCACGCCAGCGCGGAGGCCTTCTCTACAGGCGGTGTTGGGCCGGTACGCCTCTTCGTCTCGGCAAAGCATTGCGTTATACCACACAGCTAACTGAGCGGGTAATGTTAGTCATGTGAAAATTACACTGCTGGGCCATACAAAAAGCAACACCATCACAGATCAGATATATCACAGTAAAATTTATTTGGGAGACAGCAGACTGAACAAATATAAAATATTTCAAAATACACTTTATTGTTAAGTGAGAAAAATGATGAAGTCAGGGTCGAGTCTTGCCATCATAGTTGGTTGTCGCCACTGGTTCACGTCAAATCAATTGGACAGCTATTCCACAGTCACTGACCTGATGTTTTCGATCGACGATACATCGAGAGAACATGGAAGGCAGAACAGTGATGCAATCAAATGAACAATGACGGATAACGTGCAACTGAAAAATCCGGTGAATGGTCCCATATTTAACAAACCGCACTGGCGAGGTCCAGGTGCCCAAGCACACACATTAGGAGCCATGTCAACAAGCGTTCCCTAACGTGCAAAGCACTGGTCTGAAACGGTGGAACACGCTGTGACCCAGCTAACAGGGTCAGATCTTGTGTCATTGCAATGGAGCAATGGGTTAACATCAAGTTTTGTTTTTAATTTGGCAAATCGGCTATAGAGACCCATGGAATATTAGTGCTTGGTACTGAAGCAGTAATTAAAAAGTGTAAGTTTAACTGGTTTAAACGCATTAGAGAAGGAAAGGAAGGTGTCAAGGTTGAGCCACTTTTAGGTTGACCGTTTACAAACCCAGTCCCAGATATCATCGAACGTCTGTGATGGATACTTTCGGATGAGCTGTATCCTCGCCTTAAATTAGCACTGAAAGGCTTAGAATTCGGAACAGTTACTGATATGGAACAAACTATGATGTCACTGCAGTAGCAGGGAAGTACCAGTAACAAGACAATAACAGGCTGTCACTCCCCTCCACACCCCCCTATGCCGAAGATAGCTCACTTTGGGAGATATGCCGCCTCCTTCTCCCTAGAGGTCAAGGCAAAGGTAACCGAACTAATGTGGGCGGTAACCAGGACACAATACGGCAAGTACCATGACAGCCGTGATTAATTCATGATTTATGACCCTAATTATAAAAAATTACATGGTTTTTGGCCATAATTATAAAATTTGACATGATTAATGTTTTCTACGATACCCCCTCCCCACCCTACCACTCGCTGACTACGAGACCCCTCCCCCTCCCACCACCGAACTCAAGTGCCGGGAATCGAACCCACGCCCTCTGACCTCGGAAACCCCACACAGCGCGTGTGTTCCGAGTATTTTATATTACGTAGCTGCTTATGTAAATAATTTACTCCCCCTTACATACAAAACCAATACTCTATAAATATATCTGATTCCTACCACGCCACGCAGGTGGGCAAGGGGAGCAGGTGCGCGGCCGCTGTGTGTCAGCTTCTCCCCCCTTAGCAGGACCACCCAGGCTGCTAATGCTTAATCAAACAGACGCGCAGAGGGGCTCCAGAGGCCCGAGCCCCTTACCGATCGGCCGCAAAAAAGCTGCCCGATGACGACTCCCCTTGCTTGTCAGGTGAAAATCCACAAAATTACGTCAAGATCACGCGGCCAGATGTAGAGGGTGGGGGGGGGAGCCAGCACGCAACGACCACACACACACACACACACACACACACACACACACACACACACACAAACCATCGAGGACGTCAAAGACGATCGCATAATCGCACTGTAATAAAGTTCATACTTTAAGATTAATTCCCGGGCGGTCCCCCTTGTGAATGCTGCAACCCTTCTCACACCGGAGTTTTTCGTGATGCGGTAAAAACAGTAGCCCTCACTTAGAATTGTGATCTTTGTCATTCTTATTATCACAAGGACTGAATTTTTTTAGGAAACTGTTTTCTATACCAACGAAGTATCTGGGAAAACAGCTAATACTTCCACATATAGGAGCTATTTAACTTTTAGCAAAAAAATCTACATCTATGTCTTGCATTTCCACCTCAAGCTATAAAATTGGTAAGTACATCGAAGGCAAGTTTTCGAAATCCAATATCTTTTGATTTGTCTACATCTTGTACTGCTTTAATAGAAACTACTTGCAATTTTACCAATGGAGAGCGTTAGTAACCATTAATTGTACATTTTCAATAAAAAAAGTCTAGTTCACACCACAGAGGAATTTCTGCATACAACTGGGCATTCTACCCAAAATATATGCTTACACATAGATCATAGTAAATAGAGAACTTTTAGGATTTTTGTAGATTAGAAAATAAGTAAGGAAGTATTCGTTTACAAAGAACGTTTACTAATTTCATGTACATATACACTTAAACACAGAAAACAACTCTTTCTTTATGTTTGTTTGGTGTTGCTTTATTAATGACTAGTTTATTTTTTAACTTGTAGCTTAGATCGACATCAGAATCTTCGATCTCCTTCTCCTTCTGTTAATACATTTCACATCTTCTTGCGTGTACACAATCTGCTCCTCTAGACAGCCTGGAATTTCTGTATAGAATTTTAAATTTACAATTTTTGCAAATGTACGGTCGTTATATGTAGATACTTCGCTCGTCTTAAACTCTGCAAACGGCTTGTCCGATGCTAAATGTACAACATCCAATCCACCGCATTTAGATATAATGTAAACATCCTTTTTAAGCTGATCGAGGTTGGGAGGAGCTTTATAAACAGATTCTGTACATGGCCCTTAATATAGTATACATACTCGCATCCGCCATCTTCGACGAGTACTCCAACGTATGAGCACTTAGCACATTTATTAACAGTAAATGCTATTATATTAAAAACTCCGGTTATAGGTGGATCTATCCATACCCTGCATATAAAGGCACGCGTGAATCGTGCTTGTGCATAAGCGATAGCTTCCTCTATTTCCATCTGCAACTCGTATTCTTCCTTTAAAGCAGTTGTCATCGCAGTATATTGAATGATTCCGTTTCTTGGCGTCTATCGCCTCCGTTTCCAGTTTTCTTTTTCTTGCACATAAGACGTTAAGTGATTTTAGACGTGTAATTTCTTTAATGAGGAATGGCGTAAGTCTGCATGACTCATCGGCACACTATACAGGGGTGCATTTTGCAGATACCGTTTGTTTTCGTTTAAAACATTTAAACAATCTTGCACAGGGTCTAAAACACTACCCATCCGGTAATTGTATATGGTAGCCTCCAGCCCGGTAATGCCATGTTCTCTGCCCAACAAAGAAGTAAACGTCTCTCGCAGTCGTCAAACTGGACACTTTATGAAATCAATAACGTGATTACTGTTAACTTTGTTAACACCAGGGATCGTCATTTGGCCAACAAATTTATTATATATTTTTACTCGGCAATTCGATATTAGCCACGTTAAACAATATATCTCAACTATCTTATCATTGTCCACAATCACGTTGCGGTTTCCTGTGCAGTCTCCTTCCATACAAAGTCATGTTTGGATACTAGGTACTCGCACATCTCCACTTTGTTAAAAATCCATTAGATAGAAGTCATCTGCACGAAGCTGTTGTTGTATAGGAGGGAGCTACTCCATTAAAACATCCAACTACACATCGTCTAAATCCGCTTTATAAGGTATAGCCACAGGATTTGCATAGTTCCTCGAGATGTTTTCCAGTGCTTCCTTGCCGAGTTTCTCGAGTATTCCTTTTGCTGCCACACCGCGACCACCCTGTAGGAGGAAAGGCAATTTCGCCTTGACTCCATGTCTCACAATGACAAACTTGTCGAATTTACTACGCAGGTAAATGTTGAAAGAGCCGCACACTTCCTCCTTTACCATTACAGACCGGCTCTTCTCGGTCTGCTCCTGACAGTCCATTTGATTGCAGATTTTAACTACCATAATGTTGTCGCAAAAAGGCTCTGTAATGGGTATAGGCACATTTAAGTTCTTGTTGCTGAGGAGCTAATCATTTTCGGCGTAATTTATGTTACCAATGTCAGTAACAAGATTGTCCAGGTTTTCCAATAACAGCCGCAATACAAAGCGTTCGTCCGTTGGAGATATCTTCCTGCCCAGCATCTGAGGGATGCTTAACACATTCGAGGAGCCCATGTTGACACTTCCAGCTACCACAGGAGACTGGTCAGCGGATGCGATCAAGCCTCCTTTTATACCCATGCGACAATACATGGAAGGAAGGAAGGAGGAGGAATAATATATATGGACCGTGTTATGCATCACAAGACCAAGCGCCGTTACTTTATATTTCTGATGTGAGCGCAATTAGTGCTGTTTAGTAGTTATCTGCTGTGAGATATCACTACTAACTGAAAGAACACTAACCCTTCTTTGGTACAAAAAGTTGATAAACATTCGTAAATAAATATATGTTAAGAACATGTAGAATTTAGGTTCCATTATGTCAGTTATGACATATGGCACTTGGACTAGTGATGCATAACGCCGTTCATATATATATATTGTCGTGTTGGAATGGAAGCAGGCTTGACTTCGAAGGCAACTGACACAGCCCTTATACTGAGAGCACGTTTATTACGAACTGAACATACATGCAGCACTGACTGCCTCTCGGGCAGAGTACTCTGCTATTTATAGATAGACAGAATGTACCAGAAATTAGAAGAACACTTAACATAAGAAGCAAGTAGAATTTGCAAGTGAACATAAGAAAGATGTAGAACATTCTGGAATCGTTAACTTCACAGAAATAAATTTTTGCCGGTGGGTGGGATTGAACCGGCGACCTTCAGCACCGCAGTCGCTGACGCTATCCCCTACGCCACGCCGGCTGTCGACGTACGAGGTCTCTCGCGGCAATAATGGGTTATTCAAAAAGAAGAAAAACATATTTCAAATATTTTTCTCTCCCAAACTACAAAAAATAGAAACTTTATTCCAACATTAATGGAAAGGGAAAAGTTCAAAATTTATTATTAGTAATACTGGTATGCATTCTATATGCACCGTGTATTACACAACAAATATCAAAACGGTGGCTCATTTCCTGCCGCACACGATTCAGCCAGTCTCTATTTGTCGAATTCACAGTTTCAACAATTCCATGTCATACACCTTCAAGGGTGTCAGGCATAGGAGGGATAAAAACACCGCCTTTCACGTAACCTCATAGATAAAAATCACAGTGATGTACTCGAAACCTGGGAGGCGATAAAGATGATCTTATAATGCTCCTATTCCAATCCAACGTGCTGGAATTGTGTTACTCAACTAACGTCGAACGTGTTTAGAGAAATGATTCAGATGAAGTCATCTGAAACAACTTCATGTTGGGGTGATAACCAGTTTTGAAACATGTCAAGATAGATTATTTCTGTCACAAATTTTTCTCCATGAAGAAGAAAGGCCCATAAACTTTGATTTCAGATATCGCACAGAAGACGTTCATCTTTGGTGAATCTCTTTCATGTTGAATACCTGACGTAGGATTTTCAGTTGCCCAAATTCTAACATTATGGCAAATAACTTTACCAGAAAGATGAACAGTGGATTCATCAGAAAAAATTAAATGCTGAGCAAACTTGTCTACTTCGATATCATCTAACATACTAATTCAGAGTTCGTACCTTTTGTTGTGGTCGTCAGTATGCAATGCTTGCAATAACTACAGTTTGTATGGGTTCATGTGTAGGCGATGTTTTAGAACTCGCCATATCGTTGGTTGAGGAATGTTAAGTTCAAGGACGAAAGTGCTGCCCTCGCTCGCGAAGATAAGATTTGTTAACCAGATTTCGGCAGTAGCTAAGATTGCATTTATCAGAAAATATAAAATACCTATAATATGAAATTTATAAAAGAGTCAGTATTTTATGAAAAAGAGAATGTTAGTACTAATTTCATGTAGATCATCAGACTGATGCCTCCGTGCAGGCGTGCAGCCCCTAGTGGCTAGCTCTTCATATATTTTTTTATTTTGTGACGTAAGCTTTACCGCTGATTTTGTAACTTCTATTATGTGACTTGTAAGAACTGCTGCACTGCTCTATATCAAATTAGTACTTACATTCTGTTTTTTTATATAAAAATCAACTCTTTTATAAATTTTGCAATTTCATATATTTTCTGATGAAGGCAATCTTAGCTATTGCCGAAACTTGGTTAAAAAATATTATCTTCGCGACCAAGGGCAGCACTTTCATCCTTTATAATTTTATAACGGTCGCTGACAATCGCAGCTATGTTTAAAATTATAATGCTAAGTTCTTTGCTTGCTCGTGATGTGGATTTCTTTCGGATCCTTAAGTGAAGTGTACGAATACGCTCGATATTCTCGTTCGAATGTGCGTGGACGTCTCGTGATTTTTCCCTTTGCAAAAACAACCATCTTCTACGAATTTTCGGTGACACTCGTAAATATGATTATGACACGGCGGTCGTTTATTAAATTAACGGCGAAATGCTCGCTGAATTGCAACAATGGACTCTAGTTTTACTAATTGCAGGACACAAAATGACTTCTCCTGTAATGTCGCCGCCATTTCTCTACACACAACCAACAACAAACAACAACAGCGCCAATGCGGCCGTTATTGAAACTTCTACCGAGGCTATTTTTTAAATTTTAAACTTTTCTTAATCCATTAAAGTGGGAATCATGTTTCTATCTTTTGTAGTTTGGAAGAAATAAATGAAATCTGTTCTTTCTTTGTGAATAACCCTATATATAGAATTACTACTTGTACAAAGATTGTCTCTGGGCTGAAGAGCATAAATGAAATCTGTTGTTTCTTAGTGAATAACCCTGTACATACAATTACTACTTGTACAAAGATTGTCTGTGGGCTGAAGAGCATAAATGAAATCTGTTCTTTCTTTGTGAATAACCCTATATATAGAATCAGTGGCGTAGCTATCATAAGGCTAGGCGGGGCAGTGCCCCGGGATCCTCGAGCTCAAGGGGTCCCTCGGCCTCCGTGAGTGACGTAGAATTTTTTATTTTATTATATATATATATATATATATATATATATATATATATATATATATATATATATAATCTTTTTACTCTCGCACCTTACAGTCCATCCTCTCCCCCTCCGCTCAAACCAAGTTTTCCACAGTAGGCGCACTGGGCAGCAGGGTAGAGGAACTTTTCTTCTAACGGGGCCTTCTCTTCACACGACGCCAGTCAGTGGCTCTGCTGACCGGCCAAGCCGCCAGTCGCTGTGTACAGCAATCGGCACTCCTCAGTCGGCGTAGCAGAAGAAGCAGCGGCAGCATCAAAGCTGCTCACAGCAACAGCTGCGCCTCCCAAGTATTGTGGCATACCTCTAGGAGCAGTGTGAAGGATTGCGCACCTCCAAACACTGTATACATACGTTTACTGTACAGTACTTGCTATTGGCAAATACAATTGTACAGTTCGATTATCCAAATAATCCTATTTCCGAACATCCATGGCTCCGAATTTCTTCCTGAGCAACAAACCTCAAACACACGAAGTGAAATCCATAAGGTATTCCCACCTCAGAATATATCGTTAGTCTGCTAAGACGTGGACCATGCCACCGTTAGTGTGTTGTCGGTTGAAGTCAGAGTTGCCATGCCTGCCAATCTTTGCGAAATAACAGTGAATGGCGCTGAATTACTAGCAGTGTGAAAGGGGATTCTTAAATTTTCTATGTAAGATCTCGGGCAGTTGAGATATGTAAGAGAGTGTAAAGGCAAGTTAAAACGCTCACTGCTGCTCTAAATTTCTTTGCAAGTGTCCACAGTACTTCCGCAACGGAAATTTATCAAGCTGCTCACTCCTTAATGGAACAGCCAACGTATTAAAAACACAAAATTGAACATGGGACAAGGCGCATGAAATTATAATGCAGAAATTTGATACTTTAAATCACCATAATTCAATTAAATGAGAAAGCAAATAAATCTGGTGATCTGTGCCTTCTAGACACTGCCCTCCACTCCACTGTCATATGCGAAGATGTCGACTCAATTTATTTATTACTTCTTCCTAGACAGACACTAATGTATACTTCATGAAGCCTGGTAGGGGCACAGCTCAATGCAAAATGTTTCATCAAATAAAATCTAGCATCTTCATTTTGCTGAAACCATTATACACGAATATTTCCCCTGTTTTCCTTCTTTTACTGGGCTATCAACGAAATTAGGCTGATAGGTACGGAGCAGTGAGCTAGCAGCGCAGTAGTTTAGCGAGTTGTCGGCACAGACAGCAGTCTGCCTGCTGTCACCGTGGACGTACGAGACCTGACTTGACTGTTCCTGGCAGGGGGCCATGTCTTCGAGGTAGAGTAATACTTCATTCAACTTGCATGGAGCAACTTAGGAAACTACACAATGGAGTCGTTTTATCTGTATGTCCTACCCAGGTCCAACTCTGTCCCTCAGCAAAATTTCATCCAAATCCACCCAGTAATTTTTGTCTGAAAGCATAGCAAACAAACAAAATCACAGTTATAACTCTATTAGAGAGAAATATTAAATATTATCTGCTGCGTGGCACATAATAATTTACTTAGTAGTATTTAGGTTTGCCTTATTATGTCTTCCATTGGGCAGTAAGGAGATGAGGTAGTTTTGCATCTGTATGGTTTTATTATCAATAAAATTCTTCTGGGTATGAAACCGCGTCGTCATTTTATAAATTCCACCGACGTTTCGGCCACTGTTGCAGGCGGCCTTCATCAGGGTCTGTGTCTTACTGCTGAATATACGATATCTTGGGGTTTATGTAGCAGCGGATGAGGGAAAGGAAGGGGGACGTTGGTTTGCTTTATTGGTGGTTATATTATTGCACGCCATTGGTGGAAAGCGGCAATGATGATGGGTGTTTTAGAGGCTTGTTTTCCATGTGATTGGGGATTGCATTCTTCCCCCTTATTGGTCAAAATGGACGTTTCCGATTGGCTTTTGCATTACAAGTTGCTATTGGCGGAATGGACCCGAGAGAACGGACGGCGGTTGTGGCGTGCCGCTGTTGACTTGTCGCCTGGCGCAGGTGGCGGCGGGCCGATGCTCTGCGTGTGCACCACGCGGCCGCTGTGGTCTCCGGGGCGCCTGCGCGAGTCCTTCCGCGCGCGGTGCCGTCACGTAGCGTTGCAAATGCCGTCGCCTGCGCCAGGCGACAAGTCAACAGCGGCACGCCACAACCGCCGTCCGTTCTCTCAGGTCCATTCCGCCAATAGCAACCTGTAAAGCAAAAGCCAATCGGAAACGTCCATTTTGACCAATAAGGGGGAAGAATGCAACCCCCAATCACATGGAAACAACCCTCTAAAACACCCATCATCATTGCCGCTTTCCACCAATGGCGTGCAATAATATAACCACCAATAAAGGCAAACCAACGTCCCCCTTCCTTTCCCTCATCCGCTGCTACATAAACCCCAAGATATCGTATATTCAGCAGTAAGACACAGACCCTGATGAAGGCCGCCTGCAACAGTGGCCGAAACGTCGGTGGATTTATAAAATGACGACGCGGTTTCTTACCCAGAAGAATTTTATTGATAGTGACAACAGCCGCGGAAGCCTACGTTTGCATGTATGGTGTTAGTTTAAAGAGGGCCCCAGTGTCATTTTTGCCCCGGGGCCCTCGATGACATAGCTAAACCATTGTATAGAATTACTACTTGTGCAAAGATTGCCTCTGGGCTGAAGAGCGGCAATGAGCCTGCTGCCAGCCTCCTCTACCAGGAGCTTTAAAATTACAGTACAGAAAAATATTACATTACAATCGACGCAGGTCATTGTAACAGCGCAAAAGTTTTGTTGTGTTGTGTTCAGTTTGGTTGGAGCTGTAAATCATCTGCGATTGTAAGCTATGCAGAGACGGTGTGTTGTCGGGTACCTTGACGATGGCGTCTATGACGGTGAGCTGGGAGAGGTCGCGCTCGGTGGCCGGCCTGAGGCGGTCCCCGGCGGAGAAGACGTCGTCCAGCTCGGCCTGCGCCAGCCGCTGCCACTCGGGGTGCAGGCCCAGCAGCGCCAGCGTGAAGCCCAGGCTCGTCGCCGTCGTCTCCACGCCGCTCACCGTCAGCGTGCGGATCTGCAAAGTGGAACAACGCTGCCAATGTATGCCCTTTCTACATTCCACCACCACACAGATTTTCTTTCAAGAACCACTGCAAATTGTTTCGAGAAAAGTGTCGCTTTAAAAGCAACCTCACACTACCCATAAAACCTTCGTAATTAGCTTTCCACAAACATACTGAAACCAATAACTCGTAAAATTAACTATTAAATGTTCAAGTGACTGATAGCATCGCGGAAATGGCCGCGTGGTCTAAGGCAATATGATACGAATATCGCGGCCCTCACCTGTCGGAGGTTTGTAACTGCTCTGGTGCTTACAGTGCGGTAGTCCAGCATTGCGGTGAAGAATCTGAACTTCTGTCCGTACAGCTGTTAACACCGTGGAACTCCAGCCTTGTATGATGGAGACATTTTATTACTCTTCTTCAATGTATCCCTCTTCGTTCCTCTACTTATGCGTGGCTAAAGCAGCACTATGAAATGGAGTCATTGGGTATAGTCTATAGCTACATCTACATGGGATACTCTGCAAATCACATTTAAGTGCCTGGCATAGGGTTCATCGAACCACAATTATACTATTTATGTCCCATTCCGTTCCATTCTCGAATAGCGCGCGGGAAGAAAGGACACCTAAATCTCTCCGTTCGAGCTCTGATTTCTCGTATTTTGTTCTGATGGCCATTTCTACCTACATAAGTGAGAGCCAACAATATATTTTCGCATTTGGAGGAGAATGTTTGCGATTGGAGTTTCGTAAGCAGCCCACGCCGCAGCGATAAGGGGCCGAGGGGACTTGAGGCGCTCCAGTCACGGTCTACACGGCCACTACGGTCGGGGGTTCGAATCCCCCCTCGGGCATGGATATTTCTGCCGTCCTTAGTATTAGCTAGATAATAATTTGTTTGTAAGTTTAGGGACTGATGACCCCATAGTTTAGTCCCATAAGCTCTGCAAACATTTGAACATTTTGAATGATTCCCATCCCAGATCCTGTATCATTTCCGTAACGCTGTCTCCCCTGTATCGTGACAATACGAAACGATCTGCCCTTCTCTGGACTCTTTCGATGTTCTTGTCAAACCCACCTGATAAGGATCCCACACTGGGCTGCAATACTCCAAAAATGGACGGACAAGCGTAGTGTATGCAGTTTCTTTTGTAGTTCTGTTGTATGTTTTAAGGGTTCTGATAATTAAACGCAGTCTCTGGTTCGCCTTACCCACGACATTATCTACGAGTTCTTTCTAGTTTAAGTCTGAAGTAATAGTAATTCCTAGGTATTTTGTGGAGTTTACGGCCTTCACGTTTGATTGATTTATCTTGTAAACAAAGTTTAACAGATTTCTTTTCGTACTCATGTGAACGACTTCACACTTCGCATTATTTAGAGTCAATTGGCAATTTTTACACCGTAGCGATATTTTATTTAGACCGTTCTGCAGTTGGTTTTGATCTTCATATGGTTTTACTAGACGGTAAATGACGGCGTCATCTGCAAACAACCTAAGAGAGCTACTTACATTTTCTCCCAAATCGTATATGTAAATAAGGAACAGCAACACTTCCCTGTGCTCACGACTAATCTGCCGCGGCTGGGCATGTTTCACATATCTGCATATACATGTGATGCTCTGCAAATCACTAATATATTTTCGCATTCGGAGGAGATTGTTGATGATTGGATTTTCGAAAGTAGACCACGCCGTAGCGATAAGCGCCGTTGTTGTAATGATTACCATTCCAGATCCTGTATCATTTCTGTGACGCTATCTCCCTTGTATCATAACAATACAAAACGAGCTGCCCTTCTTTTAACTCTTTCGATGTCCTTCGTCAAACCCACCTGATAAGGGTTCCACACAGGGCACCAATACTCCAAAAAAGAACGGACAAGCGTAGTGTGTATAGTCTCTTTAGTAGTTCTGTTGCATTTTTTAAGAGTTCTACCAATAAAATGCAGTCTCTGGTTTGCCTTTTACACGACATTATCTACGAGTTCTTTCCAGTTTAAGTCTGACGTAATAGTAATTCCTAGGTATTTTGTGGAGTTTACAGCCTTCAATTTTGATTCATTTATCTTGTAAACAAAGTTTAACGGATTTCCTTTCGTACTCATGTGGACGACTTCACACTTCGCATTATTTAGAGTCAATTACCAATTTTTACACCATAGTGATATCTTATTCAGATCGTTCTGCAGTTAGTTTTTATCTTCAGATGATACTTCGCTACTCACATCATTGCAAGCCAGCGCTTCGAGTAACAGGCGTTGTCTGTCTGTTTGCCTGTGTCTCTGTAATCCTTCCCAC